>ML685810.1:12323518-12467406 GCA_007922175.1 Pelusios castaneus
AGAAGGGAGCCGGGAGAGCCGCCCACCCCTCCTCAGCCCAGCAGAGCCAGCCATGCGCCGGGAGCTTCTTGGCACACAGCTGGCTCTGCCAGGACTGAGAAGCGGCGAGCATTTTCTCGGTCCTGGAACAGCCAGCTGGCACGCAGCTGGCTCTGCCGGGACAAGCCGCCCGCCTCCCCTGCTCTCCAGCCAGGGTTCCAGCAGGGGATCCCCTCCTGCTGGAACCTGACTGGGGAGCCTTTCTCCCCAGGACTGTGGTTCCCCTGGCAGGGAAGCCGCAGGTCTGGGGAGAAGGGAACAGGGGCTCCCCAGGACAAGGGAGCCATGTGGTGCTCCCTTGTCCCCCCTGCCCTACGTCGACCAAGTCAACTTAGGGCATCCACACTGCTGAAGTCGACTTAAGCAGTAAAGTCGATGTAAAACTAGGTTTTACAAAGTCGACATTACTTTTCCTTAAGTCAACTTAAGCAACAGCTTAAGTCGATTTAATGAAACTCCAGTGTGGACGCAGAGTAAATTAAGTCGACTTAAGCAGGCTTACGTCGACTTAATTTACAAGTGTTGACGCACCCATTGTGAAGCTGGCAGGCCAGATGCCCGCTTACACCAGGCCAATTCCCTAGCATGTGAGTATCGATCCAAGAGATTGTTAAATGAATAACTGTGTACTTGGAATTAAACTTCATCAAAGCGAAAGGAAAGTTACCTGTCTTGTTTTCACTTAACTATAACACATGATGATGGTGATGTTCCCCTCCTGCAATCTGGACTGGTGAGTGGCTGTGTCACCTCAATTCTTCATTCCTGGGCCCCAACATCCTCCATTTCACTGTGGAAACCCCACTGTTGGGTCCATTCACCCCAGCCTCTTGCATGAAATTGGTCCTCATCTGGTGGAGGAATGTTTTTGGCCAGCCACTCGTGATAAACCCCCAGCAAACAACCCCTGTCCCAGATGCAACCCTGCAAACTGCTGTCTTGCACGGTTCATTGCTGCTCACTGCACCCAGCAAGCTCATTTACACTTGTCCATCAGTTTATCAAAGAAATTGATATGCACCAGCTCTGTCACTCCCAGTGAGGTCTCTGCATACATCCAATCCACATGTACTGATTCAGATAAAATAAACAAGTTTATTGACTACAGTAAGATTTTAAGTGATTCTAAGTCAAAGTAATATAAATCAAACAATGGTTTATATGTAGGTGTCATATCTGTAGTAGAAGTTATGAATGTATTTGTTATATCTGTCTTTCAACTTGTTTGATTCTGGGAAACTCCTCAGACTGGATGTCTATAGTCATTGTCTCCTTAATGGCCCATCAAGGGAACCACAGGCACAATGGACCTAGGGAGAAACCTGCTCAGTGAGTCACCCGGACTGGCAACGTCACTCAATTCCATTTTGATTTGCCAAAACTCCACACAACATGGGGAACGCCAGAGGGGATAAAAGGCAGCAATCCCAACTCCATTTTGTCATCAGTCTTCAGTCTCCAGCCAACACCCAGCTCTGGATCTTTTCATCTGCAACTGGACGAAGGACTGAGGCCCACCCAGGTGTTGGGTATTTTCCAGAGAAATGCTGCAACTCCAAATTCTTGCAAGGACTTGCTTTATATGCGCTCTTAATCATTTGTATGTATGTTATTCACTTTGACCCTTTAACATCTCTCATATTTTGTTTCTTTTCTTTTTTATATTAAATCTTTAGATTTTGTTACTAAAGAATTGGTTGGCAGCATGGTATTTTGGGTAAGCCTATATTGTTCTGTGTGATGTGGCTAGCCCTCTGGGATCAGGAGAACCTATCTCTTCAGAGACCCTGTGGTTAGGTGGGAGCTAGAGGAGCTGAACTGCAATAAAGGGTGCTGTTTCTATTATGTTATGCTTCGCGACAACTGGTATGGGGAATCAGAAGCATGGTTTGTGTCTGATTGGTAGAGCCCTGCAGATCCGCGGATATCCACTTCTTATCCGTGGATATCCGCATCCATGGGTGCAAATGCAGATATCCGCAGACCCGTTGCTGCAGATTGTGGCTCATGTATGGATACTATTTTTATCTGGTCACAGCTGTATGTGCAGAGAGCACCATTGCTCCACTCAGAACATCTGAATGGTTACAGCTGTAGCCCTGACTGAATCCAGGGGCCAGTCCAGGCAGAGTAACAGTTGCTCCCCTTCCCACTTCCCCCACTGCCGGCCACCCCCCCAGCACCAAACAGCTGAGTGATCTCAGCAGCCTCCATTTCACATGGCCAGCCCTGGCAGAATAAGAGTTGCTCAGATCTGGGCTAGCCGAGGCTCTGAACAGCATCGGGCTTTTACTGGCTCATCCGGTCCTGGGTCCCGCCCCCCAGCTGTCCTTCAGTCTCTGACTCCAGACTGGGAGAACCAGAGCCCAGCCCCTCAGAGCTGGTGTTCAGTTTCAGTGGCCAGTCCCCACCTCCACTGATCAGCTGAGAAACTGCAGCAGCCCAGACTTCCCAGCCCAGCCCAGGCAGAATAACTGTTGCTCAGATCGGAGCTAGCAAAGGCTCTGAAAAACACTGGGAGCTATTGGCAACTGTCTCCCCTCTCACCTGTTTCTCAGGCTCCCTGAACCTAGCTCACCAGAGCCCCCACACATCAGCTGATGATGGGCTGCTGCTTCCCCCCTTCTCTGGCTGCCAGCCTCCCAATCTGATCACTCAGCTGAATGAATTACCTTGCCCATGCTGAACAGTTGAGTGACCTGATCTTCGCTCTAGTACAGGGGTCGGCAACCTTTGCTGGCCCCCGTGCCAGCCCCGCCAACCACACCCTCAGCAGGTGTCAGGGGTGGGGCCAAAAGGGGTAGGGTCAGGCCTCAGGTTCCCTCCCAGCTGGGGCCGGGGCCAGCACCCGCTGGTGGGCAGCCTCCAGTTCCCGGCCCCGGCTGGCAGTGGCGTCATGGAGCTGATGGCCCCTGCTTGTCCCACCCCCTGCTGAGCAGGGCTGCTGGAGGAGAGCAGGCGGGTCAGCCCACCCAGAGCTGCCACTGTGGGCAGGAGCTAGCCCTGGCTATGGCCAGCAAGAGGGTGGGTTGGTTAGGCCCGCCTGGAGCCACCGCTGCCAGCGGGAGCCAGTCCCAGGGCGGAGAACCGGAGGCCACCCGCCAACCATAGCCGAGGCTGGCTCCTGCCATCCTGCTGCTGCTGGCAGAAATGGCTCTGGGCAGGCCAACCCGCCCCCTCCCCTTCAGCAGCCCAGCCCGGCAGAGGGCAGAGCCAGCAGGGGCGATGAGCCTTGTGCTGCAACTTCTGTTCGCTGATGGCCGCGCTCCCCAACAGGGAAGTGCGGTAAGCGGGGCCCTGAAGCCACAGCCCATGGCTCTTGTGGCCCCAGGCCGCACTAGGGGAGGCAGGGCCAGTGGGGGCCTGAGCGGCTTGACCCACGTGGCAACTTTGGCACGAGTGCCAGGGGTTGTTGACCCCTGCTCTAGTAGGTGGAATAACCAGATGATCAGGGCCAGCAGGGCCCTGAACAAACAGTATCGGGAGCTGCTGGCTAGTGCCGCCTTCCTGCCCCCTTCCTCAGACTCTGTGAAGGCAGTTGCTGCTCTCTAACAATCCAGGAACTGACAGGCAGCTGCCCCAGAAAAAAGCACAGAGGATGCACCAGGATCCTTAGGACTCTCTATAATGTT
Source organism: Pelusios castaneus (assembly GCA_007922175.1). Lineage (NCBI taxonomy): Eukaryota > Metazoa > Chordata > Testudines > Pelomedusidae > Pelusios > Pelusios castaneus. The sequence continues at coordinate 12,327,190 of ML685810.1, forward strand.
GTTTAAAATATAAACAGTGTATGCACACATTTACTAAGCCTCTGCTTTTAAGTTATTGCATTATAGAACACACACAGGCAGGAACACAAAACAGAAGCACAGTGTAATGATGAGGAGCCGAGCAGAGCTGCTGCAAGGCGGGGACGGGGCAGTTGCGGATACCAACAAAACATGGAGATGCGGATCGGAAACGTGCTTACATGTCTCGGATATGGATCGGTTGTGGATCCACATTTTTGTATCCGCGCAGGACTCTACTGATTGGGAGTCTGGTTTAAGTACCACCCGTCAGTGTTTGGAGAGTTTGGCTTTTGTTTTTACAGCTTCCCCTGACTTTTGCATATTTGGGTGGTTATCCCACTGGCCAAAATCTGTTCCAGCACCCTCTGGAGATACTGCAAGGGGCAAGGAGGTGTGAAGTCTTCTTGGGAAGCTGGGAACTGGTCTCTGGTCCGGAAGCTCCAACTGTTGGGGGATGAGCAACCAGGAACTGGGCAGGGAGAGGGCAGGAAATCCTTCCCTGGCCTCCAGAAGCCAGATCTTCTGGACTAGGCAGGGGACAGCACTGGTGCCCTAGGCCAGCTGGGAGATGGGGCACAGGCCAGAGTTAGCCTGAGTGTGTGGCCCTCAGGAGTGTGCACTGGGCCCAACAGCAGGAGAAGATCCTGAATTGAAGAGGCACGATGCATCATGCCCTGGGTACCCTGTGTATGGATGGCACCAGCCTGGAGTTGGCTGCGGATGCTAGAGAGAAGCAGAGCAATAATACCAGAACACACAGCTGGGGGCAAGTTGGGGGATGGGGGGTGAGCAGAGAACAGCCACAGCTCAGGACATGCCAGTCATGCGCTAGGCCTTGCTTTATTCCGGAGGCTGGGAGCAGAAGAGCCCTGCACACCGACAGCAGCCTAGGCACAGAGCAGGGAATCCACTGGGAACTTCCCTCCCCTCCACACTCCTAACTCCCCTGCAACAGGACCCTCCAAGTCAATACACCCTTCCCACAGGATGCATCCAGCATCTTGACCCCACAAATCCTGCCCTTCGTACTCTGGCCTCACAGGCAGCAGCAGAATGGGAGGGAGCTATTAAGTTGGCTGAGGGGGTAGCGGGTTGAAGGGAAGATGCAGGGTAGTCTTCTGGACCACCTTCCTTGAGCCCACTTCCGGAAGAGGAGAACCTGAGAACGGCTGGACTGAGTCAGACCTTGTAATCCATCCTGTCTGTTACGCTGTCCCGATTTAGGGGACCTTTATGATACAACTTCTTATTAAAATTTCATAATTGCAATAATCCATAGGAACTGTGCTGTGTTTGGTATCAATAGAAAGGTTGTAATTTGCTGGGAATGCTTATATGGATTATGTATAGGAATTGCATTTGTATTAGAAGTTAGGAATACGTTTGTTATATCTGTATTTCAGCCTAGGTGATTCTGGGAAACTCCCCAGATGGGATGTCTACAGCCATTGTCTCCTTAATGGCCCCTTAAGGAAGCTCCCAGGTACAATGGGCCCAGGAAGAAACCTGTTGAGCCACTAGGACTTTTCTTGAGCATGTGACTCAACTTCATTTTGATTGGAAAGAACTGCACACAGCATGGAGAAGGCCAGAGGTGATAAAAGGCAGCAGCCCCAACTCCATCTTGTCTCAAGTCCCCAGTCTACAGTCAACACCCATCTCTGGAACTATTCCTCTGCAACTGGACAAAGGACTGAGGCCCTCCCAGGTGCTGGATGCCTACCAGAAGAGCAAGCCTGCAAACTGCTTTGCATGAACTCTAAATCATTCGTATGTATGTGATTCACTTTGACCCTTTAACATCTCTCATAATTTGCTTCCTTTCTTTTTATATTAAACCTTTAGTTGTAGTTACTAAAGGATTGGCTACCAGTGTGGCTAAGATCTAAACCTATATTGTTCTGTGTAATGTGGCTGGCCTTTTGGGGTCAGGAGAACCTATATTTTTAAGGGGCCGTGTGGCTAGGAGTCAGATGAGCTGGAGTACAAAAAAAGGAGCTGTTTCTATTTTGGCACATTTTGTGGTAGTCAGTGTGAGGAACCAGAAGTCTTGTTGTGACTGATAGGGAGCCTGGTTTAAGTACCACCCATCAGTGTTGGGGGAGTTTTGCTCCCAGTTTTGCAGCTTGCCCTGATTTTTGCACATTCAGGAGGGTAACCCAGGAGGCCCCATTCACACTCTCTTCTAACAGCAGCTGAAGAGCAGATGGAAACTGAACTGTTTGTGGGTGCTGAGGTTTCCTGGGTGGCCAGAAAGCTTTTCAAGTTCACATCAGTTCCAATTCCCGACCCTGCTAGGGAAACCAAACATGCTCCTCACGCCCTTCTCCCCACGGCACCTTGGATTGGCTCCTGGGGCCAGGGCATGATCACGCCTTCTCAGGAGGATATAAGGGTGGGGAACGTGGGGCCAGGAGCTGCTTGAGGGACTAGATGACCACGGTACTGCTGCTCCTCTTCCTGCTTGCAAATGGGGCTGGTAAGCGCTGTGGAGGGTGGACATTGCCCCCCGCCCAACAGCAAGACAGGGAATACAAAGCCCATGATATGGGAGATAGACCAGGAATCCAAGAAGGGGTCATGGGACAGTAGAGGACCCCTGAGAGTGAGGCCTTTGGTACTCCCCCTACCCCATTGTCTGTTAGCTCCCATCAGCACCCACATTGCTTCCTGGCCCAGCAGATCAACTTTCCTGGTCCGTGTCACCCCTTTTCCCACTCCATCCTCCCCGTGCCCCCCTTATGTCTCTTGCCCCTGTTTCCCACTCCCCCAGTGTAAAGAGTTGGGGGCTGCAGGTCAGGATTGGGAGGCACTGGCAGATTGAAGGCAAATAGCTCAGAGCAGGGGGCTGTGGGTCGGGTGTCAGCAGAGCTGTTGTGGGGGCTTCATTTTGCCAGTTCTCTTCCCTTCCAGCCCTGGCCCTGCCAAGGGAGCCCCCCAAGTGCCGGCAGGGCCCAGAGTTTTGGTGCCAGGATGCAGCCACGGCAACCCGGTGTGGCCAGCTGCAGTTTTGCCTAGAGCACAGCTGGGATGAGCTGCCTGAGGTGAGTGTGCTGACGCCAGCTGGCCCGGGGCAGGGGTGGCACCGGTGGGCACCTTGGGTTTATTCCCAGCTCTCCCAGACCTCAGCACCAGCTCCTGCCCTTTGCTCTTAGGAAAGGGGGTCAATACACCCCATGCCAGCCCCAGAACCCAAACCCGTCACTGGGCCATGCCTGCACTGGGCACTGAGGGTGGATCATGGGCAGGGCAGCGATGACCCACGCCGGCCTGAGGGGAGGGTTCCCAGTGATGACATCCCACACAAATGCCCCCAGCCTGGGCCTTGCAGGGGGCTCAAACCCAGAGCACAGCCCCCCACTGCTTCCCCAGGGCACCCCCTTGCTTGGGAGGGCAGCCCCTGTGGAGGGGTTTGCTCCGGCGGTCTGATCCAGGCCCTGACCCAGCTGCTCTGTCCCGGCTCAGGACGTCGATGAGCGGCACCCCCTAGTGAGGTGCTGGATCTGCAACATGGTCATCACCACTCTGAAGAGTATGGTTCCCAAAAATCACAATGATGTAAGTGTCCCCCGCCAGGCAGCAAGTGTGCCAGGGGCAGAGAGGAAGTGTGCCAAAGGGGAAGTGTGCCAGGGAGAGCAGGCAGGTGCGTGGCCTGTATGAGTGTGAGCAGGGATCATATAGCCTGTGTGAGTAAGGGCAGACATGCAAGAGAGTATGTGAGGGTGGTAGGGGATGTCTGAGTGTGAACAGACAAAGGTGAGGGAGCGTGCAAGGGTGGTAGGGCATGTGTGAGTGTGAACGGACAGAGGCAAGGGAACGTGCGAGGGTGGCAGGGCATGTGTGAGTGAACAGACACAAGCGAGGGAGCGTGCGATGTGGCAGGGCATGTGTGAGTGAACAGACAAGCGAGGGAGCATGCGAGGGTGGCAGGGCATGTGTGAGTGCGAATGGACAGAGGCAAGGGAGCGTGTGAGGGTGGCAGGGCATGTGTGAATGTGAACGGACACAAGCGAGGGAGCGTGCGAGGGTGGCAGGGCATGTGTGAGTGCAGGTGGACATGTGCAAGGTCGCACACAAGGGTGATAGGTTATATGTGAGCACAGGCAATAGAGTGGATGAGGGTGCTAGGGCATGTGTGAGTGTGAGCAGACACATGCAAGGTAGAGTGCAAGGATAGACAAATGTCAGCACCAGCTTGCATGCAGGGGTGGGTGTGTTTTGGGGTCCCAGCCGGGCGGTACCTGGAATGCCTGGCTGGCACGGTCTCTGCCATCCCCATAGACCAGCGTGGCGAAGGCCGTAAAGAAGGTCTGCTCCACCATTGGCTTCTTATGGGCATCCGCGTGCCATCGGGTGGTGGATCGCTACGTGCACCCCATCGAGGAGGGGCTGAACCAGGACTTGGAGCCCCGTGAAATCTGCGCCAAGATCGGCATGTGCTCCAGGGAGAGCCACCCAGGTGAGGGGGCTGCCCCTGGGCCCACCAGTAAGGCAGAGCCCTGGGGAGATGCTGCTGGTGTGCTGAGGGTGGGGGGGGGGCCTTTGGCTCCAGAAGGGCAGAGATGGGGTCTCCCCCAGGGCTTCCTGCCACCCTCTTTCCATCAGCACTCAGGTCTGGGGGTAACAGCCTAGAGTTCTCCAGGCACCCCACAGACCAGGGGGCAGAAGGGTTCAGCACTGCCATCAGTGGAGGAGGAGGAGGAGGGGCTTTGACCCAGCCCAGCCCCCCACAACAGCTGCTATGCCTCTCACCCAGCCCCAGCTGGTCACTGGCTCCCTCCAACTCAGTGCCACCAAGCTGCTCCTCCACCTGCTCTCCCTAACCTCCACCTGGCTCCATGCCCCTAAAGCACAGTTTTTCCCTCCCCCCAACAGCTGTCTCCCAGCCCCCTCTCCCAGCTCACAATGGCCTCAGCCCTCAAGTCACACCGCCCCCCAGGGCTCTTTGCACCCTCCAACTGCTGGCCAGCACCTGATCTCAAGGGGGAAACTGAGGCACAGAGCTCAGCCAGAAGGCTCCATTATACCTGCTGGCCTGAGATGTGCCTTGGCTCACCCAGGGTGATTTGTGGCAGAGTTGGGGCTGGAACCCAGGTATTCTGTGCACCAGCCCAGCCCTGAACCCCATGTCAGGCCCCCCAAGCTATTGGTTTCAGTAACTCCCAGTTGGGGGTGCATTGAAACTGGTTCCCAAGCCATGAAAGGCCAGTGCCCCGAGCTGTCAACCCCCAGCTGTTCCGGTCGGCTTCCCCCAGTCGGCTGCCTGAGCACCTTCCCTCCATTGTTCCCCCTTGGCTTTCCCAAGCCACACGGCATGGTGAAGGGCCCTCATCTGTGCCCACAACCACTCTGCCAAGGGCCCTCAAAACCCGGGCACACCCGTATCAAAGGAGCCGCTCCCAGGAAGAAAAGTGATTTCACAAGAGTGGCAGCAGCTGACCTTGGCTCAGTGCCACTCCACCCCCCAGGAATGTGCCACCTGCCCCACCCGTACACAAGCTTGGGGGTGTTGGTCACTCCTCAAAATGACAGTGCTAAAGGGGCTCAGCCTGGTCACCCCATGGTATGCTGTCCAGGGCTCTGGCTGGGCAGCCCCATTCCTTCCAGGGGACCGCCAGAGCAGCCCCCATGACAGTTTGACCCACACTCCCTGCGCCAGGCTACCCACTAGCATCTGCTGTCCACTCCCTCTGGGTAGGTACAGGCTGTGCTGAATTCCCAGTCCTCCTGAGGAGATCATGTGGGGACAGGGCTTGTAGTAGGGGTCTGGGACAGCCTCCCTGGCCAGCCCCCAGCTTTGCACACACACACCCCCACAGCCTCTCCCACGGACCCACTCCCCTCATTTTAGTTCCAATGCGAAATACTGGGCACGAGCCTTGCTGATTGCTTAGGCACCAGCTGGGCACTGATGGTCCCTGAGTCAATCCCTGGTGGGGGGACATGGGGTCACTGCTGCATTGCACCCCAGCCCGCAGCTGGGTATTAATGGCTGTGCTCACACCTGTGTCTTCCCTGGTCTCCAGCGTGGAGGGTTCCAGGCCATTTCCGGAGCCCAGAGGATGCTGTGGGACCCTGAAGCCATCTGTCAGGTGCGGACAGGGCTGGCGGGGCTGGGCTTGGCCAGAGATGGGGGGCAGAGAATGACACTGACTAAGGGGGAAGGGCAGGTGAGGGGGTTGATGCCATAGAGATGGGTGTGACAGACATCTCAGGGCAGGGAGCTACTGAGGCAGGGTGTAGAGTCCCAAGCTCCAGGGTGCTCTGGGGTTGATCTGCCCTGCACCAGAGCTAGGAGGTGAGTGAAGCCAGGGGCCCAGCTTTACAGCCCTAAACTGGTAACTCTTGGATCCAGCCCCAGACACCATCTCACTGGGCCACCCAGGCACTATAGGGCAGGATGGAGCCAGGAGGTACAGGCTTCCCTAGACCCACAACCCACCTTGGGGATGCAGGCCTGCCTGGACCTACAGCCCATGGGACTGCCATGGGGCACTGCCTGCCTGGGGTTTTGTTTCAAGGGGCAGGGGGCAGTGTTGGTGCTGTGCCCCTTGGCTGGGGATGCATGTAGCTGTGGGGGAAACTATTTGACCCAAGCCATGGACACGAGAGGGGTTCTGGGTGGAAGGGGCAACTACTGACTCTCCACTGAGTCCTGTCGCTGGGGGTAGATCCCCTAACAGCCCCTCTTTCTGTCCCTCCTTGGCCAGGTTCTGGCTTCTGTTCCCTGCGTTCAGTATGTCTGTCTGTCCCACACTGTCCTGTTTCTCTCCTCCTCAGATGTGAGTGCCCAGGTGCAGGGGAGCCCCAGACAGCACTCCATTATCCAGCAAGGAGTGGATGCCCGCTGCTGTGCTCCCCACACAGGAACCAGTCCTACCTGCTGATGAGGCAGCCAGCTCACTCTGCCTCCCTCCCCTGCAGGAGAGGGGCCACCTTTGTTGCTCAGCCCCGATCTTTCAATAAAGCTTTTGCCAGCATGAAACAGGAGGGGTCTGGCTCCCCTTTGTGCTACTGAACTGCTATGGAAATAATGAAGGGGGCATGAAGCCCCTATGCACAGCGTAGCCTCACTCTTCCCCACCAGGGTGTGACCGGGGCCTTCTGGGATAACCTCCTGAATGTGCAAAACTCAGAGCAAGCTGAAAAACTGGGAGCCAAACTCCCCAAACACTGATGGGCGGCACTTAAACCAGTCTCCCTATCAGTCACAACCAGGCTTCTGGTTCCCCACACCAGGTACCAAGAAATCTGCCCAAAATAGAAACAGCCCTCTTTATTGCACACCAGCCCCTCTGGCTCCCACCCAGCCACATGATCCCTCAGAGAAATAGGTTCTCCTGATCCCAAAGGGCCAGCCACATCACACAGAACATATAGGTTTGGATCTTACCCAAATACCACACTGATAGCCAATCCTTTTGCAACTACGACTAAAGGTTTAATATAAAAGAAAAGAAACAAAATATGAGAGTTGTTAAAGGGTCAAAGTGAATCACATACATACATACAAATGATTTAAAGCGCCTATAAAGCAGTTTGCAGGCTTATTTCTCTGAAGTTTGCAGGCTTGTTCCTCTGGTAAACACCCAGCACCCAGGTGGGCCTCAATCCTTTGTCCAGTCACAGAGGAATAGTTCCAGAGATGGGTGTTAGCTGTAGACTGGGAACTTGAGGCAAGATGGAGTCAGGGCTGCTGCCTTTTATCACCTCTGGGCTTCTCCATGCTGTGTGGAGTTTTTTCCAATCAAAATGGAATTGAATCACATGTTTAAGTCCAAGTGGCTCAACAGGTTTCTCTCTGGGCCCCTTGTACCTAGGAGCTTTCTTAATGGGCCATTAAGGAGACAATGTCTGTAAACATCCAGTCTGGGGAATTTTCCAGAATCACAAAGGTTGAAATACAGATATAACAAACATATTCCTAACTTCTATTACACATGTAATTCCTACATGTAAACCATATACTCATTCCCAGCAAATTACAACCTTTCTATTGGTACCAAAGATGGCATAGTTCTTATGGATTATTACAATTATGAAATATTAATAAGAATTATTATCATAAATGGTCCCCTAAATCCAGATAATGTCACACAGGGTCTCTGGCTGCTGCCCCAGACACTTATAATGCTCTGAGCCAGCTCAGAGTCTCACAGGGCACTTGCTAGCCTTGGTGTCCCCTTCCAGCCTGGCTGAGAGCTGTGGGGCAACCCCCCATCCTGCCTATGAGTAGTGTCCCTCTGGGCTAGGTCTCAAGGCAGGATGAAAGTGCCTGGGGGTTGCCACCCCTGGGCTCTCCCCACACCTGCAAAGTCATCTCCTTCATCTGAACCTAAAGAGTTTAGCACTCCTGCTCCATTAGGGACTCCCCCTGTGGGATCCCCCCTCAAAAGGATCCCAGGGAATCCCTCAATGCCACAGTGGGCCAGGCACCCCACCTCAGCAGTCAGAGCAATACCAGCCAGTATTGAAGTCAGAAAAGTTTATTAGTGTGACCTTGCCAGCTTGGCGTTACCACCTGAAAATGCCAAGATCGTGGCAGGCTGCAAAAGGGAGAGCAGATTCTCTCTATACTGAAACTGAAATCAGGCTTCCCAATCAGCCACAAGCAATGCTTCTGATCTCCCACAGGGTTATCAAGAAGCCACAACAAAGTATAAACAGCCACTGGGTCTAGTAAAAAGATAAGTTACTTAAAACTCCATGATCTTACCAAAAGGGTCCTCCTGACCCCAAAAATCATCCATGTTACCAGATCAATAGAGTTTGGCTCTTACCCGAATTATCACGCTGCCAACCAATCCTTTAGTAGTTAAACTAAGGGCTCATTATACAAGGAAAAAGACAAACTATGAGAGAACTGTTAAAGGGTTAAAGCAATCAGATTCATACAAGTTATTTAAAATCCATATACATCAAGTTTCCAGTCAAATTTGGAGTTTGCAGGCTTCCGTAGTTCCTCTGGTGTACATCCAGTACCTGGATGGCTTGTCCTTTGTTTCACAGCCTCAGTTTTAGAAGAAAAGCTCCAGACGTATGTGTTGGCTGAAGGCTGTATAGACTAAAGACAAAATGGCTGTCATTCAGCTGCCTTTTTATGGCCCTCGGCCTTTGCCACGCTGTCTGTGGAATTTTACACAAATAAAATGGAGTTCAGTGTCACATGAGCAAGTCTTGGTGAGTCTTCAGGTGTCTCCCTGGCCCTATTGTACCTGAGAGTTTTCTTAATGGGCCAGTAAGAAGGCTATTACTGTAACCATTAGGTCTGGGGTGTGGCCCAGAAACACAGCACAAGTTAAAATACAGATATATCAAACACGTTCATAACGTCTATACAGATATGACACATACACAATATAATCATACTTAGCAAATGATAATCTTTCTAATGGTACCTGACATGGCCTAACTCATATGAATTATTGCAATTTTGATATTAAATAATATCCTTAATGGTCCCACCAATCCAGCCAGCATGACAACTACTTCTTGTTTTGCTGAACTAGACTAACACGGCTGCCCCTTTGGCCAACTAGTTCTCAGTATCACAGCATCGAAAGGTGTAGGCTGATTAGCAGCCATAGCAGTGATCACCTTGGAGGCTCCTTCTCAGGGCCTCCCATTCCCCACTGCACCCCTCCTGGGGGACTGCTCTCTTCCCCCAGCCACCCTCAGACCAGACCCTAGCCCCCCCAGTCCTTTGTCTCCTTCACCTGCCTCAACCTGTCAGCTGGTCAGGGTAGAGGCGGGGTCCTGGCCGGGTCTGCCTACACGTGACTGGGGAAGGCCATCCACCCTCTGCAAAGATGACACACTCAGATCCCATCACCAGCATACATAAGCAACACATGTGGGGAAACTGTGGCACACACACATAGCAACCAGAGAAAAATCTCTAAAGTATCTTCAGTTCATCACAGGGACCCATCCCGCTTTTGACATTGATGTATTGCTGAAGAATTCAGCAGAGGCTAATGGAAGACGTCCTCAGAGAACACCCCCAGCTGGGACAGAACACCACCCTCTGTGAATTGGTTTTCTGCCCTGGCAACCCAGGCTGGGCCTTCACCAAGGGTCAGGAGTGATCAGGTCACGCTGGGAATCTAAGCTCATGCTTCAGGGCATAGAGGTCAGGAAGGGATTCTCACTGCTGGGCCCAGCAGCCAGATATATTATGGAGGCTTCCTCTGCCCCAGTGTAGCAAGCATGGCTGCTGCTACTGGACCAGAAGAGCAATCAGTCATATCAAACAGTTTCTGTGCCTGGGAACCAGTGCCCAAGAGAGGCCTAGAGCAGTAGGGCTCGGTGGATTGGGTCCCTCCCTCCCACCTCCTTTGCACCAGGAGGGGCTGGTGGCTGGCTGGCAGGGGGTCTAAGTAGTGGGCTTGAGAGCTTCCTGCCCCCTGACCTGGAGCCCGTCTATAGGACCTGGACAGGAGTGCCCAGTCAGCTGGTGGACAGATCCCCCACAGTTCAATTCTGTTCTGTACAGGATCTTATTACGTGCTAGTCACCCTTGGGTTGGGACAGACAGAGGGAGGGCTGGAGAGATGGACAGAGGGAGGAATGGATGGAGAAAAGGATGGCAGGAAGGAGGGATGGAGAGCAGGACGGCTGTCCCAGGATGGAGACCGTCTGTCCATGGTGCTGTGTCACTAACAGGGCCTCTCTTGTCCCTGGCCGGGAGGGCGCTAAGCCAGCTGGGCTGCGCCGAGGGCCCATCATTCTGGTGCTGGAGCTAAGGTAGGTCCCATCTGTATACCATGAGCTGCAGGGGGGAGGGGAGGCTCACAGGTAGGTCCTCCAGGGCCTGGGCTCGGGGCATGGGGGAGCCAGGTTCGCTGTCTGGCCCCTCTAGGTCCCAGCCAGGCAGTAGAGGTGCTTCCATCAGCTTCGCAGGTGCCTGGTTCAGTGCCAGCCAAGGGCATGAGGGCACCTTTGTGAGAGCTGGGGTGCAAGGGACAGAACCACCAGACCCAGAAATGGGGGAGGCAACACCTGGTCCTTGGGTATGAAGGGCTGGAGCCAACTTTCTGGGGTTCCCACAGGAGCCATGGCTGGAGCTGGGGCTGCAGGAAGGGCAGACCCCGTGGAGGCAGGGGCTGACAGAGATGACAGGTGAGCCATGGGGTGGGAGATGCTAGGCTCTGCCCCAGACACAGGGGGTTGGGAATGCATCACAACACCATGTCTCTTCCCCTCAGGATGCAGAGGCCTGCCAGCTCCCAAAGCAGTCTACCCAAGGGGATCCCAGCTCTGGTGACCTCAGCTGAGCATGGCTGTGAAGAGAGGACCCAGCCACAGCCCTGACCCCACCCCCACAAGCACCTCTGCTCTCACTGGGTTTAACTCCCAGCAGGTACCACACTGACCCCCCATCCTCCCTCTCTCCAGGCCTCAGGCACTTGCATCTGAGACCAGCAGAACCACCTGCTTGCTTCAGGCGAGCCTCCAAAAGGGAACTGGCAGCTCCTGGCACTCCCTCAGCTCCGACATTGCCCCCAGGGCGTGATGGCCGAGAAGGAAGTATTGACATCACCACCTTTGACTCCCTTTCCCACATTCGGAAATAAAGCATTAATACTGACCTGGTGTCTCTGTGATCAGAAGCCAGGATGCTGGGCCTTTCTCTAGGGCCCGCGTCCACTAACCCTCACAACCCTCCTCCCATGTCACTAGCTGCAGCCACCTCTGAAGTGGGTTGCAGCAGGTGTTTATAACAAAGTTAGGTGCTCTCCCAACAGACACTCCTCCATGGGAGGTGGGGAATTTGGCTGCCATTGCAGACACAGCCTCCATCCTCCCCGCCGCTTGTGACCTGGGCCTCCTGGGATAACCACCTGAATATGCAAAGATCAGAGCAAGCTGCAAAAATGAAAGCCAAAATCCCTGATGGGTGACACCTAGCCAGACTCCCGATCAGTAACAACCATGCTTCTGATTCCCCACACCATTTATCAAGAAGACACAAATGCCCCCCTTTATTGCATTTCATCCCCTGGTTCCCAAAGAGCCACTGGGTTTAGTAAATAGACAAGTCAATCACCACTCCAAGCTCTTTACTCCAAAAGGAGTTTCCTGACCCCCAAAGGGCCAGCCATATCACACAGAATGATATAGGTTTGGCTCTTACCCAAATACCACGGTGCCAGCCAATTTTTTAATAACTAAAACTAAAGGTTTAATATAAAAAGAAAAGAAATAAAATATGAGGGATGTTAAAGCAAATCACACACATAACAGTGATTAAAAGTCCAAGTAAAGCAAGTCCTTGGAAGAATTTGGAGTTTCAGGCTTGTTTGGGCCTCTGTCCTTTGCCCAAATGCAGATGAATAGATCCAGAGGTAGGTGTGGGTTGAAGACTGAAGACAAAAATGGTGTTGGGTGCAGCCTCTTTTATCACCTCTGGCGTTTCCCAGATTGTGAGGAGTTTTTTTACAAATCAAAATGGAGTTGGGTCACATGGATAAGACCTAGTGGCTCAGCAGGTTTCTTCCTGGGCCAACTATACCAGTGAGCCATTAATGGACCATTACATAGACAATGACTGTAGAGACATCCAGTCTGGGAAGCTTCCCAGAATCAAATAAGTTGAAACACAAATGTAACAAATATATTCATAACTTCTAATACAGATATGAGACCTATACATAAACACTGTAATCATTCCCAGTAAATCTGAACCTTTCTATTGACACCAGACATGACATAGCTCATATGGATTATTGCAATTAGGAAATATTGTTATGAATAATATCAAATGATCCCCCAAAACTTTTCCTAGATGCCGCAGGGCATCCATTCAGACTCAAGCAGTGAAGGTTTTTGGAACAGCCCCCCGTTCCCACCGTATCCATCTGGCTCCATGTCTCTGTGTGCTGGGACCCGAGTCAGCAGGCACTGATCCACCAGGCCAAACTTGCTCAAACCATCGACCCTTCGAAGGCAGCAAGGAGTGAACTCCACGGATGTCACCGCCCTGGTGGGAGAATATCTCCACCATAGGGCTGGTGGTGCTGGGCCATGATGCTGGAGGAGCGGTATGTCTGGCTGGTCAGAGCAGCCATGTAAGATTTGTCCTTGTGACCCAAAAATGTGGTTAGCGGACAAGAAGCCCGAAGACCTGTGGGCTGCAGGCTGGACGGTAGATGAGACTGCAGGGAGTAGGTCTGAGTAGAAAGAGACCAGAAGAGGACTGGCCCAAGTCAGGGATGTCAAAGGGGGTCATCCAGGGATGTCCCAAAAGTAGGACTCAGGAAAGCCTGAGCTGGTGGGCGCTACTAAGGTGGGCACTGCTCCTCCTAGACACCAGAACTGGCATTAACGCAGCAAAAAGGGCACAAATGGCCATAACGCCCTAAGATCATGGACACGGTGGCCAAGCAGAACCCTCAAGGGTTCGTGGGGCAAAGGTCCAGCTGGGAGGGGAGGGGGCAATGCCTCAGGCCTGCCCTGCACCCACCCTGTAATCACGGCACCATCCCATGGAGGTGGACGGGCAGAGGGTCTAGGGGTATTGGAGGCAATACTGGCACAGTCTCAGGAGCAGGGGTGTTGCTGCCCCAAGAAAAGGTCCATGGCCCGATCCGGCTGGGGCCCAATCTGGTCCCACCCCCTGGGCCCGATGTAATTGGGGCCCAATCCTGCCCCCAAGTCCCAATCCGGCTGCCACCACCAGCCACAGGTTTCCAGCCAGGGCCGGATTGGGCTCTTTCTGTCAGCTGGCGGCCTGGACCCAGGTCCCTGACCGTGCTGGAGTCCCAGTGCCAGATTCTGCTGCCGCGGGCCCGGCCCCCTTGGGTCCCCAGCCGGGGTCCCAGGGTTGGATCCTGCCTGCGGCAGGTGGCAGCTGGGCCTGGGTCTCCCATGGGGCACCGGCTCCTCCCACCAGTGAGCGGCAGTCAGGCCCTCAGCTGGGGTCCGGATCCAGCCGCCACCTGCCAGCAGGCAGGGCCCTGCTCCCCAGCCATGGTCAGGGCCAGATCGGACCACCACCGGTGGGCCCCAGGTCCTTAACTGTGGTCAGGGCCAGATGGGGCTGCCACCGATGGGTGGGCCCTGGGTCCCCAGCGGACTCAGGGCACCAACACTGGGATTTGGGGCACATGCCCTGAGTGCCCAGCGCCAGCAACTCCGCTGCTCAGGAGGTTGGACACACACAGCAGTTAGTGCCTAATAAGTACCTTAAGCTGAGGGTGATATTTTGGAGCCTGAACTAAGGTGCCCGCAGCAAGGATCTGTCTAATATGAGAGGCCAAGGAGGGGCCCAAAAAAATTGGGGCGCACGATCAACTGCCTGCAGAGGTGCTGGATGACTGGCCGGGCAGGGCCTAGAGAAGGGCTTGTCCTTACCTGGAGCTAGACTGTCCACTGGTGCAAGACAGATTGTGATGCTGGCAGGCCACATGCCCACTTACACCAAGCTGATTCCCTTGAGTGTGAATATAGATCCAAGTGGCTGTTAAATGAAGAATTGTGTGCTTGGAGATTAAACTTTATCAAAACGAAAGAGCTGTAACCTGCCTTGTTTTCACCTGCCTACAGCCCATGACAATGATGACATTCCCCTCCTGGTGTGCAGCAGTGTCATCCTATATCTTCATTCCTGGGCCCTGGCATACTCTACTTTGCTGTGTGAATCCCAATCACCAGTCAGCTCACTCCCAGCCACCTGCATTGAATCAGTCCTCATCAAATGGAGGACTGCTTCCAGCCAGCCACTCATGGGATGGACCCCCAGCAAATAGCCTCAGTTCCAGATGCATGCCTAGGAATTACTGTTTTGCAGGGTTCACTGCTGCTCACTGCATCCTACAAGTTAATTTACACTTGTCCATGAGTTTATCAAAGACATAGATATGCACCACCTCTGTCACACCCAGTGAGGTCTCTGCACACACCCAATCCACATGCACTGCTTCAGATAAAACAAACAAATAAGTTTACTGGCTACAGTAAGATTTTAAGTGATTCTAGGTCAAAGTAATATAAATCAAAAGATTAAGCCAAAGAGTTAGTCACAATCAAATAAAAAATAACTCTTACTCTAAGCTAAGATCACGGTTTCAGTCTGTATTCAGCTTACCGCACAGACCAGCTGTGATGTTTTGCAGCCAACCCCACCCTTCCTGTGGGTAGATTCTCAGTCTGTGATGTTTCTTAGAAGATGGATTCCAGGGGAGAGCCCTTAGACAAGGCTGCCTGTTTCTTTTAACAAGTTTCCTCGACATCCTCTGGGGTCAAGTGATCATCCATGTCTGGCAATGGATGTGATTCCTTCCACTTGAGTCAAAGTGCTCACAATTTCCAGAGGGGTGGCCATGTTAGTCTGTGTACAGCAAAAACAACAAGAATCCTGTGGCACCTTAGAGATGAACAAATTTCTTCGGGCTTAATCTTTTGTGGGCTCCAACCCACTTCGTCAGATGCATGAAGTGGAAATGGAAACTACAGTGGAGAGGTGTATATACACATGCCAGGATGAAGGAAGGCAAGTGCTAGCAAAGTCAATTCAGTTAGGGTAGATGAGGCCCATTCACACCAGTTGATTAGAAGGTGAGAATGTGTGAACAGGGACAATTACTTCTTGTAATGGGCTAATCATTCCAAGTCCCTATTCAGACCCAATCTCTGTGTCAAGTTTGCAAATCAGTTCCAGCTCTGCAATTTCATGCTGAAGTCTGTTTTTGAAGGCAGAAGCTGGAGGCATGTAGGTATGTATTGCGGTCAGTTGGTTTTCAACAGGGGTGTCCAACCTTTTTGGGTGAGGGGCCACATTGTAATTCTTCTCTCACTCGGAGGGCCGGTGAGCAAATTTTGAATAGATAAGGCATAATAGAAATTGATCTTACTATTCATAAAATGTAAACAGTAAAAAAATAAACACCGGTTTACAAATTCAGTTTGGTTCTGTAAAGCCATAATCTCACATTTTATACCTAAATACAATTCTCAATTAATATCCATTCTCCCTACAGTAAATGTTAGATAAGTGACACTTTCACAACTGTACACAACAAATTTTCACTGGTCATTTAAACCATATTTTGTGAAAACTTGTAAAGGGCTCGCTTATTCTTTTTCAGGAAATGTCAGTGTGTACAGAGGCAGTAGAGTGTGGCAGGACAAGGGAGGACATGGGGAGGCTGTGTGGGGTGGCAGGGGAAAGCATGGGGAGCAGGGGCAGGGCAGAGCAGAGCTGACAAGGGAGGGTGGGATGCGGTACCAGGGGAGCATGGCAGATCAAGTGAGTTCAGGGATAGCTATGTGGGGTGGCAAGGGGGAGTGTGGGGAGTAGGGCAGGGCAGGGAATGGATGGTAAGGAGGCCAGGGGTGAGATGGCAAAGGAGCATCGCAGGGCAGGGGAGGACAAGGGTAGCCACGTGGGGTGGCAGGGAAAAGCGTGGGAAGCAGGGCAGCTGCTGCAAAGGGGAGCTGGGGGTGGTAGGTCAAGGGAGGTCAAGGGATCGGCCATGTTGGGTGGCAAGGGGGAGCACAGCAGACATGGGGAGAGATGGCAGGGGTGGGCAGAGGTGGGGAGGCAAGGGAGCGTGGTAGGGGTAGGGAAAGGGAAGGAAACAGTGTGGCCTGATGATTGGACCTCCCCCCCCCCCAAACTACTTCCCTTCCTCCCACCAACCCTTGCTCACTCCCTGACCCCTTCCTCCTGCCCACGCCACTCAGGCTCCCCAACTCCTTTACCAGCCCGCGCAGCACAGGCTTCCCATTCCCTGTGGGCTACCCGACCCCTCCCTGGTCCTGTACTGTGTGGGCTCCCCTTCCCCAGCTCCCCAACCCCTTTCCCAACCTGTGCTGTTTGGGCTTCCTGACCATTTCCCCTTCCCCAGCTCCATCGGCTCCCCAACCCCTTCCCTGGCCCATGGCTATGCCATGCCCAGTGTGTGGGCTTCTCTCCCTTCCCTTCTCCTTGCCTCTGCACCTCACCCCACCTCCCCTTACCCCACGTGGGCTCCTCTCCCCCTTCCTGTGTGCTCTGTCCCCCACCCCCTCCCTCTCCTTACTCCAGGTGCAGGCTCCCCTTCCCGGCTCCCCAGCCTGTGCTGTTTGGGCTCCTCAACCCCTTCCCTGGCCCCTGCTGTGCCATGTGGGCTCCTCTCCCTGCGTGCTCTGCTCCTCACCCGCTTCCTTCCCTTTACCCCACATGGGCTCCTCTCCCCTCACGTCCCATGCCCAGGCTTCTTTCCCCTTCCCTTCCCTTTCTCTAGGCAGGGTCTCCCCAACCCCTCTTTTCCCTGTCCCCATGCCCAGTGGTTCCTCTCTCCAACCCTTCCACCCCCTTCACTTTCCCCACATGACTCCTTTCCTCTCCCAAGTCCACAACCCCCCCCCCTTTCCCCATGCGCACCAGCAGCCCCTCTCCCCAATCCCCCCTTCCTCGTGCACAGCAATTCCGTCCCTCTCCTCAGCCGCTCCTTCCCCCCATGTCCCCGCGCGCACCGCCAGCTCCTCTCCCCAATGCCCCCCTTCCCTGTGCAGGGCGATTCCTTCCCTCTCTTCAACCCCTCCCACCCTTCCATGTCCTGTGTGTGCCAGCAGCTCCTCCCTCTCCTCAATCCCCCCTTCCCCGCATGCAGTGATTCCGTCCCTCTCCTCAGTCCCTCCCTCCCTCCATGTCCTGTGCAGGCCGGCAGCTCCCAGGCTCCTTCCTTCCCTCCCTGCGCACATGTCTCCTCAACTGGCCACATGATGCGGGGGCTCCCTGATCCCTTCCATGCTCCACCTCAAAAGGGGTTAAGTCAAGCCCCTGAAGGCAGCTGTCCGGCCTCTCCCGTACTGCAACTCGGAGCAGGGTGGGAGATTTAAAAGGACCTCAGTTGCTCCCAGGCTCCTGCAGGAGCACTCCACGGGCCGGATGAAAGCCCTTGGCGGGCCAGAGTCCAGCCCTCAGGCCGCAGGTTGGACAAGCCTTGTTTTCAATATAGGATGGTGTTAATGTGTCCATCCCTTATTCGTACTGTAGTGTCCAAGAAGTGGATTTCTTGTGTGGACTGGTCTAGGCTGAGGTTGATGGTGGGGTGGAAATTGTTGAAATCCCAGTGGAATTCTTCAAAGGACTCTTGCCCGTTGGTCCAGATGATGAAAATGTCATCATTGTAACATAGGTAAAGGAGAGGCACTTGGGGATGAGATTTGAGGAAGCAATGTTCTAGGTCAGCCATAAAAATGTTGGCATAGTGTGGGGCCATGTGGGTATCCATAGCTATGCCATTGACTTGAAGGTATAGATCATCTCCAAATCTGAAGTAGTTGTGGGTCAGGACAAAGTCACAAAGTTCAGCTACCAGGTGTTCCGTGTCATCATCAGGGAAACTGTTCCTGATGGCTTGTAGTCCATCTTCGTGTGGAATGTTGGTCTAGAGGGCTTCTATACCCATAGTGACTAGGATGGTGTTTTCTGAGAGACCAGCAATGGAGTGTAGTTTTCTCAGGAAGTCAGTGGTATCACGAAGATAGCTAGAAGCACTGGTGCCGTAGGGGATGAGGAGAGAGTTCACTTAGCCTGACAATCCTGCTGTGAGAGTGCTAATGCCCAAGATGATGGGGCATCCAAGGATTCCTGGGTTTGTGGATCTTGGATAGTATGTAGAATACCTCTGGTCAGGGCTCTTGGGTTTATCTGTGTATATTTGTTCCTGTGCTCACAGGGGCTTAGGCCAGGCTGTATGCATGCCTCTGCTGGGTGTGGAAACACAGCTTTGTGTTTGTCTACATCTAGTCAAGCAATAGGATACACGCATTTGGGGACATGACGTGGCAGAGTTTCATGTCTGTCCATATACATGATATTGCAGGAAACATGCTACCATACCAGTAACATTCAGTATGTCAGAAGCATTCCAAAAAACTCTGACATGATATACTTTGCATCAGACAATACACAATTATACTGTAAGGTGAACATGAATCATTCACAGATCACACCATAAGGGCATATGTGGGAAGCAGCATGTCACAAGTGTACTAGATGCAAAGTGGAGACCCCCAGAGATGATCTGAGCCTTAGGAGAGCCTAGACAAGTTGGGGGAGCCCATTACCTCACTACTGTGGATCTCACCAACTGGGCTTGGACCCAGATGCCAGACAAAAATCTGCCTTCCCAACTGCATAGGGCTCTAAGACTTTTGGCTTCAAGAAGGCACCTGACACATTCGAGCACCTGGTGGGAGTGATGGAAGGGGAGGGAGGACTATACCCTAGTGTATGCTGAAATAGCTGTATCCTCACTTAGCCAGATCTGGGAGGAGCCTGTATCCCAGGCGGGGAGGGTGCTGAACTGCCAACAAAGGTGGACATGTGCCAATGCAGGATGGATGAGGTGTCATGTCTGGGCTACAGGTGGGGGAGGAGCTTCCCAAAGTGGAGGTGATCAGAGATTGGCGCATGCCCAAATCAGAAAGCAGCACCAAGTCTTTCTGTGGATGGCAGGGCACTGCAAGAGGTTTGTGCCCCACTTCAACTCCCTGGCAGCTCCCATCACTGAACTGCATAGGCAGAGTGAGCCAGACAAGGGGGTCTGATCTGAGCAGGGCATGAAGACTCTCTCTGCTCTAATCCAGGGCCTGGGTCTGGTCAACTTAGACTTTGACAAGCTCTTCCTGGCGATAACCAACACCTCAGATGTAGAGCTGGGCTCAGTCTTGGTGCAAACCAGTACCATTGCTCCCTGTGGCACCCGAAGCCACCTAGAACTCTCCTTCCTTCCACACCAGCATCAAACTGGTGCTCGACCCCCATCAGCTGTTCCTGGCTAACAGTCCCCATGTAACAACCTTCAAAGCAGGACCTGGCAGGAGACAGCAGCAGTGCCCAAAGCTGGCTGGGAACTGGGGCCCAGGCAAGGGGCAGCCTGAGCATATGACTGTGACGTTCCCCTCCTGCAATCTAGTCTGGTGCACCACTGTGCCGCTCCAATTGCCCACTCCTGGACCCTGACTTACCCCACTTTGCTAGGTGAACCCAGACACCTGGATCACTCCATTCCATCCTCCTGCATGTAATTGATCCCAAGCAGTGGAAGTGCACTCACTAAGCACTCAGGGGACAGTCCTCCAGCGAGCACTCCCAGCCCCCAGATGCCACACAGGGAACTTCCGTCTTGTAGGGATTAGGACCCTTATCAGATCACTGTAGACTCATATACATTGTTTCACAAAGAAACTGAAATGCAATCAGCTTTTGCTCCAAATTAAGCTGTGATGCTGTCCAGATTTAGGGGACCATTTATAATTATTTTTCATACTTAATATTTCACAATTGCAATAATCCATAGGAGCTAGGCCATGTTTGGTATCAATAGAAAGGTTGTTACTTGCTAGGAATGACTATATTGTAGGTATCATATCTGTATTAGAATGTATGAATGTGTTAGCTATATCTGTATTCCAAATTGTGTGATTCTGAGAAACACCGCAGACTGCATAACTCCAGTCATTGTCTCCTTAATGGCCCATTAAGGGAGCCACAGATATAATGGGCCTAGGGAAAAGCCCACCCAGTGAGTCATCCGGACTGACCATGTGACTCAACTCCATTTTGATTGGCAAAAACTCCAGACAGCATGGGGAAGGCCAGAGGTGATAAAAGGCAGCAGCCCCGACTCCATTTTGTCTTCAGTCTTCAGCCAACACCCATCTCTGGAACTATTCCTCTGGGACTGGAGAAAGGACTGAGGCCTACCCAGGTTCTGGATGTCTACCAGAGAAACTGATCGCGCCTGCAAACTCCTTATTCGTCTAAGAACTTGCTTTACAAGGACTCTAAATCATTTGTATGAATGTGATTCACTTTGACCTTTTAACATCTCTCATATTTTGTTTCTTTTCTTTTTTTATTCAGCCTTTAGTTGTAGTTAGGATTGACCAAAGGCATGGTATTTTGAATTAAGATCCAAACCTATACGGTTCTGTGTAATGTGTCTGGCCCTTTAGGGTCAGGAGAACCTATCTCTTTAGAGACCATGTGGCTAGGTGGGAACCAGAAGAGCTGATGTGCAACAAAGGGAGCTTTTTCTGTTTTGTTATGTTTCTTGATAACCACTGGGGGGATCAGAAACATAGTGTGTTACTGATTGGGAGTCTGGTTTAAGTGCCACCCGTCAGTGTTTGAAAGAGAGTTTGGCTCCCAGTTCTGCAGCTTGCCCTGAGTTTTGCACATTTAAGAGGTTGTCCCAAGAGGCCCCAGTCACATAAGCATCCACACATTCATTCCCTCTTCAAAATCCACACATCTTTAGACAAAACAAACACTAGTTTAGTGAAATTCCAAAGGGGTAGCCGTGTTAGTCTATTGTAGAAAGACAACAGAGTCCTGTGGCACTTTTAGTCTTTAAAAGTGCCACAGGACTCTGTTGTCTTTCTAGTTTAGTGAGTAAAACATGATTTTAAGAGAGTATATAGGAAATCAATGCAGGAGTTCATCACTACCAAATAAAAATAAGACGCATTCTAAGCTAAAGTTCACTGCAGTAGTCCATTCTATCTTATCCACATGGCTGACTGTTGGTGGTCTCACAGCTTGATCCACCTGGCCATGTGGATAGGTTCAGTCCTTTTTGAGCTATTTTCAAGATCGGGTTTCTCTGGCAAAACACCCCAAGCAGTTCAAAGGAACTTCTTTTTTTTTCTCTTCTCTTGGTCTTCTCTTCTCTTGGTCTGGTGACTTTTCCCTCTCTGGCCAAAGCCCTTAGTTTGCACAGCCTTTGTGATGCATCCCTTCCTTCTACATGCTGGGAGACAGCTCTGTTTGTCTGCCCCCAGCTGAGCTATGCAAAATACATGGGGACATGTTTCACATAGGCAGTGTTCCCTCTAAGCTGCGTGGGTGCGCGGCTGCACAGTGGCCGTCGCACCCCCCGCGCAGCACTGAGGGACCCCCACACAGCCTGGCAGCCGCCGCCGCTCCCTCCAGACCCCCGGGGCTGAGGCTTTTCCGCGGCAGACCCGGCCCGCGCCTGGCCTCTGGGCTGGCCCTCCCCGCCCCCAGGGTGGGACAGGCAGGCTCAGGCTCGGCTCAGGTGCGCGGGCCTGCCTGCCTGCCCCATGCGGCCGGGGCAGCGGGGTGGCTGCAGCCGCAGCGGGCTCCCGGGCTCTCACCCGCCGACCACCTCAACTTCCCAGCCGGGGCCGGGCTCATCCGATGGCCTTGGCCTCCCAGCACGGGGCCGGGATCAGCCTCCGGGGCTGGGGTCTGCTCCGCCCCACCGGCAGCTTCCCAGGGCTGTGGTAGGGTCCTCCCCCGCCAGCGGCCTTGGCTTCTCTCTTTCTTTCTCTTCCTTCTTTCTCTTTTTTCCTTATTTGTCTTCCTTTTTCTTTCCTTTTTTTCTTTCTCTTCTTTCCTTCCTCTTTCTTCTCTTCCTTCTTTTTTCTTTCTTTCTTTCCTCTTCCTTCCTTCCTCCTTCTTTCTCTTCCTGTTTCCTCTTCTTTCCTTCTTTCTCTCTTTCTTTGCTTCCTTCCTTCCCTTCTCTTCCTTCTCTTTTTTCTTTCTCTTTCCTTCTTTCTCTCTTTCTTTGCTTCCTTCCTTTCTCTTCCTTCTCTTCTTTCCTTCCTCTTTATTCTTTCTCTTCCTTCTTTTTTCTCTCTTTTCCTTCCTTCTCTCTTTTTTCTCTCTTCCTTCCTTCCTTCTTTCTTTCCTTCCTTTTTAAAAAAAAAAACTTTAAAAAAATTAGTTTTAAATAAAAACCTTTCTAAAAATTAAATTTCAATTCAAAATTCATTCAAATTCAATTAAACACAATTAATTAATTCTATTTACAATTACTTTCACTTCAATAAATGCCTATAATTTCTGTCGTGTGAGTTTACACAAAAATTTTATTCAGAAAAAGTTTTGCACACGGCTTGAAAATTTTGCACACAAGCCGCCAAACCTTAGAGGGAACATTGCACATAGGCACACATGTATGATGCGTCGGGAAACACGCTACCATAATAACAGTGTGTGTCATGGGCATTCAAAAAAGTACGTACATGGCATATTTTCCATTAAACCACACAAGTACATTGCAAAGGTGACTGGGAAATTTACACAGATCACATTAAAGAGGTGTGTTGGTTGCATTAGTAGACCCTGGGACTATGTGCTGGCCCAGAGGCAGGAGACCCTGGACTGATGAGGCATGATGCACCAGGAACTGGTTACCCTGCATGTGGATGGCACTGGGTGGGGCTGGCTGCTGATGCTGGAGAGGAGCAGAGCAAGAACACCAGAGCTCAAGACTGGGGCACTTCAGGGAAGGGGGGCCAGAGAACAGCCACAGCACAGGGTACACCAGCCATGCCCCGGTCCTTGCTCTATGCTGGAGAATGGGAGAAGGGCAGCCTTGCACACCTGTGGGGGCCCTGGCAGGGAGCAGGAGATCCTCTGCAAGCTTCATTTCCCTCCAGGTTCCTAACTCCCCTGTAACAGGACCCTTGAGGCCGATACACCCCTTTCCACAGGATGTGCCTGGAATCCTGACTCTACAGACCCTGCCCCATGTACCTCAGACTCACAGCCAGCAGCAGGATGGGAGGGAGCCATTAGGCTGGTGAGGGGGTTAGCAGGTTGAAGGCAAGACACGGGAAGCCCCCAAATTCCCCCTCCTGGAGTGCATTCCCAGCAGATGAGAACCTGAGAACGGCCAGAATGTGTCGGACCATTGTGGTCCCTCCTGTCTTCCAACAGCAGCAGAAGAGCAGATAGAAACGAGACTGTACGTAGGTGCTGAGGTTTCCTGGGTGGCCAGGAAACTTTTCTAGTTCACATCAGGTATGATTCATGACCCTGCAAGGGAAACCAAAAATGCTCCCCACGCCTTTCTCCCAACAACACTTTGGATTGGCTCCTGGGGCGCAGGGTGTGACCACACCATCTCAAGATATATCTAGGGCTGGGGAACGTGGCACTAGAAGCTGCCTGGGGGACGAGATGACCACGGCACTGCTGCTTCTCTTCCTGCTTGCAAATGGGGCAGGTAAGAGTTGGGGAGGGTGGACATTGCCCCCCCCTTCAAACAACAACACAGAGAATGCGAAGCCCAAGGGATGGGAGATGAACCCAGGTGTCCAAGGAGGAGACCTGGGACAGCAGAGGACCCCTTCCTCCCCATGTCCTGAGCAGTCAGGCTGGGTTACTCCCCCCACCCTATTGTCCATTAGCTCCCATCAGCACCCACATTGCTTCCTGGCCCAGCGGATCAACCTTCCTGGTCCTTGTCACCCCTTTTCCCACTCCATCCTCCCCCGGCCCCTCTTGTGTCTCTTGCCTCCATTTCCCACTCCCCCAGTGTAAAGAGTTGAGGGATGTAGATCAGGACTGAGGGGCACCATCAGAGCTCTGGGGCAGGCAACTCAGAGCAGGAAACGTAGGGGCTGCGGGTCAAGCTATCAGTAGATCAGGCGGGTGGGCTTCATTCTGCCAGTTCTCTTCCCTTCCAGCCCTGGCCCTGCCAAGGGAGCCCCCCAAGTGCCAGCAGGACCCGGAGTTTTGGTGCCGGGATGCAGCCACGGCAACCCGGTGTGGCCAGCTGCAGTTTTGCCTGGAGCACAGCTGGGATGAGCTGCCTGAGGTGAGTGTGCTGGCGCCAGCTGGCCCAGGGCAGGGGTGGAACCGGTAGGCACCTTGGGTTTATTCCCGGCCCTCCCAGACCTCAGCACCAGCTCCTGCCCTTTGCCCTCAGAACCCAAACCCATCAATGGGCCATGCCTGCACGAGGCACTGAGGGTGGTTCAAGGGCAGGGCAGCGATGACCTGAGGGGAGGGTTCCCAGTGGTGACATCCCACACGAATGCCCCCAGCCTGGGTCTTGCAGGCGGCTCGGACCTGGAGTACTGCCCCCCACTGCTTCCTCAGGGCTCCCGCATCCTTGGGGAGGGCAGCCCCTGCAGATGGGTTTGCTCCAGGGGGAGGGGAGGGTCTGCTCCGGGCCCTGACCCAGCTGCTCTGTCCCGGCTCAGGGCGTCGATGAGCGGCACCCCCTAGTGAAGTGCTGGATCTGCGTCAAAGTCATCAGCAAGATAAAGAAAAAGGTGTCCAACACTCACAATGAGGTAAGTGTCCCCCGCCAGGCAGCGAGTGTGCCAGGGGAGCAGATAGGGAGTGTGCCAAAGAGGAAATGTGCCATGGTGGGCAGGAACATGACAGGCAGCGTGAGAGTGTGAATGGCACATGCAAGGAAGTGTGCAAGAGTAGGTGGCCAGATGCCAGGTGCACATGAAGTTTGGTGGATCCGTGTGAGTGCGGGTGGACACGTGCAAGGGAGCATGTGACAGTGTTAGAGCACATGTGAGTGGGAGCGAACATGTGCGAAAGCCCCATGCAAGGGTAGGCAGATAATAGCACCATCTTGCGTGGGGGGATGGGTGTGTCCTGGGGTCCCAGCCAGGTGGTGCCTGAAGTGCCCGGCTAACAGGGTCCCTGCCATTCCCACAGACCAGTGTGACGAATGTCATAAAGAAGATCTGCTCCACCTTCCCAAAAGGGATGGCGGCCAAGTGCCACCAGGTGGTGGATCGCTACATACGGCCCATTGAGGAGGGGCTGGCCAAGGACTTGGAACCCCGCGACATCTGCACCAACATGCGCATGTGCCGAACGGAGGGCCACCCAGGTGAGGGGGCTGCCCTGTGCCCACCAGGGGAGCTGCAGCTTGTGTGCTAGGGGACAGGGGCCTCCAGCTCCAGGAAGGCAGAGCCAAGGTCTCCCCCAGGCCATCTTGATATGCCCCCTCCCACCAGAGCTCAGATCTGGGGGTACCAGCCTGCCATTCTCCAGGTACCCAACAAGCCATGGGGGGCAGGGGTGTTCAGCGCTGCCATCATTGAAGGGGGGGGTTGACCTAGCCCAGTCCCCCCATAACCCCAGCTATTGCCCCTCAGGCAGCCCCAGGTGGTCACTGGCTCTCTCCTCCTCAGTGCCCCCACCAGCTGCTCCTCCATCCACTCTCCCTAACGCCTCCTGGCTCTATGCCTCCCAGCCCAGCTCTCCCAGCCCACTCCCATTTCACAATGGTTTGACTCCTCTAGTCATCCCGCACAGAGCCCTTTGCAGCCCCCACCTGCTGGCCAGCGCCCCACCACAAGGGGGAAACTGAGGCACAGATAAAGGCCAGAAGGCTCCAGCAGGCCCGCTGGTCTGGGACTTGCCTTGGCTCACCCAGGGAGATTTGCAGCAGAGCTAGGGCTGGAACCCAAGTGTCCTGTGTGCCAGTCCAGTCCTGACCTCCACGCCAGGCCTCTCCACCTATTGGTGCTGGTAACTGCCATCCGGGGATGCATTGCTGCCCTCACCTGAGCTGTGAAAGGCTGGTGCTCCAAGCTTTCTTCCCCACTCCCAGCTGCCCTAGGGCCCTTCTCCCACTCAGCTGCCTGAGTGCCCTTCCCCCATTGTTCCCCTAGCTTTCCCAAGCCCCATCTGTGAAGGGCCCTCATCTGTGCCCACGACTGCTCTGCCAAGGGTCCTCGACACCCAGACGCACCCACATCTAAGAAGCCACTCCAGGGAAAAGTGATTTCACAAGAGTGGCAGCTGCTAGCCTGGAGTCAGTGTCCCACCTCCCCTCAGAAATGTGCCACCCGCCCTTCCCTCCCCCATGAACTTGGGACGGGGTTGGTCATTCCTCAAAATGAAGACACTACAGGGGGTCATCTCAGCCACCCGCTGGTCTGACCTTCAGGGCTCTGGACGCATCCAGCCCCTCCACGCAGCCCCTTTCCTTCCGGGGGGCTGCCAAAGTAGAGCAGGGCCCATGTGAGTGTGGGAGGACACATGCAAATGAGCATGTGCTCTCTGCCCGCCTCTGCTGTGTGCCCCCTCTGGAAAGGTGCAGGCCACGCTGAATTCCCAGTCCTTCCCTGGGGAGCATGTGGGGCCACAGCTCGGAGGAGGGGTCTGAGATAGCGCCCCTGGCTACCCCCAGCTCTGCACACAAACACCCGACAACCTCTTGCAGTCCCCATGGGAAATACTGGCCCCTGCTGCACCCTTTGCTTAGGCACCAGCCGGGCACTGCCAGTTCCTGAGTCGATCCCTGGTGGGGGGACATGGGGTCACTGCTGCATCGCCTGCAGCTAGGTAGTAATGGCCTGCAGCTAGGTAGTAATGGCTGTGCTCAAACCTGTGTCCTCCCTGGTCCCCAGCGTGGCAGTTTCCTGGCCAGTTCCGGAGCCCAGAGGATGCTGTGGGATCCTGATGCCATCTGTCAGGTGCGGGCAGGGCTGGTGGGGCTGGGCTTGGCCAGAGTTGGGGGGCAGAGTGTGACACTGACTAGGTGTGGGGGGAAGGGCAGGTGGCGGAGGGGTTGATGCCACGGAGATGGGAGTGACAGACAAATCTCTGGGGCAGGGAGGCACTGCCAGGGGGTGGGGAGGGTCCCAAGCTCCAGGGGTTCTGGAGTCAATCTGCCCTGCCCCAGGGCTGGGGGGTGAGTGAAGCCAGGGGCTGGGGCTGCTGACCTAAACTGGGAAGACTTAGGCCCACTGCTAGATGCCTTCTTGCCAGACCAGCTGGGCTCTGTGGGGCAGGATAGAACCAGGGGATACAGGCCTCCCTGGACTCTCAACTCACGGGAGTACTGTGGGGCATTGCCTGCCTAGAGTTTTATCCCAGAGGGACGTGGCACTGCTGTGTCCCTTGGGGGGGTGGGAGGCGAATGGAGCTGGAGGGTGGTGGGGGGAACGATCTGACTCAAGGGCTCAGAGATCAGCGTGGCTCTAGGAGAATGGAGTGCCTCCCTAACTCTCCACAGAGCCTCTGGGGGCAGTCCCCTAATGGCCCCTCTGTCTGTCTGTCCCTCCAGGGCCCTCTCCCTCTCCTGCTCAGGTGTGCATTCCTGGGCGCAGGGAAGCCCCAGGCAGCGCCCCATAGCCAGGCCAGAAGAGGATGTCCACTGCTGTGCTCCCTGCCCAGGAACCAGTCCTGCCTGCTGCTGCGAGTTCCTCCCACTCCGCCGCCTCGCTCTGTAGGAGAGGGGCCACCTTAGCCGTCCGACCCCGATCTTTCAGTAAAGCTTTTGTCAGCATGGAACTGGAGGGGTTTGTCTTCCTTATGAGCCGCTCAGCCACCACCAGGGGAGGGGTGGGAGGGAGGGAGGAGATGAAGCCCCTATACACAGCGTAGCCCCCATTCCCTCCCAAGAGGTTCTCTGCTACCCCAGACATTCACAATGCTCTGAGGCAGCTCAGAGCCTCTCAGGGCACCCACTGACCCCAGTGTGTCCCCCCCAGCCCAGCTGAGAACTGTGGGGCACACTGCCCCCACACATGGGTAGTCCCCCAGGGCTAGGTCTCAAGGGACTGCTGTGGGGTGGGTGGCCAGGCACAGACAGATCTGGGGCCCCAGAAGTGGTTCTCTCCCCCAACAGCATGGCCTGAGGCCATTGTCTGCCAGGAACCGGTCCTCCCAAGGGCCCTTGTGCCGCAAGGAGATGCCAAAGCCAACAGTTGGAGAACCTAGTGCCAGGCCTCGAATGGGGCAATGTCAACATGTCCCTGGGCAGGCGAAGGGCTGAGCCTGTGATGAGTGCACAGTGATGGCAGCAGGAGCCCAGGACCCCGTGGTGCTGGCTTGTCCTGGCATGCAGCCTGGTGGAGGCAGAGCCCAGTCCCAGGGATCCCCTGGGGGGGATGGCAGCTGGGGGGGCAGTACAGGGCAGCAGGCTTGGGGCAGGCCATATTTGGAGCTGGAGAGGCTTCACACTTGCCAAAAAGTGACCTCATTTCACCACCACGACCAGCCCCCCACCCCCCTCTGCAAACAGCACCCAGCCGTCAGCTGGATAGAAAATGGAGCCACCCAGGGCTGTTTGCTCAGCTATACCATGGCGGGGGTGGGGGGGCACCGAGTCCTCAGTTGCACTGGGCAGGGAGAGATCCTGGCCTAGGTCTCCCCCCCACCAGCCTGGTCCAAAGCCCCCCAGCTCAGCCCAGGGTAATGACACAGTGCCAACCCCTGTGCCCTTGGACAGACACACAGCACAGGGGCTGGGTGCCACACTCCACATTTGCACTCTGCCTGGGTCACGCAGGGGTCAGAATCTTTGTGGAAGGGGACATGCCCCCCTTTATTTTTAACATGGACACAACTTGGGGGTGGGAAGTGGCATTGCCCCCCTGTAGTCCTTGGCCAGATGTGGAACAGCCCCACCAGACCCCCAAACTATGCCTGTGTTAAAAGGGGGAGGCCTCATTTCCAACGCCATTGGGTCAGGACCCCTCAGAACATCACAGACAGAATCTGCACACGTCCCCCAGCCCAGCCAAGCCTGGGCAAGCAGGTGCTATGGGTGGGAAGCGGGGGCACCAGGGGCTGGAGCCCAGCAACATCTTGTTGCCTCTTAGCTCCTCACTTTGCTGAACTGAATCCAAGACAAACACACCCCGCCCCCACCTCCGCTAACCCAGGTGGTTCCAGCCTCAGGCCCATTGGCTAAGCCAGGCCCCCCACAAGAGCTATAAAAGAAATGCGGGAAGTCGGTGCTGGGATGTCAGGCCTCAGCATGGCCACATCTCAGCTCCTTCTGCTCGTCCTCCTCTGGAGGGGCTCAGGTAGGGATTGCTGGGCTGGCCCCCAAGCTGGGGCTGGGTATGGGTCCCATGAATTCAGTTGGGAGAAGGCATGGACCCAGGGCTGTGGAGGGGAGCAAAGAGCTGGACAGCAGAGACATGAGGAGAGCCCCTGATGGCTGGGGGGCAGATCTGCATGATGGAGGGGGGATCCCCTCCCCAAGGGAAGAGATGTTAGAGTCCTGGGGAGGGGATATAGGGGATGATCCTAGGGGGAGCAATGAGATGGGACCTTTCCTGCCTGGGGCAGATGCAACCTAGACATGGGAGAGCTCAGAGTGTAAGAGACCGGGGACAGGTCTAGGACTCCAGGGTTCTATCCTCAGCTGTGGGAGGGTAGTGAGGTCTAGTGTTTAGAGCAGGGGCGGGGGTAGGAATCTGGGTCCTCAATTCTATCCCAATGCTGCTGCTGACTTCCCGTGTGGCCGCCCTTTCCTGCTCCATGCCTCAGTTTCCTCATCTGTAAAAGAGGTTCATGCTGCTGCTCCATCTTGGGTAAGTGCTTTGTGATCCTGAGGCCTATGAAAGGGTAGCTCTGGCTGTGGGAAGAGAAATGTCTGACTGCCAGATCTGGATTTCAATGACTTCATGCAGCCTGCTCCCTGATCTCTGGCCTGGGTCAATGTTGGGCCAGCGCAGCCACAGGCAGGACTGCTTTGCCCTCCCAAATTGAAGCGTCCCCATGGAGGACCCACCTCACTTTTGACACAGATGCATCAGTGGAGAATTCAGCAGAGGCTGGTGGAAGACGTGGGGGCCAGAAAACGTACCCAGCTGGGACAAATCAGCACCCTCTGTGCACTGGTTTTCTACCCCAGCTACTCAGGCTGGGCCTTTGCCAAGGATCTGGGAATCCAAGCTCATGCTTCAGGGCACAGGTGTCCTGTGGGCCCAGGCTTCCCCTGCCTCAGTGTAGGAAGAAAGGCTGTTACTGGGCCAGAAGGGCAATCAGTCAGATCCAGTGGTCTCTGTGCCTGGGAATCAGTGTCCAAGGTGGAGTTAGAGCAGGGGAGGCTCAGTGGATTGGGTCCCATGCTCCCACAGGGCCTCACCTCCTTTGTGCCAGAGCGGGCAGGTTGGTAGCTGGATGTGGGGTCTAAGTAGGGGGCCTGAGAGCATCCCACACTCTGACCTGGAGCCCATCTATAGGACCAGGGCAGGAGTTCCTGGTCAGCTGGTGGATGGATTCCCTATGGTTCGCTTCTGTTCTGCGCAGGATCTTTTTTACAAGCTAGTCACCCCTGGGTTGAGGTAGACAGAGGGAGGGCTGGAGAGATGGACAGAGGGAGGGATGGACGGAGGAAGGGACAGGAGGAAGGAGGAAAGGAGAGCAGGCCGGCTGTCCTTGGATAGAGGCTGTCTGTCGCTGGTGCAGTGTCACTAACAGGGCCTCTCTTGTCCCCAGCCCTAGCCAGGAGGCCGCTAGCCCAGCCGGGCTGCACTGAGGGTCCGTCGTTCTGGTGCCAGAGCCTGGAGACAGCAGTGCGGTGTGGTGCGGTGCAGAGCTGCACCCGGGCTGGGTGGAACCTGGCTGCTAAGGCAAGTCCCATCTGCACCCTGTGAGCTGTCGGGAGGGCTCCCAGGCAGTTCCCCAAGGGCCTGGGCTCAGGGCAAGGGAGAGCCAGGGCCACTCTCTGACCCCTCTGGGTCCCAAACAGGTGGTAGAGGCACTTGCATCAGCTCTGTGGGTGCCTGGTTCGATGCCAGTTAAGGATGTACAGGGCACCTTTGTGAGAAAGCCAGTGGGGACAGAACCACCCATCCCAAGAAGGGGGGAGGCAACAGCTGGTCCTTGAATGGAGTGGGCTGGAGCTGAGTTCCCCTGGAGTCCCTGCAGGAGACATGGGTGGGGCTGGGTGGGGCAGGCCCCATGGGGAGGAAGGGCTGGCAGAGAGAATGGCTCAGCTGTGAGATTGGGAGCACTGGGTGGGTGCCCTGGGCATGCTGACACCCAAGCCAGGCCCTGCTGAGGCTAAGAGCTGTGAGGGGCATGGGAGAAGCAGTGGGCCCCACACTCAGAGACCCTAAGGTCAGAAGGGACCAGGACGATTATCTAGTCTGACCTCCTCCTGCACACTGCAAGCCTCAAGACCTCACCCACCCACTCCATAGGCCACCAACCTATGACTGAGTTATTTACCTCCTTAAATCATGATTTAAGGACTTTAAGATACAGAGAATTCACCGGTAGGTGAACCAAGCCCTGTGCTACAACGGAAGGTGAAAAACCCCCAGAGCCCAGGCCAATCAGCCCTGGGGGAAAATTCCTTCCCGACCCCAAATATGGCGATCAGTTAAACCCTGAGCACGTGGGCAAGTCTCAATAGCCAGTTACCCAAGAAACAATTCTCTGTAATAACTCAGAACCCACCCCACGTACTCTCCCCTCTTAGGCCACTTGTATATCCACCACACGTAGCCAAAGATCAGTCAATTTCCAAAATAGGCTATCTGATCTCATACCATCCCCTCCATAAATTTATCAAGCTCAGTTTTAAAAGCAGTTATGGTTTTTGCCCCCACAACTCCCCTTGGAAGGCTATTCCAGAACTTTACTCCTCTGATGGTTAGAAACCTGCATCTAATTTCAAGCCTAAATTTCTTGATGGACAGTTTATAACCATTTGTTCTGGTGTCCACATTGGTGCTGTACTCAAATAATTCCTTTCCCTCCCTGATGTTAATCCCTCTGTATTTATAGAGAGCAATCATATCCCCCCTCAACCTTCTTTTGGTTAGGCTAAACAAGCCAAGCTTCTTGAGTCTCCACTCATAGGGCAGGTTTTCCACTCCACAGACCATCCTTGTAGCCCTTCTCTGCACCTGTTCCAATTTGAATTCATCCTTTTTAAACATGGGGGACCAGAACTGCACACAATATTCCAGATGGGGTCTCACCAGTGCCTTGTACAGCGGCACTAACACCTCCCTGTCTCTACTTGAAATACCTCTCCTGATACATCCTAGAACACACACTCAGCCCTTGATGCGGCCTCTACCCCCCAGGAGGACATGTGTGCGGACTGCCAGCAAATCATCAGCATCCTAACCCGCATGGCCAAGGAGTCCACCTTCAAGGTACTGTGGTGAGGGTGGGGCAGGGATCTCTCATGCTGGGTCTGCCCCACCCATGCTGCTACCTGCTCCTCCCCCACAGGACACCATCCAGAAGTTCCTGACCCACGAGTGCTCCACACTACCCTTCAGCAGCCTGGTCCCTCACTGCCAGAAGCTGGTGGACACATACTTCAGCCTCTTCATTGCCTGCCTGGAAGGGCAGATCGTAAGTGACCATCCTGGGGGGCCAGCACACTTCTGGTCCCTTCCTTTGGCCTGACTGCCAGTGCCCAGCCAATCAGATAATGGGGGCCCTGTTGCCCTCTTCACTATGCCAGGAAATAAATTCCCCCCACTCCCAGCTGGGACCTGGTCTGGTGGGGAAACTGAGGCACAGAGCAACGGGACCCGTCGAGGGGATCCCAGTGAGTCAGGAACAGAGGCTGGGAGCTAGACCCAGGAGTCCCAGCCCCCATCTGCTCTACCCCACTAGTCCTGCTGTCCCATCTTAAGGGACCCAGCCTGCTGAGCCCCCACCCTGCTCTTCCAGAGCCCCGGGCACAAGCTGATCAGCACTGGCTGGTCATGCCCTGGACCTCTGACCAGGGTCCAGTGTGACTGACCTATCTGCCCCTCAGAAAACTGCCTCTATCTGCACCACGCTGGGCCTGTGCCCCATGGACTCGGCGCAGGATCAGGGCCCAGAGCCCTTGGACAGCCAGAGCCCAGAGAAGTGGATCCTCCAGCTTCTTCACAGTCTCCGCCTGGACCTTCCTGATAGCCATACTCAGGTACAGGCACTTCCGCCCCTCACTGCCAATCCTCATGCTGGGTGGAGTCCTGCTACCTCCATCTGCAGCAGAGGGCTGATGTGCCAAGTTCTGGGGGCAGCCCTCCCATATAAAGGGGTAGCTCGAGGCCTAGATGCCCATACATTCCCCTGAACCAATTGCCACCTGGCACCACATATCTCGACACTGAGTCTGTCCCGCACCCTGGAATCTTGGTTCTGGATCACAACTGACCAAGGAGGAAACCCTCCCAGAACAGCCTGGGTGCAAGTTGCTGTCTGAGTCTGCCGACAGCCTGAATCCATTGCTCTGAAGGGCAGTGGGAAGGCTACCTAGCCTTGAGCTCATACAGCTGTGTCCCTTAGCTCAAGCAACTAGATTCTCAGGTCCATGTGCCCCAGAGCAAACCGGGCGGGAATCTCACTGCAGGGAGCTGGGCGTCCCACTATTCTGGTTACCTGGAGGAGTGTAGGTTGCTGTTGGACTCAGGGCCCTCTGCCAGGCTAGCGGGTCCCAATTCACTTTACGCCACCCCTGAATCACCAGCAGGTTTCTGTGAGGATGGCACGGAGCTGGGGTTGGGGCTGGAGGCGCTGGTGGCATTTTGATCCTGGGAAGAAGGGTGGACCGTGAAAGAGTTAACTGTGTCAACCGGCCTTCAGTAGGTTTCAGAGTTAACACCCATTTAGTGGGATCGGAGGCAGCTCTCCCCTCCCACCGTAGTCGTTTACCAGGCTCTCTGCGGGTCCATGGCAGCTTCATAAACTATGGCATCCAGGCAGTGCCACCCTGTGGCCACGCAGGGGACTCTGCCTCAGCCATGAGGCTTGCCCAAAGTTCCCCCAGCCCACATCCCCATAGGGGCCACCTCTTGGGCTTCAGCACCCCGGACAGGTTGGCAGCGGGGTCAAACGTGGCAGGCCCTGCTCTCCCTGCTGACCCTGTTCTTTTTTCCAAAGGGAGGCCCTGAAGATGACCTGCCATTCCCACTCCCGATGTGCTGGATGTGCCGCTCCTTCGTTGGCCGGATAGAGGCCACCATCCCCAAGGTGACATGCCCTCCCTAGGCCCCAGGGTGTCACGGGAGGGTCTCCGTCTCCAGCCCCCCCCAGGAAGGCAGTGAATGTCCCCAGCAAGTTGAGGCCATGGAATGAGTGAGGCGGGTCTCAGCACGGCCACTGCTGGTTGGTATAGCTGCTGGCAGCCTGGAGGGAAAAGCCCAGGGCTGAACGGGCAGGCTGGGATCCCTGGGCAAGCTCACTCTGCCCCTTGGAGATGCCAGCTGCAACTGAAATGTTTCAGCTCTAAAAATTGACCATGGATGGCCTCACTCACGCCATGACTGGGCCAGGTCCCCCCGCCATCCCTCTCGAGGTGGTTATAGGAAGCTAGACCCTGCTCCTCCCTGGGCTGAGCACAAGAATGGGGCCAGCAGAACCAAGAGCAACGGGTGCTGCGGGCGGAGCTGGTTGTGTCTGCCCAAGCCAAGAAGAGAGGGGAAGGTGCTGGCAATGGGCAACACCAGCTCCTTAGGGCAGTGAGGAAGGAGGCATCCCAGCAGGGACAATAGCCCCAGGCACCTCCGACACAGAGGTGCCCTTGAACTGGTGTTGTTACAGACCATTGTGTTGGGTGCATACGGACACCAAATGGAGGTGGCCCCTGCCCAAGTACCTGACCATCCAGCAGCTCCCCAGGAGGGAGCGAATCTACCCAGAGGAGACCCAGAGCAGAGTGGGAATCAGGACCCCTCCATCCCAAGGGAAATGCTGATAGTTCAGCCTTGTTTGGGTCCCAAATCAGGACAAAAAAATCCAAGTGTATTTATGGGATGAAAAGCTCCAAACATGTTTTGTTTGGTGTTGGGTCAAGTTCAACATCAAACTGCATCTGCCTAGGCCACTTCATAACCCCTGCCCTGCTCTCTCCTATGGGCTGGGCTCGCTAGCCAAAATACATCTCCCACGAGGGACCACATGACTTAGTTAGAGGCACAGCAGGGTGCATCATGGGAGATGTCGTCCAAATGGGGAGAAGTACAGCACCCATAAGGTACCACAGGTGGATACAGTTTGACTTCAAACTAATCAAAGCAAAATCTGCTGGTTTGAGTATTTCCTAGGGAAAATTTCCAGCCAGCTCTCAGGAGACTTTAGACTCCCACACTGCAAGCTTGGGACTGCCAACCCCTTGTGTCTGAGGTGCCCAGAATTGCAATGCCCAGAAAGACCCTAGAGTAAATCTGGACTCTCAGCCTAGTGCCCGGTTCATGGTTCTCCTTGGCTGTTTACATGATGCTAGAGATCCATGTTCAGGGCATCTAGCCGCCACATTAGAGACACACCTGCACAGCCTCATTTTCCTCCTGCAGTGGTACCTGGAGCTAGCATCTGTGCCCAGGTGGACACAAGTCAGGGCCGAGGGGCAGATTCATCACTAGATGACATGATTAATCCCAAAAAAATGGCTTTTCAATAAAAAAGAAATTGATTTTCCAGGGTTCTTGCCTATGAAAAACTGAACGATTTTCAGGAAGATTTTTGGGGTAAAAATCTTCGGGTTTGGGTACAAGTTAAAAACAGGAACATTTTAGCTAAACTTTGCAATGTTTCAACAAAATCATTTCTTGGTTGTTTTTTTTAAATCAGGGAGATATTTTTTGTCAAAAAAAAAAAAAAAACTACTGGAACTTTGGGGGAGAAATCCTGGAACTTGCCAGAATGGCCAGCCAGAAATAATGGGCCTATCTGGAACTGAGCTATAGAGCTGCTCCAGTGACAGGACTTGGCCCACCCTTGTGGGATGAGCGAGCCGGGGTGCAGGGGGCACTAACTCTGCCCATCTGCCCTTCTTCTAGGAGGCCATCGGCAAGGCAATGTCACAGCTCTGCCGTTTCATGCCGGGCACCATCGGCGGCATGTGTCAGTGTCTGATGGAGAAATACACCATCACCGTGCTGGACCTGATTCTGGACAAGGTGGGCCCACGGCTGATCTGCGGGATGCTCTTCTTGTGTGCCACGGGAGAGAACTGCAGCCCAGGTGAGCTTTGCCCCCTGCCACTGGGCTCGTGGGAGGAGAGTAGTGTGTCAGACTGGGCGCTAGGTGCGTGTGGGCTAGCAGGGCCTGAGGCAGCCTTGGACTGGAGCATCTCCACATCTAGATTAAGACTTTTCTGACCCATAGCTCTGGTATCCACCCGGCCCTGTGACCAGCTTAACTCAAACTTGGCCCCCACCACTGGGGGGGGCGGTCCTGAGACCTTGGCTCTGAGCCCAGGGCTAGCACAATTGCAGTGTAGATGCAAAGGAGGGCTAGGATTCTGCCCGGCATCAAGCCATGGGCTTATTTTGCAGTGTAGACACATGCCTGGAGAGCAGGTTGTGCTGGCCCTTTGAAGGCAATTCCAGGCTCAGAGCTGCCGCATTCTGGGACTTGTAGGCTGGAGCAATACCTGGGTGGTAGTGCCAGGGCAGCAAGGCACGCTGGGATGGGGGCAAGGCTATAAATAAGCTCCAGTTTTGCTGCTGCCAGCCTAGGCTGCAGCAGGCCATCGGCTTTGATGGCCCCAGGGCAACAATTGCTCCCCATCGCCCTGCAGATCTACCCCCGGCACCCCTCCTCGCCCAAAGCACTGAGTGCCAGGCCTGCCTCACAGTCACGAGCCTGGCAAAATCAACCCTGCGGGCGAACAGCACAGCAGCCAAGATGGAAGCAGCTCTGCTCAGGGCCTGCAGCAGCGCCCCCCTGGACTGGCAGGAGGTGGGTGCTCGGCCTGTGGGCAATGACAGAGTAGGGGGGAGGAGTCCAAGGGCCATTGGGTGGCCAGGGGATGGGATGGGTGGGGTCCCTGGCAAGAGAACAGAGGGAGGGGGCAGGGTCTACACAAGAGGGTCAGGGAGGGGAGCATCCCCACCAAGTGGGCCACCTAGTGCCTTGCCCCTGGGCCCCTCCTACCTGTGCCCTGGAGTCCATGGCGGGCTGGCCTGTAGGGATGTCCTTGCAGGACTGGGCTCCCCTGCAGGTGGAGCCAGACATGCCCCTGAGATAAGAGGGCATTGAGGGGGAGGGAGTTGGGGCTCCACAGACAGATGGATGGACAGATAGACATGCAGGTGGAGCTGCCTGTGAGATGCTAACCCACCTCCCTGCCTGCACCTTCCTCAGTGTGAGCGCTTCATCGAGCAGCACCAGCCACGGCTGCTGACATTGTTGCCGAAGCCCTGGGACCCCCAGCACTTGTGCCAGGTGAGATGTGGTGTAGCTACAACCCCGCCCACCCCTCCAACCCTCTCTGTCACAGCACAGAGGGAAGTGTCCCCCTACCCCCCCCAACTGCAGCCAGCTGCCCATGCCCCTGACCCCCAAGGCTGACAGCCTTATGTTTTCTCTGCCGTTCACCCACAGGAACTGGGCTTGTGTGATGCTGGGACAGGGCCTGCTCCCGTAGCCGAGGGCTGTGCGCTGGGACCAGCTTACTGGTGCTCCAGCCCAGAAGCTACCAAGCAGTGCCAGGTGAGCCCCATGCCCTGGGATGAGAGGGGGGCCAGGCACCCCAGTCTGGAGGGGCAGAGCCAGTTATGTAGACTGGGGAAGGGGATGAATTTGGGATCAGCCAGGCCGAGAGGGGGAAAGTCCATCACCTGCCTGCTGCAGGGTGCTTGGTTAGGAACAAGAGCTTCTCCCATCTGCAGGCACCTCAGGGGATGGCAAGGCAGGGTGGGTAGGCCCCAGCCAATGGTATCCAATGGGCCCATCTACCCTGGTATCCTGGCTCCAGCATTGGCAGCAGGGGGAAGGGACACCCCCTAGTGGGCATTTCTGGAATCCTGGGCCTTTCCTTCCTGCCAGCCTCGGATCTGCTCAGCGGCTGGGGAAGCTTGCGTCCCTCAGGGGGTGGCCCCAGAAAACTGACAGATCCACATCAGCCCTGCAGCAATCAGGGACCAGCTCGCCGAGGGCAGCTATTATTGGACCAACTTCTCTCAGGGGAAGACACCAGCTCTCACCTCTGCTTGGTCCAACAACTTTAGGCACCAAGATGCCTAAATCCTTTTGGACCTAAAAGCTCCTCCTCCCTCCCAAGGTTGTGTAGGGCTGAAATTGCCACTCCCTCCCCAGGGATGCCCCATTTCCACACCAGCTCCCCATCCTCCAGGCAGAAGGGGGGATGCAAGCCCAGCTCCTGATTCACAGGTTGAGGGGGCAGCCTTTCCCACCATCGCTGGGAACAAGATTCCTCCTGCTGGCGCAGATCACATTTAGCCAGGGAGGGTGAGGAGCAAATGCAAAAGGGTGGCCCAATGGGTGACCTAGAGGGGGCCTGCTGTGTTTCTAATGTTTCCTCTCTCTGTTCCTTCCCAGGCCGAGCAGCAGTGCCAGACCCACGGCTGGGTGTAGCCAGAGACTAGCCTGGCTTCTGAGCCAACTTTCCCCTGCTGACCCCCCCAGCCTGGCTCTGCACCCATCCCAGCCCCTGGCTGATCCCTCTCCTCCACCTGAGGCTGGCCCCTCTTAAAGTCCCTCTCTTTGAGTGCTCTGGGCCAAGCCCCCAGGGGCCTCTCCTCGCCCAGCTAGCCCAGCCCTGTGCTCTGGCCCAGGGCTTATACTGTGATCTCCAATTGGCCTTCTCCTTGCTGTGGCCAGATAGCTGGATCCAGGGCACTCAGCTCCCATGAACTGCATAGCCTCCTGATTCCTGGGTGGAGCTGGCACCACTGTCTTAGGCCGGGCGAAGCCCATGGCTCAGATCCAGTTTGCATAGCTATGCCAGGCCTGGCCAAACCCCCTAGGCAGCCCCTAGACCCCATACAAAGAGGGTCTAATTCAGCCTGTGACGTGTACTGCATTGCTGAAATCCAGCTCTATGATGGAAGCAGGTCCAGCAGTAACCATGTTGGGTGCATACTGCCACTCAGCCCCTGGGCCTGGGATCTTTGCTGCCCCAGCTAACCTGATTCTAGGACTGGGGAGAGAACTGGCCAAGCCCGCTAACTTGGCTAAGCCCGGCCCTTTGAATGCCTCGTGCCAGCCCTGCCAACCAGATTTTGCCATTAACAAGCCCCTCCTTTGAGGGTCACGGCCGCAGCACCGACCCTGGGGTGCAGAAAAGGAAGTTCTTTCCCCCCTTGCCTTGAAACGCCTAGGGAAGCGCGGGTCCAGGGCCGAGAGGGGAGCTGGAGAGGCTGCCAACTGCACAAGAGAAGAGCTAGCACAGCTGAGTCATGGCAAAAACCACACATCAGTTCCCACATCACAAGACGTGCTCGCTCCCCACACTTGGACGCTTCACCGCAGAAAAGCCACAGCCACCACTCCCTGGGGCGCGCCTGCTCCAAAATGCAGGCCGGGAGCAGGCCCCCCCCTAAACCCTCAGCTGTTCTGCTCCCTCTCACTGGGTACAGCATGCTAGCTTGCTGCATGGAGAAACGTGCTTGACAAATAAAGCTTTTAGATTCAGTGTGTGTGATTACAGCCATCCATGTCACCGCTTTTGGGAGCCAGCTACTGGGGCTGGAGTCTGTGGAGTCTCTTTACTGCTGCTCCAATATTTATTTTAACAGCCTTCCCACACCCAGTCCCTTCTGTTCCTCTTGGGTGTTTGCAGCTGTGGCTGGTTGTGCTGTGGAGCAGAGCATGACCACTCTGCCCTCCTACTGTGGGTTCAAATGTTTGGTCTCAGGCCACCCTTGCATGCATTGATGGTCACGAGCCACCTTCCCCATGGAGTCTGATAGAAGAACATACCCCACTGCCACCACCTGCACATGGAGAAGAAGAGCTGCCCAGCTCTCTCTGCCAGCAAGGACATCTTCCCAACCACTGGCCAGAATTTTCCACAGCTCTTTAGATCTGAAGGCAGCCAGTTTTTCAGCTAACCTTTCAGTCGCAGGCATACAGTAGCACAGTGATTTCAATTCAACCCCTTCAAATGCTGGCCAATTAATACACATCTTTTGGAGGTGCCCTGTCCTGGAGCCAGGTTCACTGCTTCTCAGGGGCCGAGCACAAAGAATGCAGGAAGACAGTTGATGAAAAAATTGTTCCTTTTTTCATTAAAAAAAGCCCCCCAAAAATCCAGTTTCCCAACCTGGCCACCTGGAGGAGGGTAAACGTGCTGGGCTTCACAGGTGTTAGCACAGTAGCAGATGAGACCCATCAATTTTTAGGGTCATTCTGCTGCTGTGGACCAAGGAAGTGGCAGGTCCCCAGAGTGCAGGGAAGGAATTATTTGCCTCTGGTACAGGACACTTTTTAGCCTGAGACATGGTGGAACTGGTAGGTATTCCACCATCAGGCTTTAGTGGACGCCTCAAGGGATGGAGAATTTCCCTCTCCCCTCAGGAGCTGGCCCCATAGATGATCATCTGTGCTGGAAAGACTCTGCTCTCTGGCATGAATGCCACAAAGCTGTTCTTCCCACCCATTCAGGCTGTTCTCCCTAATGTTTCCTGCCCAAGGAGATCCGTGCCATGCTCACACCCACTTACTTCATTTACAATGAGAGATCTTTCCCCCAGTAGCAGCGGCCTCTGGACTGCAGTGGGGGGTGTCACTAAGAGACTCCTGAACCTATTGAAGTGGACTGGAGGCAGACTCCAGAAGATCCCCTTCCTTCACCCAGAGCAGTGCTGGTTGTTCAACCTATGGCCACCTTCCCCAGGTCCATCAAAGAGCAGATACCCAGCACCAGCCCTGTTCAAGAGGGTCCCAGCTCAGTGTAGAACCATCTTCCATGGAAAGCAGCAGGAGTCAAGCCCTGCAGAGCCCCACCAAGATGTCTCAGCTCACACATGCCTCCAGTGCCTGGTTCTGTATCTGTTCTGGGCAACCTCAGCTGTGGAGCTCACGCTAGGGTCAGCCCTGTAGAACTGCAGAGTCATTGGCTCGGCCCTGCAGCAGAAAGGGTGGGGAGCTGGGATCCCTGGGCTCCATTCCCATCTCTACCCCAAACACCCAGGGTGGACAACTGAGTCCTGTGCCTCAGTTTTTGTACCTCTAAAACCGGGACCCCACTTCGCAAGGGTTATAAATCCACCAGTGCCTGCAAGCCTCCCACATGCAAGGCACAGAGACAAATCATCAATGGCCCAGCTGTGAATAGCTCCTCCAGCCCCAGGGCCAGGCCATCTGTGCCAGGCCAGAAGTGGGTGGGAACAGGCTAGTAGACACACCTGAAATTCCTGGGACTGGAAACCACCTTTCATTCCCCCCACCCACAGCCCACTACAGGTTGCAAGATAAAGCCCCCCACTGTCCACACACACCCCCTTTACAAAGGGCCACATCAGCGCATCTGACGCACACACGCAGCAGCAGTGGGTCGAAGTCCATGAGAACCAGTGATGCCAAAGAGCAGGTACACCAAAGCAGGGCAGAGGAGCGAAGAGAACAGCAGTAGGACTGGGGCAGACTTTTTAATCTAAGCATCTCTAGAACTCAGACCACTTTTGAAAAGCAACAGGCCTCTAAGTGCAGCTTTAAGCGCTTACATACCATTAAAAACCCAGGCTGCAGAGCCTAAATCACTTCTGAAAGCCAGTCTTATGCTCCTAACTCACTTGGTTTCTGAAAATATGACATCTTGACAGGGGAAAGACACACCAGCACACCCCAAGGTTTGAAACGCCAGGCGGCTGCTTTTATTTCCCGGTCAGAGGAAGCCATTGCAATTTAGCTGCAGGTGACGGAGCGAACTGGGCTAAGTTAAGTAAGTCGCTGTGAGGCTGAAATTAGACTGTCAGTGGCCAGGGGTTTGCCTCCTTTAAAGCCAGCAGCTTCAGCAGTGATCAAAGAGCTTCTCTAGAGACAAACTTGCATCAGTTTAGTTCTGTTGCCACCAGCCGACATGGGGTAGAGTCAGAGCCTAACCCTCCTCACTGGCTCTTATCTAGTGCTGTCCATCATAGCACTTTAGAGGCCAGGCCTGAGCCACCACCCATTTTAAGGATGGGGAAATCGAGGTAGAGTGACTTGCCCAAGGTCATCCTGCAGGCCACAGGCAGACCTGGGACTAGAACCAGCTCTCCCGAGTCTCAGTGCACCACCCACTAGGTTACACTGCCTCTCAAATTAAGTGTCTGCAGCACCTTTCATAACCAGTGTCAAACCCCACCTTTGATTACCCCTTTCTGTGTGGACAGGCCAAAGATGGAGATTAGAGTAGGGAGGTCACTGGCTTACGCCCAGAAAGGGCAATCAGGGAGGCCCACGTTTTAATGCTGATTGCCACCCAGGTGGACTGAAACAACCCCCATCTTCTTCTCTGTCCCTCCTTTCCTCTGCAGGGGCTGCAGGGATTCAAGGCCCTTGGAACCTAGATCCAGCAATGCATAGAAGTTGGGCAGGACACAGACATCCGAACACACTGCCTGAGCAAACATGCTCCTTGCGGGTCTCCAACATGGCCTGCCTGCCAGCTGCAACATCACCACTGTGCAGCGGGAAAAGGGTTAAGTGTCTATGTGAAAACTGCTCCAACACCTCCCTCACTCACTAAAACCACAGTGACCAGTTTCCTCCTGTTGTCTCCCCCACCAACTGCTGATATGCAGCCCTTTTGCCATCAGCAGGGGCTCCTGCGACTGCTTGAGACCCCAGCAGTTTAGCTCTACTCTGACCTCAAAAGCTCTTCTGAAGAGGGCCGTTTTTAAATAAGCCACTACCATAGTGGAGCAGCTTCTTAATCAGCCCCCTCTCCCAAGGAGGCAGAGAGCAGTAAGGGGAACGAGACCCAGATCTCCACCGGTAGTGCCTAACTCCCATTGGTTTGGTGCCAAAAAGCTTTGGAGGCTCTGACACTGCTGGACGATGGAAAGGGGAAGAATACAAAGATTCTCAAATGGACACAGCTAGGCCAGAGAAAGGACTGGGGCCTGGTTTGAAGAGGAAGGTCTGGTCCAAACTGAGAAGAGGGGGATATACAGGGGTAGTTTGTGGGGGCAGACGTTTCCTGGTGGGAGAGATTAGCCAGTGGACAGATGCTGCTTCGAGTCGCTCGGTGGAGAACACGTCCTCGGCCCTCTTGGCCTCAAAGATAAATGGATGCTGTGCTGGGGGGACGGCCCTACACGCCAACAGGAGACTTTTCACTGCTCTGCAAGGCAGTGAGACGTCCTGTTCTCCCGGCCCCACCCACCACCTCAGCTGTAGGGTAGCCCAATGGCTGCTCTAACTTGGCCACAGCACCTGAGTGGAGACAGAAGTAGGCTCACAGAAAAAACACAAAGAGCCAGACAAGGGAAATAAAAAACAGGCCTGAACTCCTTTAATGCACTCGAGGAAGCAGGATCGGAAGAGCCCTTCCTGCTTCAGGCCTCGCTAGTCACAATACCCCGTGACCGGTCTGGTCCAGCACCCAGCCATGGGCCATACAGCTAACGGTCACTGCTTTGCCTACTGAGGTCAGTGGGACATGACACAAAGGGAACAGATCTGGGT
Source organism: Pelusios castaneus (assembly GCA_007922175.1). Taxonomy (NCBI): domain Eukaryota; kingdom Metazoa; phylum Chordata; order Testudines; family Pelomedusidae; genus Pelusios; species Pelusios castaneus. The sequence goes on from ML685810.1 coordinate 12,371,060, forward strand.
TCCCAGAGTTTTCCAGACAGATGGTTGCCCGCGATAGCCGCGATCAGCTTCCTGTGCCATGGCCGGCGTGCAGCCAGAGACCCGCTGAGCAACGCAAGGGCTCTGGGTGATGAGAGACTACATTCCACTGCCCCATGAGGCTGGCGGAGAAGCTGATGAGGCAAGATGGGCCCTGCTGGCATGTACTGTGTGCCATGCTTGGTGGTGGGGCAGGAAGTACAGACTCCCCTCTGATGCCCTGGAGGGGGGGGGGCAGTAAACATCTTTAGCACACCAGTCTCTTCTCACGCCCCCTGCTGGTTGGTCTCATCATCATCGCGCCTCTTCCAGATCTGCACATAGAAAGAAAACCAGTCACTTTGGGGTTTGCTCCCTGCCCTCAGCAGAGTTCAGGAAGGCAGCATGGCCTTGTGGAGAAGGCACAGGGTTTGGAGTCAGGAGAGCTGTGCTTCTGACCAACACTGCTGCCACATGACCTTGGGAAAGTCACTTCTGTGCCTCAGTTTCCCCTCTTGTAAACTGGGGGCAATCCCCAATTTCCCCCTCCCCCATCTGCGGTTCTTATCTGGTCCACATCACAACAGTATCCAATCACTTCACAAACTAGAGGATACATATCCTCTTACCATCACAAAGCCAGTTTCTCCACTGCAGATGGTGAACTGAGACACAGTGAATGACCTGCCCAGGTTCCCTTAGAGAAGGGAGAACGGTATACACTCCAGAGAGAACAGGAGAGAAGCTGATAGCACACAGGAAGCAGCTGGTGACAGTCAGTCATGAAAGAGCCCCATTTAAGTGTAACACATGAAGGCAAACAGCTGAATCTTGACAAACCGTAGGAGTGCATACAGACAAACACTAGAAACCTAAATTCTGGGCCAATCAGAGTGCTTGGCATGGAAAGATGATCTCCAATAACAGGCATCACGGACAATTGATGGAATTAGAATAATCAGTGGAACGTGGTAAAAGCAAGATACAAAACATACAGAAATGACAGAGTAGGTCACACTTCTGGGTATTGGCACCACATGCGAAAGAGAACAGAGTTATATAAAGTAAAAATCACAAATGAATCAAACTGCACCACAGAGCCTCCGTGGAGAGAAATTCCACACAAACAACGAGCATATACCAGCTGGAATATACTGCTGACAACCTGACCGTGGTGACGGTGACTGGAAAATATTTAGGGAGATTGGAGAGGCTATCAACACAGAAAATGCAATAACGGGGGATTTCAACTATCCCCGTAATGAGTGGGTGGTACATGTCACCCCAGGACAGGATGCAAATATAAAATTTCCCAACACTCTTAATGAGCAGTTTGTCCTGAAACCCACAAGGAGAGAAGCAATTCTTGATTCCGTCCTAAGAGGAATAAAGGATGTGGTTCAAGAGGTGAATACACAGTATAGAAGACCACAGTTGAACTCAGTAATAGAGATCCTAAAATTAACATTCTTGTAGGGGGGAAATGCCAAAGAACCCCATTACAGTAGCGCTTCACTTCAAAAAGGAGAATCACACACAAATGAGGAACTTAATCCCACTGAAGAAAATACAGAGGAGCATAAACTCTGGCAAATCCAGTCTAAACGTATAAAACAGGCCGAGAAAGCAAGAAATCCCACTTCATCAGATGCTTTGAAGATAGGGAAGTGAGATTTTCTCCCACGAAAGCTCATGAGATAAATAAATGTGATAGTCTTTAAAAGTGCCACAGGATTCCTTGTTTGTAAATCTGAAGAACTGCTCCCGATTGAGCTGTCAATAGAGGTGGTCTTGGACTAAATTGATAAATTAAACAGTAATGAGTCACCAGATGGCATTCATCCAAGAGTTCTTGAAGGAACTTACATATCTAATCACAAAACTGCTACTTGTGGTATACAACCTATCATTTAAATCAGTGTTTGTAACAGATGACTGGGAGGCAGCAAATATAACACCTATTCTTTAAAGGTCCTCAAGGCAATCCTGGAAATCACAGGCTGGTAAGCTTAACTTCAGCATCAGGCAAATTGGCTGAAACTACAGTAAAGAACAGAATTATCAGATAGAGATAAACACAGTGTGTTAGGAAAGTCAGCATGGCTTTTGCAAGGGACATCAGGCCTCACCAGTCACAAGCATGTGGACAAAGGTGATCCAGTCAATATATTTGGACTTTCAGACAGCCTTTGACAAGATCTCTCACCAAAGGCTGTTAAAGCAAAGTAAGCAGTCCTGGAATAAGGAGGAAGGTCCTTTCCCGGATCAGTAACTGGTTAAAAGATGAGAAAAGGGGAAAAGTAAATGGTCAGTTTTCACAACAGAGCAAGGTAAATAGCAGTCTCCCCCAGGGATCTGTGCTTGTACTGTTCAACATAATCATAATTGATCTGGAAAAGGGGGAATGAATAAAGAAGTGGCAACATTTTTGAACAACACAATATTACTCAAGACAGCTACATTCAAAGGTGACTATGAAGAGTTACAACGGGATCTCACTAAAGTGGGTAATTGGGAGGCAAAACCAATGGAATTCAATGTCGATTAGTGGGGAATAATGAAAACATAACCTGAACTATACATACAAAACAGTAAGGTCTAAAGTAACTGTTACCACTCAAGAGAGATCTTGGGAGTCATCACAGACAGTGCTCTAAATACATCTGCTCAGTGTGAAACAGCAGTCAAAAAACCCAACAGCGTGGTAAGAACCATTAGGAAAGGGATAGATAAGACAACAGAAAATATCATATTGCCCCTTATAAATCCATAGTGTGCCCACACTTATGGCGACAAAAATAATTCAGGGTATGAGAGGATAAAAAGACTGGGACTGTTCAGCTTAGAAAGAGATGGCTAAGGGAGCATATGACAGAGATCTGTAAAATCATGAATGCTAAAAGTAAATAAGGAAGTGTTTTTTATCCCCTCTTCACATCATGCAAGAGTCAATGAAATTAACAGGTAGCAAGTTTAAAACAAACGTAAGGAAGCATTTCTTTACACAATGCCCAGTTATCATGTGGAACTGGTTGCCAGAAGATGGTGTGAAGGCCAAAAGTATACCTGGATCTGAAAAGAATTGGAAAAGTTCCTGAACAACAGGTCCATCCATGGCTATTAGCCAAGGCGGTCAGCGACACAAGCCCATGTTCCTAAGCCTCTGTCCGTTAAAAGCTAGGCCTGGATGACAGGGGCTGGATCATTCAAAAATTGCCCTGTTCCGTTCACTGCCTCTGAAGCACCTGGAACTAGCGACTGTCAGACTAGATGCTGGGCTAGATGGACCATTGGTCTAATCCAGCATGGTCATTCTTGTGTATCTGTGACACACCCAGGAATGAAATCTGGGCCTCCTTAGCCCCAGACTAGTGACCTGACCACTGTGCAATCCTGCCACCCTTTGAGTGGTTCTGAGGAAAGCACCGAACATTGTTATGAGCTCCACTTTCTAAATACAGATTGCCCCGCCCACTGCTGCTCCCTGCCTCAGGACCCAGGTAGGTGGCTGCTGTGTGCAGTGACGCAAATGCTTCCTGCCTGAGGGTTTATCACCTTGACCCCTTTGTTCCACCACATCACTTAGCCCATCCAATCCTTGCTAATCAGAGCCCACCACTGACCACATCCAGGGCATGCTGCACTAGAGACAGAAGGCAGCTCCCACCAGCACTGTCGTGAGAACAACGCTTTTCATATGTCCCATCATGACACCATCAGGTCAGCACTTACCGGAATGTGATGAAAAACATCACAACCTTGCACCTCCCCCTCACACACTGCCCCAATTCCCCACAAGGAACCACCACTTCCTTTCCTGAGATGCACAGGAACATCTCTGCTAGAGGAGATGATGCTAGATCAGTGGCCTCGCAAGCCTCCTTTACACAGCTCTGCAACAATGTGCTGAGACCTGGGACCGCAGAAAAGCAAGGCAAAGCTTGTCTGTCCTGACATTCTGAGATCACCTTCTTAGATCACCAGGGATTATAACATTCCCTCTGATGCAGAAGGAGCCATCTCACATGAAGACAGCTCCATGCTAAAAACAACAATGCGCTCACCTGGATGTAGGCTTCTGACAGCGTTATCATCTGGGGCAGGATGTCCGTCACCTGTAAATCTTGCAGCTCGTACCACTTACCAGTACCCTGCCGTTACAAAAGAGGAGGACAGTTATTAGAGCAGATCTGACGACGGCGCTGGATCTGACACGCTGGGCTTCAGCACAGTGCCAGAGAACCACTCCGCCAAACCCGCTGCTTTAAGCCACCGTCCAGCCTTGCCCCAGCAATAGAGCAAAGCATGCACAAGGAAGTTCTTCCCCAGCTCCCCGAGCAATCGTCCACACAGGCACAAAGCAGCTGGTTGGCCAGCCCAGAAGCCCAGCAGCTGGATGCTGCTTTGCCAGCACATCTCAGCAGGATGCGTCTGGATTAGGGAGCAGGTTCTAGAGCTTATCTTGAGAGCTCTGCAGGGTGAACAAGAGAGGGATCCTCAGTTCCCCGCTACAGAATCTGCCTTACCGATTGTCAGCCATCCTCTCCGTGGACTGACTCCCCAGACTTAAGTGGCCACGCCCCAAGGGAATGCTGCAAACCACAAGGCAAGCAAGGACAAGGGGGGCTCTGTGGCACATGCTGAACCCCACCCCTTCGGTCACTCACGTGATGCAGCACATGAATCCTGTAGGAGCCCTCAGTGGGTTTCCCATCGTGAACGATGTTGGCAATCAGGTCATAGGTGGTGTTCTTATGCACAGCCTGCACCTCCTCGGACAGGTATTCCCGGAGATCCACGTTCCTGCAAGAGGAAGAGTGGCATTGTGAAGGGGGCCTTGAAAAGGCAGCAAGCCAATGCCCTGGGGAGGCTGGAGCTGGCTGAGATTGTCATCGGGGGAAGGTCAGCCCTGCATGCATGCAAATGAGAACAAAGCAACCCCCATGTCTCATCTGTTGCCATGCAAGGTTGGCATTGCCAGCAGAGGGAACAAGGAGGGGGGACATCTTCTGGCTGAGACCAGTCTGCACAGAGAATTTTTACCATTTAAAGCAAAAGATGACAACCAGTGACCACACAAGGGCAGCAGATAAATATCATGTTCCTCGTTAGTCATAACCACAAGGATTGCGAGACCGCTGCCCCAGCATCCATTCAAATAGGGAGTTCCACCCCAAGAACAGCCTCTGGTCATCTCTACGTTAATGCACAACACATCAGGCTGCAGACTCCAGGTGCAGAACAGACAGCAGGGGGGTTGTACCATATGACTGGAGAATCGCTAATGTAGTTCCTTTTTTCAAGAAAGGGAATAAAAATGATCCGGGTAACTACAGGCCTGTTAGCTTGACCTCGGTAGTATGACAGATCTTGGAGAAAATTTTGAAGGAGAAAGTACTTAAGGCTATAGAGGATAACGGTAACTGTGATAAAATACAACATGGCTTTACAAAAGGTAGATTGTGCCAGACTAACTTGATCTCCTTTTTTGAAAGGATAACAGATTTTTTAGATAAAGGGAATGTGGTGGACCTAATTTACTTAGATTTCAGCAAGGTATTTGATACAGTTCCACATAGGGAGTTATTAGTTAAGTTACAGAAGATGGGGATTAATACGAATATAATAAGGTGGATAAGGAACTGGTTAAAAGGGAGACTACAGCGGGTCATACTGAAGGGTGAACTGCCAAGCTGGAGGGAGGTTACCAGTGGAGTCCCTCAGGGATCTGTCTTGGGACCGATCTTGTTCAACCTTTTTGTTACTGACCTTGGCACAAAAAGCAGGAATGTGCTAATAAAGTTTGCGAATGACACCAAATTGGGAGGTATTGCCGATACAGAGAAGGATCAGGATACCATACAGAAAGATCTGGATGACCTTGTAAACTGGAGTATCAGGAACAGAATGAAATTTAATAATTGGAAGAGCAAGGTCATGCATTTAGGGACAAATAAGCATTTTTCCTATAAGTTGGGGACACATCAGTTGGAACGGACTGAGGAGGAGAAGGATCTGGGAGTACTGGTTGATCATAGAATGACTATGAGCCGCCAATGTGATGTGGCAGTGAAAAAAGCTAATGCGGTTCTAGGGTGTATCAGGAGAGGTATTTCAAGTAGAGACAGGGAGGTGTTAGTGCCGCTGTACAGGGCACTGGTGAGACCCCATCTGGAATACTGTGTGCAGTTCTGGTCCCCGATGTTTAAAAAGGATGAATTCAAATTGGAACAGGTGCAGAGAAGGGCTACAAGGATGGTCTGTGGAGTGGAAAACCTGCCTTATGAGTGGAGACTCAAGAAGCTTGGCTTGTTTAGCCTAACCAAAAGAAGGTTGAGGGGGGATATGATTGCTCTCTATAAGTACAAAGGGATTAATATCAGGGAGGGAGAGGAATTATTTGAGTACAGCACCAATGTGGACACCAGAACAAATGGTTATAAACTGTCCATCAAGAAATTTAGGCTTGAAATTAGATGCAGGTTTCTAACCATCAGAGGAGTAAAGTTCTAGAATAGCCTTTCAAAGGGAGTTGTGGGGGCAAAACTGAGCTTGATAAATTTATGGAGGGGATGATATGATTACCCTGTTTTGGAAACTGACCAATATTTGGCTACGTGTGGTGGATATACAAGTGGCCTAAGAGGGGAGAGTACGTGGGGTGGGTTCTGAGTTATTACAGAGAATTGTTTCTTGGGTAACTGGCTGTTGAGACTTGCCCATGTGCTCAGCGTTTAACTGATCGCCATATTTGGGGTCGGGAAGGAATTTTCCCCTAGGGCTGATTGGCCTGGGCTCTGGGGGGTTTTCACCTTCCTCTGTAGCACAGGGCTTGGTTCACCTACCGGTGAATTCTCTGTATCTTAAAGTCCTTAAATCATGATTTAAGGAGGTAAATAACTCAGTCATAGGATGGTGGTCTATTGCTGGAGTGGGTGGGTGAGGTCGAGGCCTGCATTTTGCAGGAGGTCAGACTAGATGATCGTACTGGTCCCTTCTGACCTTAGAGTCTATGAGCAGCGTGTGACACCACAGCCACCCATCAAAAGGGAGATCTCACAAGGCTGAGCTGTGCTGGTTTCTGTATCCGTCACCCTCCCGAGCACCCTGCATTCCACCAGACCCCTAGGAGGCCAAGAAGAATCATCCCCATTTTACAGATGAGGAAACCAAGACACAGCAGGGCAGGGACTTGCCCAGGTTCACATGGGTGTTTGTGGCAAAGCCAGGAACTGACCCAGTTCTGCAGAGTGCCAGCCCCGTGCCTTAGCCACAAGCCCATCAGCTCACGTCTGCATGGTCTGTACAAGGGAGCGTTTTCTTGCTGCATCTTGCTACACAGAGATGTTTCTGGGGTTGAGCATCCACATAAAGAGTGTTTCTCTTCAAACAGCCCAAGCAGCAAAACAAGCTGCTGAAGGGACTCCTTAAAGGAGCAGGGAGCCTGAATCAACATATCCCACTAGAGTGGGACCCACACCCACTCCTGGCAGCGCCAGTCAGGCACCAACGCCCCTCTGCAGCCTCCTGGAGATGGGCTCTGTTCTCAGAGAGCGCACGGCCATTCCCAAAGCAACAGGCTTTTTCTAGAAACTGCAGATGGAGCTGCAGCTCTGCTCCGCCCCGCAGCTGGAAACAGGCAGCACCTACGTGATGGGGAAGTTGACGATGGTGGGGTTCTTCTCCACAAAGAAGTTGTTCTTGGTGAACCTCTTGATGCAGAAGATGAGGTAGGGTGGCAGCTTGGTCAGCTGGAAGCGCTTGAGGAAATTCTCTTTGTAGGTTTTATACTCCTGGAGCAAGGACAGACACACAACGCTCAGCAACAAGAGACCCCCACATCGGTCCTCACTCTGCCCTACCAGCATCACCTTAGATCCACCAGGCACCTAAGCAGATTCATTACTGCTCCTGAAACAGAGCAGGAGAGTCTAACAGGGACAGAGAAGGGTGTCTCACAAGGCAGGAGGACTGCAGGAGGGGGAAGGGGCAGAGTTACCTTCTCAGTGATGCCATTGAACTTGGCCAGGATGTTGAAGAGCGGCACCTGTGGGATGATCAGCTGCTCCTTCTCATCCTTGTATAGCGGGGCGGTGGGGAGGTCGAGGGTCAGGTACATGAAGGTGGATTCCACCATCGTCTCCAGGTACTCATCATTTTGCAGCAGCTGCTCCTTCTCCTCTGCTGGCTGAGGGGAGGTGGAGACACGAGCCCCTGGGTTAGCACAGCAAAGCACCATGGGATGGACGGGCCTACCCCATACATTTTGGGAGATGGGGCCCACAGTTAAGACAGGGTGCACTGCCTACAACTAGCCATAGTGCAAGTTTCCCCCAAAGAGCCACTGCCATTCTGGCGCTGACCTGCATCACCTTTTGCATCACTCCCACCTTCAGCAGCTACTAAGCCAGACTGGCCACGTTACATTATATGATCCTGAAAGGACACCTACAGGGGGCCGCCTGGGTGACTTTCCTTGTAGAATGAGGGCCTTGGTGAGGGAGAGCTGTGGGACAGAGGGGAGCTCTTGATCTGAAATTTCCACCATTGACCCCTACCACCAGGTGAGGGTAGGGACATCTTAGCATCACCAACCCAAACTCAAAACCAAGCCTGTGCGCAGTATCAAGTGTTCATCTCACACCAGCTAGCTCCATTTGGGAACTGCATTTCCACAGCGCTCACAGCTGTTGCTACCTCCCTAGTGTAAACAAATCTATGGGAACAAGAGACACCAGAAATCGCAGCACAGAGTTAACCTACACAGGCACCAAATCAAGATCAGTTGCCAAAGACGTCTCACGGCCTTTTCCAACAGAATAGCTAATTCAGGTGACACTGTCTCAGGAGAACCTCCCACCGCAATAGTCCCATAGCGCCTCCTGCAGGCCAACATTACCCCATCATACAATACGTGCACATGATGGCTTCACAGGGCATGCCTGGGTCAGAAACCTCCCAGTTCGCAGCCCTACGGATATAAAAACTGCATCTGTTTTGTCTATGTAGACTGCACACTTTTAAGGAGCGGGGATTGCCTTACAACATGTCTGTGCAGTGCCCAACATTGTGTCCCTATCTCAGTTGGGCACCTCCAAAAGCAACTGTAATACAACTACACAATGTCACCACGTAGCTGAGAGCACGCACCGTATCTGTAATGGAAAAGATTTCAGCACCATTAAGGAGTGAAACCTTTAAATGGACAATACAGCGAGTGTGGCTAGTTACGCTCTGGCGCCACCTAGTGGCAATACAGTGCAGTGCCTCCAAAGTGGAAATGGAACTTCCACAAGATGATGAAAAAGGAAGCGAAACTTAATAGCGGTGGCTACTTCCTGAACAAGTACAACAAACAAAATGCTATCCCCAGAAGTCTCACAGTAGTGATTCCCAACACAGAGGCCAAAAGTGGCCCGGAGTCTTTCAAAGTGGCTCGCTGTTCCCCTCCCGCTGGCTGCAGAATGGAGCCACTGCCTAAGGACACAGGCGGAGGGAGCATGAGACCAGTGCAGGCTCCTTGCTGCAGCCAAGGTGACAGAAGATCAGCAGTACCTCCACCTGGCTTTAACAAGGGCCATTGACTAGACACCCAGGTGGAGCACACAAGGCTACAGGACACATGGAGTTTCCCTGCTGCAGTCAGAGGGGTGGGAGATCAGCATGGAGGCAGCCTCCTCGCTGAACTCCTTCCATCTGGCTGTGGAGGCGGGCTGCTGGCAGAGCAGCCAGGGCCCACCATGCTTGAGGAAGGGCAGGACTCTAAACATCAGTGCTTTCTGGTTTGGTCTGCACTTAGTAGGCCATCCGCCATGTGCTCCCAGGTGTAGTGAGTGTCACTCATTCACACTAGTGCTTTGTCTGGGAGCATGTGACATACTGTGGGTAATCAGCAGGTGTCAAACAGTGATTGTAAAAATGAACGCAGTAGCACCAAAATGTTTACTTTAAACATGTCATGATTTGTTAGTCCTTAATGGCCACTACTTTTTTATGAGTTGATAGACAGGTGGACTTTCAGGGTTGTAAAAATAATATTTGTGGCCCTCAAGCAAAAAAAGTTGGGAACTACCGAGCTATAACCCTCTGGCCACTACATGCAACTCCAAATACACTACACAGCTCTGCAGAAAAACTGGAGAACCACCTTCAGCACCTTATGTTCTCCCACAGGCACTACCTACAAGGAAGCATCATGCCATCCCACACACTGGAAGGAAAAAGAAATGAGGAAACCTACCTAGGAATCATGCGAGAAACCCAAAAGCTTATCAAGAAATGTATGGCAGCCATCTAACACAAAAAAGTAGAACCATCTACAACAACTCCTCAATGCACAGACCACCACCTTCAGAGGAAACTACAGACCCAGGATCCACAACATGGATACCACCCAACCCCTCAGTACCATCCGTTTATCAAAACTACCCCTAACTGGAGCTGAATTATCTGTATTTGCAAGGTACTGATCTGCCCTGTCCCTCCCCCAAGAAACCTGATACAGTACTGACATGTAGAGAGCTAGAATTCTTTTGCTGACTCTACCTAAAAGAATTCTTCCACAACAAAACTATCCCCTACAATGACCAGGTCCCACTGGCAATCATCATCAAAAATAATCATCTGGCAGGACATTCCACAATGGATGAAAGCACAAACTTAGTCATTACATGGATTGCTTCAGGAAAAAAATTCACTGCGAAATCATTAAACATCACATCACCCCGAAGCTAAACAGTTCTTGAAATCCAAACACCATAAGTGATTAAAACAGCAGACACACAGTGTGCCATCATAGTCCTCAACCATAATGAATAGGCCAACAAACAACTCCAACATCTCCAGCTATAAAGAACTCCGAGAAGACCCCACACCACAATTCACCCAAGATTTTAAGGATATCATCAAGTCCTTTCCCATACAACTCCAAGAGAAACACTACAAGCTCATTCCCCACAAACACACCAAATGAACCTTCTACAATGCTTCCAAGATACACACAAAAAAGGGAATTCAGCAGACCCATAACACCTGGTCATGACACTTACTGAAGGAATATCAGGACTCCACCCTCCAACCACTCAACATGCAAAGGGCCAACTTCTTCCCAAACACAACCAACTTCTTCCAGAAGCTCCACAATATTAACAGCCTCCTTCAGATCATCCTTGCCACCATGGATGTCACCTCCCTAAACATCAACTTGCCTCACAATGACAGCATTGCTACCTGCCTATCTACAATGGACAACAACTCATCCCTTCCATCCTCACCCATAAGAATTTACATCAACAAACAACTGGTCCAAACACCATGGGAACAGGCAAGGGTGCTAGGATGGCTTTCCAAAGCCCCAGTCTCTTCATCAGCCACCTTGAGGAAGAATTTCTGGACAAATGCACCAGGAAACCAATGATATACCTGAGATACATGGAAGATATTTCCATCCTCTGGACTGACGAGCTAACACTCCTCAAATTTCTACCACAACCTCAATCGCCACCACCCAACCAACAAGCTCTCCCTGGAAAGCTGCTTCCAACAACTACAAAAAAAGGTTTTTTTAAATGTAGCTTTACACACAACTATATGCAAAAAACCCACAGATCACCACACCTACCTCTCTTCTGGCCTTCAAGCACCATCCCAACCTTTCCATGGTCATTGTCCTGAACAAGCTCTCCACAGACCAGGATCCCCACTATATGCAAAGCAGCACCAGAGCTTGCAATAACAGATGCAAAACTTGCAGATATATCTCCACTGCTATGATAAGCAATACTCTCAACACACCTTTCAAGATCGATGGGATGCACCTCTTCCAGTGCACTGAATGGCAATGGCAACAAGGTAGTGAAACTGGGTGATTACACTCACCAATGAAACTGCACAGAAAAGTGGTAAAAGACAAAAACACTATCACTCATGAGCAAACACTTTTCACGAAGAGTTCTCTCCGTATTTAACTTCTTTGTCCTCATCCTCAAAGGAAGCCTGCACAGCAGCTTCAGAAAGTGAAGCCTAAATTCATAACTTTGCTAGATACTTAAAAAAAAAAAAAAAAAAAAAAATTCATTTCTGGCTTATTACAACAATCTGTAACTCACAACTCTCCCACCCTCTTTTCATCCTTGGATTCCAGGGGTTAGCTGGACACTTCACCTTGAACAGTCTCTTACGTGTTAACTACTTATGCTAAACAATCTGTTCCAGCTCATATTTAGCTGTGACACTCTTGAGAACCTTTCCCAGACCTGAACAAGAGCTCTGTGGAAGCTCAATAGCTTGTCTCTTTCACCAACAATGGTTGGCCCAATAAAGGCTATGACCTTGCGCACCTGGCCTCTCTAGTGCCTCATTTCAGCCACAAGGCTCTCGTCCCAGTAGAACCATGGTGGCACGTGGAAAGAATTGCAGACTTGACAAGTCTGCCCTGCTCCTCGAGTACTACCACCTTGGATAGTAAACCTTCACTGCTTGACATTTGTTTCACTGGCTCTACAATGGGCAACACAGACACATGGGTAATCGGGGACGGGGGAGGCAATCTGCTGTCGCTGTAACTCCTCTACGTACCTCTGCAGCCTCCACTAGAATTTCCTACAGCAGGAACTCCCATCAAATCACAACTGCAAATTGTACAGCACCCGGCCTGCTGCAGTATGCACATGCAGCACCTCCCTCTCCCCATGCAACCATGAGATCCACTGCAACTGGACCTGCCACATGTGAAGGACGAGCACAAATGCAGAGGAATCAGGGCCAAGTAAACTCACCAGGTCAGGGTGCGGAAGCTTCTTGGTGAAGATCCGCATGGAACCCTGGAACACGTCAGTCACGGTGGCTGTGAACAAACACAGTGAGAGAGAGAGTGTAAAGAACCATTACCAGTGACTGAGAAGAGCTCTGAAGAGAAGGTTCTGGTTTGAAAGCCATTTGTGAAGCATCCCATCCCACTGCTGGGGCAGTGCAAGTTCCCAAGACACAGGAAGCTCCCGTGAGAACCACATTCAGAAAAAACAAATTCAAAGGAACAGTGAAATGTACAAGATTGCTGGACAAGGTTTTCATGTCATGCCTATGGGTATCTTGCCGTGACTGTCACACTGCACTGGACATTTAGGGAAGCGAATGCTGAGGGAGCATGTGGTTAACAGACAGGTGCCACGGAGTGAGAAGGCTCTGAAGTAAAGATGCCAGCATCTGCAGCTGGAGTCTGTATGGGGAAGTGGGGGTTTAACCAGGGTTAAGAGCTCATTAGCACCATCTAAAGTGGGAAGAATCCTAACCTGGAGAGATGAGGCCAAGAGCCAAGCTACAGATTGGCCCAAAGGCTGCATGTCTTTGCTCTGGTAGGAGTTTTGTGTGGGGCATTCGAGGCGGAATTGAATATAAAGTTCTGAAAAAAGAAATCTCTCAGTTATAAATCAGACTTTTATTAACTGTATTTATTTTTCTTTAAAGTTGTCTTATTATTTTTGAAAACCTGGTTCATTTGGGACTTTTTGCGACTGTAAATATTCCAACTGACTTATGAACACATGCTAATAGCTTTCCTTTTTTGGACTCTGTGCCTGGTGTTTGAAACAAGAATTGGGAGCTTGCCAGAAACTCAATTGCTTCTGAAACAAAGCAAGTATTTTGGGAGGGAATTGCGGGGGGGGGAGGGGGGGAAGAGGCCTTTGCTAAGAAGCTTTTTTTTGTTTGTTTGTTTTATTTCCTTTTCTAACAAGCAAACAACAACTGTTACTTTGGTGGAAACTTATTCTCCAGGGAATCCAAACACAGCACATGTGAGGCCAAACATATGACTTAGCAACCCTTTAAAAAACAGCAACAGTATCAGAATCATCATCATTTCCACAACTTACTCTTTTTCTTCTTCTTTGTCCCACCAAGAGCTGAGTGCAAGGCATTCAGAAACCAGGAGAGGAAGTCAACACCATCTCCTGCAAACAGGAAGACATTGGGGACAAATGCGTTAGGGCCACAAATCAAACAGCAGATGGAGTTTACACAGGGCCAGCCAGGTAAACTCTCTTCCTAGGAAACTTATCTGGCACCTTATGGTGGCAATCACAATGAAAAGGATTTATTTCTCAGCTGGTTCAATCTCATACCATATGCTGTTCCATACCGTAAGGAACCTGGGGAGCTGTGACCACTACTCGTTAAGCTGAGCAGTTTCAGCTCACTGTTTCCCCATGCATCCTTGGCTGTGAGCATCCACCTGCTGTCTCCTATCTCATACTTATTTGTAAGGTCTTTCGGGCAGGAACCATCGTTTTGTTCTGTGCCTGAACAGCACCTCAAATGAAGGGGAGCTGGTCCATTGCTTAGGTGCTACAGCAGTACCCGTATATACTCTGGTGCGGGGAGTGCCACAGAGGTGACTGTTGTCAGCATTCAGACAGTACAAAATGTCAATTTCCTGCTCAGGACAGAATCATGTTAGAATCCAAATGGAGGAAATCCAAAGAGAAAAATCAAAATGTGATTTAAAGTCCATTGTTTCACAGAGCTTGAGGGCCAGGAATGCCTTATACCAGCCAGGAACGATGGATTTTAAGTGGTAAAAAGCATTCATTTTCAGCCCCCCCTTTAATCAGGTTTCTCATCCATGGCTGGTCATTGACTCAGTATTGTTCTGACCCTGGGCCAGGACCACAGACTAGCACGCGCATGCTCTCTGCTTTCCCCTCTGCAGTGTCACATTGCAGATAATAAATGACATCCCCTCCCCAGTGCAAGCCAACCTCCCACTATGTAAAGCACTGCTCCAGGCCACCATGTTTCAGGGCTCTGCTGCCTGGCTGGAGGAAAAGGGGGATTCTAAAGATCTTCCCTGGGCCTCACCTTGCTTGGTGATCTGAAAGGTCTTTTTACTGCACAGGACCACAGCTTGCAGCATCTCGTGGGGAGAGACATGAGCCTTGAAATTTCGGGGGTTCCACAGTTTCCTCATCAGCTCTCCAAACCTTTGGACAAGCAGGAACATGATGTCCCCTGGTGGACGCTTGATATTCTTGTAGTTCTCCTCCTCCAAGAAGTAGTTCCGCAGAGGGGGGACATTAGACAGGGCCTGGCAAAGACATTCAAAGGTCAGTGGCAAAGCTTTCCACTCAGTCCAACACACTCCTGGGCAGCAGGACCAGAGCTCTCCCAACCAAAGACACTCTCAACCTCTAGACTCCTTTGCTTCCAAGCACACAAAGATTGCTTTAGTACTAAGACTGATTGTGCTTCCTGCAGAAACATGCTTCAGGTTAAGAATCCCCTTGGACTCCTGATATTCCCCCACAAGACACAAGGACAAAGGACAAAGAAAAGCAGCCGAGATTCCGGTTCTCACACAAGATAATTTAGTATTCTGGCTCTCTATCCAAGGGTATAGATCAACGATAACTTTGGAGAACATACATAAGACAAAGGACAATTCTAATCAGTTTTGCCATAATTTGTTTTAGGAATAATTTATTAATTTCAATATCTGAGATGATACAGCTAAATTAAGAGAGGAGAAAAGCCCCTCACAATTATTCTCCAAAGCACAGAACCATCTCCACTCCTCCACTGAAGTGGCCCACATTAAGTTTGCTTTGCATGGGGGAATTCCCTGACAATTAACTAAATAAAGCATTTAAATCTAAGCTGCCCAAGTTTTGCCCCATTTCAAGGCACTATTGAACTGGCAATAACCTGAAGCAGTGCAATCAGCTTACAATGAGTTACTGCAAAGAATTCTTCCTTGGGGGTCTGGCTGGTGAGTCTTGCCCACATGCTCAGGGTTTAGCTGATCGCCATATTCAGGGTCAGGAAGGAATTTTTCCCCAGGGCAGATAGGTGAAAATCCCTCAGGGTCTCTGCCTTTCTCTGTAGCATTGGGCATGAGTCACTTGCTGCTGCATTCTCTGTAGCTTGAAGTCTTTAAACCATGATTTGAGGACTTCAATAACTCACCCGTAGGCTAGAGTCTATTACAGGACTGGGTGGGTGGGTGATATTCTGTGCCCTATACTGTACAGGAAATTCAGACTAGATGATCATACTGGTCCCTTCTGAACTTAAATCTATGAGTCTTCTTGAACACGGAGACGGAGCTCAAAGAGACTACAAATCCCAGCATACCATCAGCAGTAAATCTGGCCACACTACTTCTGAGGGAAGGTGAGACATGACATGTAGACCCCCCCCCCCCAAGGGTGCAAGTGGCCCCACATGCACAAATCTGCCCACTCATTACCTGCAGCATGACAAGAGCTATTGTACCTGGAGTACTGCATTGGCATAGTCATTGGCTTTGATGTTGTTCAGTCCCACAATGCCAGGCAGGTATGTGGTGCCATCATAAGCCCGTGAAAGTTTGGCTTGTTTGTCCAAATTAGCAATTTGCTGCTTGGTGAAAGTGGGCTTCAGCACATACTGAAAGAGAAAGAAGGCAAGCCATGGTCATCTTTAGAAGCAAGAGCTTCTTTACATCAGTTCCTGGGATCTGACTTTCAACATCCATACTGGTTACAGGGTGACTTTTCCAGAACAGGTTTATTGCCTGAGTAATGTAATCCAGCTAGTTCCAGAGAAGTAGCTGTGTTAGTCTAGTTCAGCAAAACAAACAAGGAAGCCTATGTCACTTTCAAAGACTAACACATTTACTTATTGCATGAGCTTCCATGGCATCCAATTCTAAGTGGCTAGAATTAAGATTTTGAAAAGACACCTACCCAAGATCGAAAAGTCTATACTACATCTTCTGCACAGCCTAGGGAATCAACAGGCAGATCTCGCTGGGCAATTAGGATACTCAGTGTCTTCATATATCAAAGCTTAAGTACGGTACATAACGACTTCCCCATCTAAAGTTAGAACGACATAAGCCACCTTGCATCAACCTATTTATGCACGTGTCTACACTCAGATTTGTCTCCCACCAGCATAAGCACCCTGTTCCAGCGACGCAGTAAAACCACTTCCTCAAATGGCACTGAGCCATGGTCAACCTACAGAGGCTGACATGATGCAATTCCAAGTGACCTATGTCAATCCTAACAGTCCTCCAACAGCCACCCCACAACACCTGACAGTGACCATTCTGGTCACAAGTTTGAATTCCACTGTTCAGGAGTCATGGAGACCAGGAGCCACACCTTTAAAACCACTCCTGTAAAAACATACCGCTTATTTTCAAAATGCTTTCCCCCAACTGCCTAGCTTGGCGATCACACCTCACAGCTCTCCCGTGTTGTGTGTAGCTGTCTAACCAACTATGCCGGCCACACACTCTAGCCGCACTCTTGTAGTAGGCAGGAGGCATTGAATCTCCTGGGTCTGTGTGGAGAAGAGGCAGTGCAGGCACAGTAATGGCCCATCTGTAGAAACATGGACATCTACGAAAAGATTGCACAAGGGATGCAGGTGAAGGAGTCCGTCAGGGATTGGCAGCAGAGCCCCAGGAAAGTGAAAGACCTGCGCAAGCATACCTAACCTGGCTCACAGGTCTGAGTGCTTCAACCTCCGTGAGGCAGGGAAGGGCTATTAGTACTGGTGGGGACCAAGGCACAGAGGCTATGTCTACACTGGAAAGTTAGTTCGAATTAAGGAAGCTTAATTCGAACTAACTAAAGCCATGGCTACACTAGGCTTTTATTAGTTCGAATTAAGGGCTTCCTTAATTTGAACTAATAAATTCGAATACACTATTCGAACTAAGGGTTAATTTGAACTAGTTAGTTCGAATTAACCAATGTGACCATGTTAGTTCGAACTAATTGCTTAGTTCGAACTAACCGGCCCATTGAACTCAACGCAATTCGCTAATTCGAACTAAGCAAAGGCCATGAATGGCCCTTGCTTAGTTCGAACTAAATTTTGCTAGTTAGAAATAAGTTAATTAATGGCTATGTCTACACTTACCAAAGTTAGTTCGAATTAACTAGAGCAGTGCTTTACATAGCTTTACATAACCAGAGAGATTCAGTGACCTGCCAAGTCATACAGGGAGTCTGTGGTAAGAACTGAAGTTGAATCCCAGCCCCTGCTCCACTCATTTTCTCCTTATAACACTTGATTTGCTAACAGCTCTGCTCCAAAGCACTACTTCACACTGCTGTAAAGGAGTCTATGCCACTGATTTTAAAAAATCCCTAATTCCCATCATGTTCCATTTATTCTGCATACAGCATCACAAGCAAAGGTCTGATTAAAGTCTGTCTATGCCAAACACTCTGCTGTGAGTTAAGGGACCAATTCCACCAGCTCCTCTGGCCTGCCCACGTCTGTCCTGCTCTCAAGATCAATAGACTGGCGAGTATCTGGACCATACAGCACAACAGGCAGTGCGGCCACACAGGTACAAACTATACTGTATCCTGGAAGAATGTGTTCTTATTCCCTCCAATGTGCAAGGAGGAAGCTAACCTCCACCTCTTCCTCCCCACCACTTCCCCCCCCTCCCCCCGCTGACAGTGAAGCTCCGGAAGGAACGTACAGTGATGTCCTCCAAGGAGGAGTCGATGATCTCATAGTTGTCCGGCAGACAGTAGAACTTCAGGGTGTGGAGGTTCAGAAAGACATGGTGGCTGAACTGGACGCTGTGAATGTAAGCGTGAGACTTCAAGCCTCGGCCTGCAGAAGAGACAAAAAAGGCAGGTCAGGAGCATGGAGTGCAGGAAAAGGAAGCCAGGGGGACGGCATAGACTAGACGTCCAATGGCTTAAACTTCACTACAAAGGCAGCTGTTGAGGAGGGCAAAATGAATGTCCAGGGTTCTCCCTCTGCCCTGAGCAGTGTTGGGTTTTGTCCTTCACTGGGTTTGGTCTGGAAACTGGGCTGTGGAATTTGTAATGCCATCTCCGCCAAAGCAGACATGCGTTACCAGTGACACCTGATCTCAGTTCTAAAAGGCATCCAGTTCACTACATGGGTCACTCCTTCCCCTAAGGCTGGCAGTGTTGTACAGGAAGCTTGCTCAGCCCTTGAAAATAGGAACAGAAGAAGTCTCGCAGTGTTTTCAGGGGACCCCCTGACCACCTGAAGACTCTCAAAGACAACACTGGGCTCTGCGAAAACAGCATCTAGCCTTTCTCAGGCAGAGGATGGCCACAGGATGATAAGAAAATTGTAATATCGCATTTGAAGTGTACATGGAGCTTTACAGATCAAGACAGACAAACTTAAAATCCAAAAAAGAATCCCAGAGAACTTCACGCCTCACTCTCATTGCTAAATTTATTCAGGAGGAATAAGCTAAAATCCTCTGGTTTTGGACACTTTCACTGAACATCTAACAAATGCCATCACATTTCAAACAGCCACTTGGGAAGAATCGTCATGGGGAACAGACATTTTGGGGAGCATTTTGAAGAAAAATAAATGTTGAAAAAGCTTCACAAATCAAAGAGCTGGAGTACCACAAAGGCAGGGTGGGATTTATCTACAAGAAACCCAGGATCTAGTTATAGGATTCCTGCTAATGTTAAAATGGGCACCTTGTTGCTCAGTGATAATTAGCTCTCACCATTCAGTTATTTACTTTCTTTTAAGCCCCACAAGGCTTGACTAAAATGAAAGAAGATACTGGCCATGTTTATTTCAAGGGGATTTTACAAAGAAGGAACCACAAACAGCAGGGGAACGTTTAAACGAGCAATAAATCCCCGCAGAATTGGCCTCCCATCATTCATATTTGCTATTTCCCATGCACAAGGCACAGCAGTCGATAAGAAAAGGACGTCAGTGTTCTGACAGTAATTTGAAGGTAAATACCTTTAGAAAGTCAATGCACAACTGAAAAGGTGAAAGACAATTTTCACATAAGAAAAATAAAATGTCCTCCCCTTTAAGTGACCTGCCATAAGTGTTCAAATGCCTCTGAATAGCACCACAGTTAAGTGCTTCTGTTTGCCACAGAGAAAGGTATCCAGCAGAGCAGTGAACTCACCCTGGAAGTACTTCCCACACACCAGGCAAGCATAGACATTTATATGCGAGAGTGAGATGGAGCACAGCTTCTCAAAGTCAAAGTCCAGTACGCTCCTGAAACAGCAGGTTAACAGCAAGTTAGCAGAGCTACCAGGCAGACAAGTACTACCTAGGATAACAGGGAACTGGACTTTATGACCCAGGAGGTCCCGTCCAGTATTACATACTTATGAATCTGACAGAGCTCAAGAGAACAGAAGTCAACAGAAAAATGACCACACGTGATAAGTGCTTCAGTACTAGCAGACTTCTAGGTAGCATGTGTACCTAAAATGCGATACCCCTTCCTCCCAGTCCTGGGCTCCCAAAGGAGCTAAGACCTCATCTCATTTTATAATGATAGCTGCATCTCAGTCCTGACGCACACCTTCCCTTGCTATTCTAGTCCCTCTCCCACCCTAACGGCATGGATCAATCTTTGTGGGTGCAGCTCACCCCTGCCCAGTAGCACCAGCTATTATTCCAGTCCTGAACAGAGACTGCTGTTCCAGAGAAAACTTGTGTTTCTTTGCAGGTACTAGACACACTTACAAACATTCATGTATTAGGCCACTACTCTGCCCCAGTCTGCATTAGAAGCGTTTGCTTTGTCTCTATACTGACCGGTTAATGGTGTCCAGGTATGGGCAGTGTCTGCTGCGCCGGTCCTCAGGGTCAAATCGGCCATATCTCACTAGAACACACAACCACATAAAGGGATTAGAAAAAACTCACGAATCATCCCAGGGGCCAAGGAAATAACCGTTTTCCTGAAGTTGTACCTGCCGCTGGAAAGCAATGCTTCAGAAATAGAAACCTCAGCATCCCATGGCCTTTCCTTGGGAGAAAATAACCCAGAGAGGCTTCTGCGAGCAGGAAACCAGCACTTGAGCGCTAGTGACACTGACTAGAGAGCCCTAACTGGGAAGGTTGCTGAGAGGTCTCCTCTCCCTTTACACCTTACTTGAGAGAAAGTATTTCCTCCTAAACATCAACTTTTCTACAAGCAACATTCAGCGCTTGGCACCTGGCAATGGCAATGCGAGATCAGTAGCACCCACCCCATCTCAACCCCAGAGGAGAGGGAAACATCAAACAGAGGAAGGGTTTCCAGTTCGGTTGGTGGATCAGGAGCAGAACCAGGAGTCCTAGGAACCAGTCCCAGATTGAACCTACAGCATCGGAGTGATTTCTGCACCTTCATTGCCACAGGCTGCAGCTAGGGTCCCAGCACCAGGAGGCTCCAGCAGATCACACTGACCCCAGGGGAGTTGGGGCCCTGACGCAGGACAGACCAGGAGCCCTGGCTGGAGGGGGTGCCCAACACTGACCTGCTCCCCATCCTCTAGCCCCAGACTCTCTACCCGCCCAGGGAGCACCCTTAGCTCCTCCCTACCCCAGCTACACCCCAAGAGCCACCACCGGGGATCCCTTCTCCCTCCCGCCCCAGCCACAACCAAAGGACACCACTCCCCCCCCCCCACCTGCCGACCCCTTGCTACAGCCCAGGCGCCCGCAATGACCCCGCCCCGTCCCCACAGGCCCTTCCCCCACCTGTCGGTTCGGGCTCGGACTCGGGCTCCTCCTCGGCCTCGCGCTCGCGCTTGATCCGAGGCAGCCCGTCCTCGGGCTCGCGCTTCACCCGCACCCGCTCGGGCTCCGCCTCGCGCTTCCCTCGGGACGAGCCCCGCGACCCCGCCGGCTCCCGCTTTCCTCGGTCCGACGCCGCCGAGCTCCGCGGGGACGCCCGGGACTCCCGCTCCCGCTTCACCCGACCAGACATCCCACTGACGGGAACCACCTCCGTCTCGCCACTGCGCATGAGCAGGGGTAGCCAGCTACATGCGCACACCCAGACCCGCGCCACACGCATGTGCAGTAACACCCCCGGCTCAGACGCATGCGTACGCTTATCGTGAGAGGCTGCCAGTCCCTCTGCGCATGGGCACTCGCCGCTGTCCGGCCATTGGTTGTTGCATGGGCCGGCCGCAACTGTTCCCGGAGTTACTATTTAAAGAGACAGACAACCAAGGAGTCCTGTGGCACTTTTAAAGAGTAACACATGTATTTATCGCATGAGAAAGTCCCACTTCCAGCAAAGCTCATGCAATGAATAAATGTGTTAGTCTTTAAAAGTGCCACAGGACTGCTTGTTTGTTTGGCTGACCTAGACTAACACGGCTATCCCTGTGCAACGATTTAAAGAGACAGTCTCCTTTTTATGTTGAAAAGTTCCAATAGGGGGTAGCCATGTCAGTCTAGTTCAGCAAAACAAGCAAGGAGTCCTGTGGCACTTTTAAAGACTAACACATTTATTTAAATAAATTATTTAAATGAATTGATTAAAGTGCCACAAGACTCCTTGCTTGTTTTGCAGTCTCCCTTTTAGGCAGTGATTGGGGGGAGGTCAGCTGGGGCTCGGTGGGCCTTATTCTGCTCCTCAGGAGGCTGGTGTCTGTGCTGCTGCCCCTTGCTTCCAGGCCTCTCCCGCTTTGCCTGTCCTCAGCTCCTATCCTGTATCTGCAGCTCTTGAAGCCCCAGCTCCTGGAGTCAAGGGGTGACACAAGACTCTTGGCTTTTGCAAGCTGATTTCTAGACCACAGGGTTGGGGAGACAAACTAGAAAACACAAATCCCAAGCCTAGAAAACCGAACAGCAAAGGAGGAACCTCAGCATTTCTCAGTTTTTTATAAGCCAACCCTATGAGTTAGGAAGGCCCAAAATTGTCCAGACAGCAATAGGCAGCAGTGGTGGTGTAGCCAGTCAGTCTTGGGTAGAGGAAGTTGTCTCTTTTATTGGACCAGCTTCTGTGTGTGAGACACATCATGCTTCCCAGCTCCACACAGCCCTTCTTCAGGTCTGGGACAGGTACTCCTTGGAGTGTCACAGCTAAACACAAGCTAGACCTGATTGTTTAGCATAAGTAGTTAGCACCTTATATTTCACTGTGATGCTCTGAGTAGGTTTTTTATTATTTAACATTGGCAGCACCAAAGCAATACCCCAAGTCACTGATACTTATCTTGGGGTTTGATTTAGGCTTGATCTACACTAGACAGTTAAATGGGTTTAACTACAGAAGTGGGAAAAATCCACCCTCGAGTGGTGTGATTAAGCCAGACTAACCCCAAGTGGAGACAGTGCAGGGTGAACAGAAGAGAAGACTCCTTCTGGTGACCTAGCTACCCCTCCTCCCCCCTTGGGGAGATGGGTCATCTACATCAATACGATGGGAGAAACACTCCGGGGCATGGGTAGTTTCTACAGCAAAGACAGACAAAAAAAAAAAGTGCCACAAGACTCTGTTGTCAGACAACAGAGTGTAAAGGAGCTCTGAGACAGGGCAACCATTATGCAGGGGGAGATGTAACCTCCCAATTCAGTGCATGCCCCGGGGAGCATCCCAGGGCAGCACAACCTATCATGCCAGGCTGGACCTGGCCTCCACTTTGCCATCTGGTACCCAGGATGGCAGTGCCACCAAGGGAGGAGAAGCCAGGCCTCATCTGAGTGAGTGAGTGAGTGACTGCTCTGCCCTCATTCACCCCAGGGCCAAAGGAGTGTCAAAGGCTGAGTCCCAAAACAGTGGTGTGGAGGGATGACAACAGACGCTGAGCTGGGGGTCACCATGTAGAGCTGAGTGTGGTGCCAGGCACAGGAGCCATGTGCACGAAGGGCCCCGGTGCAGTGTGGTGTGGGGCTGCAGGGGCACAGGATGGCGAGCTGGGGGGCACAAAAAGGGGGCTCGTGGGGGCCTTCTCTGCTCCAGCCCGGGGGCTGCGCTGAGGCCGGTGCAGGTGGACATGGGGGACACGGGTTGCGGAGTCTGGAGTCCGTCACTCGCGGCTCCCCGCGCTCGGCCGGGCGTGGCCGGGGGCGGGTCTCAGCCGGGCCGCCGCCGCCGCAGCTCTTCGGCATTGGGCCAAGCGGGGGCCGATGGACGCGGGTCCGGAGGCGGAGCAGGGCCCGGCCTGGGGCGGCTGCCGTCCGGGGGGGGCGGCTCGACATGAGCCACGGCTTCGTGCGGCACATCCGGCGGAACCAGATCGCCAGGTACCGGCCCGAACCGGATCCCGGACCCGATCCCCCAGCCTTCTGGTGCCTGACCCCTGCTGGATCCTGGTCCCCGAACCCCAGTACCGGCTCCCGGCCCAGAACCCCAGCCCCTTCCCCGAAAATTCCCCGCCCACACCTCGCTCCACTCACCTTCCCCCACTGGTTTTCTTCCTCCCCGCCAGCCCCCAACCCCGGCTGCTTCAAGGCAGAAGAGACTGGACCCCGCTGGGAGACGCCGGCTAGAGGGTGGTATTCACACACCCCCTTAACTCTTAAATCATGCCAACCCCTCCCCCCCACTTGTTGCCTGGCTGGTGTGGCATCACCCATGTCCCAACCCTGCCCATTCTCTGCTCACCCCTGGAGCCTCCCGGGGTGGAGAACGGCCCCAGATGCTAATACAAACCAAGTGGGAGCAGAGAGGCCTTTCTGCACCATGGGCAAGAAAGGAATAAAGGGTAGGTGCCTACCTCAGTTTACAATCCCTATCATCAGTGCAAGGGAGGGGGCACTGGAAAACAGGGTCAGATCGGGAGGGGAGGTAACCTTCTCCCTCACAGCCCTTCACCCTGCTGCAAGACCCACCCCACCCCCCATTCATCCGAGAGCAGGTGAATGAATGGCCTCTCCAAGCAGGCCTGCCTGGGCCCCCAGCTCCCATGCCCAGCTGCAGGCCTCACTCTCCTCCCCACCAGAGACGACTATGACCGGGAGATGAAGCAGGCCAAGGAGAAGGTGAAGAAGAGGCACACGCCGACCCCACCCCGGCCCAGGAAACCAGACCAGCAGGTTTATCACCCCCGCTGGAAAAGTGAGCACAGCCGGTGCCCAACCCTCCATACTCCTGTGGGGAGTGTCTCCTTCACCTGCAACCTTTGTTGCGGGGGGCCGTCCAGATGCAGTGGGCTCCTGGGCAGAGCAAGGCCATTGAGTTGGTGGGGGCGAATCCAGGACTCCACCAGCGCTGTGTCTGCACCTCAGTGTGATGGGCGGCAGCCCAGGAGGTGACCGACCAACTGGCCAGGCCAAAGGGATCGGGGGGGGGGTCTCTGGCAGCATCAGGGAGCAGAGGTTTAAGCCCGCGGCTCCTTCACCCTGAGTTGCCCTCTGGGGCTGGGCCTTGTTCTTTACTGGTGCCCATCCCCGTCCAAAGAGGATCACGTCGGGCCACTTCTATGGAGCAGGGCTCTGGGGGGGCCATAGGTCAGGGTTGAAGTGCATCAGACCAATGCCCCTTCAATCTGACAGATTCCCAGTGCCAACTTCAGGGACTCTTTTTCCAGATCCACACACCCATGTCCTGTGTTTGCTGAGCAGGTACAGGTGTCACCTGGGCACACATTTCCCTGATCAGCTCCTTTTTGTTCCCCAGGCAGAACTGACCCAGCCTGCAGCTTGGAGTATGAGGGGTCAAGTGAGAGCAGCTCCGGCACCGAGCCAGAGTCCCATGGCACAGAGCTCTTCTGCCTTGAATATGAGGCCGACAGTGGCGAGGTCACCTCGGTTATTGTGCACCAGGTGCGGCAGGCACACCATACAGGGGATGTCTGGAGACTGGGGCTGTGGGGAGGGGAATCTCCTGACAGGAGAGGGTGGAGCTTCCCTTGGCAGAGGCTCTGGGGATCATCCAGCCTGGGGCCACCGCGGGGGTATTGACCCATGCTCCCTGGGGCTGTGAAGGGAGCTGGCACTCAGGATGGGGCAGATCCAGGAGCAAGCTGCCAGGTGTTTCTGGCACACTGGGACACTCACTGACCACAGGCCCTGCTCCTCTTGCTGCAGGAGGACAGCCCTGAGGAAGTAACGCAGAAGGTCTGTGCCCGGAGCCCTCTGGAGCTGCCCCTGCGCGAGGCCCTGAGGCAGCGAGTGCAAGAAGAGATGCAGAAGCGGCGGGCAAAGCACTGAGGCTGGCAGCAGCCATGAGGGGCGCCTCGGGCACCTTGGCTGGCTGATTTCGAGGCTCTGGCCAGAGGACCTGGCTGCCCCAAGCACCGACAGATGTGTCAAGAGGATTTGTTCTCTGCCAGGGCCCAGAAGGAACTGGCTGCTAGTTAGGCTCCTGAGCAGGGTGGTCTGGGGCCTGCTGGGAACTGGGGAACATGCAGCCCTGGGCACAGCCTGTGGAGAGGGTATTGTGCATAGGAGCGGGGGGATGCCAGGAGGGGGTGCCCCATGAAGCCACTTTCCCCCAGGCTCCACAATCTCCTGGGCTCCCCTTCCTCTACCCCCAAAATCTCATTCCCCCCAGTGTCCCCCAGCCTCCCATCCCACTGGGATTCCTCTTTCCTCCAGGGTCCCCCATCTCCCTCCCCTGACTCCCATCCCGCCAGGGTCCCTTATCCACCTGGGCTCCCCAACTCCCATCCCCCAGACTCCCATCCCCCTTTCCAGACTTCCATCCCCCCGGGTCTCCTATCCATTTTCTGAATGGCTAAGCCAGTCCCTGTCCTGCCTGTATGTATTGGCTCAGTTTCCTGGGGTGGGGGGCTGACACCCAGGCAGACTGTTATTTAAGGTAGCTCAGGTGCTGGTTGAAAGGGCAGGTGATTAGCCAGCACAGGCTCCGGCAGCTGAGGTGATGGCTGGAGGGTACTGGGACTGGACTGGTCGCTGATAGGAATGTGCCACTGACTCTTCAGAGACGCTCTTCATCCTGGGTGGGAGAACCAGGTGCCCCCCCATCAGACCTTCCATCTGGGCATCCCAGTGGAACTGCACTCTCAGAGCCATCCCAGTGGGCTTCTCAGTTCTAGTGCCTGTTGGCCCCAGAGGGCTCTGGACTGGAGAACTGAATGAGCCCCATGCTCTAGGCATGCCCAAGCCAGGGAGCTCTCGGCACTGGGGATGGGGGGGCGGTGTATGCTGGTGTCACCATTAAATGTGCTGACAAACTGAACCAGGGTGTGTAGTGATGAGCATTCCCATGTGATCCTTCCTTGGAGCAAGGATCACTGAGTTCATTCCCATGGGGCACCCCAGACCCCTTTGTCTCTGGGGCATTTACCTGCCTGAGTGGGCTCACAGCCGTTTCCAGATCTTCTTTGACTCATCCCTGCCCTGACACTGCTGAGCATCATTGTCGTGGCCCAGTTCACCCTGCAGAGCTGAGAGCAGGGCAGCATAGCTAGGAAGAGAACCAAAGAACCCTGTGTGCTGACACTGACCAATAAGAGCAGATGGCGGTTGTCATGGTGCCCGGTCCCCGTGGGTATTCAGTTCCCCTCCCTCACAGATCTCTTCATGCCATCTCCCTGCAATCACACCCTCCCCTACCACTCCCAGTCACGGCTGTGGGCACCAGTTTCTGATGGCAGAAAAGTGGGACTGCTCCATGGTAAGTTAATTCCCGCCAGGACCCAGCACTCTGGTGAGCCTGCAGGAGCAGATTTGCATCATCTCTGAGTCATTAGATGGGCCTGCATGGAAAGGGGTGCTATTTAAACGCAGTGAAACCCTCCCGTGCAGACGCCTCTCTGTTTAAACCAGATGCCATCAGTTTAACTGAAGTCCATTCAGTGTGTCCTCGCGGGGGTACAGATTGCGGGTGGGAGCTGCCTTTTCCTTCTGTGTTTGCATAGCACAGCAGCGTCTCAGGTACTGCTGCTATTCAGCTAACCAGTAACAATCCCGTTTATGTGTGACGGTGACTCACTTCACTCTATGTACTTTCAAAGGCCCCGCTCATGTGTAGGAACACGAAGTGATCATATCACTAAGCTCTGCAGCTGTAGATCTTAAAGCGCTTACAGTGGGGATTGTCAGGAAACTGAGGCACAGGAAGGAAAAGCCCATGGGTCATCCAGCAAAGCAGTGGCAGGTCTCCCGTATTTCTGCTGCCTGTGGCATGTTCCGATCCTGCGGCATCTTGGTTTTCATTTCAAACCTAAAAGGAAACGTCCACCCTTTGGGGTTGTGAAGAAACCTTGAGACCATGAACTATGAGCTAGCGCTGCCTGCCTGAGTCTGCAGAGAGCTTGAAGCAAGAGCTGTGAACTCCGATTGGTCTCAGCAGGGTGTTGACTCAAAAGCCAAGTTAATTGTCTATGTTTAGTGTCCCATTGCGGATCCTTGGATTGGTTGAAATGAGGCAGGATGAACAATCACAGATGGCAATGGCTAAAGGGAAGAACAGAAGAGGTGTGCAATACCAAAGGAGTGGTGAAGAGAAACAGCATGGCAGAGGAAGCCTGGAAGGAAGCTACACACAGGCCATGTTCTTCCCCTGATATCTATGCAGCTCCTCTTGGTATCAGCCAGGGTGTCTCTGGACCATGGCTATGCCACGAAACTTGGCATCTGACTGTCTCCACAGAATGGGCTTGGAACAAGCCTGTGCTCTTTGCTGTCCCAAACACCTCCAGCCACAGTTCCAGGTCCAGAGGGAGCAGCCATCCCCGTTGGCAACCTGTCTCACTCCGGGCTGCACTCCAGAGAGGGGAGGGAAGTCACTCTCCAGCCCACGATCTCTCTGGTGGGCAGTGATGGGTGCCAGCAGGGCTGGGTTTGTGTCGTGTATGCTTGTCGTGCTAGGACCTGTCCCCTCAGTCTCCCTTCACCCAGCAGCCACCCAATGGGCAGCATGGGTCAGATTGGGTGAGAGGAACTGACTGTAGAGCAGAGCATGACACCCACTGCTGGGATGTGCAGTGCCCGCCAGCTAGGGCTTCATTATGCAACTAATTGCATCAGGAGGTGCTCCTTGGCTAAGCCATGATGGGGCCTGTAACACTAGGGCCTGGAGGTGGAAGCAGCCAATGGGGAAAGGGCTGCCAGATCTGTGGTCCTTCCTCCCAGGGCCCCCAGGTTAAGAGCTGACAGATGTAATGGGGGTGGGGAGCAATTTTGGGACCAACCAGGGGGCACATTCGTGGAGCTCTCCAAGGCTCAGCTCTGGTGCATCTGCAGCACAGACAAGGAGCCTGGAATCCAGGATTAGTCCTCTGGGCCCCTTGCTGGTGGCTGGGACATGGGGTGAAATGACCCAGTCGTGGTTGCTGGCATGGAGCTGTGTGGGTCAGTTCTGGCAGGAAGGGTGAGCCGTGGGTCTCCCTGAATCTAGGGAAGACCTGAAGCAATGGGGGAAGGATGACAGCAGCCTGTCCCCTATGTGGTCATATCTGCCCCTCCTTTTCCTGAAGCCATGTGGGAGACCCATACCTGCCTCCCAAGGGCTGCCACCCTTGCTTCTGAGCTCAGACTCCTATAGCCTGGACTCAGCCCAGAGCCGACGTTTGGACCCTGAGCTGGGACCTCTAATCCAGGATCAGAACCCACAGCAGGTCCCTCAGCCCTGACCATGGAGTTCCAGGTATTAGGTCCCTTACCCGACCCCCACCCTGACTTTTGCCGGGACGGGACTTGAACCTGCGACGCCACAGGGAATTCCCGAGAAGGTGTAAGAGGTGGGCTGCCCCCCATCAGTCAAACGTCAAAGCCCGCCCCTGTGGCAGAAGCCACACCCCATTCGCTGGAGCCCCCTGCAGCGACCTCTGTTCAGTTGGAGGGCGGGGGTGAGGGAGTGTGGCCGGGCTTTCGGGTCGTTCCGGCTGACGTCAATTCGCGCGGCATGGCGGGAGTTGTAGTCCTGGCGGGGAGGGCTCGGGAACCACAAGTCCCGTCGGGTCTTGCGCGCCGCGGGAGGCCGCGGTCAGCTGGGCGGGGGCGGGGCCGGCCTGGCCCGTTAAAGGACCGGAGGCGGCGGCCGTGGCGCTGGGGGGCCGGGAGTGGGGGGTAAGTGGTGACCCTGTGGGGCCGCTCTGCCTGCGGAGCTGGGGCCCTCTCCGGCCCCCTCTCCCGCCCCTACACTGCCCCACGCTTCAGGGCTGGTCCCGCTCGTGGTTCCCGGGTCGGTGTGGGAATCCCGGGTCGTGTTTTTTCGTGAGGAAGCCGTGGGGTCTAGTGGGTAGAGCGGGGAGAGCCCGGACTCCTGGGTTCTCTCTGGGCTCTGGAAAGGCGGTAGGGTCCAATGGGTAGAATGTGGAGAGCCTGGACTCTGGGTTACATTCCCAGCTCTGCCACTTATTATCTGGGGCCTTAGTTTCCCTGTCTGTAAAATGGATCCTTTCCTGTCCCCTGTCTCCAGATCCCTTAAGACACTTTGCAACGCTGAGCCTCATGCTCCCTCATCCTTTGCTCTATTATTTTAGTGGAGGTGACTGCAAGATCCTGAACTGCTGTAGGCTTTGATTAGTCCTCGGTTGACTCTTGCAGGATGCTTTCCAGGGTGGAGGGAGGTGGGCTGTAAAATGCAGAATCTGTGCATGGTCTCCAGACAGGCTGGCAGCGAAGGCAGTATTTGTTTCCCCCAAGTGATGTTTCAGAGGCAGTTGTCCTCTCTCGTCTCGGTGGCTCTGGTTAATATTTGCTCCCCTAGAGCCATTCCAGATGTCTGAGCATGTACATGGGTACTATTTACCATTTGAAATGACTTACAGATTGCTTATCTGTCTTCAGGCTGACCACTGCCCAGGGCTCCATCTGGTCAGGCAAGCTTGCCTCTGCCTTAGTTAATTAGCTAATGAGGTTGGTGTTGCCCCAGTGGTGGGAGCTTAGTGGATGGCTGCTCTCCAAGCAGCATGTCTGAGGTTCCTCACTCCAGGGATCACTTGCAGGGAAGCAGGTGGTGTCTTTCATCTGGGTGGAGAAACTGGGACAGCCCTGGCATCTTTGCTGTGTTGCAGCTGAACCAGATCTGTGTAACCCCACCATTAGGAATAGGTTTTGCTGGAAGGATCCTAGGAAAGCTGCAGGCCTGCAGGGGCATGAATGAATAAAATGTTGCTATTCCTGCCCTTGTGGGCCTTAACCAGAGGCCAGGCCATATAATGATAATGAGGGGAACTGAGGGAGGCTGGTTTGAATTGCCCCAGGCTATTCATGGCTGTTGGATGTGGTAGAAGGACCTGTCTCTTCAGGTAAATGACCATCCCCTCATAGAATCAACTTGAAAATAGGCCTGGGGACTGGCTAGGTTCTGGAGACACCATTACTGTTTCACTCCTAGAGGGGGTCCCTCCAGGGCAGGGAGGATGGTGAGAGTGTGAGAGGGAGAGAACAGCCATGTGATGAACTAGAGCTTTTTTTGCTGGGAGCATCCAGCCAGCTAGAGGAAAGAGAGAGCTATGAAAAGTCAGTGGCCTTAAACTGGGGGAGAAGTGAATGTTCTACTTCCTTGGCTGGAATTGCCCAAGAGGTTGCCTAGGAACAGACAGGAAAGAGAAGGGAGGGTGTGGGAGCCTGTAGTTTTGTGCTGGAGTGTTGTTGAGTGGGTGGATGAGGGGGCTATGTCAGAAAATGGGACTGCAGTCTCAGCACAAAGCAGGGGAGGTTTATCCTGGACCATGCTGTGGCTTGCTGGTTAGGTGGACAGGGAAAGGCTGGGGAAAAGAAGGGCCCCACAGGCTGAGGTGGGGTAGCAGAGGTGGTCTGTGCCTTGATTAAAGCTGGGGGAAGGGGGCGGTGAGCCTCCCCCATGTGGGAGGGGCTGATGGAGACCCACTTCCAAAGGTAGCATGAGGTTCTTAAGAGGAAATCTGTCCTGACGTGAGGAGTGGTGAGACAGCTGTCATCCCTGTCCCCTGCAGTATGGCTGCCACTGGTTGACCCCTGCCTCTCTCTCTTTTCCAGGCAGGGGCCTTCTGATGATTCCGCGTGAAGACCTCGGGTCGTAGCTGGTGCCCAACCCATTCCCCCCCTCTCCCTGCCTCTCCCTCCTCGGCTTGGAGTCCCACCCCCCCACCACATGTTTTGGACTTGGACTCACTAATGACAGCCTGGATCATCCTACCCATTAGCCTATCCACCTTCTCCATCACTGGGATATGGATCGTGTAAGTAGCCACTTCCCTTGGGTCTGTGCGTGGCCAGGGGCTGACAATGAACGGGGTGCCCCGATAACCCATGAGACTGTGTGGTTAGTCCATTGGCTGCTTCCTCTGGCAGCCTCAGGCCAAAACCAAGGGGCTTTGAATCCACCAAAAAGCAGGTTCCTGGATCTCTGAGGGTGGACAACTCCATCCATAAGTAACCACCTGTAGTGTGAAGGGACCATTGCCCCCTGTGTTTCACTTGAGTCTTGGGGTTTGCTCCAGTTCTATCCCCAACCTCCTGGTGTCACAGTGCCCTGCTGGCCTGTCAGGGATGCAGTGCTGCCATCCCAGCTCATTTTCTAGGGTGGCAGCTCTGGGGTTCTGGAGGGTGGTCAGCCATGGAGTCATGGGGGGAATACTGAGGTTTCTGTTGTGATGCAGAAGGGTTATTTCCTTGGTGTCACTGAAAAGATGGGGGGTGGGAGCAGACTGGGGTGAAGAACCCCAGGAGAATGACTGGGGTAGATGCAGATACCTGTATTCCAGTGCTGGTGGCTCTTCTGGCTCCTCTCCCAGCCCTGGCCCACCTGTGATCAGGGCACCAAACAGGTATAAACTGTGTAACTAATCATCCTTGGTA
This sequence comes from Pelusios castaneus, assembly GCA_007922175.1. NCBI lineage: Eukaryota > Metazoa > Chordata > Testudines > Pelomedusidae > Pelusios > Pelusios castaneus. The sequence goes on from ML685810.1 coordinate 12,403,517, forward strand.
TCTGAAATCTGGTAGTGGGAGCCAGAGCTACCAGTGGGTCTGGCCATCCTCCTGGACTCCGCAAACAACTCCTGCTTCAGTGCTTTCACCTGGTCTGGGTTGGATCTGGGCTCTGAAGGTTATTGTATGGCCCGTGGTTAAATGTGGGTCACTGCGTCCTCACCTCACCTTGCAGTACCAGGTTCCAGCCACTTGGGGGACCCTTGCTATCATCTACACGGGCAGAGCCCTAAAGCCCATGGCAGGATGTCAAACTCATTTGCTATGGTGGCCAGATTTGACTTAAATGTACTTCATGTTGGCCAGACATACCATAAATTGAAAGAGGAGGGTACTCTCGTGACATCACAGAGTGCTCTGTACACAAAACTGTGCTCCACAATACTTCTGTCTGTTATGAAGTGAGTGTGGTCCTGTGGAGAGCAGTCAGGGGCCAGATGGAAGAGGTTCGTGACCCTCATATTTGACATCCCTGACCTATGGGAGTCAGGACCTTGCAAATCTGCCAATGAACAGATGGGAATTCAGCCCCAGCATGCCAAATCAGGCTTGGAATGAGGTGTAGTCACCTGGATCCAGCCACTGCCTCTCTTGTTGGCCCCATGGGGCTCCTCCACTGAGGCAAGCTTGGCTCCTTCCCTGTCTTCAGGGCCCCCATCTCTGCCCATGGGGGGTCTCTTGGTATGCTGGGTGATCAGAGGAGCCGGCAGTTGTCACTGATGGCTCCTGGGCTGGGCTTGGCAATAAAGGCAGCTGCTAGTTAAAGACAGGGAGGTGAGAACTCACTAGAACCAGTGACCAGCAGCTTGTGAGTAGCCTAGTGGGGTGTTCAGAGCCTCTCCCTTGTGTTGTACCCCAATACTCCTGGGGTTGGGAAAGCTGTTGCCCACCCTCCGCCATGCTCTCCCAGTGCTACTTGGGCATTGTAGGAGTGGGGAAGTGGTGCCAGTTTGGCCCAGTCTGGAGAAGCAGAACTAGCCCACCTCAGCTCTGCCCAGGAGCGGCTGGGGGTCTGCTCTGTCCTGGCTCCGAGGGGTGGGGAGCCCTGCCCCGCTGTAACTGGTGGTGAGTTCTCAGCACCCAGATGGGAAGCAAGGCCTGGCAAGTGTAGTGCAGAGCAGAGTCAGGAGGGGGACCCTCCACACTGCCCTAGTGCCTGGGGGTGGCAGGCCCCCCAACATGCCTACGGTGCTCTTCACTCTAGCCTGGTGGGGACTAGGTGTGCGAGGCTGCTAGGGCAATGCACCCTCACCCAGTGCAATAAATGGGCCATTACCACCTTTCCGTGCCGGGGGCTGATCTGCCAATGTGCTTCTGCCCTGGGAGCTGGGGGGGGGGGGTCAGGATCTATGCCATGTGGGCATATTTGGCGGAGGGTGGAGCTGTGACTGGCTGGAGCCCAGGGAGAATGACTGAATGGTGTGGGCTGTCATTGAAGCACAACAGATGAGCATGGGGTGAAGGTCACATTCCTTTGACTTGGCCCTTGCAGTTCCTTGGCTCCTCTGCTGTTCCCAAGCCCCTGCTGTGAAGGAGATACCAGGACAATTGGGGTGTGAAATGGGGGGCTATGGTGAAAGCTGGGAACCTCTTAGTTGGTCAGTAACTTTCCATCCCCCCACCTCCACAGGCACTCTCACTCCTTTTGCTGAAACTTCCTAGCCTTGGTCTCAACAGCTGGGAGCATTTGAGGGAAAGTTGGCTCACACAGAAGAATATTTCCCTTCTGCCCATAGCTCACAACATGCCCTTGTACTGGAGCCACTCTGCAAAGCCCATCCCCATTCCAATGCCATTGTGCTCCACAAAGGGAAGCAGATCTGCAGGGCTCAGTGCCACCATTAACTCCCCTTAACCCTGTGGAGATAGCTTGGGGGCCGGGGTAACAGTGTCTAATGGAGAAGTGATGAGACCTTTGGGATGCTTTGTGAACCTCCATCACCATGGAGAGCCAGTGAAGGAAGATCCCACTGTCTGCAGAGACACAGGTTATAAGAATTGTCCCAAGGCTTAACTCAAACCTGTTGGACAGAAATTTACTGGGGGGCAGCAAAGACAGAGCAGCCCATTGCCATGGACAGTCATTCTTCAGAGCAGAACCATGTAAATGCCAGAGAATGGTTCTCCAGCAAAGCATCTGAGCAGGGTGAGGTGCTGGCTCACAGCCGTGGGGGGGATTTGCAGTGGGGTGGGCAGACATAGCTGGGCATTCAGCACAGCGGGCAAGGGTTGGCCGGCCCCATATCCTTTATCACCCCCTACTCATGTACCCACAGGTGGGCTGGATGCAAGTGGGGGTTTCCAGGAGGAACAGGTTTGGATCTCACTGCCTGGCTCCCAGCACGATACTACAGCTAGCTGGCCTTCCTGCTGCTGCATCCATCACCAGCTCTGGATCCTCTCTGGATCTCAAGGGCTCCCATCTGGAGGTGGCACCATCCAACAGGGCTCATGGGCATAGGATGCCTCTAAAGGGATTTTTAAACCAGACTCTCCTCCTCCAGAGGCAGAAGTGGTGGGGCAGAGGGCCTGGAGGGTGAATTGATTCTCCTGGCTTGGTTCGGGGGTTGACACCGACTCTGCTCCTCATAGGTATGCCATGGCTGTGATGAACCACCATGTGTGCCCCGTCGAGAACTGGTGAGCCTGCGTCCCCCTACCCATATGCTTGCAGTCTTGGGTGCTGTTCTGCCTGCCCAGTCACTTCCTTCCCAGCCTGGCTGCAGAATCTCTGCTAATTATAGCTGCTAATCTCCTTAACGAGCTTTGCCAGCATCCGCTCTGCTCCAGTGCTCAATCCTGCTTCTTGGCCTGGATCCTTGGAACTGCCCTGAGTTGTGTGGGGGCACCAGGGAGTGCCCAGAATGTGCCACGTGAATGGAAGAGGGGCATTGCCCCCAGAACAGGGAGAGCACCCCCCCACATGTATGGCGGGCACTGTCCAGGGCTGGGTCATATGGACTATTCCATATGGCAGGGCTATTCCATATGGAGTGGCAGGGCAGTGGTTAGTTGCTTCCATCCTCCTATATCTCCCCCCACCACTTGGTGACATTCCAGCTCCTTTCATTTCCCCTCTCCCTACTTACTGCTTGGTTTCAGGTCCTACAATGAGTCGTGTTCCTCCAGCCCCATCAAACCTGGCTCTCCCAAAAGCTGCTGCACCTTGGAGGACGTCCCTCTGATCAGGTGGGGCTGTAGCGGGGCTTGGCACTGAGTGGGGGTGTGGTTGGTGTGAGTGGCACCTAGTGTGCTGGGGTGTCCCCCTGCCCTGGGGAGGGTACAGCGGCCAACCCTTGGAACGAGAAAAGCTGTCGCCTGCAGGGGTGGTGTGAGCTGTCCCCACACTCAGAGACCCTTTGGTCTGAGACTGGGACACATTGATGCTGATCATGCTGGTGCCCGTGGGGCAGAGACTCCCTGCTCACATCCTCAGAGCATCCCCTGGTGAGAGATCTTCAAAGCTTCCCCACCCCCGGGCAGCCTCAGCCTCCTCCCTCCTGCCCCATGTATATGTCAGGGTTGGGGGTGGGCAGTACCAGGCACTGCTTTGCCATTTGTTGTGCCCTTGGGAAATCCTGCATCCTCCGGCTCCTGGGTGCCCAAGGCCCGCTGGCAACTCAGGCTGGACTGAGCCACAGACAAGCTGCCCCCCCTTCCCACCCTTCTCAGGGAGATGCCTCATCCCACAGCCAGGTCCTATGTGCGCCATGCCCAAGTGGCAGGGGAGGGGTACAGCTGCCATGAGCCAGGGAGTGGAAGCAGGCCTGGGAGGGGGGGAGAGTGCTGGATGAGAGGACTCCCACAACCCTACTTTCCATGGAGTGGGGCACCCGTGCTGGTCCAGTCTTGTCCCGACTTACTGATTGCTTTCTTCTTCCCGGGCAGTAAGTGTGGCACATACCCCCCTGAGAGTTGCTTCTTCAGCCTTATTGGAAACGTTGGGGCTTTCATGGGTAAGTGCCAGCCCCCCAGTGGAGCCTGGTCCCTCTCCCACGCGTGGTCACAGCCAGAGCCCCAGCCCCACCCTGTTCCAGGGGTTCCTTTGCTGATGCGGCTCCGCAGAGTGGACCCCTCGCTATTCACTTCCTCCCATCGCCGCTGGCATGGCTTTTCTTTTATTGCTGCGGCCAGTTTCATGGGGGCACCTCCCCTGGCTGCTCGCTTGGTGCCCTAACTGTTACAAGTGCAGTTTTCTGGCCCTGTGCCCCCACCTCGCTTCAGACCCCCAGCAGGAGTGCCCCATGGCGGTGGGGGAGGAGAGAAGGTGGCCCCCCTGCCCAGCTCACGGCCCATCTTTTGGCAGTGGTACTGATCTGCTTCCTGCGCTACGGGCAGCTGCTGGAACAGAACCATGGCTCCTGGGTCAACACGACGGCACTCATCGCAGGCTGCACCAATGCCACCGGCCTCATCATGGTTGGCAACTTCCAGGTGGGCTGTGGGGGCTGGGCTGGGTAGAGGCCCCAGCATCCCCTAGCTCTTCTCCTACCCTTGCTCCCTGGTGACCCTCAGCCTCTCCTTCCATAGGTGCCACGTAGTTCCTGCCCCCCTCTGCCCTGAATGAGCTGTGATCTCCCTTTGCTGTGGGGACATGCTGCCCATCTGGCCATGGAGGGGGGCAGATCCCAGCTCCCCAGAAGAGCTGAGTGAGAAGAGGACGCAGCTGCATCTGTGGCTATGGGGCGACAGGGAAGGTGGTGCAGATCATCAGGCAGCCTGTTTTGTGGGGGGTGGGATTGGAGCAGCAGTGCTGTGGCTATATGGGGGCTGGGGGGAGGAACGGACTGGGCTCAAGGCTGTCCCCCCTCTGCCCCAGGTGGACCACGCCAAGTCCCTGCACTACATCGGGGCGGGCATCGCCTTCCCGGCCGGGCTGCTCTTTGTCTGCCTCCAGTGCGTCCTCACCTACCACGCAGCTGTCAGCACCCTGGATGGCTGGATGGCGCACCTCCGCGTCTCACTCACCAGCGTGGCCTTAATCTCCCTCGTCCTCAGTATCCTTCCAGCTGCGGGTGGGGAATCCCGTCACCCAGGCATAACCTCAGGACTGGGCAGGGATCCCTGAATTGGCTGCTGGCCTGGAGCTAAAGGAACCCTTTGGTGCGTCTGCATAGGGAGGGCCCAGCTTCAGTCTCTGCAGGGCACCCCAGGTGTCATGCTGCTGTGTCCTCCGGGCACAGGCAGGGCTCAGGGTTGTGTTCACATCCACTGCTTAGCAGGCAGTAAACTGGCAGAGCCTGGGGAGGGGGTGGCAGGCTGTGTCTTGTACAGGTCTGTGCCAATGGCAACCTCACCAACCGCTCTGGGGTCAGGATGCCCCTGGCCTCCCAGAAGCTGCCCCCCTGCTGCATGCCAGAGGCAGCATGGGGTTAAAGGTGTCCATAAAGCCACGTAACCCTCCTCAGGGGCACCTCCTTGGCCAAGCTGGGCAGGGAACTGGGGGGATGTGGGTGGAACCTGCAATCAAGAGGGGAAGGGGAGCAGTGGTTTTGTTCACCCCATGTCAGTGCAGGGGAGGGGGTGTGTCTGAGACTCCACCACCTGAAGAGGCCACACCCACCAGGTGCCTTTCTTTAGCTGGCCCCTAGGTGGCATCTTCTTCATCCACGAGAGCCCCCTGTTGCAGCACCTGGCAGCCATCTGTGAGTGGGTCTTCGTCATCGACATGCTGGTCTTCTACGGCACCTTCGCCTATGACTTCAGCGCTGTCTCCACCGACACCCTCGTGGCAGCCCTGCAGGGGGCCAGCAGCCGGGGCTGCAAGTCACCCGGTGGCAGCAGCACCTCCACCCACATCAACTGCACCCCTGAGAGCATTGCCATGATCTGAGCCAGCCGGGGGCTCCCGTCCCCCCCAGCTCTTTTATTTTGTACCAAAAAATGTTTTTAAAAAAAAAAAACCCAGTAGTGGGGCTGCCCCCAGCTCTCATGGCAGCTCTCTCTGGTGGGGGCCAAAGGGAGCCCTGAGCTGACTCCTGGGAGCCTGATTTGGCCCAGGCCCCAAACCCCAGGAACAATGTGGGGTGACCCCCCCCAGTGCAGTGGGGGGAAATGCAAGGAGCTGTTCTGTTGGGTCCCACCATGCTGCTTCTCCTTGGATCAGCTGGCTGCAGGGAGGGTGTTTTCCCCACTCTAGTAACTCATTGCCTTCCTCTCCCCGTGAGGGGGGAAGGTTGGGGAGGGGGCCTGAGAGCCCCCTGACTTGTGCCCCAGCCTCAAGCATCTGCACTGGTTTCTGCAGGTAAAATGTTTTGCTATTTTTAGTACTTTTTTTTTTTAAATATTGATAAAATGTGTCTAACGTGCCATGGATCAGTATGGGCCTGGACCCCCAAGGGGAGAGATGGGGCTTGGGGGAGCAGCTCCCTATAGAAGAGCCCTGAGTCCCTGCCTCAGCTTGACAGATCTGTGCTGTCCCTAGGGCCAGCTGTAGATGGGGGAACAGGCCCTGCTGCCCCCTTTGCTCAGGATGATATGAGGCCCGCTGGAGCCTGCCCCACCTTATGCCTGGCATGGCAACTAGCTAGAGGTGAGGGCCTGACAGGGCCCACCTCCTACTAATGGAGGAGGGGTGCTACATACCTGGTCCCACTGAATGCAGGTGCTGGGAATGCAACATCATGCCCCAGGCTCGGAGAGCCCCTCACCTCCCAGCCCAGCGGCTCTGGACCCAGTGTGGGTGTGGCTCAGGCACTGAGTGGCATGGGGTCTTTGTCCACTTCAGGGCTCCCATATACACCCATCCATGCCAACACTCCCAGCATGGGGTGGGGGAGGGTGAGAGTCAGGGGCTCTGGAGCCTGGTGACAGCCCCTGGTAGGGGCCAGCCCCTCTGATGTGAGGGGTGAAGTTCAGCCCCGATGCATGCTGCCGGCACAGCTCCTGCAGGGCCCATAGCGTAGTGCCCAGCACTCTCCTGTGGGGGACTGAATGACACTCACCCTCCTGGCCTTCCTCTTGGCCTACACCCCAATTCCCCAGCAATGACAACTCCACCCCCAGACCTCACCCCTTTTGAAACATGACTGCTCCCCAGTGATGCCCCACACATGCTTTGGGTCAGAGAACACCAAGGCTTTAATAAGCCTGGGGCTGGATGAGGGGCACCATGGGAGAGGGAAGGGCTGGTGGGTGAGTGTTACAGCTCCCCCATGGGACTGGGCAGGCCTAGGCCCAGAGACAACTTTTCCCTCACAATCCATCACCTCCATGCTGATGAGTCACGCTCTCACCCCACCCCTGGCCCAGAGAGCAGTCACTGGCCCAGGTGAGTGTCCAAGGGAAGCGAGGGTGGGGGGGTTGAGTCATGTGTACATGGCCCCATGCAGGTACTCCAGCCGGTGCTCCCGCTGCTGCCTCCGCACCTGAAACAGGCAAGAGCAGGCAGTGATAAAGGTGAGTTCCACCCATCCCACCTGCACCATGCCACTGGGGGCCAGTGAGCCCCCCCACATTCCCCTCCCACACTGAGGCCTACAGGCAGGCTAGGTGCAAGGTCTCAGGCTTAGCATCACATTCCTGCAATTACCATCATGCTCTGGACCTGCCCCCATGCTACCCCCTTGCACTGCAGGCCTCAAGGCCCTGGGGTTGCCACCTCCCATCTTACCCTTGCACTGGAGGCCCAGTGAGAAATGTGCAAACGTGGCTGCAGGTTAACACGGAGGAGCACCAGCAGTGCTACGAGGGATGCCTGGTGCTGCCCCATCCGAATCGCCCGAGCCCAGCAGGTCCTCGTCTGTCCCAGGCACTGAATTCTCCCTCCTCCTCCGTGGATGCGCAATAACAACCATTTAATTGCAGGTAGTGGGCCTTTCCCTGGCCTCTCCTCACACTGCCCTCCCCCCACACCCCCCAGCTCCCTGCAGCAGGGATGCCAAGCACCCACCTTGTCTTTCTTGTACTCCTCGTACTCCTGGTTGTCTGTGGGCAGCTCGTGGCGGCACAGTGGGCAGGAGTTGGTCTGGGAAGAGAAGAGGAATTTCGCTGATGCTCTATCCCCAGCCCTGCACCTGCACCACTGGTGCCATTGGGCAGTTGCCTGGGCAATGCCAAATCACCTCCATTAGCTCTGTTCCATTTTGCACTGGGCTGATGCAGTCACTGTCAGTGGACTGGATACAAACAGCCCAGCCCACCGTGTGAGGGGGGCTTCACAGCTAGCTCTAAGGAAAGAAGTAGGGGGACTCCCTCCTATGACACTTACCTTCCCCAGCCAGGGTAGGATGCAGCCAGAGTGGAAGAGGTGCTCACAGGGCATCTTCCTGGCGCCCTCATCCTCCTCAAACTCCAGCAGGCAAACAGGGCACTTCAGCCCTTTGTCTGGGCAGCCAAGACAGGGGAGGAGAGAAAAGCAACAGCATGATCTCTTCACAAGCAGGCAGGTCAGGCCGAGACCTAGAGCCCCAGCCCATCCCAAGCATCAAGGCGCAAGACCAATCCACCCTATGAGCAGGGAAGCAGAGACCCCGAGGAACCCAGCACAGCAAGGGTCAGCGAAGCATTGCAGTTGGCATTTCAAATATGGACACCCAGGACCAAATCCTAGATCATGGGACGGGGGCTGTGGGTTTCTTCTTTTGGTGGTGAGGAAGCCGAGGCATCACTAGGTGCAAGATGCCCCTTCGTAGTGGGGCATCAGACCAGACTGGGGCAAGGAGGATGCAGGTCAGGTTGAGGGGCACTTGCTGAATCTAGCCCCACCCTCTCTCCAGGCTCCCTCACCTGCCTGGGTGGGCGTCACCCGCACCGTGGGGAGGCTCTGCACAGCCTGCCGGGCAGCAGGTGGGGGCAGCCGGTGATCCCAGTCGGAGAAGTCCACAGACCCCAGGTCGATCTCCTGCCCATTGAAGAGAGTCCTGTGGAGAGAGCAGGGGGGCGGGGTGCAGTGGGGAAGCCCAGCTAGATCAGACAGTGGCCCTGGTTAATAGGGTCCTGTGGGGGCTCACCCACCACTGGGGACATGCTCCTGCCTCGCCCATCACCAGGTACACACGCCCCTGCCCCGCCCACTACTAAGGAGATACGGTCCCTGGCTCATCCCCAACAGGGCAGACCTGCCCCCACCACCGGCAAGACACGCCTCTTGCCCCCCACCTCCGAGCGAGACACGCCCCTTCCTGACCCCCCCGCCGAGACACGCCCCCGGCCCCGCCCCACCTGGCGAGCTGCAGCAGCAGGTTCTCCCGGGCGCGCTCCGCGGGCTCGCCGGGCTCGCAGTCGTGCTCCTCGAAGTAGGAAGCCATCGGGACTACTGAGTGACACGGCCCGACACGGTCCCGCCCGCCGCCGCCCGCGGCCAATGGCCTCGAGCGACGGGCCTCCCCAGCCAATCACAGCGGTCGGGGAGGCCTGGACGGGAAGTAGCGGCTCTGCTAGTCACCGATTGGCCGCACGCGGATCACTGTGACGCCCCGCGAAGAGGGGCACTGATTGGTTAAGGAGGGCTCGCAGGCGGGAGGAGGCGCCAATGCCCTGGGGAAGCTCACGGGCCAGCTAGAGGGGGAGAGCACTGCTTTGGGGTAGCTCACCTTACAGTGGGCGGGGCGGGGCACTGTGCTGAAGGCGCTTACAGCCAGAGGGACACTGCTTTGGGGAAGCTCACAACCCTGGGTGGGTGGGGCATGGCTTTGGGGAAGGCCACAGTGCCAAGGTTTCTTCCTAGCTAGTCACCAGCAGAGGAGGTGGGGCTGGAACCAGCTTTGTGTGGGGCAGGCCCCCAGCTAGGATATTGAAGCATATCCTGGGTACCAAGAAATCTGCCCAGAATAGAAATAGCTCCCTTGATTGCACTCCAGCTCCTCTGGCTCCCACCTAGCCGCAGGCTCCCTTAAAGATATAGGGTCTCCTGACCCCAAAGGGCCAGCCACATTACACAGAACAATATAGATTTAGATCTTACCCAAAATACCACACTGGTAGCCAATCCTTTAGTAACTATAACTAAAGGTTTAATATAAGCCGAAAGGAAGCAAAATATGAGAGATGTTAAAGGTCAAAGTGAATCACATACATACAAATGATTTAAAGTTCATGTAAAGCAGTTTGCAGGTTTGTTCCTCTGGTAAACACCCAACATCTGGGTGGGCTTCAATCTTTTGTTCAGTCACAGAGGAACAGTTCCAGAGATCAGTGTTGACTGTAGACTGGGGACTTGAGACAAGATGGAGTCAGGGCTGCTGCCTTTTATCCCCTCTGGCCTTCTCCATGCTGTGTGCAGTTCTCTCCAATGAAATGGAGTTGAGTCACGTGTTCAAGTCCTAGTGGCTCAATAGGTTTCTCCCTGGTCCCATTGTACCTGGGAGCTTCCTTAATGAGCCATTAAGGGGACAATAGCTGTAGACATCCTGTCTGGGGAGTTTCCCCAGAATCAGACAAGTTAAAGTATAGATATAACAACCATATTCTTAACTTCTAATACAAATACAATTCCTACACATAAACTATATAATCATTCCCAACAAATTACTACCTTTCTATTAATACCAAACGGCATAGTTCTTATGAATTATAGCAATTATGAGATATTAATACAAAATAAAATCATAAATGGTTTCCTAAATCCAGACAGCGTCACAAAGCCGACCAACCAAGCCGCACCAGGAAACCCCAAATGGGTACTCGGCCCACCCACTACCTAAGTGCTGTCAAGTTTGTTACAGGCACAATGGTAAAGGAGCGGTTGGTTTATCCATCTCCCTGTCCATCCCCATTTGTCCCTCCCTCCACAGCCATATAGACCAACAAACATTTTATAAACAATTCACCTTTACTGACCCCTTGCAGGGGTGGTGGAATGGGGAAGTGAGAGCTTTAAAATAAATCTGGCAGGTCTTTGAACCAATTCTAGTGCAAACACAAACAATACACTTCAAAAAGCATGACTGTCTGCAAACGGAGTCCATTTCCTCTCCCCATCCAACTAACAAATGCTGAAGGCACTGGTGAGCATTTCTCTAACCAACCATAACAACTGCAGGAAACATAACACAGGAGCCTTCCCCTAAGTCACACGCATTGGGGGCAGGTCACACTTCTTTGTTATTACCAGATCCTTTGTGTGCACAGGCTGGTTTGTCATTATGGGGCCATCTAGGCCCCTGCAGAGTTACTGCTGGGGTGTTGTTATTGAGGGATTGCACACCAGAGTTGGTTTGTTATTGTAGGGTTGTTCCTGGACTGATCATCAGTGGGTTGCTCCCTAGAGCAGGGCTGTCAATATTGTTTCCTGGTGGTGTGACCCATCTGGGAATGGGACTTTCCTAATAGCTAAAGAAAAGCTGCAGCTCCAATTTCAGTTTCCAGGGGCAATTTTCACCCTAAAGCAGCATCCATCCTACACTGAGACCAGGGCGGCTCTGTCCCTAGCAGAGAGGATGCTGCAGTCGTCCTCTTCGCTCATTCAGACCCCAGTGCTGCTTTGCTCTGTCGTAGCAGCCCGGCTCGTGGCAGCGTGGTTCCCGGCCCCACGCAGCGAGAGCACCAGAACCACGGCCAGGATGATCAGCACCACAACTGCCACCAGCACCCCCACCAGGATGATCTTGTACTTCCTGTTCTCCCAGCGCTTCTTCTGCGCCACCACCTTCGTCGTCCTGCTGAAGGTTGAGCTCTAGGAGGAAACAATACAAGAGCCATCAAGGGGTGGCTGGGGACCTGCCCGCAGGCCCAGGAAATTCAGCCCACGCTTCTGTTTCCCTCTGCTCAAACTCTGTACACGCCACCACCTGTAATGCTGGTTAGATCTCTGCCCCCTGCTGGCCAGAGTCAGAACCATGCAGCTGTATGTTACTGGGCCAGTACCACTAACAGGGTTTCTTCTCCTTTTGGCCCATCTGCAGGTCCATGGTCTTGGATTCCCTCACCCAAGGAAGTGATGGCACATGAAAAGTCCTGCCCCACCCCCATTGCTATCCCTAACCCCATGGCTTCCTTCCCCCACCTAACGTACCATGTTGCGGAGCTCATCTGCTCTGTCATCCAGGTCACTGAGCTTGACCTCACGGTCCAGCACTTTGGTGTAATTGTCCACCATGATCTGAGTCACCTCCTCTGCCTCTTTTTGGCATCGCTCCAGTTTCTTCTCCCCCTGTGGGAAAGACAGGCTTAAATACAGGGCAGCTGGGCTTCAGCTGTTTCTGGAGCCATAGGGGTGCTGGGTGGAGAGCAGCAGGCTGGCAGTGTGAACCCAATAGCACATTGGGGGCATCCTTTGGCCTTCAGGAGAGGGAAGAGCAGGAGGAGGACACTATGGAATCAGCCAAGCCCTCCCTTGTTGCCGATGGAGGGAATGATTTTGAAAGCCAGGTGGGGGGACTCTTTCCCTGAGCATACTGTATTTAGCTCTGCCTGGGGCCTCTTGCACACTGTACCTTTAAATCCCAGAGACACAGCTGATTTGCATCCACAGAGACTTTACTTATGTTCTTTCTTGCTTCCTTTCTCCTTTAATCTGAGATATGTCTCCTGCCCAAAAGGTCCCAGGTGCTCTGTGCTGGGGACAGAGCAGCCCCCCGGGGAGAGGAGGGGATCAGTATGCACTTTCTCCGGCCAGCACATCTTCCCCATTCTCCCCCTCTTCCCTGAGACCAGGGTCCACCCCAGAAAGACCAGGAGCAGGAAATAGCCACAAGGACACACTCTCGGAGCAAACAAAGGGATGCCCTCTGGCCTGAAGCCAAAGCATCTCTGGAGATCTCAGCATGAGCCAGTTTCGGATGAGAGACCTTCAAGGAACCACACAGTGTGGCACTCCCCTTGCAGGCAATTTGCTGATTGCCAGGGAGCATGGCAGGATCTGTGTGCCCAGCCCCACTGCTGGAACCACTACATCCCACTCTCCTCCCAGAGCTGGGACTTGAACCCAGGAGTCCTGACTGCCAGCCCCCCATTTTCCCCTTTGGTCCCTTATCTCCCCTCCCCCACACCCAACTCTGCTTGGGAGAGAACAATGTCCAAGGGTCCTCCTGCCCCCTGCAGGTCTAGGGGGGCCAAGGACATGCCCCTGGGGATTTTGGTCCCAGCCATTCTCATGAGCCATGGCACACTGCCAGCACTAGGGTGGGGGGGCATTTCCTGCCTGAGGTATCAGGATAGCTGCTGGAGACTGTCCCATCCTCTGGGCCAGCATGCACATGGGCGTGGGGGGGGGCCTGCACTGCAAACAGACGGGGGTGATGTTTACGGGAATCAGCCAAGTCACTATTGTTTGTTCTGAGCTCCTTTGATTGATGCCCGGAGGCAGCCAGAGCTGGATAAACAAGCCAGCCGGGTAGGGAATTCCCAGCTCTGTGGGATGAGCCAGCAATCAAGACCTCGCGCTGGGGCCTATGAGATGGGGGCTCAATTCTGGGCTCTGCTGTGGACACACACACACACACACACCCTCTTCTGACCATAGACCAGTCACTGCTTCTGGCTGGGCCTTAGATCCCCTCTGTGCAACAGGGAAAGCGCCCCTTCCCTTGTTCTGTCTAGTCAGGCCAAGCTTTGTGGTGCAGGGAAAGGCTCTGGGATCTGGGCAGCTCCCAGCACAATGGGATCCTGATCTCAGCCAGAGTCTGGGCAGCACCAGGCATGACGTGATTCTTTTTGTGGCTTGAAGCCCCTGGGATGAATCTCGCCCCTCAGCACTGACATTAACCTTCCCTCCTGCACTGCCTCTCAGGGCTTGCCTGCAGCAGCTCAGAAGCCTGACCTCATAGCACTGTGGAGAAACCAAGGCACAGAGCAGGGAAGGAACTAGTCTGTCATCACCTAGAGAAGCAGAGCCAGGAATAGCACCCGCAGTGCCTTGTCCAGTGAGAAAGCGCCAAGTCCTGTGATGGTTGCTGGGCTGCTCAGAGCCGCTCGTCCCCAGGGAGCTTTATGTGATTTAAATTCCACACACCAACTCCTCCACCCCCAGCAAAGTGTCCCTGGGCTGGGCTGAGCCCACTAAGAGCCAGCTGGCTTGCACCTTTGCCCTGCTATCCCCAGGGTGCTGCGCAACACCTCAGGCAGGGTCTTCCACATGGGGGATTACTAGCAAGGATGGGCAAAGGAGATGGCAAACAGCCCGGCCTAGATGAAGGCCCAGCCCTCTCAGTGCCCCTGGGGTGGAACTAAACCTTTTAAACCAGAAGCAACTGAGGCCCAGTTCCCAGCCTCAGATTCCTCTCTGCGGTGCTTAAGGAAGAGCCTCAGCCACAAGTGCACATGATCTAACCACCAAAGCCAGATGCTGGACACAGGCCCCTACGGGGTCCCATTTGCCATCACCTGCCCAGCCAGGAGTTACAGCTTTGCCCTTCTGCAGTGGGAGGAAATGTGGGGGAGCTGAGCCCGTGGGTCTAAACCAGGATATGGGCCAGGGTTTCCTGCTTCCTCCCCAGGGGCAGGCGGATGCTCTCCCTCCAGCCAATGCAAGTGACTGCAGGATTGGGCCCTGCAGCCTGCAGACAAACCTAGACACCCTTGCTGGAGCCACTGGTTACCTTGGTTGCTCCAGGAGGCACTGGATTTACAGCCCAGTCCCTGGGCTGAGAATTGCAGGAACCTGCTCCCCCCAGTGCATGGGTGAGTGGGTCACAGGCCCTGCCTCATCTCCCCTAGGAGGGGCTGGAGGCCAAACAAGCAGCCTGCCAAAGCAGAGTAACCCTTTAGTGACTGCCACCCATGGCCACAGATTTCCCCAGGGTTTGCCCCCCTCAGCTGGGGATCACTGTGGTCTCCTCCAGGGGGCCTGACCCCTGGAACTGGGGTGCACTCAGGCTTCCTGACCCCTAGGAAAGGTGTTTGCAATGAGTGTTTTGACGCTGGCAAGCTGCCACCCATCTTTTCCCGCCCCCAGCCATCCCTCCCCACGCCCCAGGAGCAGCCGCTATACAAATTTGGGCTTGGGCGTAGCACAGCAGGGCCTGGATCTCTGTAGGACCTGTAGCTGCTCCAGTGACACAAAGAGGAAATGCATCCTGGGCTTGTCCACACCACAGCAGCAAACACATCAGGCCCCTGGCCGCCAAGGCATGTCTTGGTGGGATCCCCGCAGAAAGAGGTGGCCCCCAACTTTGGGTAAACAGGGTACAGTGAAAGGGCTCCGCTCCAAAGAGACAGACAGAAAAACAAAGGGTGTGGCGCTCTACTGGAAGCATCCCCCTGTATCCAGGACAAAGGTCTGTACTGTGCAGCGCACAGTGAAAACAGAACTGGGCTACAGGAGACAGGCATAATAAGATCTGGGGGATATATGGGGAGAGGCAACCTGACCAGGTACAGGCCAAGAGCATAAAGACATTTAGGATCTAGAGTAACGCTGGATCAATGCTCCACTTCACCATGATGGTCTTTTCTTGGTTTAGGGCTAATAGGCTAAACTAGAGGAAGGTCCTGCACACTAAAATCAGCAAGTCCACACCGGGGTTTATAACCCTGGAGGCAGTGTTACCTAGTGGATAAAGTGCCAGTGTGGCAAATGAGAGACCTGAGGTCTGATGCCAGCTCCACCCTGGAAGTTCTGCGTGACCTTGGGCCTCTCATTCCCCACCCCGCATTGGCGCCTCAGTTTCCCCACACACCAGTCTCCTTGGGAAAGGGCAGGGGACTGTGTACCTCTGCAGGCAGAGCTGGCCAGTGGAGAGCCAGCAAAGGGGCCGGCATTGGCCCCACATGCAATAAGGGGAAGATGAGGGTTTGGCTGCTAGAAGGATGGTGCCCCAGTGGGCCCAGACAGACAGCTGGCGCTCACTTAGGCCAGGGCGGTTGTTTTGCCCAGGCCTGAACCCGGTTCAAAGCACCCCGTAGTGTGTCCTGGCGCCACTGAGGATAGCCAAAGGCTCAGTTCACTGTAATAGGGGTCGGGTCAAAGCTCAGGGCTGCTGGGATCAGGATGCGGCCCTCCGCGTATGCGTCACCCCAGGGCCTTGGGGGGCTGGGCAGAGGGGCAGGGGTGCAAGGGAGCCCCTGGGCTCGTCACAGGAACTGGGGAGAGGGGGAGGCACACAGCTCAGCTATGGGGTTGTCAGGCCCCGCCCTGGGCAGTTTTGGGGGTGATGCCCAGAACTGGGAGGGCGGGCACGAGCAGCTCCAAGGCCCCCCAGCCCGCAGCACAGCCGCCCCCAGCGCCCCGGGAAGCCGGGGATCCGTGACCCCCCTTGCTGAGGCCCTGGGCAAGTTGGCGGATCTCCCCGCCCGCGCTCCGGAGGAGCCTCGAAACCGAAAGCGCCGCCCGTGAACACCTGCCCCGCGTCCCTCACCATGGCGCCGGCTCCCGGGAAAGAAGCCCCCGCCCCGGATCCGTTCTGCCTGGGCCGGTTCCTCCAGTTCCTCCGCTGCCCGGGGCGCTGCCGGGAAGTTGGGACTTTCCCCGGCTGCGGGACCCCCGGCGGCCGCCTCTGGACCCAGCCTGCCCGCAGCTGCCACTGGAGCCGGGGACGGACTCGGAGCGCAGCGGGCTCGGAGGGGAGGGCCACGGGGGGAGGGAGGCGCCTTCCCTGAAAGGCAAAGAGCGCCCGGGGAGCCGGCCCCGCCCCGCCCGCAGCGCACCGCGCCAGCCCCCCTCACTCCGGAGTCACTTCGCAGAAGCGTCCCGCACTGGCTCACTCCGGAGTCACACCAAAGTCCTGCATTGGGTTCCAGGGGTCACTACGGAGTCATACCCCCAGTCCCAGTGGCCCGAGACCGAGTCACACCAGAGGGCAGGATCGGGTCCTGTTTCTCTTTTGTTTTCTATTCAGCTTTTCACTCTCACTCCTTTCCTAAACCTGGAGTGAATCGCGCACGAGGGAAGGGGACGAATCAGCAGCTCCCAGAGCTGGATTTCCCTGGACAGTGGGGAGGGGCGGACTAGGTCAGGACCCCTGAGTTCCACTCCTGCCCCTGCCCTGCTGGGTGATCATGGCCAAGTCAGAGAATCACAGAAGATGAGGGTTGGAACTAAGGGACCTCAGGAGGTATCTAGTCCAATCCCCTGCTCAAAGTAGGACCAACCCCAACTCAATCATTACAGCAAGGGCTTTGTCAAGCCTGGCTGGCCTTACAAACCTCTAAGGATGGAGATTCCAGCACCTCCCTAGGTAACCCATTCCAGTGCCTCTCCACCCTCCTAGGAAAAAAAGGTTTTCCTGATATCCAACCTCGACCTCCCACTGTAACTTGAAACCATTGCTCCTAGTTCTGCCATCTACTGTCATTGACAACAGCTTAGCTCCATCCTCCCTGGATCCCCCTTTCAGATATTTTAAGGCAAATCCCCTCTCCTTGTCCTCTCCCCTTGCTGTACCTCAGTTTCCCCTTCTGCAAAAAGAGGATGATCCCTCCCCCCCTTTTGTGAATTGCTTTGAGATCTGTGGAAGGGAGCTGGAGACTGACCAAATTCAGGGAGCAGTCAGGGGACAAGCCTCAAATTTAGCCTCCATGATTTGCTCCTGCCCAGTCTTTTGCAGGGGAGCCAGGGGTCAGCTGTAATTAACCTAACAGAGGTCATCCACTGCAGGCTGTGGGCATATTCTCCAGCCTGCGTTGCCCTATGTGATCTGGTTGCATTGTAACCAGAGGCAGCTTTTGGGATAGGCGAAGCAGGCGCACGCCTAGGGCCCCAAGCTGCAAGGGGCCCCAGCACCTACCCCAAAAGTCACATCTGCCTTGGTCCGCAGCAGGAGGAGAAGCTGGCCCAAGGGGCTAGGGCCGTGTGGGGGGAGCTGGGGCCAGAGTGGTGGGGGAGGCAGGGTCACAGAGCAGGCCCTGCAGGCCTATAGTGGGCCTTGTGGGCCTCTAGGGGACCCCACAATGGGCCTTCGCCTAGGGCCCCCAATAGCCAAAGGCTGCCTCTGATTGTAACACTGCAGGTTCGAAGAGGGCTCGGACGGGAACACTGTGAGGGGCACATGAGCAGAGGGAGGCAGAAAGGAAGTCAGGGATCTGGGAAGAAAGAGGCAGATCAGTGGCTCCCTGGAGGCGCAAGTGTATTTAATTGGCAGTGCTGGGAATTGTTCTCATTTTCCAGCGGGCTCATTAGTTTCTTTCCAGGCACCCAGGTGAGTGCTGGACTCCTGGGCTAGTGTCAGAGAGGGAGCAGGAACATAAGTAAGGCCCACAGGGGAGACCATGGTGTGTGGCCTCCTCCCATATGCTGCAAAGGGAGTGGGGACATTTAAAGGAGCAGCTCACAGAAATCAAAATGTGCCAGTTTCATGGCCACTGCTTCCCCACCTGGCTTCCAGGGTGGCAGGATGCATGGGTAGGGGACTGGTAAATTGCTGGGGCCCTCCTGACTGCATAAAAAGCTCTTCCTTTCACTCTGTGTGTCAACATCCCTCTGTTAGTGTCTCAAGGACACTAGGCAGTCAGGGAATGAAAGAGAAGGCCCTTTCATGGATCAGTAGCTAGTTAACAGAGAGAAAAGAAAGGCAGGAATAAATTATTACTTTTCACAGTGGAGAGAGGTAAACAGCAGGGTTCCCCAAAGTTTGCACTTGGACTCTGCTGTTCAACATACTCGTTAATGAGCCAGAAACGAGAATGAACAGTGAAGTGGCAAAATTTGCCTGTGAAATAATATTGGTCAAAATAGTTAAGTCCAAAACTGACTGTGAAGAGTTACGGGGGAATCTCATGAATCTGGGTGACAAAATGGCAGATGAAATTCAACATAGAATCCTAGAAGATTAGGATTAGAAGAGACGTCAGGAGGTACCTAGTCCAACCCCTTGCTAAAAGCAGGACCAACCTCACCTAAATCATCCCAGCCAGGGCTTTGTCAAGCTGGCCCTTAAAAACCTCTAAGAATGGAGATTCCAAAGTGCAAAGTGATGCACATTGGAAAAAATAATCCCAGACATATTGGGTCTAAATTAACTGTTACTACTCAAGAGAGAGTGTGACGGGCTGCACTTACACTGCAAAACTGAACAGAAAGATTATACAGGTCACGCCCAAGGGCTGCACAGATGTGCATCCCGTCACAGAGAGATCTAGGAGTCACTGGGGATATTTTTCTGAAAACTTCAGCTCACTTCTTGACAGTGATAAAAAAGAATGTTAGGAATTAGTAGGAAATTGATAGAAAATAAGACAGAAACTAACTTCAGTCCACTATATCAATCCATGGTGCACCCCCACCTTGAATACTGTGTCCAGTTTTGGTTGCTGCATTGCAAAAAGCATATAGTAGAGCTAGAAAATATTAAAAGAAGGGCAACGAAGATAATCATGAGATATTTATCCCTTCTCACAATATAAAAATCAAGGGTCAACTGACAAAATTAGTACCCAGCAGGTTTAATGGGAAGAAGAGGAAGTACTTTTCCATACAACGTACAAGCAACCTGTTGAACTCATTGCCAAAGGATGTGTGAAGGGCAAAAGTATAAATAAGACTGTTCAAAAAAGAAGGTAAGTTCCTGGAGGACAGGTCCATTGATGGCTATGAGCCAAAGTGGTTAGAGCTGCAAACCCATGTTCAGGGCAACCTAAACCTCCAAGGCTGGAAACCAGGAGGTGAAGACGGGTGAATCTCAGCTCTCCCACATCACCCTGTTCTGTACATGCCAGACCATGGAATTGATAAAACGCATGACACATTGTGGAATGGAATCCCAGGATTCTCCACAGCCAGCCTTTGGCTCACTCCCTTTGCTATGTATTGTGGGTGACCAGCTGTTTGATGTGGGGTTTCCCCCAAGAGATTGTGGGAACCCGTAATCTACTGGGCCAGTGTCAGAAACATTGGCCTCAGCCTTGTGACTTTGGCCCAGTTACACCTGAGATGGTGTGGGGGCAAATCTGTCACTGGTGCCAACCCCATGGAGCCCCAGGCTGTTGCAGCTGGGCTCACCCTGTCCCAGCCTGACAGTTATTTGCCATTTAATGACCTAATGGGAAGTGGTCACTAATAGGGCCACTTCCTTTCTAACACCGTGCTGGTGCAATTCCCACAGCTCTGTTGCTACAGTGCTATTTTGGGAACTGGCCCAGGCTGAGAGCCAGGAATGTGGGTGGAACCGGTGCCCAGAATGTCTAGAGTCAGTCTCAGGGCAGGGGTCAGACCATGCTGATTCTCATGGGTTCAGGGACCTTCGTTCTAGCCTTGGTGCTGTAAAGAGCCTTCAGAAGGTGACTTGGGAGGAGCTAACACAGCCCATGTCCCCCTGAGTCTGCACACAATCTGAAAAGCTGGGGCAGAGAGAGCTGCAGACAGTCCTGTTCCCACCCCCCTACGTTAACTCTGAAACCTAATGATGACGGTTCAATGGGCAGCTGTTAACTATTTCACTGCTGATCAAATCCCACAGCTAGAAAGATCTGGGCACAGTCTGGGCCAGCAGCACCTCAGTTTGGTAGCTTGGGTGTGTGGTGCCTGATCTGTTGGTGAGGCCTAGTCTGTGGGAGAGCTGGAGAAAGTTCTACCACCAATTCCCCAGAGCTCCCTTTTGGGAAAGAAGGCTCAAGTCTGCAGATTTCCACCCACAGCAGCTCTGGGGGGTGAGTGGAATTACTAGTCCTCACAATACACCAGGTGCTGAACAAGGCCAAGAATGTGCCATCTCGCCTCTGAAGGGCTCCTGGCCCAAGTATGGTGTGTCAGATGGGCTGTCCTGCGACACCTGCAGCAGGGGGGTGCATTGGAGTCTGTTGTCAGCTGCTCCCTTCTCCCAGGCCCAGAGGGGAGGGGTGGAGGAGTGTGGCTGGGGGAACTGGGACTTTGACAGATTCAGAGTGTAAGAGCAAAGGGGGTGGGTAGATCTAGAAAGGACAGGGGGCTGTGCCAGAGCTGTAGCCCATGCCTGCGCTGGGATCTGCCTGGCAGCACCCACAGTTCTGGGCTTGCTTCCCAGGGGCTGCCGACCCACCCTCTCCTTGTGCCACTGGGCCAGGCCCCAGCCCAGCCTCCATGTCATAAGCCCGGACCCTCGGCCCTCGCAAGGAACGTGAGCTGGCCCCAGACACACTGGCTATTGTATAGGCTGCCTAGGGCAGTGGTGGGGAACACAGCACGGCCCTAGAGCTCAGCTGGCCTGATATCCCAGCTCCCAGATCAGCCTGTTCAAGTTGCTGCCAAGAAAGGTGCAGGAAGCCCCTAAATATAGGGCCATTGTGAAGTCACCTGCCTACAGAGGGGACGTTTCCACACCCACCAGCCCACTCCTCCTGGGGTGTTCCAGGCTAGAAGTCTCTGAAATTCCCCAGGCTGGACCAGGCTGGATTCCGAATGTTACCCAATGCCAACACCAGGGCAGCTGCTGTAGCGGAGGGAACAGCCCAGACACCAAAATGGCTGACTGATCTCTGGCCAACCAAGGAAATCTGAGCCACTGATGTAATTGCTTTGAGCCGGTGGCTCATTAACCACTCTGCAAAGCAGCTGGTTTCATTCTTGCCTTGGCTCAGTTGTTTTAAGCAGCACCTGCTGGATTTGAGCCCTTGACCACTACTTAAAGCCAATGCAATTGCTACGGCCCTCTGCTGGGTGCAATCAGGACTTCTTTCCTGTGTATCATAGGCCCCTATCATGCTGAGGGGGTTCTCCATAGCCAACTGAAGCAGAGAGGCAACCCCATCTCTCTGCTTAGCAGAAACCCATTGACCTAGGGCTAGGGGGTTGTCTGTGAATGACCCACAGAAGGGCTGGAAGCTCAAGTGTTAAGGGGCTGTGCTTTGGCCAAGAAAGCACAGAGGCAGCAGAGGTCACCCCCTCATTCCAGGGCAATGTCTGCCTCCTCCATCTGCTTTTTCCAAAAAGCTACCCCAGGAGTGTGGGAAAGCCAAGGAACCACCTCAGACACTGGCTACAGCTCCACAGGGCTGGGGAGGGGGGTGCTTTTTGCCATGGGTGATGTGTCCCACTCCACACATGCCCCTTGCCTCCTAGGACCAGCCCATGCCCAGAGGATGGAATAGCATTTGCAGTTCCTCTAGAGGGAACATGGCCAAGGTGGGGAGAAGCACGAGGGAGGGCCAGCCTGGTCCGAGATGGCTCTGCAACCTGCCTCCTCCAAACTTGGGCTCTGGGTTCGGCACTGTCTCTAGCATAAAGCAGCTGGAGGAAGGAGACACTCAATGGTGCCAGTCACCCACAGCCTGCTCCTGGCCTGTTCTCACAGCAGCCACTATTTCTCTCCAGTAGTGGGAGTCCCTGGGCCTGCACGAATGCAGGCCAGAGAATGGGGGGAGGGGAAACTTCCCTCTGCCCCCCTCCTTCGACCCTGCAGCCATCCAGCAAGAAAGCAATCCAGGGAGGGGAACGGGAAGGGCTCTTGCTCCAAGCCACCTCCCCTTCCCCCCCTCCCTCCCAGCAGCAATCATCAGGAGACAATTTGGGTCATTGAAACCCACCTAAGCCTGCCCCTCCACTAGCCCTGCTCCAACCCTCATTGCTCCAAGCCAGCTCTCACTGTCAAGCCACTGCCAGGTTCATGCCAGGAGAGATAGTGCCAGAGACAGGAGTCCTGCCTGTCCGGACAAGCCACCTCTGTACCCAGGTTTCCCCATTGGTAAAGTGGTGGCAGAGGACACAGGCATGCTGCCAGCCTCTGCAACCCCAGCCTCTCCCAGCAGAGGGCACTGTGGGGACCAGGCTGGAGATGGTGGCGGGGTGGGGGTGGGGGTATCCCCCAGGTACTCCAGCCCAGCCTCTCTCAACAGACACAAGCAAAGACAGGTTCCTGCTCATAAATCTCTATTATCCAATGAGTTATAAATACATTTATTACAGAGAGCACACCCTGGTGGGAATCAGGAAGACCTGAGATGAGAGAGAATGGAGGGGATCTGAAACCACTTCCAAAGCCAGGAAAATCTTTTGAGATCCCCACTAGGGTCTCAGAGACCCCAGGCCTTCCCCCAAGTTCTGATGAGGCAGGTGGACTCCCTGTTCACACCCCTTTTCCTCCATCACAGTCCGTCTCCCCCTACAGGTGAGAGAGCATTACTGCACCCCAAAAAGCCCCCTGCTCCTCCTTGACTGTGGGCTGAGGGCTGTGGGGGGAGATTAGTTATGAGAACCTAGGGAGTGAGTACAGCCTCCAACCTGGACAGGACAGAGGCTGTTCCCCCCATCCCCAGTCTTTCCTCACCCCACTCCAGGGATCTCTCTTTCTCTAGTTACATATTAAGGCAAAAGATACATTGCCCTCCCCCCCCACACCCTCCACCTCCTCCGGAGCCCAGCAAGGCCACATCTGGCTCAGTACAAAAACAGCCCTTGTCTAGGCTGGGGTCTGCCTCACAGAGGGCATGGGCTATTGGGGTGGGGGGAGAATCTCTCCCCCTCCCCAGATCCAAGCCTGACAACCCAGCCCTAGGAGCACCTCCTCCATCAGCTGGACCAGGCCAGCCACACAGGGTGCTCCTCCCCTGAGCAAGAGACACAAAACCCTCCCCTCCCCCACCCCATCCCCGGCAGGCAGCAGGCAGGAGCAGTGGGTCTAGCTCCCTTGGCAGGCCCAGTGTTCACAGGGAGAGATGCTGGGAGCTGCATGGTGTGGGTCTGCCAGCCAGGGAACACAGATGGGGGCATCCGGGAAAGGGTCCAAGCAATGCCTGGAGGTAGAGACACAGGATCTGGGGTGAAAATGGGAGCTGGGCAGAGCTGGAGTATCACCCGCGGGGGCTTCGGTTCCAAAGGAACAGGGGTACACCTAGAGTTTCCACCAGGGCCATGGGGTCAAATATGGTGGTCTAAGGAAGGGTCAGCCTCAGGTGATGATAGGAGGATGGCAGATTCCACAAGGACACCAGCCCCAGGCCCGTGACTGATTCATGTAGAGAGGGGCATGGAAACTGGGCGAGGGGGGGGGGGAGGGAGTGCGGCCTGGAGCGCGGGCCTATGTGGGGATGACATTGGTGGCAAAGAGGATGATGAGGATGATGATGATGGCCACAATAACGCAGATAATGGCGATCATCTTGGCGTTCTTCCACCAGTACTTGCGGGCCACCTTCTGCGAGGTCGTCTTGAAGTGCTCAGACTGGGAGGGGAGAAAGATGGGGGGTTAGTACCACACTGACCCACACATCTCCCAAACCCCTGCCTGGCTCAGCCCCTAGACTGCTGTACACAGCCCCCCACCTCCCTGGAGCAGCCCCAGACTGTCAGAACCAGGGCCATGCAGGGGTATTCCTTCCAGCTGTGGGGCTGGGTTCTCCAGTGCCCAGTTCTGTTCTGCCGAGCCAAACCAGCAGGGGCAATTTATTCCATCACCAGCACAGCATTTCCCTACAAAGTTGCTGGCACCAACCCATGCTGGGCAGTGGGTAAGACAGGCCCCGGGGCTGAGCTGCTCCAGGCAGTGCCAAAGGCCTCCAAGGAACAGCAAACAAGCAGGGCAAAGGGCAGCACACAGGCAGAGTCTCTCTGGTTGCCAGGGTTTATTGGCGGCTGAGTAAACAGTCACACCCTGCAGGCAGGAGCCAGAGGACTTGCATCTTTCAGGTTCAGATTCTGCATCAGCAGCCAGGGCTCTATGGTGGGGCCAAGCTGGCACCCGCAGAGCAGGGTCCAGTATGTGCCTAGGCCTGCCCAGGGACACCTCAATACCCAAGTCTTTGCCCTGACCCTTACATCAGGTCTCCAGCCCCCACCAACTCAAAGCCTCTGCAAGTCAACTCCACTATAGAGGTCACCCCTCCATCTCGCCATGACCCAACCAGGACCCTCATGATCACAGTAGTGGGGTCTCTCCCAGCCTGCTGCATCCCCTGCCACTGAGCTCACCGTTGCCTCTAAGTCCTCAGTCTTGTTCCGCAGGTGGTCCAAGTTCTCACCCCGTGCCAGGATCCGCTCCACATTCTGTGTCATGATGTTCTTCACCCCCTCCACCTCACTCTGCAGGTTCTTCACCCGGTCTGTCGCCATTCCGCCACCCTCCTGCAGGGAGAACGTACACAAGGGGGTCAACAGAAGAGGGGCCAGGGGAGTATAACATGTAGATGTGGGGCCCAGAAAAGGGAGGCCGGAAGGTAAAGGAGAATGTGTCCAGGGAAGGGCCCTCAAGTAGTGTTGGAAGCCTGGAGCCAAAGGGGTACTGATCACAGGGTGATGCCCCAATTCTGGGGTCCAACTGCTGCCCTGTCCACCTGACAGGCTCCCAGACACCAACTGAGCACAACAGCTGAGTGTGAAAGAACCATATTGTGAGGAAACTGACACAGCTGAGGTCACAAACCCAAAGGTAGGGGACAGAACCAGGAAAGAACCCAGGAGTCCTGTCTCCCAGTTCCCAGCTCTAGCCACTAGAAGCCCCATTCCCTGCTCAGAATCAAGAGGGGAAGCAGGTGTCCTGTCTCCCAGCCTCCCCCTGCTCTAACCAGTACATCACAGTGCCTCAGCCAGCATAAGGAAGGGAGGGAGAGGAGGCAACTGCGGAAGGAAGGGGGTACCAAAGAGGGGAAGCTCTGAGGGTGACAAAGCAGAGAAGCCCTTGGAATGATTGCCCTGCCCCCTCCCCCTTATCACTGTGGAATGTCAACAGGGAACCTCCAGCAGCCGCTTCAGGACACCATCACCAGCCAGACTCGCCCAGCCGGTCGGATGGGTCATGACAACCTCATAGTAACTGCAGTTACGCCCTCCTCCTGCAGGGGTTCAAGGCAGCTGGTGTGACACGGCCAACCCAGAAGGGCCCAGAGCTGAGAGAGCCCAGCGGCCCCTTCCCAAAAAGACCTCTCTGCATCAGGGGAGCAGTGGGCATCTGTCTCCAAAGTCATGCTTGGTCCTTCTGCCTTCACACAGAGCAGAGACCCAGCAAATTCAGTCTATCCAGAGTCCCAGGATGAGAGCACTTCCTCAGTGGGGCACAGACAAAGCAACCTCCCTGACCCATTTCCTCCCACTCCTGCTGAGCTGAGCAACTGGGCTGGTCAGCCCTAGGCGTGTCAAGCTGGGCAGGTCTCCAGCCGGAATCTCAGAAACGCTGCCCTGGGCCAGCGCCCAAAGTACGTCAGATGCCTGGGAGTGGAGCCAACCCAGTGCCCAGGGAGCTCCATGGCCTGTTTGAGTCCAGCAGCCAGAATACCCTTTGGAACAGCCATGGCTGACAACACAGCTGCCACTTCCTCTTCCCGACCATTCATGGCAGCTCAGCGGGGCCAATCCTGGGGCCCCCACTCACTCTCCCAGGCCCTGCTGCATTAGCCCCACACTGACCCCAAAGATGACCCAGTTGCTAATCCAAGATGGGTCCAGAGGTGGCCAATATAGTTTCAACAGAGAGCTGGAGAGACTTCCCCACCTCAGGCAGATGTAACAAAATCTTCTAATCTAATCTAACAAACTCACAAAAGGGATCCACCCTCCCCCACCAAGAGGAAGCAGACAGGGAGGGGACCAGGGGCCGCTTGGCAACTCCTGGGGCAACGGAGCTTCTTCCCTTCAGATCCCAGGCCACTCCCAGCACCAAGGGTCCTCTGAGGGACTCCAGACTGGGGGTGTCCAGTGCAGCCAGTGAGTGATGCTGAGCCAGCAAGCCTGGATTGGGGGGGGAAGAAAAGAGGGAGGTGTTAACCCTTTGCCTACTGTTTTCTCACCTGCCCCAAACTGGGAGCAGCTGCTGCTCAGGGCTGGTCAGCTCAGATGGACAGACATACAGGGAGCCCCAGGTGTCACAATGGCTCAGAGGCCTCAGCCCCTCCCCTCAAGTGGGGGATCCAAGCCAGCTGGGACCTCAGAGGCACCAGTGCTTTGGCAAGACTCTCCTGATCCCCTTCCCAGCCCCCACTTGCCAGATCTCCAGCAAGCCAGGCCAGGCACGGCACCTCTATGGTCTGTTCCCTCCTTTAAATCTAGCCCGGCTGTGAAGGATGTTACAGCCACTTCCACTACTGCTGCCCCCAATACCCACTGAGCCACCTCCCTCTCCCCCACCTACCACCTTCACCCCCAAAATAGCCCTGTAATTTAGGGGCACCCATCCTGCCTACCTGCGGCCAGCTCAGGCTGCAGAACAGGGCCTGGGTCCGGGCCCTAGTTACCACAAAGGCTGCAAGCACCAGGAACCGTTAGGCCGCCCACTTCCCCTTTTCTAGGCAGCTCCATGGGGACCTGATCATGAGACCCAGTGAGTGTGGGGGGAAACAGGCAGATCAGAGACTGTGAATCCATGGAGCCATTGGCAATGAACCCAGGATGCAGCCAGGAGCCTGTTAATTGAGGGTTGGCTGGAGGGGGTGTCTCTGGGTTCAGGAATAACTTTCCTCCCAAACCTCCTTTGAGAAGCTGCAACTCACTTCCAGAACAAACTCCAAGTTGGCCCCCTCATGCTGGGTGCACCCAGCCCTCACCCCACAGTAATTTCTACCTGCACCCAGCCCGGTGCTGCCTAGGACGTCCAACTCTACCTGTCACCCTGGAGATAGATCAGGGAGCAGCCTGCAGCTCCCACCTGTCTCTGATCTGCCCAAGACCCTGTGCAGCCCACAGACACATCCCCATAGCTATCAGACAGGGGAGGAGAGAGGGAGAAACCAGGCCTTGTTCACCGAAACTGAAGTGGTGTATGGCCCAGCTGGAAGCAGGATTCCTGGGTTCTCACCCTCACTCTAGAAGGGGAGTGGGATTCAGTGGTTAGAGGGGGACTGGGAGCCAGGACTCCTGGGCTCTCTCCCCAACTCTGGGAGGGAAGCGGGGTCTAGTGATTAGAACACAGCAAATTCACTTACTTTCCCCCTAGTCCCTGCGCTGCGCTGGGTGGCTGTTCGCCAGGCCGGTTAAGGACTCAGAGCAGTTGTTTCCAGTCCCCACTTCATCTCCCCCAACTACCGCCCTTGGCAGCCGCCCTAAAGCCAACCCCGGAGTCGGTCACGGGACAGCTCCTGACTGCGGCAGATTCACTTCAGATTCGCTCTCTGGCCCACAGCTCCAGGGGCCTCCCCCGCGCGCACGGAAGCCCCAAGTAGGTCCAGGATGTGCGCGGTGGAACACAGCTGAGCGAGCCGCCTGCGGCCCCGATTCCGCCCCTTACCATTCTCCTGGGCTGCCCCGCTTCGCCCCTCCGGTCACTTCACTTCCTGGTGCGCCAAGTTTCGGCCGAATTTCCTGCTTCCTGGCCGGGCCCAACAGCAGTTCCCAGGTGTGAGGGGCGGGCCCAGCCTCCCCGCCGCTGCGTTTTAAAGAGACACGGGCCTGGCCCAAGGCAGCCAGGCTCCCCCGCATGCAGCTCCCAGCATCTGCAGGCCCCCAAGTAAGGATCGGGTCCTCTCTGTTCTGGGCGCAGAACCCAGGCAGCATGGGTGGGGCAGCCCCACTGAATTGGTCTCCCACCCTGGCTGACAAGAAGCTTTGTCTGCCTCCTCTCTCCTGGCA
Organism: Pelusios castaneus; assembly: GCA_007922175.1. Classification (NCBI taxonomy): domain Eukaryota; kingdom Metazoa; phylum Chordata; order Testudines; family Pelomedusidae; genus Pelusios; species Pelusios castaneus. Next base: position 12,431,793 of record ML685810.1, read on the forward strand.
CAGCCCGGCTACTTGGCTGCCCCTCACAGACCTGTTCAGGAGCATCCTCCCCCACTAAGGGGCAGCCCTGATCCCAGCAGGTTGGTCCTGTGCCCTGGGCCTCTACCTCCTGCCACCACAGTGTTTCCCTTTTCCTCCCCACTCCTTTTGTTATAGTCATAACCAACCCTCATGCTCCACAGCTGATGGCTGCAAGGGTCAGGCAGGAATCCCTACCTGACCAAGAGTACAGCATGCTTAAAGCATCCATGCTCCCATGGCCCCCCTGTGTCACCCTTAGTATCTGACCCTTCCTTGTGTGGCCATTTAAAGTGACAGCAGTAGTCCTTTCTCCTCCACCAGTGGGCCTCCTCTCCACCAGGCCACCCACCCCCTAGCCGTGGCCACAGAGAACATAACATGTTGGGGCTCTACACAAATATTTGCCTCTTCTCTTCAGACTGCAGGAGTGGGAAGAACCAGGCAGGCTGCACCTGGCTCTCAGAATTTGTGGGAAGCAATGGTCAGGCCATGTCACAGCCTGGTGGCAGGTCAGAAACAAATTCAGAGGCAGATGAGAAAGAACTTGGGTGAGCAGGAGACATGGGGTTCTGCAGGCTGCCCTCCAGCAGCCTCTGTTTACAGCTTCCCAGCCATGGGTAGATTGTAGGTATTTAAAGTCTCTATTGGCTTATGACTCAGTAATCAGAGACCCAAAGCAGCAACACTGGTTCCTGCCCTTTCCTACAGGATCACCAAGAGATTTAGCATCACAAAGGGCCTCCTGAGTCCACTGAGAGAAGGGATCGGTCTCTCATCCACTTTGTTCTACAGCAGGGCAAACTGACAAAAGGGGGGGAAGGCCTCAGTCACACAGTGAGCTGTAACAGAAGCTGGGGGGATTTTATTAGGTTCAAGCCCCTAATATTTTGTTTTAAGCCCTAGATCACTCCCTTCCCAAAGCCAGGCATAGCATCCTGTCCAGAGGGCTGGGGAAAGAACCCAGGAAGCCTGACTCCCAGCCCCACCCCTCACTCTAACCCTCTCAGTCCTGGACCCAGATATCATATGCTCGGGTGGAAAGCATAGCTGGCAAATGCAGATGATTGAGCCAGTGCGGAACTCATCCGTGGACCAGGAATCAGTAGAGGAGGGCGCTAGTGCATTCGCAGAGGTCGCTGGCAACCCAGCAGTGCCATGCTAATTGCACGGAACTGGGCGCAATGATGTGATTGGTGCTGCACTCTGAATGAATGTCTCAGTGTGGTCCACCTCACGGGAGAGTCGCTCTTGGCCAGTTACCTAAGCCAGCTGCACTGAGCTGGGAGCAAGATGACCAAGCCAGGAGCAGCACACGGCTGTTATTCCAAAGGGCCCTGAATCCAGTGACCCAAAAGCAGCAGGTCCCACTGTAGCATAAGGAGCAGGTCCCAGCCCCACACCCTTGGGATCCAGCCTGCCAGTACCACCCAACACAGGGAGCTAGCTAAGCGCAGACACAGGAGCTCTGCCAAGCTTGCCCCAGCCAGCCATGGAGATCAGCCCTCCAGGGACAGACAGTGACACCAACAGGCCCTGGGAGAAGGCCCTCAGAGTAGGATCAGGCCTGGTCAATACACAGGGGAAGATGGCCACGGGCTGCAGCAAGGGGGGGCTCCCTTGTAGACGCATCTCCTAGCTGTCAGCATTAGTGCTGCACTAAGGGGTCCCATGCTACAAGGGACGGGTGGGAATCCAGGGGTCCCACGTTGGGGTTGGAGCGGGGAGAATGGCCCTGGGGAGAGGAAACCACAGGGGTGCAGTGCTGGGGGGGGGCCCTAGGAGGAGAGGATCCTAGGGGAGGGGGTTCTGGGAATGAAGAGACCCCGGGGGGCGGGGTCCTGGGGGTGCCTTACTGGGGGGGCGGGGTAACCCAGGCGTTCGCGGGGCGCGAGGTGGGCGGGACTGGATGGATCCCAGAAGAGCCCAACCCGCTCCGCTCCCCTCGAGCGGCCCCTCGCTCAGGGCTGCCGCAAAGCCCCGCTGCGCTTTTCGGCCGGCGGTGACGTGTCTGCAGCCGAAGGGCTGTCTCCGGCACGTCTCCTGGGGACGGGACGGGAGGGAGGCGGCGCGAGCGCGGTGATGGAGCCGGAGCGGAGCCGCGCGGCAGGTAGGGGGGCGGAGCGCGCACCCAGACTCCTGGGAACTGGCTCCCGCCCGGTGCGGAGTGCCCGCCTGCTGGGGGGTGTCGGAGCAGCCTGGGCTGGGAAACCTGCCCCCGCCGGGGGGAGCCCAGGGTTGGTGTATAGGGGGGCTGCAGGCAGAGGGTGCGGGGCACCGCAGGGAGGGGGGAGCCTAGGGCCGGGTTTGAGGGGCTGTGGAGCAGGAACGAGGGACACTAAGACCCCCCCTAAAATGACCCCCATTGGTGTCTGCAGCTGCCTTGCTGAGTGAGCCCTCGCCCGTCCGGAGGCGACATGGTGTTTGCAGTGGGGACGGGGCCTCGGAGCCACGGGACAGCAGCACTCGGACCAAGCGCTTGCTGGGCTTCGACTGGATTGACCTGTCCAGTTGGCACCGCTTTGTCTGCCTACTCAACAGGCCTACGGACCCAGCCTCCCTGGGTGTCTTTCGCTTCCTGTTCGGTGAGTGCCCCCAGGCACAGAGCCCCTGGACTCCTGCCCCTCTGGATGAGGGGGCACCTTGAGGACCATCAGTCAAGGGCCCTGTTCCCAAGGGGCTCTCATGTCCCCTGAATGACCGGGAAGATGGTGCTTGGTTTTTCCCCCTCCGGCCCATCTTTGGTGGCTGCACAAGGATCTTGGCATGCTCCCACATGGATCGGTGTTGTCCTCTTCATTTATGGGAGAGAAACTGAGGCATGGAGTGGGCGAATGGAGACCAGAGCAGTGGATCAGACCTGAAGGATCTGGCCTTTGCTCTCACACCAGGGCCCAGCGTTGGCCTGCATTGCACAGTTCATGCCCCCCAACATGCCCCTCCCCACAAGTTATCCAGCCCCTGGAGTCAGCACCATGCTGGGGGCTGGGAGCCAGGACTCCTGGGTTCTCTCCCTAGCTCTGGAAAGCGCTGAGCTTTGAGGGGACAAACATGACACTATTATAGGTCTTCCTTGGCGCCTCCAATCCACCCCAGTCAGCCACATCCTGCCCTGCCCACCCCACCATGGTCTGGCTGCCTCCTGGATCTGATGGCCACGTGGGCAGAGCTGGTTTTGCAATGAGGTTAGGGCCAGTGTCCTCTGAATGTCAGCATGGGGGGGAGGAGGGCGGGACTTTGTCCTCAGCTGGTTGGGGTGGGGAGGAAGCTGATGCAGGACAAGAGTCCTGGCTCTCTCCCTTCAGCATCCCTGCTTCCAGTGAGATCACAGGGATGCCCTCCTGTTGCTTGGACAGTGGGGACTCCCCAGTCCCTTGTCTCCAGCCATCCATGGTTGGGTGGCAGGAGCCATCTTCCTCTTTGCCCTCAAACCATATGGCTCAGCCTAGGGAGCAGCAGCCTGGCTGTGCTGGGGCCACAGCTTCGTGCCAGAGTCATGGGAAGCTGTGCCCTCCCTTGGGGAAGAGCACATCGTAGTATTGCGCAGCCCACAGATGGGAGCCCATGTGCACTGAGAGAGTGTAGGATCCCTGTCCGCGTCCCTCCTGCCCCCAGGGTGGTGTGGCGGTGCAAGTCATTGAGCCAGGCTTCCTTCATTCCAGGGCGGGCTAGCTCTGACACTTGGGCTGCTGCCTGTGGCCTGAGACAGGCCTGGAGGGAAGGGGTTAAACCCTCTGCACTGATCAAAGGGGCCCTTTGCTTTATCTGCGGTGGTAGGTGTCTTAGGTTCCTGCAAGGGGGGGTCCTCGGGCAAGGAGGGTCCTGCAGTCACACTGTGTCTTTGAGTCAGCACTGTGCGAGGGAGTGGGGCTGGGAGCCAGGACTCCTGGGTTCTGTCCTCAGCTTGAGGAGGGGAGTGGGGGCTAGTGGTTAGAGTGGGTGTGTGTGTGTAGAGGAGTTAGAGCCAGAATTCCTGGGTTTTCTCTACAGCTCTGCTGTCTTACACCAGGCAAGTCCATTTCCCCTCAACCTGGCCCCTCTCACAAGTGCTATGCTCATGTGATGGGGCTCCTGCAGTCCTTCCCAGCTAACAGTGGGTGGTTTGGGATCTGGCTGGCCTCACTGGGTCCCGGGGTTACCAGCAGGATCCTTCCAGCTACCCATGGGCTGGGTGTCCAAGATCAAGCTGCTCTCTGGGCCAGACCCAGGACTGCCTCCCTGAGTCGGGGGCGGGCAATTTCTTCTGGCCCTTGCAGCCAGGCTGAAGGTGGGGGGAGAGGCAGGGAGTGGCAGGATCTGAGGGCAGGCATGATGCATGGGTTCCTGGGGGTGCTCCTGGGTGAGTCCCACCATCTTGATGTGGCTTAGTTTCCCTGCCTGTGGAGGGGTGTCATGGCACTGAGCCAGCCAGGGGTGGGTTCAGGAAGAGGGTCCCTGTATGGGATGTCTGCTGTGAGGCTGGGGGGTGATGGGATCCCTCAGTGTGGGATGGCTGTCTCCTCACTGGGACCTGTGGCCAAACTGGGCTGGGTGGGCTGCCAGCTCCAATCCGTGCCCTGCCTCAGGATTGGCTGAACTCTGGGCCGGGTGCATGGGATTGGTGAGGAAGGGGGAGCCTCCCCATGAGTGACACTACCCCCCCTCCCCGTCTATGTCTCAGGGCTGCTGATGGCCCTGGACATCCCCCAGGAACGTGGACTGAGTTACCTGGACCACAAGTACCTGGATGGGCTGGAGGTCTGTCGCTTCCCCCTCTTCAACTTCCTGCAGCCCCTTCCACTGGACTGGATGTACCTGCTCTACACAACCATGCTGCTGGGTGAGGGCAGGGCCAAGGCAGTGGGTGATCAGGGACCAGGGTAAGAGGGGGTGAATGGGCTGGGAGTAATAGGGTGGGCCTAGCTGAGGGAATCGAGGACCAGGGAGCTGGAGGGCAGTGGGCTGGGCTGGGAGGGTTTGGGGTGCAGTGCCAGTGGGGCTTGATGAATTTGAGATTTGGCCCCATTTGAATTTGGCCCCATTTGGGGGATGGCCAGACACCAGACATAGCAGTTCCAGGTCTGCTCTGCAAACTGGTGGCCCTGTGCCCTACCCTGCTCCCAGGCTGGGCCAGACCCCTTGTGGGGATGGCTTGGAGCTGTGGCCAACAGGGGGGTTGCTGGCTGCATAGAGTACAGGCTATGGTGGCGCCCCAAGAGCTGTAGGGGGGAGATCCCTGCCCCCACTGAATCCTTCCTGCCTGTTCTAGGTGCCCTGGGGATCATGCTGGGCTGTTGCTATCGGCTGAGTTGCCTTCTCTTCATGCTGCCCTATTGGTATGTCTTCCTCTTGGACAAGACGGCCTGGAACAACCACTCCTACCTGTATGGCCTCCTCGGCTTCCAGCTCACCTTCATGGACGCTAACCGCTACTGGTAGGCCCAGGTGCCAGGAGTGGGAGGTGGGGCAGAGCACAGGGCAGGTAGTTCCGGGAAAAATAATGGAACAGATAATTAAGGAGTTGAATTGCAAACATCTAGAAGAGAATAAGGTGCTTAGGGCTGGTCGGCATGGATTTGTCCAAAACAAGTCATGTCAAACCATCTCGATAGCTTTCTATGATGTGGTAATGAACCTTGTGGATAGAGGGGAAGCAGTAGATGTAGTATATCTAGACTTTAGTAAGGCATCTGATACGGTCTCACATCACATTCTCATTAATAAACTGGGGAGGTACAAACTAGATGGAGCTACTATACGATGAGTGAAAAACTGGTTGGATAACCGCTCCCAGAGAGTAGTTATCAACAGTTCACATTCAGGCTGGAAGGACATAACGAGCGGGGTGCCGCATTGATCTGTCCTGGGCCCGGTTTTGTTCAACATTTTTATCAGTGACTTAGATGATGGCATAGAGAGCAAACTTATAAAGTTTGCAGATAATACCAAGCTGAGAGAGGTTGTGAGTGCTTAGAGGATAGGAATACAGTTCAAAATGATTTGGACAAACTGGTGAAATGGTCTGAGATAAATTGAATGAAATCCAATAAAGATAAGTGCCAAGTACTCCACTTAGGGTTGAACAACCCATTGCACACATACAAAATGGGCAATGACTGCTTAGAAAGGAGTACTGCAGAAAGGGATCTGGGTGTAATAGTGGATCACAAGGTAAATATGAGTCAGCAGTGTAATACTGTTGCAAAAAAAGCGAATGCCATTCTGGGGGGTATTAACAGGAGTATTGTGAGTAAGACATGAGAAGTGATTCTTTCACCCTACTCTGCACTGATTAGGCCTCAACTTGAGTACTGTCTTCAGTTTTGGGCACCTCATTTCAAAAAGGATGTGGAGAAATGAGAAAGTCCAGGGGGCAACAAAAATTATTGGAGGTCTGGAACGTTACCTATGAGGGTAGATTGAAAGAGCTGAGTTTGTTTAGTTTAGAAAAAAGGAGACTGAGAGGAGATGTAACAGTTTTCAAATACATAAAAGGTTGTTACGAGGAGGAAGGAGAAAAATTATTCTCCTTAATCACTGATGATAGGACAAGAAGCAATAGGCTTAAATTACAGCAAGGGAGGGTTAGGTTGGACATTAGGAAAAAGTTCCTAACTGTCAGGGTGATTAAACACATGAATACGTTGCCTCGGCAGGTTTTGGAATCTCCATCACTGGAGGTTTTTGAGAGCAGGTTAGACACACACCTGACGGATGATTTAATGGGGCACTTGGTCCTGCCACGAGTGCAGTTTTGTCACACAGGAGTGTCTCCGGATCCACCCTATCCATGCTGTGTGAGGAGACCAGGCCTCCGCATGCAGAACCCACTCAATGTGATCGGGGGCTGCTCTCACTGGAGACGCTGCACGGCAGCCGTGTGGAGATTTTCCACATTACCAACAAATGTGTGTTTTGTAGCAGGCCAGGAGCAGGGCTGGCCCCAAAGCCCAAGGGCAGAAGTAACCGGTGTGTCACTCTGCTTGGTGCCCATCTCCTGGAGCTGAATGACCGGGATCACACCCCTGTGAAAGGGGGGGTCATGCCCCAGTTCTTCATGCCTGAACCCACCATTTTGTGCAGGGAGAAACCTGGCAAACTGAGTGCCAAGTATTGGCTCAGAGAGATTGCTCGCCCTCAAAAACGTGGTCTTTGGGTCGCAGACCCCAAACTGCAGACAGCCGTGTGATGAAAACCAGCTCTGCCCACACCCTCAGCTTCTGCTAAGCCCATGGCAACAGAGCCATGTCTCTACTTTCCTGTTCTAGAAATGGTCCTTCCCCAACCCCCACATCCAAATCCTAGGCCAGAGGGGACCATTGGGCTCATCAACACAGACCTGTGCACAGCCCAGGCCAGAGAGCTGCCCCACAGTCCTAGCAGACCTTTCAGAAACACCCTACCACTACCCCATTTAAAAATGGTCAGTGATGGAGACCCTACCACAACCCTGTTAATTTCTGTCACAGGTATAAAAAGCACACCTCATTTCCAGTCTGAATTTCTCACTTCAGCCCCCAGTCCTTGGATGGGGTCAAACCTTCCTCTGTCAGGCTGCAGCTGTAGGGATATGAGAGTTATTTTGCTGTTTATATAACTTTGTCAACCTTTATTTGTATCGATCTCTACCTTTATATAGTTTTCCTTGGTTCGTGGTTTCATTCATAACTTTGTATAGTCTTAATTGGTTTATTGGTTTCATTCATAACTTTGTGTCAATCTTTATATAGTCTTAATTGGTCTTAATCTTTTAAAGGGGAAAAGGCAACAGGCCGTGATTATTATAGAAGAGAACAAAATTAAAAGCTAGCTTATACCTAGCCCCCCCCCCCCACACACACACACACACACTCATCCATGTGCCCAAACATACCAGAAGATAATCTGCAGTTCATACAATTACCAGTCCTGATTGTGCCTGGAGTTGCTGGAGTTCATTGCTCGTGGCAGCTACCTGGCCAGGGAAGCTGAACACGAGGAAGAGTGGGGTCTCTGTTGGGCGCTCACTGATGCTCCTTTCTCTCAGGTGGTATGCAGAACTGTGTCCTCCCAAAACTTTGGAGTCTCACCCAGTCTTTATAGGTCACGCCACTCCAGGGGCTCTGTGTGTCTGTTGGTCAGTAGACAATTGTGGACGTGACTTCCAGCTTGTTTTTTGGTAGCTTGATTAACTTTATCCTTTTGTTTCTGGGATGGAGCCTCCTTTTGCTTTTGAGGATGTGTTTGCATTCTTCAGCCATTGGAACAGACTTCACATTCATCAGGACAAGCTGGCAGTTTGGGACTGATTCACACATACATACACCCTCCATCTACACTTTGTTCAGATGATGTTACCTATTCACTCTAGAAATAGTTTCACACAAGATGGAGTACATTGGTCAAAGATGGAGTCTAACATTTTCAATACGGAGTTTTACATTACTTCAAATGTTATACTTCTCTCCAAATGCTGCAATGACTGGATAAAAAGGGGGTGTCATACCTATTGCCTAAGGATAGATAGGCATAAACTTATGCACTAATGCAATCTGAGAGAGAGTGGCTCAGAGGGAAAACAACCCCCACTTTTTAGCCAAGCGGGCCCAAAGGACAGGGGTTGGAGCCCAGCACTCCCCAACAAGCAGCAGAGGGTCAGAGAAGACAATCTTATTAACAATGTAACTCATTACAAATGTCAATCATCATGAACCAATTAAGACTATCTAAAGATTGAGACAAAGTTATGAATAAAACCAATAAACCAATTAAGACTATACAAAGTTATGAAAGAAACCATGAACCAAGGAAAACTATGTAAAGGTAGAGATGGATACAAATAAAGGTTGACAAAGTTATATAAACAGCAAAATCACCCCATATCCCTACACAGGGGCCAGGATTCAATGTTTCTTCCTGTAGCTACTGACAACTGGTGCTCAAGTCACCCCTTCACCTGCCCTTTGTTAGTCTGAATAGACTGATCACTAGCAGGCAGGTTTTCTAATCTGTAACAGTTACTAAGTACCTCTGAGTACCTGAGTTGGATGGGGTTTGATTTACCCCACTTAGGGGCTGGATTCACTGGGATGCTTCAGCTCCCTTGTGCCACTCGATAAACCCAACTGAACTGACTGATCCAACTGGGGGAGGACAGTTTCCATGTCAAAATGGTGCATGGGGGCCAAATTAGGTGAGACCCAGAGCAAAGAGATTAACTTCAATCAGGAGCCGCTCCCCAGCTCTCCCTTGGCCGCTTATCTCCCCCTTCCCAGGACTGGGGACCCACTCCCCATCCCCCCAACCTTTCTCCTGGAGCCACTCAGTTCAAGCTGTGTGGGCTCCAGGGATCCCTTGCCCCATAATCCCTAACCCCTATTTCCACCCCCTGCCACATCTCCAGATGAGCTTGTTGCCTTTGAAGAGCTGGCTGCTGTGCAAGTCCAGAGCAGTGGCTGGGGCCAGCCAGGGAGCAGTGAGTGTGAGCAGGGCTGGTGAAGACCCCAGGAGCAGCCATGAGCATGGAACAGCTGGGCAGGGTGTTGGCACGCTTCCCTGGTAGCCCATCTGGGGGCAGCTTTCTGCTCCTCAGAGCCCCAGCTGCCTGGAGCTAGGCTGTGCTGTGATTTCTAGGTTGCCAGCAGTGGGGCGGCCCTGGCGGCGGGCCTCCTGACCTCTCGAGCCCCACGCTGGCAGCTCCTCCTGACGGAGTGGCTCCTTCCTCCAGGTCCATTGACGGCCTCTGGAACTCACAGAAGAGGAATGCCCATGTACCCCTGTGGAACTACACGGTGCTGCGCATGCAGGTACAGGTGGAGGCATCCACAGGTGCTGTGTGGGGCAGTCCCTCCCCCCCACGCTATCCTGGGCTGCACTACCGAGCTGGGGACCAGTACCATGCCCCTCTGCCACCATTGTGCCCTGGGGGGGAGATGCCCTGCAACACCCTCTGCCATGGAGACAACCGGGCTTTCGTGTGGGAATAGCTGTGCCCTGGCCATGCACTGGGGCAGAGAAGGCTGGTGCTGTCCTGTGGGCTGGGCACTAGGGGGCAGCAGTGCACAGGGCCTGTCACCACCTGGACCGGTGAGCGCAGTAGGGACCACCCCAGAACTCAGTGCTCTGTGATGGGTTGGGAGAGGGGGATGACCTAGAGCAGACAGACGGGAGTGAGGACTCCTGGGTTCACTCCATGGCTCTGGGAGGGGACTGGGGTCTAGTGGTTAGAGGAGGTGGCTTGGAGCCAGGACTCCACAGCCCTGTTCCCAGCCTGTTGCTGACTCACTGTGACCTTGGACCCATCTCGTCCTCTCTGCCTCAGTTTCCCCACCAAGGGACAGGGATGGCAATACCAAGCTGCTCTGAGACCCTGGTAAGGGAGGTGCAGACAGACACCATTCCTTTCCCCTGTCAGTGGGGCCCTTTCTCTGTCCATGGCGTGCACTTGCCGATCATCACTTTGCCACTTAGGCTGAGAGGCTGGCTGCAGAGCCGGGCACTGGACAGATGCGCCCAGCGCCTGCAGGGGTTGGTCATGGGCAGGGTTTTGTCTCACTCAGATCTTCATCGTCTACTTCATCGCGGGCATCAAGAAGCTGGATGCTGACTGGGTGGAAGGCTACTCCATGGGATCGCTGTCCCGCCACTGGCTCTTTGACCCCTTCAAGTGAGTGTTGGGGTGATGGGGGTGCCTCAGGGTGGGGGATCTCTGTGGGTCCCACCAACTCAGCCCGGGCAAACATTGCACCCCAATCATCATCGGTCAGAGCCTCCTTTGTGCTTTCCCTGGGCCATGGACAAGTCATCTGAGGACCCCAACTGTGGGGCTCAGTGTTGCCATGGCACAGAGAACCATGGGCGAACCAGACGGGGAGTGGGGACAGGAGAGATGGGGCGGTTGTGGGGAGAAGGCTCTCTCACCTGGCTGGGGGCAGATGGGGCATTACCTGTCCTCCCTGCTGTATCCCCCAGGCTGGTGCTGTCTGAGGAGATGACCAACCTGCTGGTGGTGCACGGCGGGGGCCTGGTGCTGGACTTGACTGCTGGCTACCTGCTTTTCTTCGATGCCACCCGCCCAGTGGCCCTTGTCTTTGTCTCCTATTTCCACTGCATGAACTCACAGCTCTTCAACATCGGTGAGGGGCTGGGGTGGGGATGGGACCCCAGAATCCAGCTCCCAAACCCCCTGCGGCAACCTTGTCTTCCCAGAGCTGGGAAGGACCAGCCACCCCCACTCCAACCACTAGATGCCCCTCCCCTCCAAGCATGAGGGCTTGAACCATGGTGTCCCGGCTCCCAACCCCACTCTGCTCCAACCTACCAGACGCTCCCCACTCCTCACCGAGGCCTGGAGATAGAACCCAGGAGTCCGGGCTTCCAGCCTCCTGCTCCAAGTCTTACAATGCAGCCTACCATCCTGCCCAGCTATTGCCCTCACTTTGCCTGGGGTGGGGGGCGCTCTCTGGTTGATGTCTCCATTTCTCCCCCACAGGCATGTTCTCTTACACCATGCTGGCCACCAGCCCCTTGTTCTGCTCCCCAGACTGGCCACGCCGCTTGGGCGCCAGGTTCCCGGCCTGTCTCCAAAAGCTCCTGCCCTCCACGGAGCCACCGCAGTCCAGCATGTCCTGTGTGTACAGGGGGATGGAGCACAAGGGCCGGGACAGGGTGGAGCGGGACCCAGGGCTGCGCCACAAACTGGCGGCTCTCTTCACTGTGCTGTATGTGCTCGAGCAGCTTTTCCTGCCCTACTCCCACTTCATCACCCAGGTAGGGGGCCAGGGACCCCATGGCCAGACTATGGGGAGGCGATGCAGGGGGCTGGTGGAAGGCAGCGCTGGTAGCTCGCAGGGAATGGTGCAGACTGTGCGGGCAGGGTGCACTGCCCATGTTTAACTGGGGTGGGGGTGAGCAGGAGCCCCTGTGCACCAGTGATTGTGGCCATCCCTGGTGAACCCTGGCTAGATCCTTCCCCCCAGGTTGACAGGAGCTGGCTTTGTGGCCTGGCCAGCCTGTCCCCTCCCAGCAGCTGGGAGCATGGGAGGCCACATTTGGGGCTGGGATCCTTGCGACCCAGCTGGATTGACCTTCCCATAGGAGCTGGGAGTCCACGATGGTTGGCCATTCCCACCTGGTGACCTGTGGCCAGCTGCACCACAGGGACCATATCCGCTTTAATCTGATCAGGTGCCCAGTTCCTCCCCTGACATGCCACCACCTCCCCCAGGGCTACAACAACTGGACCAACGGGCTGTATGGCTACTCCTGGGACATGATGGTCCACTCACGTTCCCACCAGCATGTGAAGATCACCTATCGGGACGGCATGACTGGGGAGCTGGGCTACCTCAACCCAGGGGTGAGTGCCCCCCTGCCTCCTGGATTCCATTCCCACTGCTGACATGGACTCCCTAAAGCAGGGGTGTCTAACTCACTTGCTGTGGGCAGGCCAGATTTGACTTAAATGTACTTCAAATGGGTTTACACATACCATAAATCTAAATACTACGGCACTCTCGCATCACGGAGCGCTATGTATGCAAGACTGCACTCTGGGATATCACTCTGTTAGGGAGAGAGCGTGGCCACGCAGAGCAGTCTCACATACCCCGTGCTCTGTGATGTCGTGAGGACTGACACTTGCCGCATTGCAGAGTGCTGGTCTGTGAGACCACACTCTCTCTGGTAGGGGGAGAGTGTTGTCCCGGCGAGTGCAGTTGCAGGCCAGATGGAAGAGGTTTGCGGGCCACATTCGGGCCGCGGGCTGCATGTTTGACTCCCCTGCTCTAAGGTGAGTCCCTGCCTCAGTTTCCACCACTGTGCAAGGAAGGGGACTGGACAATCAGTCTCTGTCCGGTGCCCTTGCCGTGCTTGATGTCCTAGAGGACGTGGTCTTTACTGGTCATAAACAATATGAATCAACACAGACAATGGGGCTCCTAGCTGAAGGACTCGAGGTGCTTCACAAAGCCGGGTCCAGATGTACAGATGGGGGAAAATGAGATATAGGGAAGTTGTCTTTTTTGTTGTTGTTGTTTGTTTCCCAGCTGAAAGACACAGGAAATTGAATCCAGAACCAGGGGTAGAACTCAGGAGTCCTGGCTTCCAGTCCCCCTTTCCCCCCAATTTAACCCACCAAATCCCACCCCCTTCTCCAAGCCCTGGAGAGAACCCAGGAGTCCTACTGACTCATCTCCCCCAAACTCTGCTTCTCTCTGAGTGGTTCTCTGTCCTTGTGTGCCAGCTGGAGCCCCCTGTGGTGGGACCCAGCTCTCTGGGGCTGGGAGTCAGAAGGCGGGTTTGCTGGTTTGTTTGAATTTCAATGGTGTGAAATGTGGCTGTCAGCCTTTGGGGGACACCACCCGCAGTGGGGTCTCTGCTGGGGCTCTTCCAGCCTTGGGCTCAGGCCTTTCCCTGTCCCTCAGAGGCTGATCTGCCTCCTGCTGGAGTATCCAAGCCTCATGGACATGTCTAAATTTCCCTGCCCCGGCCACATGTGGGGAAACTGAAGCAGTGAACAGAGAAGGGACTTCCCCAAGGTCCCTCAGGAAGTCAGCCACAGACCTGGGCTCCAGGAGTTCTGACCCCCAATCTACACCTTACGCACAAGGCCAAGGGGAAGAGAGCTCAGAGTTGAATCCCCTCCCATCCCCAGACATGGAAGGGCCCAGCTCTGAGGCAGAAACATGGGTGTGGGTGTGTGTGGAAATCTCCTGAGAGGAGCTGCTGGGATTTTGGCCCTATCGGGCCCAAAGGTCTGGCCCTGCGCCCTCCAGATCCTAGGACTGCCACTCAGCGAACATGTCCGGGCAGGTGTTCACGCAGAGCCGGCGTTGGAAGGACCACGCCGACATGCTGAAGCAATACGCTACCTGCCTGAGCCAGCTGCTGCCCCACTACAACGTCTCGCAGCCTCAGATCTACTTTGATGTCTGGGTCTCCATCAATGACCGTTTCCAGCAGAGGTGAGCAGGGCCACTGAAAGGGACAATGCTTCTGGGGTCCTTCCTGCCTGGTGAAGACCCAGCTGAACACACAGAACAGGAGGGAGGACATGGGCCCAGCCAGACGAAGGCCCAGCCTTTGGCTACCCCTCATTGTGGGGCACTGGCTCCCCTCACAGACCCAAGCTGGTCCCCTCACAGGGCAGTAGGCACCTCAGACTTCTTGGTGCCCCTCCTGATCTGCCATGACTATTCCCCCACGCCTGGGGGGAGGGACCAGCCAGGACATGGTAGGGTTGGGGAGCAAGACACTGGCCCAGCAGGGTGCTGCAATCAGGCTCTGGGCACTGACCAAATCCCTCCTGCTGGCCAGGCTCTTTGACCCGCAGGTGGACATCGTGCAGGCTGAGTGGTCGCCCTTCCACCCCACTCCATGGCTTAAGCCACTTTTGGTCAACCTGTCCCCCTGGAGGGCGAAGCTGCAGGAGATCGAGAGCTCCCTGGACAACCAGACTGAGGTGGTTTTCATCGCTGATTTTCCAGGTACCCACAGCGCAACCATTCCTCACCTAAAGGAGCAACTCCATTCATATGGGAGGCTGTTATCTTCTCATGAGGAGCAGCTTCTGGAGCAGGACAGAGCCCCAGATACTGCCAGTGTGGATAACAGTTGTGTCCTGTGGTGCGTGGGGTGGTGCCAGTGGGGCTGTGCTCACAGTCCTTCATTCCCTCCACTCCCCAGGCCTGCACCTGGAGAATTTCGTGAGCGAGGATCTGGGCAACACTAGCCTGCAGCTGCTAAAGGGGGAGGTAGTCGTGGAAATTGTCAAGGAGCAGAGGAACTACACGCTGCAGGAAGGGGACAGGATGCAGGTTAGGACTGGGCTGGGGTGTCCTGGGCTGGGATCTGGGGGTGGGGGGATCCTAGCTTACACCTCAAACTGGGAGCTGCATCCTGGCCTTGCTGGCTCTGGGAAGAGGCAAAGAGTTGGCTGGTTCTCGGCCTGCTTGGTCCCCTGCTATTTGCTGACACCCCACTACCACCCCTGTATCCCAGCTGCCTCCAGGCGAGTACCACAAGGTGCACACGGTGTCACCAGAGCCATCCTGCTACATGTACATCTATGTCAACACCACAGACGTGGCCCTGGAGCAGAACCTCACCCAGCTGCAGGCACTGCGGGACAAGGTGCAGAATGGCAGCGGTGAGTCACTAACTCAAGGCCCTGCACTTCCTTAGCCTGGCTGGCAGGAATCAGCTCTGCCCTGACCCCTGGTCCCTTAGAGCCTTATGGGGAGAATAGCAAGCAGAGATGCTCCTCCACCTGGGCACCTTGCCAGGCAGGCTCGGGGCCAGTGTTCCTGCCTTGTTCCCTGGGGGGGGAAAGGGGGGATCCTGGGGTATCTCCCCTTCCTTGTGACGTGAAGACCCTGGGGGTGAGACTGTCTCATGCCTGCTCCTCCTCCCCACCCCGGCACAGAGACGGAGCCCCTGCCCCCAGAGTTGAGACCCATCCTGGATGGTGCCGTAGCAGATGCCACACCGCCCGACCCCATTGTTCAAGCTTTCATTCGGCGCCAGCGGCGCTTGGAGGAGCTGCAGAGGCGGCGGAACGCCACACTGGGGGAGCGGCTGCAGCGCTTTGCTGACAAGAAGTACTTCCTCTTTCGCCGGAGGTGAGTGCCTGACCGCACGCCTGCCCTCCCCGCTCTGTTGCACCCTGTCTGCCACACCCCTGCCCACCTCCTCCTCACCACACACCAGCTCCCCCACCATACCCCTTCTATCCCCAGCTACGTGTCACCCTCAGCTACACCCCCTCTGCCCTGCCTCACACTGGCCCCCTGCCAAACCTCACACTTGCTTCCTTCTGGCCATGAACCCCTGCTGCACCCCCTCTGCCCTCCTCCATGCCCACCTTTGAGCCCCCTGTGCTCTCCAGGAGATCCAAACACCCCAGATCCATCCTCCAGGAGAGGCCCCTCTGGGCCTATGTCCAGTCCTTTCTCTCTCCCTCCCCAGCTTCCTGATGACCTGGATTTCACTCAGGAACCTGGCGCTAGGGCGCCCATCCCTGGAACAGCTGGCACAGGAGGTGGCCAATGCCAACATACGGCATGAGAGCCCAGGCACTGCAGGGCTGGAGGAGCGGAAGGCGCTGGAGCGGGCTGAGCTATAACCCCAGGGTCAGTGAGCAGGACCCAAGGACACAGTGCAGATGAGGGATCCCCTCCCCCCATCCCTACCAGGCTCCAGAACCAAATGTGTCCTGTTCCCCACCCCCAGCTCAATTCCACCAGTGCACCCTGGGACAGGGGCATGCCCTCAGGACCTCCAGCCTTTGCTGGGCTGTTGGGGAGAGAAGCAGTGCTCATGCAAAGGGGCTGTGCCCTTATGGGGACCTGTGAGGCTGGGAATGGGCCATAAGCCTCCGGGCTCTAGGGCTTCAGCTCTCAGCCTGGGCCAGCAACACCCACGGTATGGCTGTGATGTGGCATTCAAGGGGAGGGGTGGCAGCATCAGGCCTAGGCCACTGGGCTGTAGTCCTGTCCCCCCACCCCCCCTCGCTGTGTCTGGCCAGGGCCCAGTGCTGAAATGAGCATGGGTGCTATGCCAGCACCTATGGCAGCACTAAGTGGGAAGTGTGAGAACTGGCTGTTGGAGCAGGGCTGGGACTCCTAGCTCAGATCCCTGGTCCTGGGCGTCAGTGGTGTCTAGTGGTTAGAGTGGAGGGAGTGAGGCTGGGAGCCAGAACTCCTGGGTTCCATGCCTGGCTCTGCCAGGCACCCTGTGGTGCTGGGGCTGGACTTGCCACACACTGAGCTACCTCAGGGCTGGGCCAGGCTGGGGGGGGCTGTCTCAATGGTCTAAACCCTTTTCTGCCAATAAACTGCCTTGTTTCCACACCTGGGGCTGTTCCCCGTGCACTGCCTGGGAAGTGGGGTGTGCCACCTCTGCCAGGGAGTCTGCATGTGCCCAGATGCAGGGCTGGATTAAGAGAGGCTGAGGACCTAAGATAGGTCAGGATTCAGAGGCCCCAGACCATAAAAAATAAAGAGAAATATGTGTATTACATTATAACAGACATATTTAGAGACCCCATATGATGTGAGGCCCTAAGCCATGATTCACTTGGCTTGTGCCTAAATCTGGCACTGGCCAGCTGGGGGTGGGGGGATGTGGGTCCACCTCTGATGGCATGTCGCTGTGTGACCTGCCCCTTCTACTGCCTTACTTTCCTCATTTTTTCCCCAGTACTGGCACTTCAAGGTTGGCAGCACCTTGTCCTGTGGGGCTACTCTTTCTGTACCACAGGATAGGGTGGGGCAGAAATCTGCTCACACCCAGGTCAGTTTAGCTGTCCTACCTGGGGACTGCTCTCCACCCTCCCCAATGCCCAAGGGAACCAGTTAGTGTGTCTCCTCCCCCCCCATGCTCCTGCTCCAGCTATGTCAAAATCCCCATATCTGCTCCTCCCCCCAGCCTGAGACAGCAGCAACCTTGACCTAGATCCCTTCTCTGATCCCTGCACCATCTGTCTCTGCAATGGAGGCCCTGTAAGCACCTGCCTGGAGTGGGGGGCAGCTGCATGACATGGGTGCGTTGGGGGTGAGGGATGAAGCATTGGGCCAGGCCCCTCTTGCTGCAGGGGGTTGTGTCACCTGGGCAGGTGCTCTGCTGCCAATGGCCTGTCTGCCCTTTGCCCAAGCAGGCCTGCCCTGCAGGTATCAAGTTGCAGCCCCTGCAGGCTACCTGCAGACTGGGTTAGCTGCTCCCCCTTAGATTTGCCCAAGTCCAGCCAGGGCTGCCCTTCAACAGACCCTTTGTGCCAGCAGATGGTGGTGCTTCACTGGGTACAGCCACATCCCAGCATGAGTCTGGGAGCTGGCTGCAGCCAGCACCACAGCCTTGAGCAAGGATGGTCTGCTACACTCAAGACACCCACCGACAGTGCACCATTAGTCCCCACCCTGGGCAGGTCCAGCTCCCCTGGAGGGATTGAGGAGTAAGTCCCTCAGGGTTTATTGAGATGAAAGTGGCTCCAAGGCTTTCTTGTGGGTGGGGAAGCTAAGCGAGACCGGCAGCCACATGCTACAGCCATTGTGCCAGGCCCCATCAGCATCACTCCCCTCTGGGATGAGCTAGGCCCGAAAGCACAGGGGAGCTCTAGGTGCAGAGACCTGCCAGGGTGAGGGAGGCACCTACGCTCCAGCTTTAGCCCAGGCTCACTGCTGACTCCACTGCCCCTTAAAGCCTGGGTGCTGCTGTCCCTACTTCTACCTGTTACAAGAGGCACAAGTTACATCCCACACAGGCTGAGCTGATGGTTCCAGACCACCTGAAATACACTGGTGTGCAAAGTGATCCCCCCCTGAGTCTGTAAGGGCTCAGGGTAAATGTGTAAGGTAGCTGAGCAACTGTCTTTGTAGGGAGATGATGCAGGTATGGCTGCTGCTGAGCACAAAGGCACAGCACCTCCTCTGGGGCTAGTCAGTGTCACAAGCCCCCACCTCACTGTCAGGCCCAAGGCATTGCACCTGCTCTGGGCCATTTCCCCCGGTTAAAGAAGGCTTCAAAGCAGGAACCTGGCAGCTGTGAAGCAGGAAGCAGCTCTGGGAATGAAGCAGCGTGGGAGTGGAGCATCCATGTGAGCCATGACACAGTGAGATCCCCCCACTCTGCTGCTTTGGCTCCAGGAAGGGGCACTTACCTGAAGCAACCCACTGCCTCAGCTTTCACGTTCTGCCCCAGGTCCACTTCTCTCCCTGTGACCAGAGCCATTCCATGGGTCAGGCCCAGTCGAGGTCAGGGGTGAGATGTACCCCCAACACTATCCTGCAGGGAAGACACCATGGGGTGGGAGCCATGCTCTGCCATGAACTCACAGCTGGTCTAACCTGGTTCTGACTGCAGGTGGAAGAATAACACCTGCCCTGCATGACAAACATGCCAAGAACCTAACCCACCACCTCCCCACCTCATGGTCTGCCCCTGACAGCAGGCAGCACCTGAACAGAGATCTGGCCAGAAAATGTAAGGAGCTGGCTACCCTCACATTAGCCAAGCTGCATATGCTCATAATGGAGTTATCCTCACACACCCCCACCCAGGGAGGGAAGGATCATCACCATCCTCCAGCTGGGAAAACAGAAGCACCTAGAGACTTGCCCAGTCACACAGGCAGAGCTGGGCCTAGAACCTAAGGCAGCACCTTAGACACAAGCAGAGACTGCTGGGTACCCATTAACATGAAAACCCTTCTCCACAGGCAGCAGCTCACCCCTAGGCTCCCTTTGCTCTGGCCCTGCGGCCCAGCACCAATTCTAATTGAAACTGCCAAATGGCCACAGCCTCATTTCTAAACTCTCCTTTTATGACCTTCCACTTCCTCTTTTCACCACTCCTACCCCAGCAGCTGGCTCCAAAGTCGCCTACCCTCAACTGGGCCTTAGCTGCAGAGCCTGTCTTCCAGCAGCTCCCCAACCCCAATTCTTAGAGCAGGGATGGATATATCCATACGCACAAGCAATTGCTGCAGCTTTAAGTACATTTACTTTATGTACATTTACTGAGGCTACTTCACCACCTGAACTAAACCTTCCTCTCCAGCATTTAACAGCACTGCCCTAGCAACGAGAGGCAGCTTCAGAAAACGCATGGGTCACACTTCAAATCTGAATGGATCAAAATACCAACCACTACTGCCATCACTCAGACTCTGGTCCAACAGAGGCAGGCTCTTCTTGCTTACAGCAGGACATCCTGTTTCAAGGGGGCCATTTGGCATCACTGAGTAGTACATCCATTAGCGATACCTGATGTGACCTTCAAGACATGAAGAACAGGCTTGAAACTTAGAAGTGGTGCATCCAAAGTAGATTCAGCTGCTATTTCCATGCACTGACAAACCGAGCTCCTTAATGGAGGACAAGCCCTACTACTACAAGTGACCACAGCAAGAGGGCAGGCAATGCAGCCACACTAGGCAGGAAAACCCTCACATTGAAGTGTGCAGATGCTCAACTCAGCTATGAATTAGTGATTGTTTCTAATTAAGATAGCATTGTGTATTAGGGGTTATATAGTCCTGCAAAACCCAATCCAGTCTGGGGGAGCAGAGCTAAGTGAGCAGCCAGTCTGTGCACCTGACAACAAACATCTTCCCCTTACAAAAGAGAGCTCATTCTGCAAAGTCAAACTCTTATGGTAGCTCTATGTCCCCATCTCAGGAGGTCAGTGAAGATGTCTGCCAAACTAGCCTAACCCTAGGGAGCTAGGAGGTACACACCACATTCAGGCCTGTGCTAGGCCCTCCCAGTTAGAAGCAGGCCACAGATCAGCAGCCTTATCAGAGGAAGCAACGGGTTCAGGGCAGCTGATAGGGTAACAGTCAACACAGCCAACCTCTACCTGCTACAGCTGGCTACACTCCCTCCCTCCCTCCCAGCCTGCCCTGTGCATCCCAGCTGTTGCAGGTTGCAGCAAACAGGACAGCCAATCACAAGCTGGATGCCTGAGTTAATTAAAATCATTACTGCAGCCTTGGGTGCCAAGTCCTATCATTAAAAAGGCCTTTTCTTGACATCAAAGCTCCCTGAGCAGTTAGCACTTGCTCCTGTGCCCATCGTCTTCACTTATTTACAGCGGGGAAGGCGTTTAGTTGCAGCAGAGAGCTCCATTCCTGCCCAAAGTGTAGTGCTTGATGCACTTCTGGTCGACCTGCACCAGCGTAAATCAGCACTGCAAGATGGGGGCCTGTGCAGATTGGCATAGGTAACAAATTGTGCAGTACGCATGGAGACAAGCACAGGGGTGGGGGGGGGGGCATGTCCCACACCAGATCACACCCCATTTTGAATTTCACTTTAAAGTTGAATCCCAGCACTAATCCCAAGTAAACCTACAGCCTTCCTGGCCCCAGCATCCTGAACATGGGCCCTGCTTTACTGCCCTCAGCTATCATTCAAAAGTGGCAAGTTGGCAGTTCTACCTCCAGCATTAAACAAAGCACCAAGGCAGAGAGGCCAGTGGGCCAGCCTCAGGCATGCAGAGGTCTTCTAGGGGGTAAATCAACTCACCCAGATATTTGCTTAATTTTACAAAAGGCAGTGTGAAAAGTGAAGTCAGGACAAACTAACAGTTTATAAAATGAGATGTTTCTACTGCTGGATATACACTAGGCCCTAAAATGCAAGTGCAGTGTTTGTATTTCACTTGGCTTTATAATTTTATGGTAAAAGCAGGAGGTTCTGTGGCCTGCATTGTGCAGGTCAGACTAGAGGATCAAATGGGTCTCTTCTGACACTAAAAATCTATAAGCAATTTTTCATTAAGTGTGCTGGGACTCTTCTGTCTGATTGTGGAAGCAGGTGAGATAGGTATCAGGAGTACAAAACATAAATCAGACACTGGAAAGGGGTACAGAATCCTGGTAAAAGTTGAGATCTGCTACTTTAGGAAACCATCCTCATCTGTCCCCCAGCCACAAATGATGTCCCCATGACACAGATGTAACCCTAGTGCGACCCACTCCAAGCCCCTGGCATTAGCTTGGGTGTGGCTGCCAAAAAACACTGCTTGTTCCAGATAAAGTTCTGATCAGAGACGGTGAAGGTAGAACCTAGCACTTTATTCAGATCTTCAGTTAACTGGTGGAATTTCAAGAACCAGACATACGTAATAAACCTCCAGAAAAATAGATCACGAAAGGCACTTTCCACTCAAGGCAGAGGCCATGGGGTGAGCATGTAAACAAGCTGGCTACTCTGTACAACACCAGCCAAATCAGTCTCCCCCAAGGCCAGCTGCCTTAGTTTTGCCCTCCCCCTTGTGTTTACACCAGCCAGACCCCCTGTAGGTGTGACCCAAGGTTTTTCTGTAGGACACCTTGGCCTATCAGGGAATGCTGGAAACATGGCAAGGAATCATGGTGTCAAAAAAAAGTGTTAAAAAAAGCTGCCATCTGAGCCAAGGGCTTCTCTGTACTCACACCCTGTCCCAGAGCACAATAAATAAGCAATTAGAAAAATGTTCAAGTATGAAGGGTTATTTTGCCACCTCCCCTCCACTCCAAATGCACCTCTGGCTCTGAAGGAAGCTGGCTTCTCTGTAGCTACGCCAGCACTTCAGAGCACAAATTGGACCTGGCTTTGAAAACAAAACAAAGTTTAAAAACCTGGGAGGAGTTCTGTGCAGTGTGGAATTCTCCAGCTTTCTTATAAAGAAAAAAATTACTCTGGTACCAAAGTGTGCAGCCTACAGACCTTGAGTACGGCCTGGGGACTTCTCTGTAGTACACCCCCAGGCTGCCCAGTGCCTGTTAGTTAGACAGGAGATGGTGAGGTTTGGCTAGTGCTGAAACCATGCATAGGATTGATTTTCTTTTTTTAAAAACCTTATTACGTACGTCCTCCAAGAAAAAAAGACAGAGCGGGAAGTGGAGAGGTTAAAATCTGGTGCCGCTCCAGATGAAATTAAGAGCACAAAGCACCACAAGTGGATAGAGTAAGAACTGCCTTTGAATAAAAACCACAGCAGGCTGGAGCTCCAAGTGGAACTTGCGTTGCATGCAGGGCTAGTCTGCCAGGGGGAAGCACTCCCAGACAAAAGCTATGTAGCCAGACTGACTAGGTTATGGGGGGCTTTACAATCTTAGACACCACAAAATCATGCTGCTCAACAGGGCTGGGGCCAGACAGACGCTATAATGAACCAGAGATTCCACGCGCATGTTACAAGGACAGTTTTCTCAGCATTTGAAGGGAAAATTCACTGCAGTTCTTAGACTTTTAGGGTTGGGCTCTTGGCCAGACAACAGATCCAATCTTAGAGAATCATTTACTAGGCAGACTGCTATCTGCTCATCTCTAGGCAGTTACAGATGGGCTGTGCTCACCAGTTCCACTAATACAGTGAGCACAGCACCAGAAATAGGAAAATAGCATCGCCTAACTTGTGGTCCCCATAGAACTAATAGCCATGGTAATGGACAAAGTGTGCTGAGTAAGAGCTGAGTAGGAGGACAAGATAAAGTTATGGAAAAGGGGCTCTTCCCCCAGAGCCTGAAAGCTTCTCTGTAATTTACACCAACAGGTCTGGGGAGAAAAACCTAACACTTTCAATATTTAAGTTTTTTGGGTACTTCCCATGGGAAACTGTCCCTACCAAAGTGGCCATAGGCTGCGGTCCTCTGATAAATGGGCTTCTTCAGATCCAGATCCCTGGAATATACAAGTCCTTAACTTAATACAGAGCATTCAATCATAAGCAAAGCAAAACAAGAGACATTTTTCAGTGGTTCTGGTTTAGGTCAAGATTTTTTTCCCCTCAGCAGAGGGAAGACATGGAGGGAGAAACTCCATTGGTGGAGTAGGCTTGGAACAGCATATGCTGTGTGGGAAGCCAAGACACCTTCCATCTTGCTATAAAATCCAGACTAAATAATTGGATTCATTCACTGACTCAGCAGCTCCTCTCTCTCAATTCTCCTTTTGAGAATTAGTTGTCGTTTCTCAGGCTGCTTTGTTCTTTCGACAGTATCCTAGAAGATTTAGCTAGTTGTAGGCCAGTCCAAACTCACCCTGAGAAACTACAAGTGTCCAATCTCACATGACATCCTAGGATACTTACCCCTCACATGGCTACAGAACATCAGCATCTGGTGATCCATTTGGGTGGAACCACTTCTCCCTGCAGTTTAAGTAGCTCTTGTCTAGCCCAATGGCTGCTTCTGACCTTAAATCTGATGCTTCCAGCACAGGTTGCAAAACAGGCACGAATGCAAACAGCAGCAAAACACCGGTTCAACAGCGCACCCAGGCAGGCAGCCAAGCCCTGCTCTAGCAGCCTAGATCTTAGATCCAGGAGCATTTAGCACCCAGTCTAAAGGCAACTTCTGCCTTCAAACACCATTAGAGCTCTCAGATACTTAATCCAAGAAGCCACCTGTTTGGTTACAGAGATGGGGTTAGCTACTAAGGCAGTCCAGCATGGAGAAGTGTATTTCTACAGTCAGCATGACATGGTTAGAAATCCATTCCAGCAGCATTTGCACCGGTCAGTTTAGCCCTGTCCTTCATTCCCTACCCATTAGCTGCTTCATATTTTTCCAAAGCAAGTAGGGAGCTATTCCCCCATCTGCATGCATTACCATCTTTACCTGACAATGACCCCAGGGCGCAGGTCAAAGTTCTTCTTCACAATCTCTAGCAGCTCCCGCTCACTCTTTGGTGAAGTGCCATAATGGAAAATGGAGATGGACAGCGGGTGGGACACTCCAATGGCATAGGAGACCTAAGGGCAAAGGAGAATTTACACACCTCAGGGCAGTACTTGAGGCAGAAGACTGTGGGCACCCAGCCTAATGCCCCATATTCTGCAGGGGTACTTTGTTCCAGTCCCATCTACCCACCCAAATGCTTGCCACAACTGCACCTCTACTAATTTAATTCCACTCCCCAGTTACCAAGAATGACCGGCATTCCTTTCAGCTGCTCCTGAAGTATTTACTCTGTTCATTACTCCCTGCTTCCTCTCCCCTTCTCAGCTTACCTACTATTCCTGGGTCATTCTTTGCTGTTCCCTAGAGCCTGTCCTGGAAGGGAAACCCAAGCTGCACAGCACACTGCCAGCTATGCCAAGTATAATGGAACTATTGCATGCTACATTACCACTCCCATGATTTGGACAGGACTGCCTGTACAACCAACAGCAGCACTTGCCATTCCCTCTGCAAATTCCAGTTATCCACCTCCCGCACTAAGCATCCCATTGCTTTCCAAACACCATCCCATCAGCTCATACTGATGGGATTTACAGGCATCCCAATGCATCTAGCCACACCCCCTTCTCCTTCCAGATCCTCACACCCCGGAAGATGTTTGGTTCAACGCAGTTTTGCTGGTGAAAGGGCCCCCATTGGCCACGAATACTGGTGGCTAAATCCACCTCTTTTCCGAACTTCCCTCTCAAACCTAAGGCAGCAGGTCAGACATACCTGAACAAGTACTCTCCTGCAGAGACCAGCCTTGACAAGGGACTTGGCTACCCAACGAGCAGCATAAGCAGCAGAACGGTCCACCTTGGTGTAATCTTTCCCAGAGAAAGCACCTCCTCCATGAGCACCCCAGCCACCATACGTGTCAACTATGATCTTCCGGCCAGTCAAGCCAGCATCTCCCTGGAATTAACAGCTCCCATTAAACTGAACTCAGATGAGAAAGGTTGTTTGGTTTAGAGCACAGGAACTGCCACAAATAGCCAAATCCACAAACACAATGCCTGATTCTTGCACCCAATGAAGTCAAATGCAAGCCCCTCTACAGTCAGTGGGAGCAGGGCCTTCAAATTAAATTCACTAGGATCTGGTTTCACTTTAAATGTAACTACCTAATACAGTTGTTTCCTGACAGGCAATTTCTCCACTGAGCTTTGTAGAGTGGCCATTAGTTCTGCAAGAAAGAAGCTGGGCTACAAGTCTGCACTGGAGATCCACAGTTGCGAGGATATAGAGTGTGATGCACATATTGCTAGAGATGGGAAGATGATTGGCCCACTTTCAGCACCTGCATGCAGATTAGACATGCCCAAGTGAAATTCCTGAGTCCATTCCAGGTACTATCAAAGCAGACTTACCTGGGGACCACCAATGACAAAGCGGCCACTTGGCTGCAGGTGGTATATTGTATCATCATCCAGGTATTTTGCTGGCACAACAGCTCTGATCACTTTCTCCTTCAGAGCATCCCTCATCTCCTCCAAGCAGACATCTTCATCATGTTGAACCGAAATGACAATTGTGTGGACTCGAATAGGAATGACAGCACCACGGTCCTGCATGTACTGCACGGTCACCTGAAATGATACCCCAGGCCACGAGAAGAGAACCATGTCAGGGATGAATACACCGACAGCAGATCTTAATGGGACAGTGGTGCTCTCCATACTCAGACAGCTATGTAGGATTGAGAATACTGACTAGTTTCATTTCATTACTGGCCTCTCCTCTTCCTGAAGGCTGAAATCCATTCTGCTCTTACAGGTCAGCCTGTCTTAGCCCACCAGAGCCTGTGGCTGGGCTCTCCTGCACATGCCTTTTACTCGAGCAGCATGACAGGCCTCCACTTACCTGAGTTTTAGAGTCTGGTCGTAGCCAGGGCAGGGTGCCATTGCGACGCAACTCTGCCAGCTTGGCATTCAGCTTGTGGGCTAGGACAATCGTCAGGGGCATGCACTCCTCCGTTTCATCTGTAGCGTAGCCAAACATCAAGCCCTATGGGGGAAAAGTGATCTGAAACTTTAGCTTCAACAGAGCCAGCTGGTGACAAGTGCTAAATATTGGCCCATGAACTAGAAAACACTGCCCCTCACTGGAAACAGCTCTTACTAGAACACTAACCTGGTCTCCAGCACCAATATCCTCTTCATTCCTATCAAGGTGGACTCCCTGGGCAATATCAGGAGACTGCTGCTCCAAGGCTACCAGGACATTGCAAGTCTTGTAATCAAAACCTAAAACACACAAAGCAGAATTTCAGATTCACAGGATACCTGCATTGTTCAGCTAATCCTAGACCATTATATTTGTTCCTTAGAAATCCTGGTTACAGGTATTTTTAGGAGCCATCGGCTAGAAACTAAAACTTTCCAAACCCAGAGAAACAAGTAGCCAGAGGCACTGACCTTTGGAAGAATCATCATAACCAACATGTTTGATTGTATCACGAACAACTTTCTGGTAGTCAACAGCAGCTCTGGATGTGATCTCACCAGCCAGGAGGATCATACCAGTCTTTGCAACAGTTTCTAGAAGAGGGTGAAAGGAGACTCATCAACTTCAGTGCCCCCAGAGAGAAACCGCTTCAAAAAGATGACAAAAGTGCCGTTTCTCTCCTTTAGTAGGCTATGTATTCTCACCACAAGCAACTTTGGCATCTGGATCCTGTTTCAGGTGGGCATCAAGGACAGCATCGCTGATTTGGTCACAGATTTTATCTGAAAAGAAATCAAATAGCCAATCACTTTTAGTGCAATGTGTTTTACTGAATCACTTTCCCTTTCTGCTCAATATATTGAACTTCAGCCAATTCTGGGAGTCTCCGCACAACTCAGTAAACAGAACGCAACAGCCACAGTGTTACATGACCCCAGGCAGAAGTGTCCTCTTACACTGGTCATTTCCTGTCACTCAGATGCAGGTCATACCATGGTATAGAAGAGGTTTTTTGTATTTGTGTGGAATCCTAATCATTTGCTAGTAGAACTTTTCCACTCAAGTTACATTTATACAAGGACTTGCATTTAGCCATTCATCCTACCTGTCCTTGTGATGTAGCTGCAAGATAGGATTATGACAGTATGCAACTTACCCCAGCCCCCAAAATGACAACACACTGCCTTGCCAAAAAGATTTACTTTAGCACCCAGATCACAGCGGCATCCCAGTTCTGCCCTCATAAGCACATAGAAGAGAACAGCTTCAATTTGATTTGTATGGATGTTTAATTTTAGAAAACTGCACTACAGTAGGGCCCCTCTAGATTTTCACATGAACAGCAAGTGCCCAACATACCTCCACTGGTGGAATCTGTAACCTTGCAATACTGTACACTGCAGTCATGTTGCCATTAGCCATGGCTGCCAAGAAGCAGTCAAGTTGTGAGCAACATGCAGCCAGCCTGAGAATGCAGAACTGGTTTTAGTTGGTCACCCTCTATGTGCACAGCTATTTCTTCTAGCATAACTGCTACAGATAATTATTCTAGGGCAACCTAAACCCACTAAAGTACCAAGGGGTTTGCAAGAAAAATTCAAATTCTGCAGTGACTGGGAGATGTCCTTGACATTGACCTTACAAATCAGATTTAGATCAGAGTGACATAGTTCTGAGTGCTGCACTGGAATGATATGGAATAAAGGAAAGCCTGACACTGAATTAAGTCCACCCATCGTCTTTAACCCATTCATTCCTCAGACCTCTTATCAGTCACCTTGAATGGCAGTGCTGAAAATCATGTGACAATAAAGCAGGATTTCCTAGACCACTCACAGATGGAAAAATTTCCTCTGGATGTAGTTTACAAAATGATATCAGAAAATAGCTGATTAGGATAACTAATTTTGAGTACTGTTCTTCGTAGCACTCTGCTTTCACTACAAGACTAGTAGAGGAATACATCTGTTTGGCCAATCTATGCCAGACCATTGCTAGCCAATGGTTTTAAAAGCTAATCTGAGGCAACCTAGGTCAACAGCACACTGAACAGACTAAATTAGTTATGCAGTATGAAAGACATCTCTAATCAAGCAGAGAGAATGGGAATCTCAGCAGAATGGGGCCCCAAAATGGAAACTGCAGTCAGAGAAAACACAAGGTTATTATACTGAAATGAGGCCAGGGCTGAGACAGTGTGTTAATCCTTCCTTGTCATAGAACTGAATAATCTACTGAGCCTTCACCTCATAAGTTTCTCCATGGCAAATCCACACAGCACGCCACACTATTTTAGACACATTCTGCAGTGGAGGAAAAGCTAGTGACCTGTAGATCTTTCAGTGTCCAAGTCTGAAACATGAGGCTACTAAAGACTAGAATCATAGACAATGAGAGTTGGAAGGGACCTCAGGAAGTCATCTAGTTCCATGCCCTGCTCAAAGCAGGACCAACTTCAGCTAAATCATCCCAGCCCAGGGCTCTGTCAAGCCACACATTAAAAAAACAAATGTGGGTGTATATATATCTGTAAACACACACGTACACACCCCATCTCGATTTGTCTTTATTTAAGTCTCGGTTACTGTGTTCAGCATCTCCAGAATCCCTCTTGCTCCACAAACACAGCCCACAAATCCTGGACAAGCTGGCTGAGCACCCAGCCACCAAAGCGGTTTACTGAAGCTCTTAGGAAGATGAGGAAAACGAGAAACAAGGAGGCTAAGTGACTTGCTCAAGGTCATCCAGCAGGGCCAGTGCCAGAGCCAGTCTGACAGCCGCCAGGCCAGCACCCCAGTGGCCGGCTATTAAAGTTATGCCAACGCGGATGTTCCTCGATGGCGGGGGAAGAAGGGGAGTCCTCTGGCCAAGCGACTTAACTGGATGCCATGCGAGCGATTGGGTGCAAACGGCAGGCGGGTCCCCGGAGCAGGCGTGGTCGGGACTGGTGGCTAGGATCGGGCATCGCTTACCAGGAAACTGCTTCGTCATGTGCCGGGCGCCGGGGTGACTCATCAGCGCCCCTCTCCCCGCACAGCCGCGGGGAGCCGCAGCGCTTCCATCACCCGCTCCAGCACTGCACGAAGGGGCTCCTGAGCACATCCCCGCCCCTTCCCCCGCTACAGGCACGCGCGCTGCAAGCGGCCCCCCCCTTCGTTCCTGGGGCCGGTGGCGCGGCCCATCATGGCGGAGGCGGACAATGGATTTACATCCCCCCCCAAGCTTACAGCCTCCCCACAAGGGGACCACGTGCCGCTCGGCAGAGCCTGCAATGCGGTGTGCTCGCGCCCTCGCGGCTGACGGCGGAGAAGCGCGTGCGCGCACGCGGCTTTCATCTCCCCTTCCCCTCCGGCGCGCGCGCCGACCATTCGCACCTTCCCCATCCAGACTCGGCTGCGCTGCCCTGACCGCCCCCCCCATGAGCACGCGTGCACGAGCCTGGAATGGTGGGCGCTTCCTTATGAGACGCCCAGTTTCCCGCCTCGAAAGAGGCCCCGCCCTCACCGCCCACCCGCCGGTTCTCACCTGGGTGCCCCTCGCCCACGGACTCGGAGGTGAAGAGGAAGCTGCCCTCGTCGATAAAGATCTCGTGGAAGCCGTTCAGCTGCCCGTTCATAGCGGAACCGGTGAGAGGCGACGAGACGAAAATTGAAACGACAGTAGCTTCAAAACTCACCGATCGGAATGAACAGCGCCTCAGCGGCACCGATATTTATATCCTCCAGAGCCCCGCCCCCCTCTCGCTAGACCCCGCCCCGCTGCAACGCGCCAATCGGAGGTGTGAGGGGGCGGGTAGGGAGAACCAGGCTCAATCGGCCTCAACCACTCCTCGGAGAGAGGGGCCATGTTATATAATAAATACCCCTCCTGCCGCACCGACCAGCTATCTCGGAGAGGGAGGCAGGGGATTTCCCATCACTCACCATACGGCGCGACAATAGTTCCCGTCCTTAACTGGCCCCCAGCAGGGTGATACAAGGACGAGTCGGAAGCCCCCCCCCCGTGTCTGCCACTTGGACTGTTCCCAGACAATAGATACCGGAACGGGTGCCGCCGCAGGGAGGCAAAATCTGTGTGCGCATGCGCAGTGAGAGAGCCGTTCCCTTGCTGCGGGGTGACTGCTGCCGCTGCCTGCGACCCGCCCGCCAGGGAATGAATCTTACTGCTGCGCAGGCGCAGCGCTTCTCGCGCGTTGCCACTGAGAATGATTGAGGAAGGAGGCGGGCACCTAAATCGCCTCATGGCCTGACCTGCTCTGGCGGCCATCTTAGTTTTCTCCCCTCCCCCACGCTGGCCAGTATGAATCCCCCACATCCCAATCCCGACTCCCTATCAGGGAGCAGTCCCACTGTGGGCTCATGTACCATGAACCCTGCCAGGCACGGCTTGCCCCCTGCGCCCGTCCCACCCTGCTCGCTCTGCATCTGTCCTTGGCACCCAGCACCCTCCACTGCACAGGGGCAGCTGCTGGAGAACCCCCTGGGCCTGGCTTAGTGAGATCCAGGATAGCCCATAGGCACCAGCTGGGGTCAAGGTCTCTGTGGTGGGGGATGTGGCCAAAGCCACCTGTGGGGTGGACATGAGCTGGGGGTGCCCTCCTGTTGGGGCGGTCTCAGGTGCCAGATGGGACACAACCCTGGAGGGGTTGGCGGAGGAAACAGTCAGATGTGGGAGCTAAGCAGCTGGGGAAGATCCGGGCCCCATTTGTCACCATAATGCAGCTGTGCAGGATGAGCCCTGGGGCCCACATCTCTGATTTCAACCAGGAGATTGCACCAGAAGCTCAATGCATTGCACTTGCCTGAAGGTTGCGCTTTAGTTTTCACCATCTGAGCTGTGGGGCCAAGCCGGCTGGGCGATTCCAAGTGAAATGCACAGCAAAGACTATGAACTGTGTTGGTCCTACTATTTGTCTCCTGCCATCAGTGTGCTGACATGCACATAAAATCCCATTGTCTTGGCCCTTATTTATATATCTCTTACCTAGGATTACCAGACATCAGGCAGGAGGACATGTCCTCCTTTTTACCTTCATGTCCTCTGTCCAGCAGTTAATGTGCCCCCTAAGAATATTTCTGTTGTTCAACTTGTTCTCCATTTTTTCCATGCTGCCATGCATTCATTAATCATTACCCATTTTCCATGACATAATATGGTAATGACAGTTATATTAATACTACATTTTCTCCATGTCCTCCTTTTCATGCTTTGGTATCTGGTAACCCTATCTTTACCAGAACAAATAATGAGTCTGGGCAAAGATAAGGCCAGATTCCCACTAATTCATGAGGTGGCCACTGTAACAGACAATGGGGGCGGAGGACACATAGACACAGTCATTTCCAGATACAGATAAAACAATTGAATTTATAATAATAGTGTATATATCTCAGGCACTGGGTTTGGGGTATTTTTGTTTGGTTGGTTGGTTTTTGTTTGTTTTTTAAGTCAGATATTTTCCTGATGGCAAAAATACTCAAAATCCAGCTAGAGATGAGGTTTAGGGCTGAGAGAGCAAAGTGCTGTCCTATCAGTATTTTACCTTCCTTCCGCCCCCCCCCCCCCCCCCCGCTTCTGGGACACTGTTAATTAGGCCGTAACAAAACCACATATTTATAGAAATAAGTTAATGACCTTTTTTAAAAGATAAATGGAGTTTCTAAAGGCAGATAGTACCCCCTGCACCTGCACTGTTGTAAACATAAACACAGCATAATAGGGCTACTGACAGAATGCCTCGTGGCTGGGCTGGTGGGAGCTTTCAGTTTGTTATTTCCTTCAATATCCAGAGGGGTAGCCATGTTAGTCTATTTCAGCAAAACAAACAGTGAGTTCTGTGGCACTTTTAAAGATTAACAAATGTCTGGGGAGATTTTCTATCCTCCTCCTCATCATCATCATAAATGGCGATATTTATGCCAGTAAAAGGGGTAGACTGACCCATGCTTTCTTTATATCCCAGTCCAGCCACTAGCAGCTGAATTTCCCAGCTGCCTTCCTGCCAATATCAGCCCTGACCTGTAAGAATCACAAAGGAATTCAGTCTCCTTCCACTGTAGAGTCCTATTGTGATGGCAGAGTTTGAGATGCAGCCACCTCTCTGCTCAGAAGTGGACTGAGATCCACCAACTCCAGTGCTACCAAAGAACTGGGAGCCATTCCCACCCTGGGCTGGATGGGAACCAATACCTGAGAGGCAAAAGTCTATAAAACAGGTTGCTGACCTCCATGCTAGCCCCACCTCCCTGACCCTCAGCCAGTGCCAGCAGCCCTCTCTGCCAAAAAAAAAAGCAGCATCCCTCTGAAAATTCAGCAGCAGCCACAGCTGGAGTGGGAGGTCCCTTCCTCCCTAGGTATGCCGCCAAAAGGACCTGTCCCCAGGCATGCTGTTAAAAAGAGCCACTCTGAGCAGCTGCTTTCTGCGGCATACCTGGGGACCCCTTCCCCAGGAATGCCACTGAGAGGAGCTGCTCCAGGCAGCTTCTTTATGCAGTGTGCCTGGGGTCCCCCTCCCCACGCACACCACCGAAAGGAACCACCCAGAGTGGCTTTTAATGGCAGGAGAGGCAATTTCAGCAGTGCCGCAAAGGATGCTGCGTGCCACTCTAAATGGGCTCACGTGTCAGTCTCAGAACACGTGGGGAGTTGCCTACTTTAAATGATCATGACTGACTTCCTGAACTTTCTGTAGCTCGGACGCCTTTAACTGTCTCTCTTTACATGGAATTGGAATCAATCACTGATGAGCATAAATTCAGTTTAGCTGATATTACTGTGCCCCGGGAGGTGTTTCTCACAATTGGAATGTAAAAATCAATGGTTATAACCTAGTTTGGAAGGATCAAATGGGGATAAAGGGAGGGGGCATGGCACTCTATGCCAAAAACGGCATCATGCCCTGTTTCTAAGTCCTAGATAATTCAGAAGAAAGTGATCTTGAATACTTATGGATCAAGGTCCTAATCTATAAAATTCAAACCAGGAGACAAAGGGGGTGTCATCACAGGCCTCAACCATGATGACTACGTTAATGAAACCAAGCAACAACTCTCCAACACCACTGGCTATAAAGAACTCAAAGAACCACATCATCACCTCCACAATTCACTCAGGAATTTAAGGATATTATCAAATAATTCCCCAAATAATTCCAAGGGAAAATCTACAACCTCGTTCACCACAAACCCACCTGAGGGACCTTCTACCTGCTTCCTAAGATAAACACAAACAAGAGAACTTAGGCAGACCTATCATATCTGGCAACGACACTCTTACTGAAGGAATATCAGGAGAACTTACAGAGAACATCCTCAAACCACTCACTGCACAAAGGACCCGCTTCCTCCTGGACACAACCGACTTCCTCCAGAAATTTCAAAACATTAACTCAGCCTCCCTCAGAACACAATCCTTGCCACATCTCTACACATCAACATCCCTCACAACGATGGCGTTTCTGCCTGCCTCAAATATCTTCAATGGACAACACTTGGATATCCACCCCAAACAAATCATCACACTCATCCCTTTCATCCTCACCCATAACAATTTTACATTCAACAACAAGCACTTGGTATGAACTGTGAGAACAGCCATGAGGACTAGGATGGCTTTCCAAGGCACCAACCTCCACATGGGCTATGTTGAGGAAGAATTTCTGGACCAATGCCCCATGAAACCAATGATATATCTGAAATAATTCAATGATATTTCCATTCTCTGGACAGATGACCTCAGTTCCCTCATAGATATCTACTACAATTAAAAAAAACAAACAAACCAAACCCCCCACCTATCCATTAATCTCTCTCCAGAACACTCACACACCAACATCAATTTCCTGGACACTATGATCAGCTTCAAGAATGGAACCCTTCAGACAACCTCAAAGAAACCCAAAGATCACTACACCTATCTTCACTGATCCAGGAACCATCCCAAACACACCAAGAAATCTGCTACCTACAGCCAGACACTCAGATCTGATTGATAGAATATACTCCAAGGAGAAAGTCCAGGATGCACACCTTAAAACACTCAAAACTGCCTTCTCCAAACAAGGATACTCCACCAGAAAGGTAGATTGCATCATGAATGGACCACCCAAATACCCAAAGGAACCTGCTTCAATAGAGAAATAAAACTCTCTCTGACCACGCACCCCTAGTTCTCCCCTGCTACCCCATACTGGAATCCATATGAGATATCATTAAACAACTAAAACCTATACTCAGTGGGGACCACATTCTGAAATAAATATTTCCTGAACCTTCCTTATGGCCTTCAAACAACCCTCCAATCTCTTCAAAGTCATCATCAGAAGCAAGCTTCCCACAGACCAGAACCCACCAACTCAAAGCAGCACCAAATGCAAAACCTGTAGATGTATCTCCATTGCTCAGAGGATCAACTATCCTCCATAATAGATCTTTCCGGATCCATGGCTATGTCTACACTTGCAAGTTAGGTCAACTTAAGGAGGCTTAAGTCAACCTAACTTAGTCCCTGTCCATACCAGGCTTTCATTAAGTCAACTTAATTAAAGGTTAGGTCGACTTAATAAGAACCGCTGGTTAGGTTGACCTAACCCTTAAGTCGACTCCTTAGGTTGACCTAAGCACAGTGTGGACACTTAAGTCCACTTTATTAGGTTGACCTAAGGGCAGTTAGTTCGATCTACTAAGTCCCCATTCAGGGGAGCACTTTGTTAAGACCTAACTTTCTGTAGTGTAGACATAGCCCATGGGTCCTACAGATGCCTATCACAATATGTGGCATACCTCATCTAGTGTACTAAATGCCCCAACAACTACTATGTGGGTGAACTAAGACAGTCACTATGCTCTCGAATTAACTCACACAGAACAAATAGTAAAAGACAAAAACACCATGAGTGAATGATAACTCCGTATCTGACTTCTCAGTGCTTATCTTAAAAAAAAAAAATCTGCATCATCCTGAGCTTAAAGTCATAGCTTTTCTAGAACTAATCATGGACTGAATAAAAACACTGGGTTTATGGCTTATTACAACATGGTAATAATAACCCACTAAACTGACTCCTTCAGCATTTTATTCCCCTGTTCTCCCCTATGACTGGAGAGGTGGTAATTGGCCACTTCATCTTGAGTTGTCCCTGGAAATATGTGTTAACTACTTGTGCTAAACATTTGGTACCACGCTGTATTTAGCTGTGATACTCTGAGTATATTTCCCAGACCCTTTCACTATGAGCAGGTCCAATAAAAGATATGACCTCACCCATCTTGTCTCTCTAATATCCTGGGACCAACACACAGTGGGTGCGCCTACACCTAGAAATTAAGTCGACTTTATTAAACCTTTTAATTCGACTTTAGGCTTAAGTCGACTTCCTAAAGTCGACTTAAGCCAGTCTAGACTTGGAGTAGCCCTAAGTCAACTTATAGTCGACTTAGGGCTCTCCAGGACTCCCCTACTGCTCTTCCTGCCGGGGGGGGGGGG
>ML685810.1:12467506-12534204 GCA_007922175.1 Pelusios castaneus
ACTTAAATTTACAAATGTAGACATAGCCAGTGACAATACTGCACACATAATGTGAACATGGCATGGTACACATTACATGGATTAAAAACTGGCTAACTGATAGGTCTCAAAATATAACTAAATTCAGAATTACCATCAAGCAGGAGTGTTTCCAGTGCGGTCCCACAGGGATCAATTCTTGGCCTTATACTCTTAAAAATAAACAAACAAACCAGGGGACAACCGTTAGAGAAAAATCAAGCAAGCAAAACAATCACCCAGGACCTCTCTATCCATCATCATAAAGAAGCAGAAAGAGGTACAAACCCCATTTTAATTTTCCTTTTGAAGTTACCTCTAAAATAGTCAGCAATACACTTTGACCATGTCCCAGATGCCAATCCTAGGGTGACCAGATGTCCTGATTTTATAGGTACAGTCCCAATATTTGGGGCTTTTTCTTATTTAGGCACCTATTACTCCTCACCACCTATCCTGATTT
Source organism: Pelusios castaneus (assembly GCA_007922175.1). Taxonomy (NCBI): domain Eukaryota; kingdom Metazoa; phylum Chordata; order Testudines; family Pelomedusidae; genus Pelusios; species Pelusios castaneus. The sequence goes on from ML685810.1 coordinate 12,467,988, forward strand.
TTTTATGCTTGCTGTCTGATCACCCAACCCCATCCCTACCTACACCTCTGGATGTGCTCCCATCTCCTTTGTTCACCTAATATTTATTGCTGTTTTTGGGTTTTTTTTAAACCATTCCTCTTCCACACTCTGGTACTGTGTTTCTGTGGCTCTGACCAGGCTAATTCCATGTTGTCTGGGGCATGGTGGGATACGGAAGAGAGTAAAGGTGGGCAAGCAGGAACACAAACAAAAAACTTTTTCTTTCTGCTCCTGTGTAAGAAAGCCCAGCCTGATCAGAAAACGGTGCAGTTAACCAGGCTTGATGGGCCACGTGTTCCTTTTCTCTTCTGTGTTTGACTTGGCAGCTCATGAAAGGTGAGGATCTGCTGGGGCCCACTGTAACACAGGCTGTACTAACTGTTCATTATCTATTGTGATTATTATGTATTTACCAGCTGGAGGCTGGCTCCTGTGTGTGCATGGCCCTACAGCTGTAGAATACAGAGACAGTCCTGCTCCCAAGCAGTTCTCCTGTGTCGCACTTGAAAAGCAACAGTGCCAAACACTGGGCGTTGTACAAGGTCAAACCACTTCAGTGCTGCCCTGCACCCCCAGCTATTCCTGTCTGGGGCTCCGTGTCTGCATCGCTCTGCTGCTGCCCCAGAACCCTGACCCTGAGTCCCCTGCCCGGCCCGCTAAGATCCCACACCCGCAGCTGTGTCATTGCTCGTCAGGCCTGATCTACAGCCCCACCTCCCCCCATCACTGCTGGTGCAACAAATGCCTTCAAACATTGTTCCCTCCTGAGGGCCCAACCTGACAGCCCCACGTAGTCCCGCTGGCAATGGGATAAGTGAGTTCAAGCCCTGCAGCTCTTCCTGGGACCTCAGTTGGCTAAAGCCCAGAGAGGTGCAGCATTTCTCTGCTCTGTGGTCAGCAATAGCCCTTTAAGATGGGGATGCAGGAGGGCACTGGGCATCTGTCCTCCAGTGAATCTGGTACTCTGGGATCGACACCTCCTGTGGCAAGACCTTATGCAGGATTACAGATTAAGCCCTGCAATGTTAGTGGTGGACGGCTGAAAGAATGAGGCATCTGCTGTTAAGGTCAATTAAGCAATGCCCCTTCTGGCTCAACGGGTGAAGGCCTGGCCTTTAGAACTGGCAGATTAGAGCCCTGAACCATGAGTAAATGGGATCACTCCAGCCAAAGCTCTCTTTTCTGGGAGCCCCCCTCCTTCCCTGGTGCGAGAGGGAGGTTTTCTGTCTTCCGATGTGTTCTGAGGCCTCCTGTGAGTGACTCAGCATTTTAGACATGCACTTTCCCAGGCTTGGATCAGGTTTGGACAGCTCTGTGATGAGACACAGGTGCAGCCGGCAGGATGCAGAGATGGAAAGCTGCCGGCATTGTGCCTGTTGCTAATGGGATTATTTAAAATGGCATCTGCTGATAGGAGAGCAAAACACATCTAATTCTTCAGTGGCTGAGGGGCTGCTGACATTTCAAAATCACATTAGGATCTGATCTAGATATTGTAAGGGCCAGCGTGCGCACACCAATGGGTAGACCCAGAGCTCCTGGGCTGTGCATCACACCCCCGCATCCCACTGGCCACATCTGGGCAGGCTCTGGTGCTTTTGGGGATGATCAAATTCTAGCCCACGCTTGCTGTGGTGTTCCTAGAAGTGAGACTGGGTTGCCAGCTGTGATGCCCATCAGCTGGTGAGGGACACCAGGCAGAGGACAGATGGGGGGTCATAGTAACAGGGAGCAGAGGCACCCCCTTGGAGTTGATGCCTGTGGGTGGGGAGACACTGCCGGCTCAGTCTGGGTGTGAAGAAAATCTCCAAAAGATGAGTGCAAGGAAGGTAGAGAAGGCACCAGAGTCCTCCTTTGACAGCCCCTTCCCAGGAGCACCACACAGGTATTTACCCTACTGGGCAGCTCCTCCCATAGCCCATTAGGGGACCAGGACCCAGTACTGAGCCTGTAGCACAGTCAAGGACTGAATCTGGGTCTCCCCACTGCGAGGTTACCACTAGAATCACTAGTAGGCCATCTTCCCACTCCTCAGCTAGCACTGCCAAGATTTTGCAGGCAACGGCCTCCTAGTTCTCTCTGTCACCTGTGCCTGACAAATACACCCACTGGAGTAGAAGTGGGGGAAGAAAAGCTTATTTCTTAGTGACAGTCCTGGGCCAGGCCCATGGGCTGAAGTCAGGGCCAGGCACTGTGCCTACAGCCAGGGCACTGCTACTGGGAAGGGTTAACCTTGGCCAGGCTCGTTTGTGGACTGAGCACCCTGTTGCGGGACTTTTTTGACCATGTCATGCTGGCTTGCATGATGCAATGAAGCTGAAGTCTTACCAATGTGGGAGCCAGGCCAACGTGGCCCAGCAGGTTGGAGTGTCCCTCAACACGCCCAGAGCAAGCTATTCAGTCAACATGCTGGGGACACCCAGGCCCTGCCCCTGCTCTCCAGGCCTCTGGAAAGCAGCAAGACCTGCTCTTGCTGCAGGTCAGCGAAGCCAGGCTTATGCAATCTGGCTGCTACTCCTCCACCAGCCTGATGTAAGAGTCGGTGGCTATTTCCATTGTAGGAGGGGCTAGGCCAGAGCCTCTTCTCCTGGTGGAGTCTTGGAACTTCTCAGGGCTCTGGAGTTTGAAGGTGGGATGGGACCCTCAGTGATCTTGTGGTCTGGCCCCTTTATAGCTCCCTTTGCTGGTCCCCAAGACCTTCTCCTCCTGGGCTCCTATGACAGCACTTGGAGCCAAAGGTTCTTCCCAATGGACTGATGCAGCATCTCAGTCTGGGGCTGGCTCACAGCACCACATTTACTGCCCCCTCTGTGCTACGGCTCCTGACCCTTTCTCTAGTGCACCTGCTGCTTTCGCCTTCCTCCCTGCGGCTCAGGGGAGACCTGAGCATCTCTGGCAGGAGAGCATCCATCAGTGTTAATCCCAGCCAGGGATTCCTGGATGCTTCTGTGTAGGGCAGTAAAGAGCAAACCCTTTTCAGAGACTCGGAGCTGAGCTAACAACCATAAATGTAGTGTAGGCCTGCCCCAGCAGTCTGATCACAGGCCGAGGAGCCAGCAATAACCCAGAGGCACAGTAGGATGCACCATCACTTGGAAACTGTGGCGGGGGAGGGACCCACTAAAAGAGCTGCATGATCCCAGACAGAAGCAACAGGCTGGGCAAGGGTCATGGGCAGCCTTACAGAGACAGTCAGACGAGAGAAGCCAAATAGGCCATTCTGGCCTTGACCTCTAGGAATCGGGTGCCAACGAGTTTTAATCCCAGAACTGATGGTCTCTCTTGTGCCATGCCTCAGTTTCCCCAATTTAAAAACTGGACAAAGGTTATCCTGATGGTTAAGTAGTGTGTGTATCTACTGCACTTGGAATTAGCACACAACCCTTTGAGGCATTCTCTCTGTGTTTTTGTATCCAAAGCGTAGAACTTGGAAGTAATATTTGTAGATGAGTATTATTTACTAATAAGGCTTTAAGGAGTTAGTGGTATCTAGGAAGTGTTATTTGGTGTTTGAAGTAGCATTTGCATCCTGAGGATTCTTTGCGTGCTGTGTATTAAATCTCTAAATTGGTATTTTTGCATACCCAAGTATCATTCTTCATTGTACTCAATATTTGCTTTGTTCCATTCCCTTTGAAAGGGCTTCCAACACTTCACTGCTGGAATTGACACATCATCCAGCTTCTTTGTCATTTCAGAGCTTTCCAAACCAGTTGCCTTTGCTAAGCAAGTGTTCACCTACCACCAATCCACATCTCTGAGCCATCCAAGGAGTCTTCCACCAAAACCCAGGGGGATCAGATGTGGCATTCCTCATGTTAAGCCTTGAGACTGTCATTAGGAAGGGGCAAACACTTGCTTTTTGGGTCACCTTTAAAGCACAGAAATGCCAAGTCTCCTTCTTGCTGCCTCATCACAGTCTCTCCCTATCCTTCTGCTGAGCTCCAGTGGGTTACATAACCACCAGATACCCTCCAGGCCTCTCTGGAAGCCATGCTTTGCACTGTGGGAAGCTGCCCCTGGCGAGACATGACCAGCAGTGGACATTCTCCCCTGCTTCCCATTCTCAAACACCATTGGCCAAGGCACCAATCCACCTGGATCTGGAGTAGAAGATGTGGCCCTGGCTGGGCACTGGAACCAAGAAGTACAGCTGGTGCCTAGGAAATGTCTGGCACAGCAAGTGGGTATGGCTTTGTACCAGAGCTGCCACCACAAAGCATGTGGGCAATGGCTTCCACCAAGAGGGTCAGGGCCGAGGATTTGTTGGGTAGGAGAGGACAGTGCAGAGGTTAATGAGAGGTGGCAAATGGGGAGGGAGAGTCCATCTGGCAGAAAGGGACGGGGCGGGGGAAGCTCCCTCCCTTAGGTCTGTGAAGTCTTGGTGGATTCAGACCCTACTGAGTTTTAATCATCTTAGCATCCCAATGTGCCTGGAGTGGGACCTGCTCCAATGCCTGCAGATGTCAATGGCAGCCAGGAGTCTTTGGACCAGGTCTTGTTATCACCATGGCTAGTCCTTTGCACATAGTCCTCCCACTTCTATTTGTTAGTGTGCAAGCGAGTGGTGAGTAGCATAGGGCTAGGCCAGGTTGTGAGCAGAGAGAGGTAAGCGGATAGCAAACATGGACACACTCCATCATGGGGCAGTCATTCGCTGCAGCTGGGAAGCTGACCTGCAAGGCCCTGGATCCCTGCAGGGCAGAGGATTGAATTCATGAAAAAGGAACAACTTTTCAGTACAAGTGGTTCCTGGAGAGCAGCATAGTCCCAAACCCAGCCAGGACTGTGCAGAGGGGGAGGATGTTCTCATAAAAACATGAGAAAGCCAGACTGGGTCAGACCAATGGTCTGTCTAGCCTAGTGTCCTGTCTCCTGACAGTGGCTGGTGCTTCAGAGGGAATGAATGAACAGGCAATTGTTGAGTGATCCATCCTGTCATCCACCCTTAGCTTCTGTCACCCACCTGATTCCCACGGGAAAGGAGGTGAAATTGGTTTCATCCTAGGAAATTAAGGCCTATGGAAGTGTGGCCTCAGCCCTGCCCACACAATAATCTCCACCCCCTGAATAAACCCCACCCACAATTTCTCTGGAAGCAGTGTGGTCCAGTGACCTGAGACTCATGCTGAGCTCTGGCCGACCAATCTCCTGCATGACCACAGACAAGTCAAGTGCCTGCTCCGTGCCTCAGTTTACCCTTTATCTGTCAGGTCTATTTAGACTGTAAGCTCTTCAGGGCAAGGACCAGCTCTCCCCTTGTGTCAGGCACACATGGGGATGGTGACACTTGCACATTTGGCAGGGCAGGGTGTCAGCAAAGCACTGTGAAATTGAGGAATTAAAGAACAGGGATCTGTTGGTAATGCCCCTGGCCCCAGGAGTCAAGCAGGGACAGGCGAGGCAAAGGGACAGCTCCCATTTTGACAAGTCATCAAGAATCTGGATCAATCTCCTAGCTGCCTTTACCCAGCCCCAGTCCAAAGGGCAGGCCGCTGAGGTGCACAGCCATGCCAGCCCACTTCTGTTGATCTATGAAACTATTGTTAATCAAATGAGGCCAGAGAAGCTAATTATCAACGTGGGTGGGAGGCTGGGAGTTCCGTGACCACACTTACCCCTGCAGGCAGGCTCTGGAGACCCACCTCTGTGCCACTGCATTGCTCTGCTGCGATTGAATTAACCAACGCGCCCTCCTGCCATCCCACAGTTCTCCCCATCCCCCCCGATGCCCGCCTCAGGCCTCTAGAACGTCATGCTCCAGCTGGGCACATGGGTTGCCAAGGCAACCAGTGATTTCAAATGCCATCTCGGGCGAGCCTGCGGGAACAGCGCCAGGAAGGGGGGAGGAGGTTGGATGAGATGGCTGGGGAGTGGGGCTGGAAATGGGCACAGAGGCCTGGTTATTGTCAATCCAGCCTCCTGCACGTGCCGTGAGCTGCATTAGTCCAGAGGCTGCAGTTAATCCCATTTGTGCCTGCAAAATAATTGCATTACACAACAAATGGCCGGCGTGCATCCCAATGCCGGTGTTTGGCAGTGCAGCCTCTCTGGCTCCCCCAGTCTGGGCATTTGGCCCAGCCCTCGTTAAAACCATCCGGGGAGGCAGGGAGGGGGGAGGATGGGAGCCCCCCCACCTAACTGATAACATAAAGCATTTCAGCTGCTTCCTGCACTCCTGAGGGCAGCCAGGAGTCCTGGGTTTGATTCACGGAAGGGCCCTGGCTCTCTCTGAGGCCATGGCAGGGTTCCTTCCAAGAGCTGAGAGGCTGGGCAGAGGCAAGATCGGGGCAGGGAATTTATTTGGCGCAATCCTGTTTATGTGCAAAGCCCCAGTTCTCTAACCCACGAGCAGCTGGAGGCCATTGCTTTGTTTATAACTCCAAGACATTTTAGCCACACGCATGAGCGTGCTCTGTCTCTCACTCCTCTGATCAATCACGCCACACTATCCCACTCCATCCTGGTTGTCCACTGTGACCGGGGCCTCCTGGGTTACCCTCCTGGACATGCAACAATCAGGGCAAGCTGCAAAACCGGATGCCAGACTCCCCAAACACTGCTGGGTGGTACTTAAACCAGTCTCCCTATCAGTCACAACCAGGCTTCTGGTTCCCTGCACCAGGTACTAAGAAATCTGCCCAAAATAGAAACAGCCCTCTTTATTGCACTCCAGCTCCTCTGGCTCCCACCTAGCCGCATGGTCCTTTAAAGAAATAGGTTCTTCTGATCCCAAAGGGCCAGCCACATCACACAGAACAATATAGGTTTGGATCTCACCTAAAACACCACACCAATAGCCAATCCTTTAGTAAATACAACTAAAGGTTTAATATAAAAAGAAAAGAAGCAAAATATGAGAGCTGTTAAAGGGTCAAAGTCACTCACATACATACAAATGATTTAAAGTTCAAGTAAAGCAGTTTGCAGGTTTGTTCCTCTGGTAAACACCCAGCACCCAGGTGGGCCTCAGTCCTTTGTCCAGTCGCAGATAAATAGTTCCAGAGATGGGTGTTGGCTGTAGACTGGGGACTTGAGACAAGATGGAGTCGGGGCTGCTGCCTTTTATCACCTCTGGCCTTCTCCATGCTGTGTGCAGTTCTTTCCAATCAAAATGGAGTTGAGTCACATGTTCAAGTCCTAGTGGTTCAACAGGTTTCTCCCCGGGGCCCATCATACCTGGGAATTTCCTTAATGGGCCATTAGGGAAACAGTGACTGTAGACATCCAGTCAGGAGTGTTTCTCAGAATCACACAATTTGGAATACAGATACAGCTAACACATTCATAGCTTCTAATACAGATATGATACCTACACATAGACAAAATAATAATTTCTAGCAAGTTACGCCCTTCCTATTGATACCAAACATGACATGGTTCCTATGGATTATCGCAATTATGAGATATTAATACTAATAATATCATAAATGGTTCCCTAAATCCAGACAGCATCACATCCACATCTCCAGGCAGCCTGGCATTTGCCCTCAGTCAGGGCACAGACAAGTAGGCCTGTGTTTTGGGCTAGGAGCTGCCGCTTGGTGGTGGCCAGTGCGCAACCTGAACTTACCTGCCTTATCTCTCTAACATCCCAGGCTCCCCATGGCTACTGCCTGCTGTTCTCCCAGGCATTTCTTTGTCCATCTCCCAACGGGAAGGCAGGGCGGAGGTTACCCTCCCACCCGCAGCCAGGAGGTTGAACCCAGCCCCACAACAGTCCTGATAGTCCAGGCTGTGTCTACACCATACTCACAACAGATGTGCCCTCCTTCAATGGAAGGGGTGTTCCAATCCCAGCCAATGGAGTCAATCCACCAGCCTGAGAAAAGGTCAAGGGAAGATTTCTTCACAGCCCTGAGTAACATTGCGAGGTTGGTCTCATTTTTAAGTGTAGAGCAGGCCCAAGGGTACCTAAACGAAGGCCCAGGGCAGGACTGTTCCCTTGTGGCTAACTTGTGCCCCCGCAGCCTGTGCTGCTGCCGTTGTGCTGGTATTTTTATCTCGATCTGGATGTCTCCTCATGCTACAGTCCCACCTGCTGATTTTGCTGTGGAGACAGACCCTTGAGAGCCCGTCCCTGCCCCAGATCTTTCAGCCTAAGCAGGAGGAGGGGACTTGCCCAAGGTCACTCAATGGGTCAGCCACAGAGCCAGGAAAAGAAGTCAGCTCCCCCAGTCCCACTCCAGTGCCCGGCCACGCTGAGTCCCCAGCCTCCCAGAGCTCTGCTCGGAATTGAGTGGGGGTGGGAAGCCTCTTTGCGGCTGGGTTCCGTAGCCCTGGCTCTCAGTCCTGACTCCAGCCCTGAGCCTCCAAGGCCCTTTCCGTCTACAGTGGCAGGGTTCCCGTTATTCGGCCTAATGGATTCTCTGTTTAAAAGGCAGGGTGCTGAGAATGCTCTTGATAGCAACCAGACCCCCTTGCAATGTGCCGACCATCTTCTAAACATCCAAAAGCCTCTTTGGAAACAGAAAGCAGCCGGCACTCTGTTTCTAGCTGGGTAATTCCTCCCAGCATATATTCAGGTGTCCCAGAGTTTAGGGAGGCCTAACCTTTTTGCTGGCTTTCTGCAGCAAGTATTCCAGCCCTGGTGTCTGTTTTCCCTTTGCTCACAGGTGTGTTGTATGCATGGGTCAAAAGAGGGGCCCACTGAGCCAGACGTCTGGTCTCTGATCCTAGCCAGTCCCAGCCAGTCCCAGCGTGTCAGGGAAAGGTGTGTAAAAAATCCCCTTATGGACAGATTTCCTGAAGTACTCGTCACTGGGCATGGAGAGGGCTGGTGCACCCGAGAGATATGTGCGATTAGGGGACAGGCCTTCTTGCCCTAGTAGAAATCCATGCAGAGGTTTCCCCATGTCTGTGATGACCTACAGATCCATACATAGCAGTGTGGGGGCAATGCTGTGCCATGGACAACACTGGAACTCTGGAGATCTGCTCCTGTTCCTGCCATTGATGGGCTGGGTGTCCTCGGGCAAGTCCTGTCCCTGCTCCGCACCTCAGTTTCCCCCAGTGATTCCCCTTTGATTCCTAGGAAGAAGATGGCAGCTATTGGGTGGCATACACATGAGGAATTGTCCAAAATCATCCTTTGTTTTGCATCCTTTTCATCTTTGTTTTGAAATGGAAACCCCAGAATCACATATAGCCACTCCACTCCTCCAGGGGCACCAGAGTGTGCGGTGCTGGCATCATGAGGGTCTGAGAAAGCCTCAGGCTCCTGGGAGGTTGCGGGAGAGGTATTGTGCAAGCCATCCTGCCTTGCTGTGAGATGCGCATGTCCAGGAACTATCAGAGCAGGCTGGGGATGGAGCTGGGAGTACAGCCTAATCTGACAGCCCCATCCCCCACGCCTGCCAGGGGAATGGGTATGGGGCACCTGGTTATCTGAACCCCAGAGCCCAAGGCTAGTCAGGGCTTGTTATTCTTAGACAAAGGCATGAACCAAAGTGGATCCAAGTCATGCTAATACTCAGAGAAGGGTGGGGGCCAGGAGGGCTCCAGAGCAGAACATCTCTACCTGTGTAATGAGCTGTGCCAGGCAAGGGTGCAGAGCAAGTACTTTCATTGGCTGTGGCAACAATGGCTTGTGCCCCTGGCAGGCTCTGATAGGCTGCTGCAAGGGTGCTTTTGCTCCAGGGGTTTCTCATTGGTGGGAGAGTGAGCCCTGCAGCTTCAGACCCAAGATCAGCCTCCCACTGGATAACGGCCTGGGGTAGGGAGTGGACCCCCCAACCCAACCAAGCCGGTTATAACTCCTGCCCTGCCATGCCAGACTGGGCTGGGCATGAGCCTAGAGCACCAGCTGATCCTAGCACCCTCCCTCTCTCTCCCTATCTGTAGCCTCCACTACCCTAGTCTCTCCCTGGCAGTATTTGGGGTTGCCCAGCCATGTGATCCTGTGAAAGGGGGGTGGAGCTTCCACTCTGCAGCAGTGTGAAATTGACCAGGGAGGGGTGGCCTGACACTGATGGGCCTTCCCCTTGCCTATTTTGTGTCTTCTCACCCTGAGACTGGTGCAAATAAGGGGTGAGGCCACAAGGGGCTGGTGGATTTTCTGGGTGTAAATGGAGGTGAAAAGAAGGGGCACAGCTGAGTTCCTGTCCCCACACCTGAGTGCTGGGTCCCATCTCCTGCTCGCTGCATCCTCCCAGCTTGCTGTCCTTGAGAAGGTGGGATCCTTCATGTGCCAGACATCATCCGCCCCTTCTCCCTCCTTGGAGTGCCCCTGTCTCCATCCCCCCGTCCTGCCCGTTCCCCTTGCCTCTTTCCCTCTGCCCCGTGCCCACTTCCCTTCCATGGCCCCTCTCCCTTCCATTTCCATTTAGCTGATCCTTGCCCAGCTCCCCTCCAACACAACAAAAACCTGTGGCTGTCATGTGCTGTTTCCTCGCTTCCCTTGTTCCCTCTGCTGGTCTGGTGCCTTCAACCCTCCCCTCCTCCCCTGCATCCCTCTGGTCCAGGGATTTGCAGCCTGTGGCTCAGGAGCCTCATGCGGCTCTTCGTCTGCCCCCTTGTGGCTCTAGGCTTCACCCCCCCCCCCCAACTAGGGGATCCTGCTGGGGGCCTGCTCCTGGTTCTGGGCTCCCACCCCTGCCAGAGGACCTGTAGCAGGCACCCTACCCCAGCTCCCCCCACCTCCCACCAGGAGGCTACACCCATTGCGGCTTTCAAAACACTTGGTTATTGAAGAAATTTTTTTTTAAATGGCTCTTCTTATCTTTTGGGTTGCTGGTCTGGTGGGTCCATTTGGCTCACCCACTCTCCGGGCAGGGGCTGTGCATGCCACTCCGGGTTTGTGCCACACCTAGCACAGTGCGGCCCTGGGAGTGGTTGGCCCATAGGCTCTACTGTAATAATCGTGGGTAGTCACAGCCCCAGGTTCATAACCACAGGACAGGATTGTATGTCTAGGTGCAGGAGGGTGCTCAGGTCGTTGCCATCTCTTCAGCAGGTCCTTGGGATCACTGGCATTGGAAGGCACTGCAACACCCCCACTGAGGGGATCCCACAGAGTACAACCTTTCCTGTTACTGTTCCTCCTGGGCTCGAGGTTACTACACGGCAGGGCGTGGACCCACCCCATGTCTCAAACACATGACCAACAGTCAACACCAACTCTGCGGTGTTTACACTGAGTGCCGGGAAGTCATTATATAATCCTGGCTCTGGTGCTTCGTTGGGATCTGCCTGGCGGGCCGGGAGGGCACTCACCCTGCTGGCTGTGGGTGTGAGAGGGTGCGGTGTTGTTTTCTGGATAAAGTTCATGGCTCCCCAGAGGCGATGAGTGGCTTATTGGGACATGCATCTTGTTCAGTCTCCTCTGCCTCTGCTGGGCCCTTTGTGGCCTGGTGTTATGGGCAGGGGATGTCATGGAACAACGTTGGCAGGGTGCATCGCCCTGGACACCCAGCAATGTGGATCCTGGTTTGTGGCCTGCAGGCAGAGGTGGGGCTGGGGGCTAAAGATGGTGCAATGGGGAGAGTTTGGAGCTTGAATCCTCACTGCTACAAAACTGGACTGGAACACACAGTCGCCAGTGCCAGCTGTTTTGTCCCCCCTTCATCCTGGCTGCACAACTGGGTGGGCAAAGCCTAGGGCAGGGAGCCCGGACTTCCAGGCTCCTTTCCCAGACACTGGCTCCTGTGCTCTTCTCCCCCACCGCTCTCTGGTTTGGTTTCGCCACTGAGCAGGATGGTGATCCTGACTCACGCTATGGTGGGAGATTGTGAGATTCAGGCACATGTGTTTGCAAAGTGCTTTGAGGTGCCCAGGTGGCCCCTGCATAATCATCACCCCAGAAGAATGTGGTGTCCAGTATCCCAGGGCGGGGGATGCCAGCCACCTGCCCTTGTAAAAACCCAGCTGGGAAGCTCTAAGCCAGCTCGCTGGATGGAAGGTCTGATCTCCACTTAAATTGTAACTTGGCCCAGCCAAATTGTTCAGGGAGGTGGATTCTGCTTCGTATAAACTGGATGGTCCCAGAGTGGGTTTGGTTTAGCCCTGAACATGGCAGGTGGCTGACAATGTGCCTGGGGAGTGAATGTGGGTGGAGGGGGTGGTGTTGGGGGGCAGGAAATTTGCTGCTCTTAGAGCCTGGCCCTCTGGCTCCAAACACCAGGAGTGATTTTAACAGGTGCTGGCAATAGAGTCCGGCTTTGATCTCGCTCAGTCCAGAGTAAATCCAGAATGGTGTTCCAGAAGCCAGCAGGGCAAGTAAAGCAGGATGGGACCTGGGCTGCTCCCCAGATGCATCTCAGCTTCCTGCCCCAATAATGTCTCTGAGAACAGGTCCAGCTGGCTGTGTCCCTGGAGAGCTGCCATATCTGTGTGATATTCAGCTGCCCAAGCAGACATCTGCCAGGGAGAGAAGGGCGGGGGGACGACGACCACACACCCCCTTGCCCGCAGCTCCTGATAGGGAGGGAAAGGTTTGCACCCCTCGTTGGAGCAAACATACGGCAGGGGCCCTCTGGGCAGGGGAATCCGTCTGATCGTGAACAGGACCTTTCTGGAGAAGGGCCCAGTGAGCTGATATCCGCCCTCTCTGATTCCTCTCCCCCCCTACCCCCCCCCAATCCCCACCAGGGACTTGGCCAGGAGGAGGAATAGCAGGGCTGCCACGGCAGGGTGGAGCAGCCTGTTGCCTGAGGGCTCTGGTGCCACATGGTTCCTGTCTGGATGGTTTCAGGGCCTTCTCATGCATGGGCCTTGTGATGTTTCATCAAGGGCTAGTAACCAGTTCAGGGGCACTGGTGCTGGGATCCCCATGGCCTTCCGCCACAGGTGGCCAGCTGGCATATGTGACTAAAATCCAGAATCTCCCTTAGAGGGAAAGGAGAATCCCCACCAGCTCTCAGCAGTACAGTGCCTAGGACACACACATTGCACCCGCTGCCATTTGCTGGGGCAAAGCAAAGCAATGGCTGGCTGTTCAGGGAATGGAATACTGGCTGCTGATTGGTCACAGGGAGTTCATGTGTTAAGCCGATGCTCTGTGCATCATAGGGCAACAGGTGTGAGGATCCCAGCCCCCTTCCCCCCCTTTCTGGTTGGCTCAGCATAATGTGAGCCCAAAGGCCTTGCTTTTTAAGGCTGCTGAAAAGCAGCTATCCTGGGCTGGCTGCCATGCCCTGCACCTGACCCCCAACAGCTGTGGCACGTGGGAACTATCCTTCCTGTTCAGGCCTGGAAGGGGTTAAAAATAGGATGCCCAGAGGTGGATGGAGAACTTGGGGGTTCAATGGGATGCAGGAACATGGAGCTGTGGCTGGAGCTAAGGAGGCAGATACGCAGCTGGTGTCAATCATTTCCATCCAACCGGCTCCATCATCAGCTCAGAAATGCACCCGGTCAGCCCAGGAAGCTGGATGCTTGGGGTCTGATCTTGGCTGGTTTCCACGGGGGTGACTCTGGTGTGAGAGGAGAATGGAGTCCCTGGTGTGCAGGGGATGCAGGAGGCACCCTGGAGACAAGGCCTCAGGCCCACCAGGCACTAAAATATGTGGGGGAGCAAGTGAGTACTTCCCTTCCTGACCCCAGCCATGCCCAATATGCTCCCTAGAGGTCCTGGGTGGCAGAGAATAGCCACAGTGCAGTGCATACTAGCCACACCCCCCAATCTACCCCAATGAATCTTGGGGGACAGAGAATAGCCACAGGGCCGGGGCTCCGGCCATGCCCTCAGTCCACCCCTCCCCATGTGCCCTGAATAGCCATGCCCCTGATCTGCCCTTTATGGGTCCTGGGATGGGAGGCAGAGAACATTCACAGCACCGTGTGCCCTTACCACACCCGCAATCCACTCCCCTTATGGGCCATGGGGGGCAGGGAATATCCACAGTGTAGCGTGCTTCAGCTCTGCCTCCTATGGGCAAATGGAAGAGGGCCCATCCTCCAGCACCACCCTGGCCTGAGAGGCACCAACTCAGGGGAGATGCCTCATGCCAGGCTCAGACCCCCAATTTACAGCTCTCAATGCCGGGTGAGGGACTGGCCCAAACAGAAGCTGATGCAACCCGCCCCTGTGCTTGACCTGTTTGGTTCCTGCCTGGCCTGACTCCCAGCTCTGCCATGTTTGCATTGCCTGGGGCACCCAGGCTAGAGCTGCAGGCTTTGACTCAGGGCCCTGCACCTGGCCTGGCCTGCCCTCAGCCTGCCAATGCTCTGGGCAAGTGTACCAGAAACCTCCTGAGAGGGCCGGGGGTGAGAGGTCTGAGCAGAGAACTGGGGCATCTATTTCCTGCTCCTGGCACCTTGTGAATTCAGAAGAGTCCTCTCCTGTGCCTCAGTTTCCCCATCTGCAAAAGGGTGATAATGACCTGCCCTCCTCCTCCACCTCACACGAGGAGCTTGGAGATACTAGCACCACCCTCAGCTAGACAGAGGCTCCTAGGCCCATGCCCTCCTCTGGCTCAGTGGTGGAGCTAGTTTCGGCCACTTGGGAACAGCCCCAGGGCTGAGAAAACCACAGGGTGCAGTGTGGAGAGGGGCTGGGCCATGCATTGCCACCTTGACCCAGCCCTGCCCATCAACTTCAGGGCTCTGTCATCCGCCAGCCGGCACAGGGCACCAGGGAGTGACTAACATGGGCCCTTGCTCCCCAGCACCCAGGTGTCCCAACAGCAGCTGTCCCAGCCCCGCTGCTGGGCATGGGGACTGTATAATGAGCCAACCCAAAACCTGGAACCTGACATTCCTGGCCAGGGGAGGTCCCACTGGGCTGGAAATGAGAGGACCGGGTACAGATCGCCAGCACCAACCTGATGCAGTGGAAAATAGACTTCAAGAGGCAGCACCACAAGCTTCCCAGGGTTTATTGCGGTGGGTTCTGAGTTATTACAGATAATTTTTTCTTGACTGGCTGTTGTGACTTGCCCACATGCTCAGGGTTTAACTGATCACCATATTTGGGGTTGGGAAGGAATTTTCCCCCAGGACAGATTGGCTTGGGCACTGGGTTTTTTTTGCCTTCCTCTGTAGCATTGGACGTGGCTCACTTGCTGGTGGATTCTCTGTATTTTAAAGTCTTTAAATCATGATGTGAGGACTGTAACAACTCAGTCATAGGTTAGAGGTTCATTACAGGAGTGGGTTGAGTCTATGAGACTCTGACATGGAGCAAGCACGGCTAGGAACCCTGGCTGGGGAGCAATGAGATGGCTTGGAGATACCAGGCCAAACATCAGGGTAAACGAGACCCAGAGAAAAACCAGGGAAAGGCTCCGAACGAGCCAGCAGAGGGCCAGGACAGGAGCTGCAGGATATGACCCCACCAGGGCGGAACTGTAGGCCTGCTGGGTGAAAGCAGAAGAGGAAGGTTGCACCAACCCCTCCCATGCAGTGGGGAGGAGGGGATAGGTGGATCCATTCCTGGCCTGGTCAGCAGGTACCACAGGGGCTGCTGGCTAAGGGGCACCTCCAGGCTGGGCTCCAGCAGCTGCAGTCTGAGCTACAGCCCAAGGACAGTAAGGGTGAGTCTGAGATGATGCACCAGAGGAGTCCAGAGGGGGCACTTGCCTCAGCCATTACACTTGGGCCCAGTGCCACAATCCAGCGCTAGGGATACAGTGCCATGAGGATTACTAGGGGGTGTTGCATTGCAGGAGGTGCTAGGGGGCGCTCTACCACAGGGGGCACTGTTCTGTGGGAGGGGGCACTAGGACTAGGCAGTGGACACTAGAGGGGCTGTACTGCAGAGAGCTCTAGGGGGTGCTGTGCCATGGGGAGACATTAAATGGCAGGGAGGGCTGTGCCACGGCTGATGCTGCTGTTACTGATATCGACTCTGGAGTTGGGGCGGGGTAGGAAGCACCCTGCTGTCCTGGTTGAGCTCCAGCTGCTCCCCCCCCCAACCCTTGTAGTGCACGGGCAGCAGGAGGGCCGGAGGTGGCTGGTGCTGGAAGAGGCCCCCTAAGCTCTGTATCCGGCAGGTGTGGGGTGAGGGTGTAATTCTGCAGTGTTGGCGCCCCCTGCTGTCCAACCCGGTGCAGAGCAGCCCAGCCAGTCTTGAGGCCTGGGATCCACCAGAACAGAATCAGAGGAGTGGGGCCTTCCCTGCCCGTGCCCTGCTCAGGGCTTCACAGGGTAGAGCAGGCAGGTGTGTACCCGAGCGGAAGAGCTGCCGTCAATCAGCACCAGGGGCTGCTGACTGTAGTGCTGGATGATGCTGGAGATGCTGTCGAACAGCTGGGGGAGGAAAGTGGAGACAGCATCAGCCCCAGGCCCCAGGCCCCCTGCACTCCTTGGAAGCCAGCACCCCAATCCCCAGGGACCCCTGTCCTGCAGCACTTGCTCCTGGTTGGCCTTGGGTTGTCCCTGGGGGAGAGTGAACCTACAAGGGCAGGGGTGGGAGGGAGTCCCTCCTTGGGACTGCAGGGCAGCTGGGCACAGCCACCCTGACGCATCTGGCACCCACCTCCTCACGTCTCTTGCCCTCCTTGCCCAACGTGTACTGGCGGCTGCTCTCCAGGTAGCGGATGGGGATGTTATACACGTGACCCTGGTACAACACGGCCAAGGTGAATGGCTGCTTCCAGCCCTGCCCGGAACTCTGGCGCACCAGGAACGCACTGTCCTAGGGCAGAGGGGGCAGCTTAGCGCTGGTGGGGGGGACCTGGCCCAAGCTCTGTCCAAGCCCCACCTGCTACAAACCCTGCTGGCAGCTCCTAGGCGCAGGAGGAACCTACACCCCACTGATGGGCTCTGGGCGCAGCTCTTCCCCTCCCACACAAGCCCCACAGTACAACAAGGGATTGACCCAGAGACTCACACTCAGAGATGGGAGTGAACTCAGGAGTCCTAGCTCCCATCCCCTCCTGCTCTAACCCACCAGACCTCGCTTTCCTACCACAGCTAGGATAGAGAGTTCTGGCTCCCAAGCCTTTGGTCTAACCCAGGGGTTAGCAACCTTTCCCAACCTCTGTGCCGGCCCCTCCTCCTCGACCCTCAGCTGGTGCCGATGGCCCACTCGTGGAAAGAAGCCACCTGGAGTGGCCCCTCTTGGCAGCGTGGCTGGGGACCCCTATCCCCAGGCACACCATGGAAAGAAGTTGCCTGGAGTGACTCGTTTTGGCGGCGGCACACCACAGAGAGGAGCCGCTCTGGGCGGCTTCTTTACACGGTATGCCTGGGGCATGGACATGGCAGGGACCTCCGCACTGCAGCTGCCCCAGAAAGAAGCCACTTGGAGTGTCTTGGTGGCAGGAGTGGCAATTTCTGTGGCCCCACAGAGGATGGCGAGTGCCGCTCCAAATGGGCTCGTGTGCCACTGTTGGCACATAGGCCGAGGGTTGCCTACCCCTGGTCTAACCACTAGACCCCCTGCCCTCCCAGAGCTGGGATAGAATCCAGGAGTCCTGGCTTCCTGTTCCAGGCCTTGCTCTCAGCAGATTTTGCAGCGAAAGGGAAGGAACAGTGGTGCCAGCTGGTTCAACACGTGGCCCAGCCCTCAAGGGAAGCAACTCTGGGGCACTCCCACCTGGCGGGTACAGCCAGTACCTTATTGACCCCATGTAGGATGGCCTCCGCTGTGTGCCGGTCGCAGCTCCCCGCATACCAGGCCTGGTCCTGCATGCCAGGATCCTGGGGAGCATGAAGGAGGGATGAGAGTGACCGAGAGGGACAGGGAATTCCCTCCCCGCAATCCAAGGGGCCTAGCCTGGAATCCCCCTCTCCATCCGGTGCCCACACACAACAGCCAGCCCCTGACCCTGTCAAGGTGAATCCTCCCAGAATGCACCTGGCTGCGAGGCCAGGGTAGCAAGGACCTCCATGCAAGGGAGGGTGGGGGGGGGGAAGAGAGTTCTCACCCCTCTGCTCCAGGCCCCCCTTTATGTCCTGTCTCCCAAGGCTATGCCAGTCCCCCTCCTCCCCAGGCACAGTAAGCCCTTGGGCAAGGGCTAGCACTCACTTCCACCGGGGATCTGCTTCCGCCGGGCCAGGTCAGTGCTGGGCTTGTGGCTGAAAGAGGCAGGACACCAAGGAGTTAAGAGGAGATGTGGCAGATTACCAGGGTGCCAGCACACAGCCAGGTAGTGGGCACCGTGCTCCAGGCCTCTGCCGTGGGACTGAGGGAGATATCTTGGCCAGAGGCAGTAGCGGGTTTTTTTATCCTCCCAGACCCAGCAAACACAGACACTGAGCCAGGATGTGGAGAGCAGGCAGGCCCCCTACCTTTCCTGTTCAGGCCCCAATGGAAGTGGCCCCATGGCCCAGGGCTGACCCAAGGGACTGTGGTGCCCCAAGCCAACTTTTGTTTTGGTGCCCCTCCACTGCCCTTTTCCCCCACTCCTCTTGCCTCCTCTGGGCCCCTTTTCCTCCGCTCCTCTCACCTCCTCCAGCTCCCCTTTCTCCGCTCCTCTGTCCCCCCCTCACAGCCCCTTCCCTATTCCTCTCCCCCCCCGCGGCCCCTTCCCCGCTCCTCTCGGCCCCCCCACGGCTCCTTCCCCGCTCCTCTCGGCCCCCCCACGGCCCCTTCCCCGCTCCTCTCGGGCCCCCCTTACCTGGCTGGAGGTTCGGAGCTGCAGGGGTGGCTGGCAGAGCTGCTCTTGGGCCAGGCCACTCCCGTCCTGAGCACGCTCTGTCTGAGCATGCTCAGGGTGGGAAATTTGAACCTCCCCAGCCTGGCTGCAGCAGGACAGGGCGGAACAAGCGCTCCACCCGAGTCTTCTGCTCTTCTGGGCCCCGGAACGCTGGCCTGCCACATTTGTGGGCCCCGGAACAGCGTTCCGGGCTGGCATCCTTTAACCCCTGGGTGGGAGCGCAGGGTCTGGCTTCTTGGCGCCCCTGCCCTTTGCCGCCTCTGCCATGGCCTCAGCTTGCTCATACTTTCCCCAGCACTGACGGACCCCCGGGTGGGCCACACCTGGACTGGGAGAGGTCACAGGTGCCTCTGCCCAGGACTGGGATAGCAGGGGGCTGCAGGTTGGGAGTGAGGGGTGCCAGCAGAGTTGGGGGGAGAGCACTCACTATCAGGGGAGGTGTCAGCCAGGCCCTGGAAAGAGAGTATAGAAATTCAGTGCAGCAGGAAGGCATCCATGCCCCCCCAGCCCCTCCCCACTCCCACACTTCCCCAGTCCCCCACCCCCACACAACCCCCAGCACTCACATGTCTGGCCCTGGGCAGGATGATCTTTGGTCTGCTGGAGAGAACAAAAGCCTCAGGATCCCACACCATCATGTGCACCCAGAGCTTGGCCCTAGTGATGCCCGCAGTCCCAGAGCCTGAGCAGGGGAACCTGCTTCATCAGCTGGGGCCGGGGCTGGGGGGGGGACGGGGGGACAGGACATCAGGGTCTCGCCTGCACAATCTGGGGTGGGAGGAGCTGGGCCAGAGGCCAGAACGGGGCAGTGCTGGGAGCTGATCCCTGCCCCCATTGAATGGGCTCTCCACTGACAGGTTGGCGGGTAGGGATCCCTGACCTGCTCCCCGGTGCCTTGGCTTGGAGCCAGTCTGTCCCTCCACCTGTTCCCCCCATGAGAGGCACTCACTTGGGTAGCTTTGGGGGCAGCAGTGGAGGCAACCTGCAGAGAGCTGGAAGGAAGCAGACGTGTCAGGCTGAAAATAAGTACACTGTATCAACTGGGTCACCTATGTCCACATGCTTGTTGACCCCCTCAGAGAATTCTAGTAGACTGGTGAGGCATGATTTCCCATTACAAAAACTATGTTGACTCTTCCCCAACATACTGTGTTCATCTCTGTCACGGATTTAAGGGACCATTTATGATACTATTTCTTATTAATATTTCATAATTGTAATAATCCATAGGAACTAGGCCGTGTTTGGTACCAATAGAAAGGTTGTAATGTGCTGGAATGATTATATGGTTTATGTGTAAGAATTTCATCTGTATTAGAAGTTAGGAATATGTTGGTTATATCTGTATTTCAACCTGTGTGAGTCTGGGAAGCTCCCCAGACTGGATATCTACAACTATTGTTTCCTTAATGGCCCATTAAGGAAGGTCCCAGGTACAATGGGCCCAGGGAGAAACCTGCTGAGCCACTAGGACTGGAAAATGTGACTCAACTCCATTTTGATTAGAAAGAACCCCACACAGCATGGAGAAGGCCAGAGGTGATAAAAGGCAGCAGCCCCGACTCCATCTTGTCTCAAGTCCCCAGTCTACAGCAAACACCCATCTCTGGAACTATTCCTCTGCGACTGGACAAAGGACTGAGGCCCACCCGGGTGCTGGGTGTTTACCAGAGGAACAAGCCTGCAAACTGCTTTACATGAACTCTAAGTCATTTGTATATAGGTGATTGACTTTGACCCTTTAACAGCTCTCATATTTTGCTTCTTTTCATTTTATATTAAACCTTTGGTTGTAGTTACTAGAGAATTGGCTACCAGTGTGGTATTTTGGGTAAGATCCAAAACCTATATTGTTCTGTGTAATGTGGCTGGCCCTTTGAGGTCAGGTGAACCTATTTCTTTAAGGGACTATGAGGCTAGGTGGGAGCCAGAGGAGCTGGAGTGCAATAAAGGGAGCTGATTCTATTTTAGCACGCTTCGTGGTAACCGGTGTGGGGAACCAGAAGCCTGGTTGTGACTGATAGGGAGACTGGTTTAAGTGTTTGGGGAGTTTGGCTCCCAGTTTTGCAGCTTGCCCTGATTTTTGCACGTTCAGGAGGTTATCCCAGGAGGCCCGTCACAATCTCTGTGTCTGACAATTCTGTACTTTACTACAGTTGCGACCAATTTGCCTAAAGTTAGGCTTACCACCTATAATTGCAGATTGCCTTTGGAACCTTTTTTAAAAATTGGCATCATATTAGCTGTTCTCCAGTCATCTGGTAAGAAGCTGATTTAAATAAGTTACCTACCATAGTTAGTAGTTCTGCAATTTCATATTTGAATTAGTTCAGAACTCTCGAACACCATCTGGTCCTGGTGACTAATTACTGTGTAATTTATCAATTTGTTCCAAAACCTCCTTTACTGACACCTCAATCTGGGACAGGTCCTCAGATTTGACTCCTAAAAAGAATGGCTCAAATTTGGGGATTTCCCTCACATCCTTAGCTGCAAAGTCCAATGCAAAGAATCCATTTAGTTTCTCTGCAATGGCCTTATCTTCCTTCAGTGCTCCTTTAGCATCTCGATCGTCCAGTGGCTGCACCGGTTGTGTAGTGGGCTTCCTGCTTCTGATGTACTTAACTTCCTTTCTTTCTTTCTTTTTTTTTTTTGCGCACTATTACTTTTGAGTCTGTAGCTAGCTGTTATTTTATAGCTTTCCTAATTATATATTTTACACTTCACTTGCTGGAATTTATCCTCTTTTCTATTTTCCAGGGACTGAGCAAACCAGAATATGCAGGGGAAGAGGGGACTCCGGCTCACTCTGCTCCAGATCAACAGGGAACAGCCTGCCACCACAGCCCCAGTCAGGATCTCGCAGACAGCCACCACCTTGCACAGAGCTGTCTCAGAGTAGCCTGAGTGCAGCTGGTGCCACCCCTTCCATTTCCTGCCTGAGTCTGGCTGCCAGAACAGGGCCGAGTGTGCCGGGGGTCAGGCGCAGTGGGAGAAGGATGGAGCCCCCTGTGGCAGGCCCAGCAAAAATAGGGTGGGAGGAGGCTGAGCAGGGGTGCGCCCACATCCAGGGATTAGGCCCCTTCTGAATGTGGGCCTGGAGCCATCTGGCACCTTGTAAACCTGGCCCTAGTGGAGAGGTGGATGGGAGGGAGGCTTCCCAGGGAACGAAGCCAGCAGCTCCCTCTTGGTGTCTGGGCATCAGTGCCAGGGTCCTGCTCTGGCTGCTAAGGCAGCTCCACTGTCTGGCTCTCGCGCCAGTGGAGCATTGGAGCAAGGGTAGGGCAGGACTCACCTGGGCTGAGCTCACACTCTAGGTAAATCTCTTCCCCCGGGGGCCTCTCCTGGGAAGGAAAAAGATGCCTGAATCACTGGGGGGGCCCAGATCCCCCCACAAGCTCTGCAAGCTGTACTCACCCAGCCAAATGCCTGCTGGGTCAAGCCACAGACCCTGGCCTCCCAGGGATCTGCTAGGACCTGGCATGTGTGAGTTAGGGAGGGGTCAGGGCCACAGGATGAGGCCCCTCAGTGGAGGTAGTGCTGGGAGCCAGGACTCCTGTGTTCTATCCCCAGCTCTGGGAGAGGAGTAAGGTCTAGTGGTTAGAGCAGGGGACTGGGAGTCAGGACTTCTGGGGTCCATGCCAGGTCTGCCACTGATTCCCTGGGTGGTGTCAGCCACATCACTTCCCCTCTCTGTGTCTCAGTTTCTCCAAGAGTGGAATAGGGAAGTGGGGAAGGGAGGGTGGGTCAGCTGATGTTGCCCAGTGCTGATTGGGGTCAGGGAGCAGACACATGATAGGAACAAATCCAGTCCCCAGCCATCCCTGCATTCCACAGCCATGCTGGATGCTGAATCCCCATCAGCAGTCATCAGTGCAGGGACTCTGATACATGCGGAGCAGCTCCAACTCCACCCAGAAGGGCAGGGGTGTGCATAGGGGGCAAGCTCGCTATAGCCCCCCACTAAGCTGGAAATGCTTCCAGAAGTATCAGTGTGGGGGAAGACAGGGAGGCCCCAAGGTTCCCGTCCCAGCACATGCTGGGGCAGGGTGTGGAGCGGGAGGGAGCCCCCTACAATCCTCATCCCAGCGCCCACCAGGCAGGGTGTGTGGGGTTCTGGTACCTTGTTGTCCCATGAGGCTGGACCAGGATCTGTGGATGTAGAAACAAGGTGAAGTGAGCAGCAGCCAGAGGCTATGGCCCCCCAGAACTCTGCCCTCCCTTATGGACCCTGAAAGGATGGGAAGGGTCACTGCTGAAGTCCTGGGTGGTCCCTGAGATACTAAACACGTGATTAGAGCTGGGCCCATTCCTGGCTAGCTAACACCCCTCCCCAGGGAAAGGCACAGACAGGGGACCTGAGATGAGGGGAATTGGAGGAGTGACCCGAGGGAGCCTGAGCAGGACTGGAGAGAAGGGTGACCTAGTGTTGGAATCCCCAGGAAAGGCACTGGGGATTGTGAGCAGCCCCCTTTCAGCTCCACCCTATCCCCCATCCGGAAATGGCCCCCTCAGCTAGCAAATCCTCCCATCCCCACACAAGCACCACCCCCCTCTCTTCAGTGCCCAGCCCCCCAGCAGGGTAGGAATGGGAACCCAGTGCCCCATATACCCCTGGGTGCTTCAAGGCAGGCAGGAATCAGAGGGGGGCTCAGGATGGAGCCAGGTAGGGAAAACCTGCAGGGGCAGGAGGTTGGGGGGGAGGGGCGGGGTCTTTGCCTGGGTTTTATCTGGAGCTTCAAGGGAAGGAGCCGGGTCAGCACTGGGCACAAGGGGAACCGGAGGGACCCTAGCCTGGTGCCGCTGGAGCTGCAGTGGGACCCAGCTCCAGAGACTCAGCCTGGACCCTGATGTGGCCAGGCCCCATCACCATGGTGATTACTGCCCTGGGCAAGTAGATCCCCACTCCCCAGGCATGGGGTGTGGGTGGCAAGAGGGGATACCGAAAGCAGGCAGGGAGCCAACCTGGATGGGCCCAGGTGCAGCACCGAGCAGCTCTGCCAATCCCCTGGTCCAGAAAAGGAGTCAGTATCCATGGGGTTCACTCCACAAAGTGGCCCCCATCCCCTCACCTTTCCCCCAGGCCAGGCCCCGAGGCATCTCCTCCACATGGCCAGCATCCGTGCCGGACACCAAGCTGAGCTTTGACTGGAACTGTGGGTCACAATAGGTGCTGGTTACTGGCCAGCCAAGCTCCCGGTGGCCCCTCACCGGCCTAGCATTCCCTGGCCCTGAGCTGATTGAAAGGGCTGGGCCAGGGCTGTTCTGAATCGTGTCCGCAATGAGATATGGGGCTCTCCTAGAAAGTAGCTGGCCACATGGTGCCATGGCATCACATCCACTAGAGGCGGGTCACTAGGGGGCTGTGAGACCTCTGGGGGTCATCATCTGTTAGGCGAGGGGGAGCCCCTGACTAGTCACCCTGCTTTTCCTGTTGGGGGATGTACCAGGATGTTGGAGGAGAAGGAGACTCAGTGTGGGATTGGGGGTGGGGGAATCACTCACCTTGGCTGGCAGCATGGGGAAGGACTCTGAGCAGTGCCGGGCACTGGCCTGATCTGGAGGCAGAGATAGGGTGAGATGGCTCAGGGGGTCTCGATGCCCCCCAACCTTCCAGCCCTCCAACACTGTCCCCTCCTAGCCCCCTCTCTTGCCCACCCTCCACCAGGCCTGTTACCTAGGTAGGTGCTGTCCATGTCCTCCTGCCGCTTAGCTGGTGCCACCTTCAAAACCGGGCCCTCGCAGGGGGGTGCCTCATACATGTCCCCCTCCTCCAGCTCTTCCACTGGGGGGCCCTGTGGGGCAGGATGGGGGGCAGGTGGGTGCTGCCCAGGGGCTTGGGCAGGGCAATGGGGGAAGGACAGGGGAAATGTAGGGGGTGGGGGACATGTTGTATTGGGGGAGACAGGCTAGGTGGGGCAGGGATCAGTGGGTAGGGCTTGTTGGGGACAGGGCAGATTGGAGGAGTGGGGTTGTGGCTGGGAGGAAGTAGGGATGTCGTGGGTCAATACGGTTGCAATTTGCATGGGGGTGCAGCGGGGGGAGTTCTGGTGGGATGGGGCAGGAGGTGTGGTAGGTGGGGGTGGGGCTGCAGAGGATGGGGGCAGAACTGTGGCTGGGCAGGGCAAGCAAGGTGAGGCTTTGGGGTGGGGCCACACTTACCACATGCTCCCAGCTCTCTGTAACACACACAGGCTATCAGTCACTGTGCCCACCCAGCCATGGACCCACCCTACCCCCGCCTCCATGTTCTGGGATCTCCCCTCTGGGGTGGGGTAGGATGGGGGTGATGCCATTCTACTCGAAGCTGGCCTGGGCCAGGCCCAGTCAATGGCTGCCACTGATGTTCCCAGGCCTGTGGGGCTGGTACTGTAACTTACCCGGCCGCTTGGGGGGTAGGGGTGGGGTCTGAGACCTGTGGGGAAGAAACACAACAGGATTCCTATTGTTCCCTGTCCCCAATCCCCCACAGCCACACTCCCACCACACATCACACACACCCAGCCCCACCCACTCCCCCCAGGTGACACCCCAACTCCCTGCCTAGGGTGACCCCATAGCAGGGAGGTGGGTATAGCTGCATATATAAGACAAAGCTCCTAATATCGGCAGAGTATCTCAGGCTGTGTCTCCCTCTCTGCATCCTCCTATGCCACCCCCCAATGGCAGCACTGCCAACCAGCAGGGTTTGCCCAGCTGCTCCCCCATGGGGCAGGGGATGTGATGCCACCTTGACCCCTGGTCCCCCATCTGTCCCCTGTCATATAGCCATGACTTGTTTGGCCCAACATTTGTCTTGGGAGGGATCATTCTGCAAGGCTTGCTCCATTGAGTAGGACCAGCTTGTGGCATCATGGATGGTGTGGGATGTTCTGACGTTCCACTGCGCATCACTGAAACATGACATGAGGCTGGGACCTCCCAGGTACGACGTGGGGTGAACCAGCCAGCATAATGGCTTGCCAGCATCCAACAAGGGCAGAATCCACTTGCTTCAGGGCTGTTCACAGTGGAGACTTCACAGCCAGGGCACAGAGAAAACCGTGATGGCTTGACACCCCTCCTCCCTCCCTCCCACATACGCACTCAACACAAGGAGGTGGGTGGGGGGTTGCTGGAGTTAAATGCCATCTTGTTTGTAGTATGCCTTCACTTCAAACCCATCTTTCCACTGCTAAAGGAACCATTTGATGTTTGACCTAAAAAATCTCAGCTCAGGTCCCAAAGGCTGGAACGTGTCCTCTCCACCCCGAAGGAGGGCTGGACTGAGTAATGAGCTTATGGCGGCCAGGATGGTGCAGCTCTAGGATGCTATGCCGAGGGTGGAATTAGCTGGTGCCCCTCTCTGTGTGAGTTGGGTGAGGGTCTGGGAGTGTTCACATGACCTAGCTGGGGCGGGGTGATGACAGCGCCAGCGCCTGGAGGGGTTTGCTGCTTGTTGGAAGGCACCATGGGAGACTCTAGGAGAGTTAAGGGGGTTCAGTGGTACTCCAGTGCCAGACCACACCCTGGGGATCCCTGACGGGGCAAAAGGTGGGTGCTTCCTGGGCTTGTCCCCCCTTCCACACCCCCAGCCCCAGACCTCAGCCCATCAGGGGAGATTGTCAGGTCCGGGCTACTCACAGACTGCGGCTCTTCCCGAAGATGTTCTGCAAGGAAGCCAGAGTGGGGTGAGGGCAGGATGGGGGTGTATCTCTCTCAGTCACTCCAGCTCAGAGCATCCACCATGGCCCTCGGTCCCCCACTCGCTATAGCACTCCCTAGCCACTGACCCACCCCACCCACTTTGGCACCCCCCACAGGGAGAGACTGAGGCTCTACTAGGCAGCCCCATGGTACTCCCTGCCCCCTCCAGCCTGGGGGTCAAGTCAGGGCTGCAACCAGATTCACTTAATGTTTATCACCAAGAGGGAGCAAAAAATGTAACAGCTGGGAGCTTTCCCAGGTGACCCCAGGGCTAGGATAGCAGGAGGCTGCAGGTCAGGAGAGAGGGACATTGAGGAGGGGGAGCCTCAGGCTGGGTCACCTGGTCAGGGATCCCAGAAATGCTCACAGCCCTAAACCATAGACTCTTTCCCCCCCAACCTTCCCCCCGCAGGCCCTACTCTCTGACCCCGCCACCCCCAGGTCAGCCCTTCAGCACAGGGGAGGGTGAAGCGCAGCCTTAGACTCACCATCCTGGGCTGCAGATCAGATCGGCCTGGCCCTCCAGAGCCAGCACTGCAGCAGGTATGCAAATGGCCCAGCCCAGGAGGCACAAACCCGCTTTGTGTCAGGGATTTGCATGAGCCATGGGGGGCTGGGAGGGGAGGAGACAAAAAGAAGTCTCTCCTCCTTCGCCCTGGGACACAGCGCTGTGGGGTGGTAATGGGGTGATGGCCCACACTGGGAGCAGGGAAGGCTGGAGCCTGTACCCAGGGGAGTCATCTAGTGAGGGGCTGGGGGCACAACCAAGAGAAGTGATGTCTCACTAGCAGCCCAAGGGGGTGGCAGGGTGGGGCCCCTTCCCCCACAAACAAATAGAGCCGAGCCCTGCCTTCCTAAGAGCCAGAATTTATTCCACCTTTATGTCACAGGAGCAGGGGAGAGGATCAAGGACCTGACAGCCAGGGAGTGGGTGCGCAGAGAAGGGGGCTCCAGAGGAGATCAGTGCAGATCGAAATATCCCTGAGATGACAGATCCAGAGTCAGGGAGCAAGTACTCCTGCCCCATGGGGGCAGCAAATAGAGGTGGCAGCTGCTGAGGGCCCCATACAGACACAGGGGGCCCCTTTATCTAGCCCTGGGGTCCACAGGATCCTGCGCTGGGCTCTGGGTAGCCTGGCAAGGGGCAGAGGTCAGCAGGGTGCTGGGCTGGGAGATGGCCGTCTAGCCCCTGGCATTTGGGGGGCCCTGAGACATATGCACCCTCTGGGTGGGCAGGTTCTTTGGCACAGCTGTGGGATGGGCACCCCTAGATCCGGCAGCTGGGCCCAGCGCAGGCCAGGAACTTGATCAGTCGCTGGTTCAAGGCCTCCAGTAGGGTGGGGTCCACGCTCTTGGCCACATTGTGCAGCTGAAAGGGATCAGCCGTCAGGTTGTACAGCTCCACGAAGGTCTGCAAGGAGCCAAGCCATCAGTAGGGAGTGGGAATGGGCCCGGGGAGGCCCCCATCCTGCCCCCACTGCCTAGGGTGCCTGGGCAAACTCCCAGATGCCCTCAGAGTCCCAGATCCCCCTACCAGCTCTGCCCAGCTCCACCCTCATCAGAGCCAGGTCTGGGGAGCTGGCTGCAGTGTCTAGCGCCCAGGGCCCCAGGTGTGGGGAGTGCCAGCGCCCAGCTCACCTGGCTGTCGGCGAACTCGCAGTACTGCAGGCCGTGGGGGCGCAGGGCACGGACGCAGGCATAGGTGTTGTTGAAGGCATCTTCACACACACAGTCGGGAAAGCATTGCTGGGGGGGGGGGAGGCACCGTCAGTACTCTAGAGCCTCCCTGACCCCCGCCGACCCCTCAGTCTACCTCCCTATCCAACACCCCCCCCCCCCTTCGCCCTGGACCCACCTCCACCCAGCTCTGGGCTAGGAGGTGGCAGGGATGCTCCAGTAGTCACATCCACAGGCTGGCCAGGTATATGTGCCAGGACATCCCCTCCCCCACAGCACCCACCAGCTGTTGTGGAGCCCGGTCCCTATATGGGGGCCGGGTCCAGCCTTGGGCATGGGCAAACGCCCGGGAGGGGGCAAGACCCAGGAAGGAGAAGGGAGGGATGATGGGGGCCCAGCAAAGGAGGCCCCAGCCAGGCAGGTCTCAGCACTCAGGTATGGTGCCTGTGGGCGAGGGAGAGCTGGGCAGGGTGGGGGATAGGGCAGAGGTCAGCAATCCAAAAGATAGGAAGAGCCATTTAAAAAAATTCCTTCAATAGCCAAGTGGCTGGACAGCCACAATGGGTGTAGCCTCCTGGTGGATGGTGAAGGGAGCTTGGCCAGGGTGCCTGCTGCAGGGTCCCTTGGTGTGGGGAGGGCGCCCAGAACCAGGAGTGGGCCATTCACAGGGTCCCCCAGAAGGAAGCCCAGAGCATGGAGCCACAAGGAGGCAATGAAAGCCACAGGTTGCAGACGGCACCATGCAGAAACCAGCCACTTTGCATGGTGCCACAGGCTGAGGGTGGAGGGGCCCTGCCTCATCTGCTTCCTGCAGGTCCCCCTTGGCAGTGCTGGGGCAGTCTGGACTCACCGATACTCCCGGACCCAGGGCTGGGCAGGCCGGGTCCCTATCCGGGGACCCTTCCCCCGTGTACTGCACCAGGAAATCTGCCCGCCATTCACTGCTCTGCACTGGGGTCACCTGGGGCCAAACACACGTGGTTAGACTGGCCCCCTTGCCTGGAACTCCCCCCAGCTCCTGCCCCCCAGCAACCCCCTGGCCCCAGCATGGGCAGCGTTACCAGCAGCGGCAGGAAGGACTGCCCGTCCATGGCAGTCTGGGACACATTGATGCCGGCGATGTCCAGGAATGTGGGGCCCAGGTCAATGTTGAGGATTGGCTCCTGGGCGGGGTAGAGGACACAAATAACCACAAGTGCCAGGGTGGAAGTCTGGGCTCAGGGCCTTGGCCTGGTTCCCCCCAAGCCAGCCCACCTCTGGGTCCTTTCGGCCGCTGGCATCCTGCTGCCATGCCAGCAGGACAGGGTCGGGGGGCTCCACAGGCCCCATGCCCCTAGGGCAGATAGGACTCCCAATTTCCCATGAGCCTTGGCAGAAGCATTGCTCAGCATGGGGGGGAGGAGGGGGAAAACACACCTACCAATCGAGTCTGGTTGGCTTTGATGCCAGGCCCCCGCACCAACAATGGCACCCGGATGTCAAACTCATACAGCTGGCGCTTATCGATGGGCAGTGAGAACTGGCCTGCAGGAAGAAGGGCAGGGGTCAGAGCCAGCCCCTGCCCAAACCAGCCCCTTCCCCCACTTCCTGCAGGGACCAGCCACCTCTAGGGGTCCCCCTGGCCCTGAAGGATGAGCCCCACTCCCACCAGCACCCAGGTTCCCTCGCCATATGTGATGCTGGACCCTGGGGATCGAACCTGTGAACCTTCAAAAGGGAGCCCCCCAGCATCCTGAGCCCAGGCCCCACTAGAGGGAGTCAAAGGGTGCCCTGCAGCCAGGCGGCTCTGGGGCCTGGCCCAGCTCACCTGCGTGGTAGCCATTGTCTGAGGTGTAGAAGACATAGGTGGTGGCAAGCAGGTCCAGGGCCTTCAGCTGGCTCATCACCCTCTCCACCAGGTCATCCACAGAGAGCAGCGTCTGCCACCTGCAGGCACACAGGGTTAGCAGCCCCCCGCCCGCCAGGACTCTACCATCCCCAGATCAGCCCAGAGTGGGGAGCCCCCCCAGCTGATAGCCTTCCTCCTCCTGACAGCAGCCAGTTGTGAGCTCTGCCCCACCAGGCTAGACCACTGTGATGGGCTCTTCTCCCCAAGTCCACAAATCTCTGACCAGCTCAGACCCTTAAGACACCCTCCCTTGGCTGATGTCCCTCTCCCTCCCAGATCAGACCCCTAGCCTCCCACCATCCCCAGCTGGTATCCCAGCCCTGGCCCAGATCAGCACCCCACCCCACCCCTCGCCTGGCCCAGATCATACTAGTAGGGTCTCTTCCATACAACACCGCCCAGCTGTGTCATCTCAGATCTGGGGTCCCCACTCCTGCCACACAGGGGTGCTTGATATCCAGGGCTCCAATGTTCTGCTTCCCTGTCACTAACCAACACCAGATCCCTTGGCAGGGCCACCTACCCCAGGCAGAAACCAAGGCCATCTCCTGCCTCCACCATAAGCCTCCCAGTCCCGACCCCTAATGTGGCACCCATCCTGCTCCCTTCCCAGCTGTCCTCAGCCCCCTTTGACTCCCAGACCCCCAGCAGGGCACAGCCCCTCACCTCTCCCTGTAGGCCTTGTCCAGGAATGTGATGGACGTGTTGGCCATGGGGCTCCTGGCCTGTCTCACCAGCCAGTGTTTGTCCTGCAACAGGAATGGGGAGCTGTGCGGGGGTCCCCAACTCCCTAGCCCGGGACACAGCCTATGCCAGGGTATCCCAGGAATCAGGCTCAAGCCTTAGCAGGGGCAGCTCAGTTCCTCCAACACCCCAACTGGACTGATGACCGGAGCATGGGCTCCCAGCACTCAGCCCCACGATCAAACCACTAGCCCAAGGGGACCCGTGGGATCTGCAGGGTGTGGCGCCCTGGGGGCCACCCCGGCCATGCTGTCCCCGCTCACCTTGCCGTGGACATTGAAGCTTCCACCCCGGGGCGCCTTGGTGGTGTTGTAGAACGTGGTGTAGCGCGGTGCCGCCGTCCATGGTGAGTGGGGAGCGGGTGGAGCCAGAACCATCAGGAAGGGTGGTTGGGCCTTCTTCAGGAACTCCAGACTACGGTTGGTCTGCAGGTGGGAGGGCAGAGATGTTGCTGGGGGCCAGAGAGATGGACCTAACCAGAGAGGGAATGGAGGGGAGAGGCCATGGGCCAGAGCAGGAAGAGGAGTGCTGGGGGAGGGGCGGCTTGTGTCAACCCACTGCACCTGCCCCAGCCTTCTGGGTGGCCATATGAGGGATGTGGGGCAGGGCTGGGAGGGGCATGGGTTTGGGTGTGGGGAAGGGCTGAAGAGAGGTGAAAAGGGGGGACTGGGAGAGGCATGGGGTTGGAAGGGGAAGGAGAGACTGGGAGGAGAATGGGATTGGGAGGGATGTGGCTGGGGAAGAAGGTGGCATTGGGAGAGAGGTGCAGAAGAGGGGCAGGAAAGGGGGGGGCTGGGAAAGGGCATTGGGGTGGGGAAATGGGTGAGGCTGGGAGAAGGGTGGGGAAATGCCAAGTTTTATAACAAGCTGAAGCAAGGAATATTGTCCCTGGGCAATGCCACCATGGTTCCGCCTGGGAGCTGTGGTCCGCAGGTTCCTCCTCCCTACAGGCTGGACTCCTTGGTCAAACTATATTTCCCATGATGCACCACAGCAGGAGGTGGCACATGATGACTGTTCCCTGAGCTCATCACATCATGGGAGATGTAGTCCAAAGAGGATGCGACCAGGTGGGACACCCCCCACACCCTGCTGAGATCAGCTCCTCACAGCCCTTCTCTGCACCCATTCCCACCTGGGCTCAATGTGCCTCACCCTGGGCCATTTGTACAGCCTAGCTCGCCTGCCACACCTCGGGATCCTGGGCCGGTTTCACGCCTCCTCCCTGGGCTACCCACCGCCCCCCCCCCCCCGGCCCTTCCAGCAGAGGAACCTGGCTAAGAGCAGAAATTCTTGTGGGTAATTACAGACCCACAGCCAGGCCCAGAGTCAGTCCCCCGCAGCGGGTGGGGGACAGAAACTCACTATGAGGTCTGTGAGGTAGTCATCCTGGTAGCGCTGTCCATGCTGCTCCTCCTGCCCGTTGGCCGACAGGGTGTAGTTATAATAGCGGGAGTTCCCCACCTGCATGACAGGCCAGAGGGGTCAGAAGCCCCCACCCACCTGTAGCACCCAAATCTTCAGTGTCCACTGCCCCCTGCTTCCCTCCCCCCCCCCGCACAGCACCCCACCCGCAGCACCCTGAGTGGGGAGACTGGCCTTTCCACATCACCTCTGTCACAGCACTCGCATGCAGCTGCTTCTGGGGTGATACGTGGCAGCTGGGCTGACGGCGAGCACAAGGCTGCTGCAGTGGGGCAGGACAGAGAGTCCTGATGCTCTTTGGAAATTGTGGGGGAGTGGGGAGGGACACACCAGAAGGAGCAGCAAAAGCAAATCTGTGGGGTTAGATTTAGCCAAGACACTAGGGTTCAAGCAGCAATCCACTCACCAGGCCGTTCCAGTAGCTCCAGCCCATGGGCACGTGCTGGATGCCCCCAGCTCTTGGGTGTCCATACTGCAAGGACGGAGAAGCACCAGTTACATGTGCTCTCTGCCCACCATATGCCTGTCTCTCGCTGGGTCATCCCCTGGCCCCAAACAGCAGCCCTGCACACTCCAGGCCATCCATCAGCCTGGCAGATACTTACATGCCCCCGTTGACACATTCCATGGCCTCCCAACCATGGATCTGTTCCCCCTGCTCATGAAACAGGGCTAGGTCAGTAGCCTCATGTTTCATGGGGGAAACCGAGGCAGAGAGGGTGCATGCTACTGCCTCCACAGTCCTGCCGGGACCACCAATTCCAAAGCCTCCGGCTGCTGCATGTCCTTAGCTGGCTCTTTTGGGCACCACTCTTCAGGGCCCCCTTCAAAAAAAGTAGCAGGAGCCAAACTCCCCCCACCTCATGGACTCCCTATTGCAAGGAGACACAGGCTATATTCTAAACCAGCCCCCCTGCTCTAACCACTAGGCCCCACTCCCTGCCCACGTCAAGCTCTGGACCCAGCCTGTGCTGCACCCAAAAAGCTGTCTCAGGGTGCCTGGCCCCACGGTGCCAGCAGGGGGCGCCCCATTACCTGGTTGAGGTATTTGCCGGCGTAGAAGGTTTGGTAACCCTGCCGTCGCAGGTAGACGGGGAAGGCCAGAGGCTCCTGGCTCTTCTGCCAGGCCGGGCTGCTGCAATTGCCCTCCAGGGAGTTGTTCCTCACCAGGTGATTGTGGGGGTAGCGTCCGCTCAGGAGGCTGCTACGACTGGGGCAGCACAGGGGCGTGACTGTGAACTGGGGCAAGAAATGGACGGTCAGCCCTAGTCCCCAGAGACTGCCCCCCCCCCCGCAGGTCTCCACGTGCATCCCTGGCCCAGCAGGGTGGCCTGTCCCCCCTGCTCTCCTTCCTGGGCAAAGGCTGCTGTCCAGGGTGCTTGGTGGAGAATACTGGCTAGGCTCCCGGGCACCATCAGGGCAGGGGGCTCTGGAAACAGGAAGGGGATAAAAGGAGGGGGGATTCCCACTGGCCTATAAGTCATAAGTGGGGGTAGCCCACGAGTGGGGTGAGTTTGTCCATTCTCTGGAAAGGCTCCCCCAAGCCAGTCCAGTCCTTTCAGAGCTGTGGCACTCACCGCATTGGCAAAGGAGGCACCTGGCTGGCCGATCAGGGCTTGCGTCTTCTTCATGGGGGTCTATAAGAAGATACGGAACCTGTCAGCAGCTGCAAGAGCCATGCCCCAGGAACAAATGTGGCAGGGACAGAACACCACCCACTCCTTGAGGAAGGCAGAGAAGATATGGACCAGTCCCCATGGAGGTGTGAGGAGCATAACGGTGGAAAGAACAGAGAAAGGGAATCAGATGCCCCCAT
The DNA here is from genome assembly GCA_007922175.1 of Pelusios castaneus. Taxonomy (NCBI): domain Eukaryota; kingdom Metazoa; phylum Chordata; order Testudines; family Pelomedusidae; genus Pelusios; species Pelusios castaneus. The sequence continues at coordinate 12,501,787 of ML685810.1, forward strand.
CCCCTCTTTCATAACAGCAGTGCAGTTCATGAATCAACGAAATAACCTATGAGACCCCCTGCCACAGGATATATAGGCCTCAGACCATAGCAGGATTAAATGAAGAAAAAAAAATAGCCATTCCCTTGTCTGCTCTGGATGGCCACATTAGACAGCATACACTTCTATTAACCTGCATGCTTCAGGACACAAATCAGCTACTGACCGCCAGGGATCAGGAAGGAACTTCCTCCACAGAGAGATTCTTTCACCATTGCCTGTTCTTGGAGCAGGTCTGATTCACTGCAGCAAGCAATCCCTATGGAGCTACACTCTGCTCTGGCAAGGGTCTCTTCAACTGTCAGCTGCTTAGGGACTTGGAATCATATCCACCCTCTCCCCCACATGCACTATACAAACAAAAACTCATAACAAAACATGGCAATTAGGGCTAGTGATGTGGAATCGTTAAGGGGGAAAGACCTTAAAGCTCTGAGAAACCTCCAGGCATTTCTGACTGTTCAGGTTTCCCTTTGGTGTCTTTGCCCACACCATTCCTGTCCGACTGTGCTGGATGCACCCTGCCCCAGAGCTGGATGCATTTCAGAGATGCTCAGGGCAGATCATTTGTAAGGTGCTTTAGGAATCCTCAGAATTCACATCGGTTAAGGCCAGAAGGGCCAACGGATGACCATGGCTGACTCCCTACCTCTATATGTCACATGTCAGATGATCTTGCAAAGCTGCCCTGAGCCCAAAAACCCAGTGCTGCAGCAGGTGCTCCCCCAGTTGCCCATGCAAGACACAGCACAAGGTGCAACTGGGGCTGTTGCACATCAGAGAATAACAGTCTACTACTGCTACCTTTAGCTCAAGGGACAGCAGCTTTACCAAGGGCGGCTTGGGGTTTGACCCCACCAACGACCCCACAGCTGGAAAGGAGCATCTCCCTGGGACAAAGTAGGAACTTTTTATAATATCCTTGTATGAATAGTGTTGTGCCTCAGTTTCCCCATGTGATGAATGGTTACCTAGGTGAGGGGAAGGTTGTTTACTCTTTGCAGAGATCCCAGGTCTGGCTGACTCCTGGCTTCTGCCCATGGAGAGCCACTCCTACTGCTCAGACATTTGGCACCTCGCAGCTATGGACCCTAGAGAACTGACCCTTCATGGGAAGCCAACCGGCTGTGACCCTCTGGAGAACAGAGGGAAGAAGAGGGGCCAGGTGGGCTGCCGGAAGCATGCAGGCTGGGCTAAATCCAGAGTCAATTCAGACTGACACCAGTGTCCAGATCTGACTTCGGCCCAGCCTCTGTCACCTGCCTGACCCTTGAAGGTGCGACTACCCTCCACTGCTGGTTCTGCTTCCTGGACTGTGACTCCTGATTTGCCCTAGAGCAGTGCTCTCCCCTGCTCCCCCTTATTTTAACCCCGCCCACACACCCAGCACCTCTGGACTGCCTCCGGAGCTCCTCTGGCAAGCAGATCTCCACCTGTTAGCTGCAGGATCTGGGTCTTGGAGTGCTAGGAGAGAACCAGGCCTGTTTGGATGGAAAGGCTCCCACACAATGCCCATCTTTCCCATCTGACTCTGCTCAACCAGCTTGGCCCTGGGAGCCAAGAAGGAGCAGAACCAGAAGGAGAAGGAGGAAGCAGAGTGAGCCAGGCTGCTCAGGTCACGAGTGATGGGTCAGCTGCTGCCGGCCGAGGGCATTGACACATCCTCAACTTGGCGCAGCCATGAGCCTACGCAGCTTGTATAGAACAGAACAGGAGAGTCTAGTGGTTAGAGCTGGGGGGCAGGGAGCCAGGATGCCTGGGTTCTCTGCACAGCTCTTTCATAGACTCACTGTGCAAATCTATGGCCAAGTCCTTCTTTGTGCCTTCTCAGTTTCCACAGTGTAACCCAGGGGATAATGACCCTGAGGCAGCACTGAGACCCCCAAGTGATAAAGTAAAGCATCAGGGTGGAGGGGCTGATGGTGCAGCACAAAGGGAAACTGAGGCACAAGGTGGAAAGTGATCACTCAGTGGCCAACCTGGGATCAGACACCAGGTCTCCAGAGGGGCTGTCAGGTTAACCACGAGACCCATCCTTCCCACCACCATGGTCAGACATGCTCCTCCACTTGCCATTCCTGCTTGCTCATCAGCCACACCTGCTTTCCTCACCCTGCTGGGACAGGGGGAGCCCAGCCTTGCACCCCACACAGAGCTATGCACTTTGCGGAGTGGTCCAGAACCTGTTTCCCTTCCAAATGGGGCCACCCCTCGCGCTTCCCTGGGGACACCAGCAGCACCAGGTTTGAACTGTCAGCTATTCCTGAGTTAACCAGGCACAAAACAAACCCGCTGCAGCTGCACCGCCCCTTTCATGCACTAGTGACTCAGAACAACTGCCAGGCTGGACCAGACTAGCCCCCTAACTATAATCGCTGCCTATGCCACAGCCACTGAGATCCCTACCCTGGGAAGTGGAATTGTGCTGGACTGGAGGAGGTTTATAACCCTAGGGCCAGATCCTTGCTGGCACCAACCCACAGCTGTGATATTAACATTATTTTTATTTGTTTGGATTTCAGCAGAGCCAGAGCATTGGGCCTTCCTGAGCCCAGGGTCATGCAGTTGCCCTCTGATAGGCAGTCCTGCCCTGCAGAGATCTCACAGTCTAAATCAGCGAGACGGGCAAAAGGTGAGAAAGGGAAACTGAGGCAGGGATGGTAACGTAACAGCAGGACAGCAACCCCACGCTCCCCCAGGGAGGGAATGTTACTGGACTGCAGCATGGCTACAGAATCTGGGCTGCGAGGCCAGGCGTGCCACGTTTAGAACATGGGTCGGCCTGGCAGCGCAGGCAGGACCGTGGCCCAGGGAATGATGCCTATGCCTGGGGGGCAGAACCCTGGACACTTACCATGCCCCCGATCTCTGTGTCCTGGTCATCAGTCAGGATAAGCACAATGTTGTGGAGTCTCCGCTGGCCCCCAGCTGCCGCACCCCCCAGTGACACCTGCCAGGCCACGCTCAACACCAACAGGGCGGCCCAGCTCACTGGGCGCCCCATAGCCAGGCTGCAACCCCTGCTATCTGCACATCCCCAGCTCAGCCTCAGCCTGATCCGGCACAGCCCCCACTCCCTACCCAGATCGGCACCGCACGGCACAGCACAGCCTGGCCTAACCGAACCCGCCCGGCCCTTCCCCAGCGCTCAGCACACTTTAAGGAAGCGCTACTCGGCCAGTCATATGATAGTAGCTACGATCCTCACCTGCCCCGCCCCGTCCAGGCTCCGCCCTCCATGGCGGGATTGTATTTGCATAAAGGGGCGTGGCTGTGTTGGGGCCTGACTCGTTGGGGGAGGGGACGTTTCCTCCTGCCGGGCGCGCGGCGCTTCTTCTTGTTCTGCTCCCCCTCTTCTCCCTCCGGGCTGGGGAAGTTTGGTCAGGGGCCTGGACTCCTCCCCCATAGACCCCTCCTGTCCCCCTTTGCCTCCCACGTACTCCTCCCATTCCCAGCCCCCTAACCTGCCAATCCCACCCTACCCCTCGACTTCCCACTCCTGCTGAGTTCGGGGGGCCTGCCGTGCAGGGGACCTGGGCCCTGTCTTTGACCTTCCCCCCCCCCTGTGTTTTCCCAGCCGGTGGGTGCCTGGGGTCAGGGCTGGGCGCTGGCATGGCCCAGGTGCCCCTGAAGAGGAGGAAGAGAAGGGACCCGTCCCCACCAGCCAGGACCCCTGACCCTGGGCGCTTCCCTGCCGTAGTGCTGTGCCTCGTGGAGAAGCGGATGGGTGCCAGCCGTAGGGCCTTCCTCACCGAACTGGCCCGGGCCAAGGGCTTCCGTGTGGATGGGGCTGACAGGTGAGGGGGTCTGGCCAGGGCTGCCCCAGAACAAGAGGGAGACGGGGGAGCTCCCCGTAGAGTTCTGGTCACCCAGAACATTTGTGGGCAAGGACAACAGCCTGGCAGCCTTTGCACGTGTGGGGGCTGGGCATTGGGAGTGAGGGCCCCCATCAGAACTATGGGAGTGGGGAGCCAAGGGCTGGAATACCAGTCAAAAGGGAGGAAGTCAGCGCTTTCCCCCCCCCCCCCAGCTCATGTCACTACCCTGCTTTCCTCCTGGGGTCCCAGTCTGATGCCCCCTCTTGTTCCTTCCCCCTACCTGGTACTGGCTCGCAGCGCTGCGGTGACCCATGTGGTGTCGGAGCGAAACTCGGGGGATGAGGTGGTCCAGTGGCTGGCACAGCGCCGGGGGAAGCACAGTACTGGGGAAGACCCCCCCGCCTTGCTGGATCTCAGCTGGTTCACAGAGAGCATGAGCGCTGGGCGGCCTGTGGCCATTGAGCCCCGGCACCGCCTGCAGGTGATGAAGATTGGCGTGGGGGAAAGGCAAGGCACAGTGTAGCTGGGGGCAGAGGGGTGTGTGGGGATGGGGGTGAAAGATAAGGTGGGAGAGTCCCAGAAAGAGGCCATATACCTGTCCCAGCAGGAGGTGCTGTGGGGAGTGGGGCAGGAGCTGGCATGGAGAGAGCTCCTGGCTAGTCCAGACCCAGCCTCTCCAACCAGGGGCCACTGTGTGGGGGTGAGTAGCTGGGCAGGGTGAAGGGCTCCTGGCACTGACACCCCCCCCATGTCCTCCTCCCCAGATGACTGAGCCAGCAGCTGAGCACAGGTGGCAGTTGGCACCATATGCCTGCCAGCGCCGGACCCCGCTCGTGCACAGCAACCACACATTGACAGTAAACGCTGCCTCATGGGGTGGGGAGGGGGCCTAGGATCCCACCTGCCAGCCCATGACCCTCCCCCTGGGCCCAGCTTATTCTAGGGTGACCTCTGCCCCCCACAGCCAGACTTCCCACCCCACAGCCAGCCAGTCCTGCCCTGCATGGTGCTGGCTGCACAGGGGTGGGGGGCGCTCAGCTCTCACTTCCCTCAGTCCCTGGCATGTGTTACTAGTAACTGTAGGTCAGAATGGCTGTGGGGCTGGAATCCAGGACTCCTGGGTTCTTTCCCTGGATGTGGGGAGGTATGGCAGTTGGGGGGCCAGGATACCCAGTGGCAAGGATTGAAGGGGGGCAGAGGTGGGAGGCAGCAGGGTCTGCTAGGAAAGCTGGGGGCCCCAGTGGAGGTGTGTAGGGGTTCGTGGGGTTTCCCTCCCTGTTCAGAGGCTGTGCTCGAGGGGGTGATGACATCCCGCTTGCTGCTCCTCAGCATCTCTGCTCTGTCCCAGGAGGCGCTGGAGATCCTGGCGGAGGAGGCAGGGTTTGGTGGCAGTGAGGGGCGCAGCCTGGCCTTCACCAGGGCGGCCTCGGTGCTGAAGGCCCTGCCCTGCCGGCTCAAGAACCTGGAGCAGCTGGGTCCCCTGCCCGGCCTCGGGGAGCACTCCCGGAGGGTCATCCAGGTAACTGTCCCCCCACCCCTGCAAGGGAGCGCCATGGAACCCTGGGCATCTCGTTTGGCCATGACCAGGCCTGGGGGTGGGTGGCCTGATTGGGGTGTGCTGAATGGGAGGGATAGAGAGAGGAGAGATGCTTCTCAGTCCTGACCTGCAGCCCCCTGCCCTCCCAAGTCTGCTGACATGCCTCAGCCCCAACCTGTAGCCCTCTGCTATCCCAGGTTGGAGCTGTGGGAGGAGAAGTGCAAGGAGCCTGCTGGGCTGATCTGGTTCCAGTGTGTCCTGCAGTGATGTGCTGAGGAGGACGTGGCTGGACCGAGGTCAGCTGAGCAGGACTGGTGGGGAGGGGGAAGATGTGGGGCTTAGTCCATGTCTCTTGTGCAGGATGTGCTGGAAGATGGTGTCTCTGTGGAGGTGGAGAGAGTGAAGCTGTCGGAGAGATACCAGACCATGAAGGTACCAGAGCAGGGCACAGCTGGGGGGGGGGGCCGGGCCCCATGGGCCTGTCTGGGGGTAGGACTGGGTGCTGTTGTCTGGGAGCTTGTTGCATGGGGGGGCCCAGGATGTTCCCTGGCACTTTGTCATCAGCCTGTTGCTGTGTCCTGGAATCTCTGATGATAGGCAGAGAAATACCCTTGACCATGCCCGGCTCGTCCCAGATGGGCCTGGTGCCAGCTTGTGGCAAGGGGCTGGAGTTGTGGGGTGATTTCTGCAGGCCCCTTTGTGACAGGTTGCACCACCCCCCATACTTTTATGTCATTTGTGCATCTCCCCTGTTGACTCTTGCAATGTAATGGTGTGGTTTAATGCAAAATATGACAGTTTTTAATGCTCATGGCATGCTCTGCATTATTGTTATGGTATCATGTTTCCTGCAGCATCATAAATGTGTACAGATATGAAACATGTCCCCAAGTTCCAAAGGGATAGCCCTGTCAGTCTAGTTCAGCAAAACACACAAGGAGTTCTGTGGCACTTTTAAAGACCAACACATTTATTTATCACATGAGCTTTTGTGGGAGAAAATCCTACTTCATCCATCTTCAAACATCTGACAAAGTGGGATTTTCTCCCACAAAAGCTCATGTGATAAATAAACGTGTTAGTCTTTAAAAGTGCCACTACACTCCTTGTTTGTGTCCCCAAGTGTATTTTGCAGGGCTGGGGGGAAGGGAAAAAACAGAACTGTGCTTGCATGTACCCAAAGATGCATGACAAAGACTATGCAAATTAAGCTCCCTTGCTCTGGAGGGAAAGATCATGATACAAAGAATCACCTCACCCCAACGAGGTGTGTCATGTGCGTTTGGGGAAAGGAGAAAAAGTCCGACTTTAAAATGGTTTGAGGCTTTTCTGCTTGGATCTTCATCTTGAAACAACTCAAAAAGGACTGGGACTTATCCAAACAGCCAGACAGATTAGGCTGCAAAATCATCAGTAGCCAGGCGTGTGGGTAAGTTAGAAATGAACTACAACAGTAAATTTGATCTTAGAATGTGTATTTCCTTTTATTTGTTAGTGATAACTCCTTGACTGACTGATTGATTGTGCATTGATTTGTCTTATATACTCACTTAAAATCATATCTTAATCAATAAATGCTTGTTTTATCTAAAACTGTGGATTTTGGAAAGAAAGTAACAGTGTGCATGCCTGACTTAGAGCAAAAATGATGCATTTCAGTTTCTTCGTTAAACTGACAGACCGGAGTAAATGAGCCTGAAGGATCAGGGAAGGGTCCCAATACCTGCAGGATGGAAGTTCCTGGTGGGGCATCTGGGGTCTGGGGGTGCTTACTGGGGGACTGTCCCCTGAATGGCTAATGAGTGCACTTCCACTGCCTGGGACCAGTTATATGCAAGAGGCTGGTGTGGGCTGACCCAGGAGTGTGGGTCCACCTAGCAAAGTGGGATAAGTCAGGGCCCAGGAGTGAGTGATTAGGGAGACACAGCAGCACACTGTGACCAGATCAGATTGCAGTAGCGGAATGTCACACACTTTCACCCTGGTACAGCTCATAGCTGAGCCGGGTGCCAAGGGCCTGGCACACTCCTGGCCTGGCTCCATCACAACAGCCTCTGAATTCCCCTTTGTTGTGCTGGGGATTTGGCAGCTGCTCCTGCCCACACTCTGGTGAATTTATATGCCCCGGCCATGATGCTGAAAAAGCTGTTAGTTGAGGGTGGCCCTCCTGCCAGGCAGCAAAGAAATAGACCCCCAGCCTGTCTATTTCAGGTTCTCAGGAAGGGCCCCTTCCCAGGTACTGTCCAGAGTCATGAAGTTGCTAGAAAGCAATGGTCTAATTCTATGTTAGAGATGCCAGCTGAGCTGAAGGGGGATCCCATTAGCTGTAGAGGGCCCAGGACACACAGCAGAGCAATTACTAGTTCCATTAAATGACCCCTGGGGAGCTGGCGGTAGAACCGAGGACTTCCACTGGCCTCTCTTACTTGAAATGAAGTGCTTCCGTGACTTCCACTAGTAGTAGATGGTATATCCTGTCTGTGAGTGCAGCCACTAGAGAGTACCATCACACCCTTCCAGCACCTCCTGGAACCAACCATCTCCTGTCTCTGCAGCTCTTCACCAGGATCTTTGGGGTGGGGGTGAGGACGGCCGACCGCTGGTACCAGGAGGGGTTGCGGACACTGGAGGACCTGCAGGAGCATCACACGAAATTGACCAGGCAGCAGCGGGCAGGTGAGAAACTTCAAGAGAAGTGCCAGGATGGGGCTGTGATCCATAAAATGAGGGTTCTCTGCATGGACGCCACTAGCTACAGATGCGTCCTGGGGTTCCTGACATCCCATGGGTGGGCAGATGTGGGCTGACCCTCCAGGCCTAGTCAGTATAGGCCACAGAGGCAGAGCCAGAACTGATTTTTTTTGGCAGGGCCGCTGTTTAACATGGGTGGACACAAACCTTGTGTCACAAGTGAAACAGAGGCTGATAAAAACGTAGGATAAATTGCTTAAAATCTAATTGTGTGAGCCTGCTTTCAAAGTGGGTGGGCCATGGCCCATCCAGGCCCACCTGGAACTATGCCCCTGGTGCAGGGGGAACAAGCTAGGAAGGCCCCAACAATGCAGCCAGTTGGGTTGAGTCGCTTTCCTTGGTGCCCATTGGCTTCAGGTGCAGGGCATTGAGCCTGGCTGCGCAGGAGGGGTTGGGGCTGATCAAAGGCATGTGGAGCCAGAATGGTGGTGCCTCTTGCCCTGGGGTCCTCAGTATCAGCCCCAGCGCTTCGTCCACAGGGCTGCAGCACTATGATGACCTCAACACCCCGCTGGGGCGCAAGGAGGCAGAGACCATCACCCAGGACATGCAGGAGGCTGTGCAGCGGTTCCTGCCTGGAGCCATGGTGACACTGGCTGGCGGGTTCAGACGGTAACAGGGCTGTGGATGCAGGTGGGACACTCACCACAGGGAAGGCAGACCAGGCTGCCATGAATGGGAACAGCAAAGAAAGAACCAACATCAAGTTTCTTTAGGAGCATGCATATCTGTGTGTGGCCAGAAGGGGTGAAGGTGGGGGTGAATCTCCAGCCCCAAACCAGACAGGCACCTGCCTCTTAACGCTGCTGGGCAGAAGAAACCCCTGTGCCACCTGCACAGCACTGGATCTGAACTGGTTGAGGCTGGGTTGGACTCTACATGCTGCCCCCTGCTAGTGGCTGAGTGACCTTCCCCTTCTTCCATCCCCCACTCCCCTCTCCTTGCAGGGGGAAGCAGAATGGTCATGATGTGGATCTTCTCATCACGCACCCGGAGGACGGCAGAGAGGTGGGACTGCTGAGCCCACTTGTCAGCTGGCTGGATAGCCAGGTAAGGGATTCTCATGGTTAGAGAAGAGGGCTGGGGACCAAGACTCCTGGGTTCTTTCCCAGCTCTGGGAGGAGAGAGCACTGGTGGAGAGGGATTAGGGAAGGGTGGAGCCGGGAGCTCTGGGAGGGAAATGGGGTCTAGTGGATAGAACACTGGGGGAGTTGGGAGCCAGGACTCCTGGGTTCTATTCCAGCTCCTGGGTTCTATTCCTGGGAGGGAAGTAGAGTCTGGGAGGGATTAGCGCTTCTGTGGAGGGATTGGGGAGATGGATGTAGGACTCCTTGGCTGTCCTGGCTGCTGGAGGTGAGTGAGTTTGGGGGAGGTACTGGGAGGCCTGCTTGGGACAGGCGGCACTGGGGATTCCTAACATACCCCCTGTAACTCAAGGCCTGTCTGCCTCACCCCAGGGTGTGATACTCTCTCAGCACAGCCAGAAGAACAGCTACGAGGGCCCTGAGCAGCCTAGGGACGGGAGGGTCCTGGACCGATTCGAGAGGTGCTTCTGCATCTTCCGCCTCGAGGCGCAGGGGGGTCTAGCCACTGGACGGGGCTGGAAGGCTGTCCGTGTGGACCTGGTCGTGACTCCCATCAGTCAGTTCCCATTCGCTCTGCTGGGCTGGACTGGTTCCCGGGTAGGTGACTGGCCAGGGTGGGGGGCTGTGGGCCAGAACCAGAATCCCACATCTGCGTCACAGCATGCTACAGATCAAATGCCCCCAAGTGGAATGCTTTGGGTTCTAGATCCAGGCATCCTTCCCTACCCAGGATGCTGAGATCTCAGCTTGGCTCCAGCCAGTTTACGCTGATTGTTGGGGGTTCTAGAGGTAGGCTCCATGTCCATCCAGACCTTCCAGATTCTAGAGCCAAACAGGCCTGCTACCATGACGCTCTGTCTAGAACCTAGCCTAGCTGCAGTGGGGTTATAGATTTGAGCCTGCCCCCATCCTGCAGCAGGGCTGTCATCTGCATCAGTCCTGCAATGAGCTGGGGGATTGGTGGGGGGAGTAGATCTGAACCTGCCCTTCTCCTTCCCCTCCCACCAAACTCTGGTTGCAAATTCCTCACTCTGCCCCCTCTCTGGCTGAGCACTGGGTGGCCAGTCATGCCAGGGTCTGTCCCCTTCTCCCCAGCACTTCGAACGTGAGCTGCGCCGCTTTGCTGGCCATGAGAGGAAGATGGTGCTGAACAGCCATGCCCTGTATGACACCAAGCAGGTACAGTGGCTTGGGGGGGGCATGGGGTGTGGGGGGGGGTGCGGGCAGCAGGACTGAATGGACCTGGTCAAGTGGGAGGGGAGCACAGTGTTTGGTTGGATGCTGCCCTCTGGCAGGGCCCTCTCTTGGGAGGATCAGGGCCCAGGGCCAATCGGCCTGGGGGGGGCCCCAGGCTCCCTGGTGCTGGGGGGGCGGGGCAGGCCGGCCTGCTCCGCCCCTGGAAGCCCTGGCCACCCCCCCGGACCCGGAGCTGCCGCCATGAGCCAGCCCCAGTCCTGGCTGTAGCTGGGGGTCAGGAGCGAGGGCGGGGTGGGCTGGCCCAGAGGCTGGGCTTTGCCCTCCCTCCCTGCCCCTTGCCTATGGCAGCAAGCCAGGGGGAGTGGGCTGCATTGCAGTGGGGGGACCCATGAAACCGAAGGATGGTCCTGCCCAGCACATCTAGGACACCCCACCTCGTGCGGGCAGATGCACCCTGGGGTCCCCAGGCCTTCGTCAGCCCCCTGTGCTACACCTGAAGGATGCCCAGGTGCTGGACCCCACCTAGCACCCTGGTACCCTGTCCGTCCCAGGTACTCTTCTGCTGACTCCCCCATTGTGGGGAGCTCAGGGATAACCAGCCTGGAGTGTTCCTGGTCTTGGGAAGGGCCAGAGCTCCCTGGTGCCTCTTGCCCAGCTCAAGGATGGGATGCCGAGCAGGAAGATTGAGTGTCACACCAAGGTCTTCCTGGACCTGAGCTACTTATCTCTTTTTCTCCCCCTTCCCCTGAACAACGCCATCTGTTTCCCTCTCCCCACTCAAAATATTCCTCTAGCTCCCCAAGGGATGGGGTGGAATTTGGCCAGCCTCCTGTAAGAATCCTGACTGGCTGCCCTTCCCCAGGAGGTGGGGGCACTGGTCAAGGCAGCCAGTCAGAGGCATTACCATAGGCAGGGCTCAACTCCCATAGGCCAGCCAGGACTGAGGTCCAGGCACTGGTGCGGGGCAAGACTTGCAGCCAGGGCACCAGGGCAGATGCTGGGTAGGGGCTCCTGGGTGCAATGTTGGCTTGGGTTGGGGGGGGGGGGCGTGGCAGGGAGTCAGGGCAGTAAGTTTCCCCCATGCCAGGGGGGGAGGGGAGGATTGTCCCATGCTCAGTTCAGGGGCTGGTTTCTTTTCCTTCCAGGACCAGTTTCTCCCTGCCACGTCGGAAGAAGAAATCTTCCAGCACCTGGGCCTGGCCTATGTGCCCCCCGCAGAGAGAAATGCATAAGCCTTAGGCCTGGAGACTGGGCCTCCCAGGGAGAGAAATGCTGGAGCCTTCTGACTTCCCACTGCACAGAAATCCTTTCTCCCAGCCCTGGAGATCCCCCTGTGCTCGCTGCCTCCCCAAGTGCTGGGCTGGTGCCTGTGGACTGAGCCCCCTAGGCCTGTGCCCAGTGCTTCTGCAGGCATTGCCCAAGGCTCTGGTCAATAAAGCCACAGTTCCCTGCACTCCGCTGTGGTTGGCTTCGTGGATCTAGGAGTGAGCCAGCAAGGGGGAGAGGGAGGGTCACTGTCCCTGTGTGCACCCCTACTGCTAATGGGAATGGGCTGGGGGTCCGGAGGGGAAGGAGCATCCCACCAATGGGGGGAGCAGGGCAAAGCAGGAGTGAGGGAAGGGAAGGGATAAATCCTGTGATGTTCCATGTACAGGCTGTGGCTGGCTCCCCCAGGGCTGACCTGGGGGTTGGGGGTCTGTGCTATCCAGCCCCCTGTACCAAGGACAGGCTGGGCAAGCTACATTGCGTGCCAAGGTGCGGGGAGCTGTGGTGACATCTCAGTCCTTCCCTCCTCCCAGCAAGCCATGAGCTGGGCCCAGTGCCAGGTGCACAACAGGAGTGTGTGAATATTTCATGGTGGCTCCCACCATGACCCTGCCACAGACTGCTTCCACCTAAACCTTTCTCCTGCCCAACAGGGGGTCTGTATCTTCCCCCTGGGATCTACACTGAGGTCAGCCAGGGTTCAGAATCCCTGCCAGCACTGATCTGCATTATAGTGGGGCTCGGGGGGCAGTCAAGTTCCCCATGTCTTTTGCTGTGCTGGGGGAGAAGATGTGAGTGAATGCCCCCTTTCTGCATCTTCAGGGCAGGAGTGGAGTGTGGACTGGAGCTGGGAGTGCAGCTGGGGAGGGGGGGGGGTCTTTCTTGCCAGTCTGGGGGCAGTGGCGGTTGATGGCAGGATGGCACTTCCCCCACTTCCCTTCCCCCTTGGATTCCCCCAATCAATCTTTGGCCAGGTCTGTGGGTCCCTGAGTGGGTGCCTTGATTTCCTGCTGTGCATGGGAAGTGCCAGTGGCAGGGAGGGGGTGTGGGTGAGGGGTAGGGTAAGGGAAAGGGCCAAAACAGTGGGTGCGGGCAGGAGGAACAGACTCTGGTTCCTGTTCAGTTCCCAGCTGCCCCAGCCCAGGACCATGATGGTGCATGGCAGTGCACGGACAAGGAGGTCACAGCCTGGAGAGATTATAGGAGGCTCGTGACCCCATTGGACAGATGGAGAAACTGAAGCGGGGGGGGGGGGGCGGCGAGTTGCTATCATAGGCTGGGGAGTCCCTTTTGCAATGAGTGCTATCATGCTGTGCCTCAGTTTCCCTGTTGGTAAGGACACTGCTGCGGTAGGGAGAGGCACTCAGACCCTGTAGCAACACTGGGGCTGGGTACGGTGCTGGCTGTCCCTCCTCCCTTTGCACCAGCTGCTGCGGCCAGTCGGGCAGAAACTTTCCAGCATAACTAAGTGTGAAAAGTGGCCCCTGCCCCAGATTTCCTGAATTGCTGACGGGGAGGGTGGATTCCTTGCTAGCTCCTTGTATGTTTCCATTAGCGTCTCCCCTGATAAGCCAGGCACGGGGGGTGATCTGGGCTAAGCAGTGACAGGAGGGCAGACTGAGTTCACTAATGATCCCACACTGACTGATAGTGAGCTGGGCCTGAGTGCCAGGCAGGGTACAATGGCGGGGGGGGGGGAGGCTGCAGCTTTCACCCTGTATATAGTGAAGGGCACACAGGGTACTGCCACTTGGGGGGCTGGGATCTCAGGGAAGCTGTGGTTTGCAGAGCAAAGGCACTTGTGTGGGGCAGGAAGATGGGGAGGCGTGAAGGGGAGGGACAGCCTGGCCTCCATGGCTCTCGGCCTCCTGTCCACACAGGGCCCACCCTGCTTACCCTGTTTGTGCCCAGGCCTCAAGTGGGTCTCACTCAGTCAGTCATTGGCACTGCCTGGTGCCCCTTCTTGTCACACACAGGCTCTGCAGGGCAGCTGGGACCTGGCTTTTTAATGGGAGACACAACCTGGAACAGAAACCTTCCCTCAGAAACCAAGGGGCTGCCCTGCTGCCAGACAACCCTGCTGAGAAAAACCCACCTGCACCTCCTTGGCCTGAGGTCATGCCATCCGAATGCATCCAGGCTGACTCCCTAATGACTGTGGCTGAATCACTTTTGTCCTCTCCTGCCTTGGTTTCCCCTCTTGATTTAGACTGTGAGCTCCTCTGGGCAGGGCCTATCACCTTTTGACTATGCAGCACCCAGCACTGGGCGCGTTCCCTGCCTCTCTCGTTGTATAGGTCAATGGGCAGAGCTGAAACTCCTCAACAGGCAGGAACCTGGGGGTCGGCAGCAGGACCGAAAAGGTGGCAGGGAGAGCAGGGCATGAAAGGGCCAGATGTGGTGGGTGGTGTGCAGGGGGCTGCAGGGATTATCTCAGCCTGACACTAATTTTTCCAGGCTCCCTGAATTATTTAGTGCCTGCTGCCCCTGTGGGAGGCTGAGGGGGAAGTCAGTGGGTTATGAACTGGGGATGAACCTGAGTCTGAAGGACTGTGTCACCCGTCCCCCCACCAGCAGTGGGAGGGGGCTGGGAAGAGCTGGCCCAGTTAAAGGAGCTGCTGGCAGCTTTGGTGCAGCAGGGCGGGACGATGGGCAAGGATGGCAGTGATGGGAGCAAATAGCAGGACCTAGCAACATGAGTGGGGGTCCCAGGCCTGTCTCGCAGGATGGGTGGCTATCTCGCAGGGCCCTGGGGGCTGATTGGACTGCTGGGACTGAACTCACCCTAGCCCCCTCACACAACAGAGGAGGGGCCATCCCTTGGGCAAGGGAGGTGTGTCCTGAGCACTGGGGATTGTGCCCTCTGACCCTACGCTTTGCCACCCAGCATCAAAGTCTTGGGTTTAAAACACAGAACTAGGAGTCAGAACACCTGGGTTCTCTCCCCAACTCTGGGCAGGGAGCAGGGTCTGGTGATTAAAATAAGTGAGAGCTGGGAGCCAGGACTCCTGGGTTCTCTCCTCAACTCTGGGTGGGGTTTGGTGGTTGGAGGATGGGGAGCTCTGACTTGCTGTGTGTTTTGGGGGAAGGCCTGGCCTGTGCCTCATTTTCCCCTCTGTACCATGGCTCTGATGACACAGCCCTACCCCTGCTGATGAGGGGCTCAGAGCCGGAGGCTCCTGATGGGGCGTGTGTGCGGCAGGGACTTGGCTGGGCCGGATCTCTGCACCTGCCCCCCCCAACACCTCTGAGGCAGGTGAGGGTGCCAGGGAGGAACAGGAACAACGCGCCCCGGGACCATGACAGCAGAGAGAGATAAGGCTCTGCCGGAGCCCTCCCACCCCCAGCCCATCCACCCCCCAAACTCCACCCCCATCCGTTCCTCCCACCCCCAAACTCCGCAGGGATGGGAGGGGCCAGGGCGGGTCGGTTCCGAGGGGGCGGGGCTGGGCTACCTTACAAAGAAGCTGGAACCGGGCGGGCAGCCCAGAGCAGAGCCAACTCGCGGGTTGCCGGAGCTGCGCCGGGGAAAAACGGGGGGGCCGAGCCGGACCTCCTTCCAGGGGTCGGTTCAGCGGTTTCGCGTCGCTCCCAGACCAACCTGTAAGTTGTCTCCCACCGCGCCCACAGCCACGCCCGTAGGTAGGGGCTGGCTCCGACCCGGTTCCGAGGGGGGGGCACTGTCCAATTCTCAGCTGCGCCTTCCCAGGGCTGGGATCCTGCTTCGGGCGGAGTGAGAGCTCTCCAAAAACAGGTGGGGAAACTGAGGCCCAGAGGGGGACGCTGGCAGGCCGGGAGTTAGAGCCACCTCAGGGGCTGGACAAAGGGGGTGTCCAGCCCTGCGACCTGCCCTGGCAGCTCCCAGGTGCGGACACGGGCGGCTGGGGCGGAACACGTGTTACAGCACAGGTGACATACAGACCAAACCCCAGTCCAAGGGGCCGGGCAGTGGGGGCGAGGGGGTCCAGACACGGGGACTGTGGGACTCGGCGATGAGGGGTGCAGGGCAGGGACTAAAGGGGGAGATGGGGTGAGTGACGTGTGGGGCAGGCTGACTAGCCGCACGCGGGGTACCGGCCCCCCCGGGGTGCATTTTAACCACACTCAAGGGGGGCTGGCTGAGGTAGCAGCGCCTGTCCCGGGCAACATGACCTGCCCCCCCTTAACCCTTCGCCGTGGGTCAGGACCGTCCCCCAGGCTCGGCTAAGTTTATAGCAAATCCCCCCAGCTCTGGGCCTTTGGCCCCTCCCCTCTTAACCCGCGGTTGGCTGGGCAGGCTCAGGGCATCCGGAGGTCCGACTGTCCGCGGGAGGGGGAGGGGGCGGGTGATTTGGAGGTCAGGGAGCGGAGACTCTCTTCCGTGAACCAAAGCCCCCGGGATCCGTACACCCAACCCCGCTCCCCAGCACAACTCGGTGCCCCTGCGCCCTCTCCAGCCCCAGTGCCCCACCGCCGGGGCCGGGGATAGCTTGGCCCCTCCCCCCGGCTCCCAGCGCCCCTTCTTCTGCCTGGAGCTGGGCGCCCAGTGGCGGGCGAGCGAACGGGGATGACCCACCAGCTGGCCCCTCGCCCGCCGGGGAGGTAGGGTCGCCCTCTGAGGGGAGCATCTTTCCCGTGGGGAGCTGGGGGGAGGGACCGTTTCTCACTCCGGCGCGCCTCGCTCTGTATCGCGGAGGGTGGCCGCATGATCTGGGGCCGTGGGTTCCCGGTATGGTGTTATGGGGGCATTGGCCCTCAATAGGCTCCTATGCACACTGCCCTCCCCCCCAGTGGGCGGGCTGGATCCCTCGCTCTGCCCTGGTGCCCCCTCAGGCCGTGGGGGGCTGGGCGCAGAGGGGTGCTGCGGCAAGTGGGGGCCCTTGGCAGGGCGAGCTGTGGCTGAATCCCCCCATCCCCGTTATCAAGGCCTCGGCTCTTGTCTCCCCCCCGTTACTGGGTCCCTTACACATGAACTCTTGTCACCCGGGTGACAGGCTGCAGCCCCCGTTAGCATCTGCTTGGAAAGGGAGCTCGGCGCCCCAGGGACCCTCCTCTTAGTGCAAAACAAATCACCAGTCACCCCGCTTCCCCCAGCGAGACGGGCAGGCCCCGCCATGCCAGGAGCCATCTGTCTTCCCCGGTGGAGAGGGCGACCCCTCCAGGGTGGGGTGGCAGGCAGTGTCACTGGCTCTAGGGGGGAAACCCCCCCACGGTTGCACAGTTAACTGAAGAGGCAAGGATAGGACACAGGGGTCCTGGCTCTCAGCCCCGCCCCCCAACCACGAGACCCCACCAGTCCAGCCCCTGCTCTAGCTACTAGCCCCCTTTGCCCTTTCGCAGGGGCCCCAGCTCTCAGGGCTCAGGCTGAAGCTGATCTAAGTCCCCCTGGGTTTGAACTGACTTGCCCCGTCGGGTTCCCCCATGCACAGAGGCCGGCCTTGGCTAACGCTCCCTGACTCCCGGTTGGCAGCTGGTTGACGCTCCCGCAGTGCCCGCCGCACAGAGGCGTTGGGAGAATCCGCCTCACGGCAGGCTTACTCGTCAGGCGCTCCGGGCATCGGGGCGAGGCCAGTAATCGGGCGCCCCCTTGTTAGTGCAGGGGCCGCTGGGCTTGCTGCAGCCCCGCTGGCCCGGAGTGATGAGTTTGTTGGGTCTCGGCTGCCGTCCCCGGCTGCAGTTCGAGCCCTTCCTGACGGGGGCGCTGGGGAGGGGGGGGAATGCAAAGCCACCAGCCCGGTGTCCAGGGCAACGGGGGCCGGGGCCGCAGCTTGGCGCTGCGTGACGTCAGCGGGGCTCCCGTGGGCAGGCAACGCGCCAAGCCCGACCCGTGGGGCTCGTTTGCAGCGGCGAGAAGGGGAAGCGCGTAGGCAGGGATTCCCTGGGGGGTGGTTTTGTGCGTGCGTGGACCTGTGGGGTGCGTCGGGGGGACTGGAGTCGATGGGGGGATCTGTCACGGGAGGGGCTCGGGGACTCGCCTGCGGCTCTGTGGCTAGCCCAGCGCGGGCGCGACCTGCCGTGGGGCCGGTGATCCGACTGGCCTAGGGGCCGCCACTGAGCGGGCGCTGGGTCGGAACTGCAGCTCTGGACTCGGCTGGGCCGTAACCGGGGGATGTGCTCTGGCTGTCCCCTCCTCAATCCCTCCTCTCCCGGGAAAGGCAGGCGGCGGTTCTTCCTGTCCACCGTCCATAGGCGCAAAAATCTTCCCCCAGCCCGCCTGGGAGGGGCTGGGAACCCCCCAGCCCAGCCCAGCTCGTGCGGCTTGTTGTGATGGTCCAGCCCAGGATCCACGTTCACCCTGGTGGCCGGAGTTTCCTAGAGGGGCAGGGACTCGCAACAGCAACTGCCGTCTGGGCCTGGCTCCCGCCCCCAAGACCCCCTTCTCCACCTCCTAGGTCCCAGCACGTCGGTTGAGCTCTGGGTTAAACCCCAGGCGGGCGGGGTGTTCGGGTCCCAGCGAAGGGGAGACCCACCCCGGCCCCGCCGGTCTGTCCGCTTCGTCTAACGCCGCGCTCTTCTCCCTTCCGCAGGTTGCAGCAGGACCGTGGCAGCGAGGAGCTGAACGAGGGTCGTGGGGAGACTGGAACGGTGCCGGAGTCCTCCGCGGGGCGGTCGGCCAGCCACGAGCGGCGGGCAAGGACCCCCGGAAGCCAGGAGCCCATGGAAGGGGGGTGCCTGTGAGCTGAGCGTCACCTAGGGCAAGCACCAGCTCGCGGCCCCGTCCTTCCCTGGGCGCAGGGGCGGCCATGTCCCGGTGGGCTCTGCCGCTGCTGCTCCTGGCAGCTTGGGGGGCCAGCCTGGAGCAGGAGCCACTCGAGGCTCCGCGGTGGAGAAACGCCTCGGGCCTGCCGCGGCGCCGCCTTCCTCAGAGCCTCATCATCGGGGTGCGGAAGGGGGGCACCCGCGCCCTGCTGGAGATGCTGGCGCTGCATCCCCAGGTGGCGGCCGCCCCCGCCGAGGTGCACTTCTTCAACGTGGAGGAGAACTACCGCCGCGGACTGGGCTGGTACCGCTGCCACATGCCGCTCTCCTGGCCCGGCCAGCTCACGGTGGAGAAGACCCCGGCCTACTTCTCCTCGCCGCCGGCCCCCGCCCGCATCCGGGACATGGACCCCACCGTGCGGCTGTTGCTCGTCGTGCGCGACCCCGTGGAGCGGCTGGTGTCAGACTACACCCAGATCCTCCACAAGCGTCGGGCGCGGGGCAAGCCCTACCCGCCCCTGGAGCGGCTGCTGCTGCCGGGCGGCCGGGAGCTCGACCCCCGCCCCAAGGCCCTGCAGCGCAGCCTG
Organism: Pelusios castaneus; assembly: GCA_007922175.1. Taxonomy (NCBI): domain Eukaryota; kingdom Metazoa; phylum Chordata; order Testudines; family Pelomedusidae; genus Pelusios; species Pelusios castaneus. The sequence goes on from ML685810.1 coordinate 12,520,745, forward strand.
TATGCCCCGCACCTGGCGCGCTGGCTGGCCGCCTTCCCCCGCCGCCAGCTGCACGTGGTTGACGGGGGCGGCCTGGTCCGCGAGCCGCTGGTCGAGCTTCGCCGCGTGGAGCGCTTCCTGGGCCTGGCGCCGCATCTGGGCCCCGCCCACTTCTACTTCAACCACACCAAGGGCTTCTACTGCCTGCGGCCTGGGCCCGGCGCCCGCGGGCGCTGCCTGGACGAGTCCAAAGGGCGGCCCCACCCGCCCGTGTCGGGCCCGCTGCTGAAGCAGCTGTGCGCCTACTTCCGCGCCCCCAACCGGAGCTTCTTCCACCTGGCGGGGCGAATCTTTGACTGGTGCTGAGGCCACCCCACTCTGGGCAGGGGGATTCACAAACGGAGGGGGACGGAGCAGGGCAGAAGACGAGGACACACTCCAGGCTGGGAGGTCCGCAGCTATATACGGCACGTAGGAGCTCAGGTGGGCTGAGGGTAGCAAGGAGGATGGAGGGAGGTAGGGGACTGATCACTGCCTCACTGTTTTCCACCCCCCACCCCCGTGTGGAGGAGCTCTGCTCTTCTCCTCCCCCTCCAGGAGGCCAGTTCTTGGCTGTGCGGGAATTTCCCCAACTGGCCCCCAAAGGCTGCAAAGTGGACTCCCCCTGCTCTCCAAGCAAGCACCTTTATTGTTAGAGTGAAAACACCAGCAAACCACCCCTCCCCCAACTGTCTTTCAGAGCCAGGGCCTCACTCACATGTGGGCTTGGGCTGGAGATAGATGCACCTCAGCCCAGCATGGAGCAAAGCCCAGCTAAAGGAGAAAGTGGGCACAGCCCCACTCAGCTCAGTACCAGCAAATCAGGCTGCAGCTCCCATGTATTCCCAATGCCCACCCCCCAGGCCTGTGAGAACCACCCTCTTCCACACCAGAACCAGCTATGACCAAGGAATGCAGCACTGTCTTCATCTGCTCCTGGCCAGTGCAGGGCCCTTGCCCCAGTAGGGCTCCCCCTCCGATACACCTGCCTGCCCTGGTACCAGCAGCATAGTGGGGGTGGCAAGTCCACTCTGACTGGTACCATGACTTACAGGTTCCTGCCCCCAAACCCAGTTGCATTAGAAGCAGCAAGGATGGGTAGTTTAAGTCCTACAGTCACTCAACATCCCCCCCCCCCCCGCCAGGGGGGGGAGAAACCCCTCCTCCCCTCCCCCCCCCCCCCAGGTACATGAAGAACTCAGAACCAAGCTCCCTAACTTTTGTACTGAAGTATTTCCCCTCCCTCCCATCCAGCCTGGGGATGATTTAGGCCAGCCCAGGAACTAGGAGTGAGCCCTCCACACCAGATAGAAGCCTCACACCAGCCCCTAGGATCATACATAGGCTCAGAGCCTCCTGCCCCTCCACTGCTCTACACTCTCCACCTTAGGCAGCAGTGGAGGGACCCCAGAAGCTTGGCCTTCTCTATTCATCCCTGTGTCCTGCTGCACATCTGTGTGTAACTCTGCAACAAAAACTGCAGCCCCTGGCACAGAGAGCTAGTCAGCAGAGGCAGGTATGCACTGACAGATGGCTGCTACCAGCTGTACAGGGATGAAGTTGCTGCGTTTCTTAATGGGGAATACAATCAACACTAGGGAAATGCTGCCTGCATTGTTGGGGTTTTGTTCCCCCAACCAGCTTCCCCTGGAGGGTGGTATGAGGCCGAGAAAGAAGAGGAACAAAAATCTCAGGGGCCCACTCCAAGTTGAGTCTTTACTGTGGCCCCTCCGCTTCCTGAACGAAGACAATGCAGCATGCCCAGGGTCAGCCTTGGGCGAGATCTCCTTACTGACCAAGTTAACAACTCTGCAGCAGCCACTGCACTCAAAGATGGAAGGGAGACGGAAGACCCCTTCTGACGGTGACTTGGCTTGGGAAAAGCCTAATAGAGTGCAGGAAACTCACTGCTCAGCCTTGGCACATGGTTCCCTGGGGAAGGCTGAAAGGAACAGCCCTGAGGCCATGCTGAGATCTTTGCATCCAAGGCAGACAGACTACCATTATAGTTCTTCAGGTTCAGAGCTTTAAAAAAGGCCAATTCTAGAGCAGGCTGAAGAAAGTTAACACAGTCTGCTCAGGTGACTGGCATTACAAATTGTGCCAAGTATGCACATTTCACCAAACCAAGCTCTTTGGCCACAATCCATGCTGCTTTCATATTCTTACCCCCAAGAGAAGCTCCTTACATCTGACAGTGCTTGGCACACTGGTAGTGCTCATAAGTGAAACAATCTCACTAGGAATGACTGATAAGTTGGTGGGCACAAAAATAAAACCTTTCTGAACTGAGACTCATTTGTGAATATGAAGATCTGTAGTATTTTTGCTCTGTGGCTACAAAAAGTGCATGGACTGAATTGAGCCTACATTAACATCCACAAGTGCTACAAGAGAAATCTACAACTGACAGAAAATCAGATGCTTTCAAACAGCCACAAAGGGATGGAAATTAGAAACTAGTTAAATGATACTTTACACTGTCAAAAATTGTCTCATTTAATTTCCTGAAGCAGAAGGCAGCAGCAATAAATTTCAGCCCCATTTTCACCTCAGTGTTTGCTCAAACTGTTTTAAGGAAAGATGGTACTTGCTGTTTGAATGCATTTTAAAGCTTCCTTCATAACTAGCAGCTTTTGTTATCAGAAAGTGACTTCTGAACCACTCACACCAGACCTAACAATTATAGGCAAAATATTTTAAATGACGCTGAGAAGATATAGCTTGAAACTAGTATTTTAACCAAAATTAAGTTGAACACTTGAACTATGCCATTTATTTCCAAGGTGCTGAGTGCATCTTACTCCCACTGCCTTGTGTAAGAACTGTGGGTGATCAACATCTTTGGAAAAAAATAAAGTCAGGCCACCTTCTCTTCAATCCCCATCCCTTTCTGAAAAGGTGTTCATAAACCTGTACGTAGTGCTTAAAAACCAAAAACAAGCTCTAAGCACATATCTGAAAATTAAGGCATTGTGTTCAGAAATCTAAATCTGTTTAACTCTGGCCACTGAAATTCCAAAAAATGAAGATCTTCCACTCTGGACCAGTTTTGAGACAGGAAGTGATGAAATAAGTCTTGAACCAGAGTGGAATCATTGCTACCACAATGAGCTGTTCCATGTGGTTAAGAGAAAATATCTAAGTTGTTAAAAAGATTTGAACACTCTTCTAATCACAGGTCTCTAGGGCACTGTGTTAATCTATACATATTCTGTATGTTAAATGAATGGGAACATGATCTGTGATCCTTACTAGTGACAACAAATACACTTAAAACTTGAAAATATATTCTAACCATTGATGTCAGCCTCTCCATTTACCTGACAGCAGCAGTTATAGGAGAATGCTAACAGAAACACAAAGTGGAACACCTTCTTCCTTTAGATACTTATACATCAGCTCTTGCAAGGCAACCAGAAATCTGAATTCAGATCTTAGCAGATAAGCGAGAGAAAATGATTTTTCAGCTACTTTTAGAATGTTAGGATTTAAGTAGCAAATCTATCTTTTTGCTACTTTAACAGTGATAGCATTCACCGTTAAATAGAGTCCTATATTATAAGCCAGTTTAATTTTACACATCATTCATTTGCTATCAAGATTGTCCATGACATTCAACTAATTCTATTATGAACCATCAAACTGAAGTAGGCATGGGCATGGGCATGGACATGGCTGATTTGTACATCCCTAAAAAGGTAAAAAGCTTTTGCCAGTAAACCTACTCTAGTGGAGTCTGAGGGAGCCAGATTTACAGATAAGATGCGAAGTCTCTACAGCATGATTTTTGCACCTGAACACCACATGAGAACAAATTTTGTAAAAAATGGTTTATCAGTTCCATTTTTGTATAAAACACACGGGAGAAACCTAGCCAATCAACACACGAATTGCTGCCACGACAAGATACTTTTTGTCAAACTTTGAATCTAAAGAACATACAAATGTTTTCTCATGTCTACAGTCAATTGCCTATGCTCTTCCATTTAACTATTTCTTAAAAAATTCCACATATCCCCATATTTCTTCTGTCCCAGTTACAGTACAATGACAGGGAGGAAGAGGGTTGGTTAAAACTCCTCTCTATGCAGTTTTCTGCTGTCCCTTCTTTCCAATCAGAGACTTATGGATGTGAGGGATTACACCTGCAAAGAAAACAATGGATTAGAACTGTGTGAACCAGACATTTTTCAGCAGATTAAGTTCTGTTAGTTCAAAGGTTTGTTCATTGCCTGAATAGTAGAAAGCTTTCAATGTTCTGTTCTCTATACATTTACACCTTTTCTTGTTCTTTGTCCATCCTATAATCCCCCAATAATAATCATACACCTTCTCCAGTTGTAATTTCATCCCACCACAATGGATCCCACCATGTCATTCCAGTCATAGGTTTGTTAAGGCAGAGATTGTGTCTAAACTGTAAAGCTAAAATGGAAGAGCACATAAAATAGGCATAATTAACTTACTAAGATTGATTCCAGCTATGTCTGTGCTTACAGCAGTGCATAGAGCGCAGACGCTGAGTTGGTACAGGTGTAACAGCAGTGCAGATGATAAGGGGCTGCTTAGGCGAGTACAGACATGCCCCAAACTCTAGAGTATGCATCTTATGCAGCTTGCCACATGCCCAAGTAGTGCCTCCCACATCTACACAGCTATTTTTCCACAGCACATTGTCCTGTTGCCAGAGCCTGTCCCCATCACAGTGAAAAATTCTGGCAGCAGAGAAAGGCTCTGGCAAGCTCCCCACTGCCTTTCTTTGCTGCAGTGGAAGGCCCTGACAAGCTCTTGACTCCTTCCTGAAACAGCTTTTTACTGTTGTGTGTAGCCACACACTGCAAAATAGACAGCCTGCTTTTCACTGTAGCATGTAGCTACACATACCTTGCACACCACAGGTATAAAGAAGTATATCACTACTGCTGCATTTACCAGGCATATTTCAAAATCCCACTTGTCCTCAATAAAACATTCACATAAGGAATGCACAAAAGCATGGATGCAACACCAGAAGAGTTAAGTAAATCCATTCAAGTCTCAAAAGTCAGTGCAGCTATGTAATTCTATACTGGACAAAAACATACAACTCGAACTCAGCATCATTATTACATGATATATGAAAAGCACCACGGTGAAGCTTAGTCCTCTTCCCACCTAGACTAGCTCATGCACCTCTGGTCTATCTATACAGAAAGTTCTGGTCAAGATTATAAAGAAGAAGGGATAGAGAAGCTGCGATTGGAGGAGCTTTAATAAGAATAAAACAAATCCAAATCTCCCTCAATTTACATTACTTTAAATGTAATGCTCATGGAAGATGCCGAGTGGATTATCCAGAAAATATGTATCATTACAAGGAGACTCTCTCTACACTAATGGCAAAGTTGACTTAGTGGCAGTAAAAACACACTTGATTGATCTGGAAGTTGATCTAGTTAAACAGCCTCCTCAGGTGGTGCAGCATTTCCTGTAGGTGCAGTGTAGTGAAGATGGTGTGTTAGAACAGAAGTTACAAAGTCAATGGGAGTTATGGCAAGCTACTCTACGTAGCTTGCATAACTCCCATCGACTGCCATGGAATTTCACCAGCAGCGTAGACTGGGCCAGAGAAGATTAATTCAGTGGCTCATCTACTCCTTTTCTGCTGAGACTGCCAATGTGTCTTGCCAATTTCCATGATGTTTTAGATGTCTACATAGATAGGAATCTGGCCAAAATGTCTGCCCTCACTGATCTACGCTGGATCTGAAGTAGCATTAAAGAAGAAATTAAAGTGAAGTTAATGTATTGCCTGTCACCTTAGCTACACAAGTCTTCCTTGCAACTGGCTCTCCACTTTTGCATCAACCGAATCAGCTAAGAAGCCCAATTACACATACCTCCACCAGCAATGGTAGCTTTAATAAGGGAATCCAACTCTTCATCCCCACGAATAGCAAGTTGCAAATGACGAGGAGTGATACGCTTTACTTTGAGATCCTTAGAGGCATTACCTGCCAACTCCAGCACCTGACAAATTAAGAGGCTATTTTAATAAGAGTTAAACCTGTCAAAGTTTACAAAAAGCAAAATGTGTTGAGTGGAATCACGAATGACCATCTCTAAGGTACTTGTATAATACTATTTACTGCAGTATGAGAGTGCCTGAGTCCGTTAGGTGGTGGTTCCCAATCTGTGGCCTAAAAGCCAAAAGTGGCCCACAGAGGCTTTCAAAGAGGCCCTCCTCTCTTCCCGCACTGGCTGCAGAACAGAGCTGCTGCCTAAGGACCCAGGCAGACTGCGTTGCTGCGGGGATAAAAGGTCAGGCTCCTTGCTGCATCTAATGGGACAGGAAATCAGCACTCCCCTCCACCTGGCTGTAGCAGGAAGCACAGCAGAGTGCTCTGCTTGAGTCCCTAGCTGCTGGAGCCAGAGGGAAGGAAGATCTGATCTTTCATTCCCTTAGCTGCAGAAGGGAGCCACTGCCTAGGGACCCAGGGGGAGCACAGGAGGCTACAGAATGTGTGTGGTTTCCCTGCTGCAGTTGGAGGCGGGATAGGACAGCCTCTTTGCTGATCTCCTTCCATCTAGCTGGAGGTTGGGAGGGTTACTGTTGGCCCTCTCAGGTAGTAAAAATATAGGGCCTCGAGCCAAAAAGGGTGGGAACCACTGCTGTAATACATTTATCTTCACAATACCCGTGTAGTAGAGCAGTGCAGTTATCCCCATTTTAAAGATGGGAAATTGAGGCACAGAGCCTAACTAACTTGTTCAAGGTTGCACAGGATGCTAAGTTAGCACCCCGGCCAGTAGACCATCTTTCCTCAACTATTCAGATTCCAAGGCCAGAAGGGATCACTCTGATCATGTAGTCTGACCTCCTATACAACACTCCTCAAAATAATTCTTAGAGCAGATCTAGTAGAAAAACCATACCATCTTGATTTAAAAGTGGTTTGCAACAAAGAATCCACCACAATCCTTGGAGAGTTGTTCCAATAATTAAATCACCCTTACTTAAAATTTTACATCTTATTTACAGTCTGAATTTGTCTTCAGTTTCCAGCTTCTGGATTGTGTAGAGCTTTGCTAAACTTTGCTGATTATTAAGCATTTTCCCCTGTGTTAAACTAAATAGATTGAGCTCCTTAAGCATGTTATTATAAAACACGTTTTCCAATCCTTTTGTCATTCGCACAGGTCTTATCTGAACCCACGCTATCTTCTTGAATTCTGGACACAGTATTTCAACAGCAGCAGCACCAGTGTCAAGTACAGAGGTAAAATCACCTTTATGCCTACTCAAGTTTCCCTCATTTACTTGTAACACATGGCCTACATTCTTTGTTCATGGCACCCACTCACTGTTTAGCTACAATCAAATGCCTATTCCAGATAAACATGGTAAACACAGGATGGCTTGCCTTGAACATAATTAGCCCTTACCCATTAGGTGTAGATTTAAAGATCCATTTGTCTTTTACCAATTATTCTATGTACTTTTTGCATTTACATCACTTATGGAAAACTAGATTGATCTGCTTAGTCAGTTTCACTTGTGAGCTCTTATGCAGTACCCCAAAGCTGCATAAGCAGGGAGATTCAAGTTCAAAATCCTTCGTGTTCAAAAAAAAGTTTCTTACTAGGTTTTTACAACACAAGAAACCGAAGTTTGTGGGCCTAAAGAGACTCTCCCATCATTTAATCAATTCTTTGCATCTACAGAGTAATCTATTGGATAGCACCCTGCTTAACCAACTATAGTATTGGCAATAGTTTGTTTTTCTCCAATCTAAACAACATACTGCTTGTTTTCTATCATATACATTTGGAAGAATATTTTAAAGAGAAACTGTTTGCCTCTATTTGATTAACTAGAGAAGAAAACGGAATGCAATAAAGGTCTAAATACTGTGCGTGCTGCAAAACTGAAGCCTGGGGATAACGATTCCGATCACATTTACAACAAATTTAGTTACAAGCCTCTTTTTTGGCAACCAAAAAATGCTGCCATTAGGTATCAGCAGCTTCCAATACTTACATCCCAATTCAAAATATTTATTCAGATTAGGGTAGCTATTCAGAACTACCAAGTACATATTTAGTTTCTTGTAGTATCAGGCCAATTTAGCTGCAAACATTACCTCAGTTTAACAGCTTTGGATACTTTATTTGGATCTTTGTGCCCAGCTGACTAGACATTTGTTCTCCATAGGTTTGGAAAAATGAGCATGTAAAATGAGGACTATATAAACAAAAAGAATTAAATCCACCTACCTATCCCTCTCATTCTGTTATGTACAATGTGGTTTTGACAGTGGTTACTTCAAGACTTACCTCAGCAGTGAGATACTCAAGAATTGCAGCACTGTACACTGCAGCAGTAGCGCCAACTCGCCCATGACTCGTAGTGCGAGTCTTCAAGTGTCTGTGGATACGACCCACTGGGAACTGAAGCGGAAATATTCGTTAGGCACTTAAGATCAAAGCCAATGGTGAAGCACTAAATTCTTGCCTACTGTGATTAATATCTATAATAATCTGGTGTAAGTAATGTAAATGGAGTAAAAACTTACTGAAGTAGAATACTGGATTAACCCCCACAGTGAATACAAATAAATGGCGAGTTTATTTTCAATGGGGCTGGCGAGTTTTACATCTCTAAATTTTCCTCAACAGGGACACCTCTGAAAAGTATGTTAGTTTAAAGTTAGGATTAAGTTACACGCCCTTTACATACTAGTCAGTCAAGTGTCAAATCACATACAGGGTTTATGCTGCAAGAAACCAAAACTTTAAGAAGTAGATCAGTAGTACTAAGGAGATCAGACTATGTACTGTCAAATCAGCAGAATAATTTACACTAAGTATGTGACAGAAGAGAGTTCACTGACCACTGCCTGAACTACCTGCATTCTCTCTACAACCAAGGAGTTCCAATACAGAAAGTTACACTTTACAATTATTTAAGCTTTTGGTCACATGGGAGAGTGAACTTTAAATGGTCCCATGCAGGCATAGAAACATACTGAATAACACAATAGATTGTTTGTATTTATAGATATATAATGTGTTTTCAACGCACTCTGGAAACATTCAAGTTAATTCCCACAACCAGCATATAAGGCAGAAAAGTAATAAACATTAATATGGACAAAAGCATCAATATAAATAGGTATTAATATTACTACAATTATAGTAATACTGTATATTATTAATGTTAATATTGAGAAACAGTAATATTCAGAGAACTGTTTCTCTGAAACAAGTAATATCTGGAAGCCAAAGAAACTTAAGGCTTTTAAGAAGACCAATAAATCCACCACATTTAATTACAAACTGTGATAAAAATTCAAAGTAATTGGAATTGTATAACTAACTCCTGTTCACTGGTCAGAGTAGCAGAAAAACATATGACTACTGGAGTAAGAGAAAACCTTAGTATTTGATTTTGCAGTTATAAGCAATCACTCAAGATTTCACAGTAAATCTAGAAATGCATTTCCATTATTTTCACCTGATGAACCTGCCACACAAAAATGAAAGTTTTACATTAATGTAATGTGTTCAAATTGTAAACACTAAAGGCAATACACAAAAGTATTTGATTTAGCATCACATTACCTGCAGTCCTGCTCTCTGTGAGCGAGACACTGCCTTCGCCTTGGCCTTTCCACTGTCCTTTCCAGCCTTGCCACCAGCCTGAATAAGAAAGCAATACTAGAATTAAGAAACATACTCTTCTAGCAAGCTCAAGCACAGAAGAAAAGAATCTCTACTACTTCACTACCACATTTAAGAATCCATATATAATCTTACCTCTTCTGCTCAAACTTGGAAAGTTTACCCCCCAAAAGATATTAAAGATCACTACTAAGTCACTTTTGTATACAGCAGTCAGATATGCAATACCTTAAGAGGAACTCCCAAACAAACATAGAATCATAGAAATTGGAAGTGACCAGAGAGGTCATCGAGTCCAGTCCCCTGCACTCATGGCAGGATCAACTACCCTCTTAAACCATCCCCGACAGGTGCTTGTCTAAACTGCTCTTAATGCTTCAATGATGGAGATTCCACAACCTGCCTAGACAACTTCTTCCAGAGGTTAATCACCCTGACAGGAATTTTTTCCTAACATCCAACCTAAACCTCCCTTGCTGTAATTTAAGCCCATTGCTTGTTGTCCTATCATCAGCTGCTAAGGATTCATTGCAACTACTCAAGCATCAAGAGTTCTCTATATTAAAATACATGAATATAAAGCCTTGACTATTTAGTTGTACCTCATAGACTCAGACTTTAAGGTCAGAAGGGACCACTACGATCATCTAGTCTGACCTCCTGCAAAATGCAGGCCTCAAGACCTCACCCACCCACTCTAGCAATAGGCCACCAACCTATGACTGAGTTATTTACCTCCTTAAATCATGATTTAAGGACTTTAAGATACAGAGAATTCATCGGTAGGTGAACCATGCCCTGTGCTACAGAGGAAGGCGAAAACCCCCCAGAGCCCAGGCCAATCAGCCCTGGGGGAAAATTCCTTCCCGACCCCAAATATGGCGATCAGTTAAACCCTGAGCACGTGGGCAAGTCTCAACAGCCAGTTATCCAAGAAACAATTCTCTGTAATAACTCAGAACCCACCCCACATACTCTCCCCTCTTAGGCTACTTGTAAATCCACCACACGTAGCCAAATATCAGTCAGTTTCCAAAATAGGCTAATCATACCATCCCCTCCATAAATTTATCAAGCTCAGATTTGAAAGCAGTTATGGTTTTTGCCCCCACAACTCCCCTTGGAAGGTATTCCAGAACTTTACACCTCTGATGGTTAGAAACCTGCATCTAATTTCAAGCCTAAATTTCTTGATGGACAGTTTATAACCATTTGTTCTGGTGTCCACATTGGTGCTGTACTCAAATAATTCCTTTCCCTCCCTGATGTTAATCCCTCTGATGTATTTATAGAGAGCAATCATATCCCCCTCCCCCCCCAGCCTTCTTTTGGTTAAGCTAAACAAGCCAAGCTTCTTGAGTCTCCACTCAGAAGGCAGGTTTTCCACTCCACAGACCATCCTTGTAGCCCTTCTCTGCACCTGTTCCAATTTGAATTCATCCTTTTTAAACATCGGGGACCAGAACTGCACACAGTATTCCAGATGGGGTCTCACCAGTGCCTTGTACAGCGGCACTAACACCTCCCTGTCTCTACTTGAAATACCTCTTCTGATACATCCTAGAACCACATTAGCTTTTTTCACGGCCACATCACATTGGCAGCTCATAGTCATTCTATGGTCAACCATTACTCCCAGATCCTTCTCCTCCTCAGTCCGTTCCAACTGATGCGTCCCCAACTTATAGGAAAAATGCTTGTTGTTTGTCCCTAAATGCATGACCTTGCACTTCCCATTATTAAATTTCATCCTGTTCCTGATACTCCAGTTTACAAGGTCATCCAGATCTTTCTGTATGGTCTCCCGATCCTTCTCCGTATCGGCAATACCTCCCAACTTGGTGTCATCCGCAAACTTTATTAGCACATTCCCGCTTTTTGTGCCAAGGCTAGTAACAAAAAGGTTGAACAAGATCGGTCCCAAGACAGATCCCTGAGGGACTCCACTGGTAACCTCCCTCCAGCTTGGCAGTTCACCCTTGAGTATGACCCACTGTAGTCTCCCTTTTAACCAGTTCCTTATCCACCTTATTATATTCATATTAATCCCCATCTTCTGTAACTTAACTAATAACTCCCTATGTGGAACTGTATCAAATGCCTTGCTGAAATCTAAATTAGGTCCACCGCATTCCCTTTATCTAAAAAAATCTGTTATCCTTTCAAAAAAGGAGATCAAGTTGGTCTGGCACGATCTCCCTTTTGTAAAGCCATGTTGTATTTTAATCACAGTTACCGTTATCCTCTACAGCCTTAAGTACTTTTTCCTTCAAAATTTTCTCCAAGACCTTGCATACTACCGAGGTCAAACGAACAGGCCTGTAGTTACCTGGATCATTTTTATTCCCTTTCTTGAAAATAGGAACTACGTTAGCGATTCTCCAGTCATATGGTACAACCCCCGAGTTTACAGATTCATTAAAAATCCTTGTTAAAGGGCTGGCAATTTCATGAGCCAGTTCCTTTAGTATCCTCGGATGGAGATTGTCCAGGCCCCCCGATTTAGTCACATCCAGCAGCTCAAGTTTGGCTTCTACCTCAGGTATGGTAATTTCCACATTCATGATCTCATTCCCATTAGCTTCCCTACCTCCATCCCCCAGCTCAACTTCACTCTCATTGAAAACAGATGCGACTTATTTAGACATTGAGCCATGCCGAGATTATCCTTGACCTCCACCCCATCCTCAGTTTTTAGCGGTCCCACTTCTTCTTTGTTTGTTTTTTTCCTATTTATATGGCTAAAGAACCTTTTACTATTGGTTTTAATTCCCTTCACAAGGTCCAGCTCAGCTTGACTTTTTGCCTCTCCCACTCTCTCTCTACATGTTCTGACCTCCAAAAGGTAGCTTTCCTTGCTGATCCCTCCCCTTTTCCAATCCTTGTAGGCTCTGTGCTTCCTCCTAATCGCCTTTCTGAGATGCTTACACATCCTAACTTCACGTGTGCAGCTGTTTTAAAAAATGTACATAAGAAGCTGTAACCAAAACCACCAAATATATATATTCTTTTCTCGCCACTTTTCTTAAGACCTCCTGACTGGTGAATGCTAGAGCCAGAAAAATGTGAGAACATAGCCTGCTATTTTAAAAGTCAGTATTTATGCTGATACAACCATTTGTTAGCAGACCAGAATCTTAAAATATTCTATTTCTAGTCTAGTTGTCATTTTCCACACTGAATTTTCATGAATTAACTGATCTCCTAATGACTATTCTTAACTTACTCAGCCAGGTAAACTAGTTCAGGTACCTGAAAATCCCAATAAATCTAGAGACTAACATGACCCCACCCCAGTCGTTACTATACTAAACTGAAAGTTTTCAGCATGCAATTAAGTTACCCAAGACATAAAAGCTGGTTAGGTGAAGATTCATCGATTCCAAAGCCAAAAGGGACCACTGTGATCATCTAGTCTGAGCTCTTGTATAGCAGGCCACAGAACTGCCTCAAAATTCCTAGAGCAGATCTTTCAGAAAAATGTCCAATCTTGATTTTAAAATAGTCTATTATGGACAATCCATCACAACTGTCAAATTATTCCAATGATTAAGTATTCTCAGTTAAAAATTTACACCTTATTTTAAGTCCATATTTTGTTATCTTCATCTTCCAGCCATTGGATGGTGTTAGATCTTTTTCTGCTATATTGAAGAGCCTGTGTGTTCCTCAGGTAGGTACTTACAGACTAATCAAGTCATAACTTAACTTTCTCCTTTTAAAAGTAAGTAGATTTAGCTCCTTGAGTCTCTCACTACAAAGCATGTTTTCTAATC
>ML685810.1:12539673-12677849 GCA_007922175.1 Pelusios castaneus
TGTTGTCTTTCTACAATAGACTAACACGGCTACCCCTTTGGAATTTGTCTAGTATTGAAGTTAGGCTTACCAGCCCGTAATTGCCAGGATTGCCTCTGGAGCCTCTTTAAATAAAAAAACAAATAAGAGTCAGAATTAAAGTAGCTATCCTCTAGCTATCCTGGCACAGAGGCTTATTTAAGTGATAGGTTACATAACACAAGTATAGTTTACAATTTCATGAGTTCCTTCAGAACTATTGGGTTAATACTTTTTGGTCCTAATGACTCATTACAGTTTAATTTCTCAATTTCTTTCAAAGCCACCTCTACTGATCTCTCAGTCTGGGACAGTTCCTAGAACTGTCACCTAAAAATAATGGCTCAGGTGTGAGGATCTCACATCCTCTGCTGTGAAGACTGATGCAAAGAAGTTACTTGGTTTCTCCACAACAGCCGTGTCTATTTGAGTGCTCCTTTAGTTTTATACTACCAAAATTGTGCCTTTGCCTGTACAACTTATTTATACCAGCTGCATCCACAAGAGCAAAATAAGCTATACCAACAACAGCACAGTTTTGTTGGTATAACTGCATTTACATAGGAGATTTTGCCAGCACAGCTATAACAGTGAGAGCTCACGTGTCTTCAAAGCCTGACCAATGCAGCTGTGCCAGCAAGGTTTGTAGTATAGTCCTGATCTATGTATATAAAAAGTTTGCAGAAGATCACTGCTTTCTAATCCTGACCAGTACTCATTCTTCTGGCAAAGAGTGACTAAATAAACCTTTGCTCCAAAAGTCATGTCTAGTCCTTAAAGAAAAATGCCACTGATTATTAATTGTCTAAATTAGCTATCCAAATTACAACATTTTCAAAGCAGTTTACCTGTCAGAAATTTGATATTCATATGTCTGAAGGGGGGCTGTTTTTGATTTAATACCAAGTAGTACTAAATCACCTCTGCCTTTAAAAAGGACAAGAAATCAAAATTTCCAAGTTTGTTGCAAGACTTCTTGGTTCTTCTTTTAAAACAGTTTTGAAATCAATTTCCTATTGCTTTCTAGTAGTGAAGTAGTCTGTCCTACTTGTAATAAAGCTGTCAAGATGGCAGCTTCCTGTCTGCTCATTAGTATGTGCTATGTTTGACATCTGAAACCAACTATTGTTAAAAAATCCACTAGATCATTCTGAACCTAAATCCTTTCTATGCCATCAGACAATATTTAGGGTACAAATAAGATTCCACCACCCATCTATCATGGGTTATGTGTCACATGACCTTGCTGTTACATCCCATAAGTTTTCCCTCTGTGGGTACCAGCCAGACGATTCCTTCAGTCAGCCACTTTAGCTACAAGATTTATCCTAAATGCACACAGGATTTGGAATGGACAAGGGTTGGCAGGAGAGGAAATTTTATATAAGTTCAAGACACAATAGTTTTTAGGAAAAAGACTGAAATAGAATATAGCAAGGTTTCAGATATAATACCATAATTCAAGCAGAGCAATGATTTGTCTAGAAAGTCTCATTTTATCAGTAAAGTAGCATTTAAGGAGCCCAACCAAGGGGGAAGCAAACCGTCCCCCCCCAATGCTGGATCTCAGAGTCCCAATGGCTGATAATATCACCTCTGTATTTACTGAGGGCATAAGTGGTGCAGAATGCATGCAACAGCAATGGAGCTGTTCTATCAGGTTGAGTACACAACCTGGTTGCCAAGAATGTACACCATGATTTGAATATTATGCAATTAGTCACACCTCCATCACTCAAGGTTGCCTGCAGAATCAAGAAAACTAACAGCATTGGTCCAAATTTTCTTCACTATCGCAATTAGACTTCATAAAAAGTTTAGTTTCTATAGAAGCAACAAGTACCTCTCAAAGGAAGTCTTGCTATATGCCACTGCTAAGTACATGTTTAAGCAGGACTTGGCCTAGTTTAGTAATTTACACTTTGCAATTAAAACAGTTCTTTATACTAGCATTTTCTTTAATATAATGAAAAGGTTGCAGGCTGAGCTTGTCTTTACAGTACCCGCAACAGGTGCAATGACTTAGAAAGTAACCTAGGTACTAAGCAGAAGTGAAGATTACTACCATTAGGTTAATTTAAAGGATGTAGATGGTAAAATTCAAGAGGACTAATGATATTTTCCTATTCAGGAGAGCAAAAAGATTTTTCTCTGTTGGATTCAGAAACTTAATTAAACTCCATTAAAATTGCAACAAAAAATATGTTTTGTTTAACTTAAACATCTCTCCTGCACTATCACTGTTCAGCTCAACTCTGGAAACAATGTTTGTTGAGTGATGTTGATGTTTCAGCAGAGACAGTACACTTATTTCTTTCAGTTCAAGAAAACTGTTTTGTTTAAAAAGAATTTTCAACCAGTCTTAATAGATTCTACATAACTCCCTATCTGCACATCCACATTTAAAAAGCAAGATCAAAGTTTAGCCCTAATCTTAAGGGACAATTACTTTTAAGTCTCAGGGAGGCATTTGAGGATGTTTTATTTCCGCTTTTATATATTTTGAAGTGGAAGAGTTCAAGTATTAAAGGTTCATTTATAGCTTAATAAATAAGACATTCAGTCTTTTTTAACTACTATTCTAAACTTCATTTTGTTATTATTTAGGTATTGCCATGGATGAACTTTTATGAGCAATAAATATTTCAGTGCAAGGGGACCCTCACTGAAAATATTTCAAGCTCATAGACTTTAAGGTCAGAAGGGACCAACAGGACCATCTAGTGTCCAACCTCCTGTACAGTTTTGGCCACAAAACCTCACCCACCCACTTCTGTGATAAACCTCTAAACTATGACTGAGTTATTAAAGTCCTCAAGCCATGGTTTAAGGTACAGAGACTCTATCTGCAAGTGAGCTGTGCCCCATGCTAAAGAAGAAGGTAGAAAACCCCCAGAGCCTTTGCCAATCTGCCCTAGGGGGAAAATGCCTTCCCAATCCCAAACATGGCAATCAGTTAAACCCTGAGCATGTGGGTGAGACTCACCAGCCAGACACCCAAGAACAAATTCTCTGTAATAACTCAGAACCCATGCCATTTAATGTTCCATCTCAGGCCACTGGGATATCCACCACCAGTAGTCAAAGTTCAGTCAAATGCCAAACTAAGCTGTCCCATCATACCATTCCCTCTGTGACGACCCTCATCCATGCCATGCCATGCCACCCTTATTTTTACACTGCTACTGGGGATGCTGCTGCCTTCATAGAACCCAACCAACAGCTGCTGCTCTCCAGCTATGCAGCTCTGGAGGGCTCTTGCCTATCAGCCATGCACAGTGCTGACAGCAGCAGCTACAGCATGTGCAGGGAATGACAGCACACAATGCCTCTGGCCCATCATTACCTTGTGACCCCCGATGGATCTCAACCCCCAGTTTGAGAACCCCTGTTTTTAATGTCTTATGACACTATGAGGCTGTCTTATCCTACTGATATTACATATCAAGTCCAAGACAAAGGACTAGGCAAATAAATATTGGCACTTCTTTGGGAACTAGTGACTCTGCAGCATTTTAGATTCAGGCAAACCACTATATATGCTACTTAACATCATGATCATGCCACAGAAAGATATTCCTAGAATATGTGGCTACATTTAAACTGATATTGCGTTTATAATATTGCTTGTTTATGACATAAAAGCAGTGCTTCACTTAATTTGAGAACGCATTAAATAGTACTTTATTAATCATTTACCAACAACTAGGAGATATCTGTGTGTGTTAAGTTTTCTATGATAAATTCACAATTTCTTTACCTTGCAGTTCTTAACCTTTCCAGTTACATCCCTTTGCTTTGGGTCAGGAAAGGCCATACATGCCAGACACATCCTTTTGACTATTTTGAATAATAATGTAATGTGCCTTCCATTAAAAAAATAATTTTCTGTTCTCAAAAGAAAAAGCAAATATGGCTATGTGCATTTTTTTTATTTAAAAAGTGTATAAAATCTAGATGCAGTTATCGAGCTTCTGCAAAATTCCCAATAGGTCTTGTATCAAAGTTTGGGTATTCCTACCATACATAGTGTGCAAAAATCTCTAAAAGCATTAATCAACAACACTCCTGTGAGGCTGCCAAGTATTATACCTGTTCTACAGTTGTGAAAATGGATATAGTTTCCCTGAGTTTGAAATTCACTATCACAAGTTCTCAGTAGAACAGTCTCCCCTCACAGCCCTGTGCTCATTCCTCCAGATTCTGTATTACTTAATGGGGTTATGGTTTTCTTTAAAGCCATAACTGAACTGTACTTTGACTGCTAGAAGAGCATCAGTGGAGTGCAGAGATGTTAACACATGTCTAGAAATAATTAAAACGAATACTGTGTTCTAATAACTTTTACCAATGACATTCAAATAGGGACTATCCATTAAGTAGAAATGTGATCCCTGTCCCATGGGTTTACCACCTTAGTTAAAGGCGGGGAGGGGGGAATTTTTGTGTGCGCGCACACACACACTCCTTTAAAGTACGACAATGTTTAACTGCAGAAGACAGTTACAAACGTTAGTTTCTTCCAAAAGCAGCAAAAAAGTTTCAAGGACATACATTACCTTAAGACTACTTACTGCAAAACTCACTTTCAAAGTCACATGAGGTGGACAGAAAACTTTATGAAAATGCATGACATGTATGAGAGACTCAAGTAACATACTTTTTAATGCAATATCCCCCTTGAGTTAGCTCCTGGAAGTCTGATCAGAGAGGGGTGTGCTATTATTCATTAGCTTTTATAGTACTTTCAGCCACAGATTTCAGAGAGCATGTGCCATTACTATCTCAAGAGAGGGTATACCAAACGCTACTTGGTGAAAGGCTCTTTTCTACCTTAATCTTAATTTGTCAGTCTTTAAAAGTGCCACCAGACTCCTTGTTTGTTCTTCTACTTTAGGTTTCCTGCCTCCCACGTGTAGTTTTGAAATAGCCTTCAGATTACTTCCTACAGCCTTCTTAAGAGAGAGAAGTCCTTGGGGAAACTACCATGTTCACAATGAGGAAACAGGACAGTTATAACAATCAGTGGCAAACCCAGGGACAGACTCTTCCAACCCAGGTCCTGCCCCCGGGGTCTCACAGCCTGATCACCCTTTCATAAGGAGCCGTTAGGGTCGATTTAAGGAAAGGCTGCGGAGCTCGGGGACTCTGCCGTGGCGAGCCGCGCGGGCTGACAGCCGAGGGCAGGGCCGCTGGGGGAGTCGCTAGCCCACAGTTCCGGGCCGTCCGCGCGCTCACAGCCGGCCAGCGAGCCGAGGAGGTCCGGGCCGGCCGCCAGCCGGATTCACGCCATTCCCGCAGGCAGCGCGCGGGCGCGGCCCAGCAACTGGGGAGACGCTTCCGCCAGACACGGGTTCGTACCGCGGGCCCCACTCGGACCAGACCCCCGAGGCGCTGATACAGACTGTCTGCTCCCGCGCGACCCCGCCACAGGAACGAGGGCAGCCCCGCCGCCTGCCCCGCACAAGGGACACCCGGGGAGCCGGACACCTCCTGGGGCTGTCGGCTGTGGAACTGGGCGCAGGCACCGGCGCTTCCCGCCAGCAAGAACCCAGCCCTGCCTCCTCCGAGCCTCACCATGGTTCTACCGCTGCCGTCTGAGGTCCGGTCCCGATTCCTCCGCGCTGGAAAGCCGCCTCAGGAGCCGCGAGACAATAACCCGCCTGAGCGCGAGGAGGGAGCCTGGCCTGCCGCGGCCGCTCCAAGCCAATCAGCGCGCACCATACTAGTTTGAACCTCCCGCCCCGACCAATCCGGCCATCGCTTCTTGCCTCCTTGGCTAATCGGCCCCGCCCCGCGGTCCGTTTAACGGCTGTTTTTCCTTTGCGCACGGCACGCAGGGGCGAGGGAAGTGAGGCCGAGCCGAGGGTACTCCGTGTGGGAGGGAGAAGTGGGAGAGTGACGTGGCAGATGATCAATAGGAGCAAAAATTCTGCCCGCCGGAGGCGGAGACACTCGAATGACTGCTCTCACAGCCAATGGAAAGAACAGAAAGTTTCCCGCCCATTCTCTCCCCTCCCCCCACTTGTTTGTTTCTTTTTTCTTGCTCCTAAGAAGAAAAATGGAGCCGGCGGTTCTGGGTTTCCCTCCGCCCGTGTAGGGGATGCCTCGCGTGTTCCCGCCCAGGACACCTCTGTGTAAACCCTCCTCTCCGCACCGGGGCCTGAACCCCGTCTTGTCCCTTCCTCGGCAGGCACTTGGTGTCCCTTCCCAACCCCCCTCTGCCGTGCAAGAGGGTGACCCCAAATCTCCCATCCACCCCCTTATGCTGTGTGAGGGGCACCCTGACTTCCCTCCCCCATCTACCTCCTCTACCATGCAAGGTGGAACCCTCAAATCTTTGCTACCACGTGAGGGGGAACCCCAAATCTCCCAACCCCCATCTACCTCTCCCCACCACACGAGGGGGCACCACCAAATCTCTTTCCAACCCCCTTCTCTTCTGCCACATGAGGGGGTTCCCCCAAGCTCCCCATTTAAACTTCTCCCCCCATGCAGCAGGGCAGCTGCCCAGCCCCCATGGGTACCCCTAGCTCTGCTATGCTCCCCTTCCTGCCATCTACACAGCAGGGAACTTGCAAGTTTGAATGCATGTGACTTTCCTATCCCATACACTAGTATGGGCCTGCCCATGCCCCAAGGAGTCCCTATCACCTTGTGCCTCAGTTCCCAACATGCCTTTCTGTCTACACGTAGGTTCGCATTTCCTCCCCAGCTGATACAAGTATAAAATAGTTGTATTACCTTAGCACTCAGCAGCCCTTCGCAGGTTCAGGGCCCATTGGGATAGGTGCCAGTCATGTCTGAAAAAGACAGACATAGTCTTGGGCCCTCGTGTTTTTCCTCAAGACAAGTGCCATGTGAAGGGTGGGGGCAGAGAAACACACTGATAGTTGCACATTTCTTTTTACTATACATTATGGTAGCACCAGCATGAGGCCTTAGCTTTAATCAGGCCTCTACGGTACAGGTGCTGTACAAACATGGTGAGAGACAGTCACTGCCTCAAAGAACTTACAGTCTAATAAGACAGGGTGGGAGGAGAAGCAGAGACAGAGAGGGGGAAGGGATTTTTCCAAGAGCAGTGGCCAAGTTGGGAGCAAAACACAAATGTGATGCCTAGTTTGTTGCTCCACTCATTGGATCACACTGTCTCCACATTTATTTTTATTAAATGTGCCCCCACTCAGAAGGAGGCTCCCATACCTAGAACTGTATGTATGCCCTCCTTTAATAAGTCCCACTCTTCATGGAGGAAACCCAAACTCACATAAATGTGAGTCTCTGCAGCCGTCTCCCTCTGTCACACACAAATGGGAGGCTCCCCATAATGTGCCTCTTCCCTGAAGCCCACCATTGCTTTCTGAATAGACCCTCCCCTAGTATAGCTTCATGCTGTATACAAAGGGAGCAGCACTTACTCCTCACAAGGGTTCTGTTCCTTGGCATATGTTTGCCAATCCCTCCTGTCCTCCATATGCTCTCTGTGGTTGCCCTGGTGAGTAAATGCAGTTGTGCACAATAATGTTTTTGTGTGAACTGGTCCTAACATCCCTTCCACATACACCCCAGCCCTCACAAAGAACACCCTGTGAAGCTCAATCTCTCTCTCCCTGTTTTTCAGAGGAGTCAAGAGCTATCCACACTTATATCCAGTGTAAAGAGACCATACAATAGTGGCTGCTCCACTCTGTATTAAAACAGAGCAGAGCTCTGCAAAGAGATTATAGGGCCCATTGTGCAATGCTCCCAATCTGGTTGGCTCAGAGGGGACTGTCATGAAGACCCATCTAACTTGGATACACAAGTGTGACCCACAGAGTCCTAGAACAAAATGATCTGTCCCTGTAGAGCTCTTGAAGCAAGGCAAAGCATAGCCTGCTGGAACATGTAGTCCACTGTTTCTAAGCAACAATTCCATGGACTGGTGCTGGTTCGGGGCAGCCTCCTTTCCCGTCTCTGAGATTTCCCTGACACAGTTTAGGGAGGCAGCAAGCCAGTCCCTGGTATTAAAAAGACTGATAAACACTGAACTGTAGTCTGCACAGACTGGACCTTGGCAAGCTTGTCTGAGTGGTATGTAACTCCTGGGAATTGTTAATGCCAAGGGTGAGCCTTGTGAGCGTGGATGATCAGACTTTCTTAGCAAATGGCCCAACTTCCCTGTTAAAAGAAATTAGAAGGACTACAAGTCTTACCCCCTTCAAGACAAAATATAAGACAGGGCTCTCTGACAGTAATAAATCCCTATCTGTGCTGTGCATCCTCTCCTCCCACCTGGGGAAGGTAGAACCAAAGCTCATCTAGTGAATTTATTTCTGCCAGGATGGCGACAAGGTTGTGGTACCATTATTTTGCCCATTAAGCTCTCCCCACCTGTTTGTTTTTTTGCTATGTTTTATTGCATCCTAGCTTGTAAGCTCTTTGGGGCAGGGAATTCATATTTGTAGAATGCCTAGCTCAGTGGAACATCGGTCACTGATTGGGACCTTTAGGCATTAACTATTATTAGTGTTAATATGATAAACTATGTAATTCTTTGCGGCTGTCAGGTATCTGGAGGTAAACATCATATATGGTAAGTGCCAAGACTCTGTGAGCTGGACTATGCTGTTCAAAAAGAAGTGCTGCATGCTAGGGCCTGTAGCACCAGGTGGACTATGTCTTCACTACTAATGGTGAGGGTGGCTCCAGTGCACTTCATCTGATGCCAAGTAGGTGTGGTTTCCCCCACCTCCATCTGCAGGCTCCAGGAAAGTTGCCAGCACAGCAATGTGGCTGGGCAAAGTGTAGATGCACTTGTGCCCTACAGGCCACACCTAAATTATGTCAAATGAAGTAAATTGCAGCCTTTCCCCTTTTTAACTGAGGCATAAAGTAGGGAAGAATTGGATTTTAACTTCTGTTCATGAGAACCTTTTATATGCGTTCCAAAGGGGTAGCTGTGTTAGTCTAGAAATTTCCAGAGGGGTAGCCGTGTTAGTCTGGGTACAGCAAAAAACAACGAGAGTCCTGTGGCACCTTATAGATGAAAATCTGTTGGTCTATAAGGTGTCACAAGACTCTTGTTGTTTTTTTGTGTGTTAGTCTAGTTCAACAAAACAAACGGAGTCTTTTGCCACTTTTAAAGACTAAAAAATTGATTTATCTCATTTTGTATGAGAACACCTTTATAGCTGGCACCTGTAAGACTTAAATTAGGTGTATTTTCACGCCCTTGTGGATGTTGGCCAGGAGAGCCATCTGGTATCAGATCAGTCCTGACACTGAAATACACATAAAATGTATGTAAATACAGTAATTTTTGTTTTTTTTTTAAAAAGCTAGACTGTTGCAAACAAAACCTCCATGTGACTGACTTGATGGCCTAACTTCCTCAATTCAGCTCATGTTGCCTCCCTTACCAGACCTTTTTGTGTAGGAGAGTGGCATTTTCCATGCTCTCCAGCTGGCCACAGGAGTCTGAGTCACAAATAGAGAGCTAGGTACTATCCAGACAAATCGCAAGAATCATGTAAGTTAGGCATGGGAAAGGTTTGTTAGATAATCCAGTCCAGCAGCCTCAAATGTAGCATCAGTTCCAATTTTTCATGTTTTATCCAGCCTCATTTTAGAACTCCCAGGCAAAAGGAATTTGTACCATTTCTCTAAGGAGACTATTTCTCAGCCATGTTAGGAAACTTTCCTTGGTAGTTCAGCCTCAGTTTTGTGGTTCTTAACTACCTCACACTACCGGTAAATAGCTCTTCTCCTTCCTGGATATTTACACCTGGGAAATTATTGCAACCTCATCTGGCCAGGAATACATTTAGGATGGAAATTAGAAGAAGGTTTCTAACTAGCAGAGGAAGTTGGTTCTGGAACAGCTTCCCGATAAGAATAATGGGAGCCAGCAACCTAAAATTTGAAGATGGAGCTTGATACATTTATGAATGGGATTATATGACTGGATTACCTCTCTCAGTATATATATTAGTTTTAATTATTCACTGTTATATCTTCCCCATTCTTCTCTTTAAGTTCCATCCCCATTAATGTACTTTTTAATTATAACCTTAACATTGCTTTGGTGTGTAAAGTCAAACATTCAGAAATTAGGAAGTGCCTGAACAATCAGAAATTAGGAAGGTTGCCCGTGCAACCTTAATTTGCCACCTGCTACGCACCATGTGTATGCGTTCTGATATAACCTTTAATTATATGATCAAATACTTTTTTTCCCCTACAACCCTTGCTTTATTAAGAGCACAGGATAGACAGATGCTCACTGAGTGAGCAGCTATATCGTACTTCGTTTTATCCTCACTGTTCAATATGTTCCCATTGGCTTTATTTATTGCAGAGAATTCAAACCCTGCTCTAAATGCAAAATTATTAATTTCCTCCTAGGCATTTCTATGGTGCTTGTCACTGTGGTATCTGAGGTCTTCACAAACATTAATTACTTTTTACAATATTCTGTAGGGTTAGGGGTGGTATTAGCTCTACATTACACACACAGAATTTAGGCTTCAAGTGATATAGGTCAAAAGTATCTACTGATTTAGGGTGCCCAATTGTAATGCCTGATTTTTCAGAATACATAGCTTTTCATAGCAGAGCACAACTCTCAGAGAGCTTAGATGTAATGTAAGTGTTCAGCACTTCTTCTAATCAGAGCCCAGGGTCTCAATTGGACACCTAGAAAATTAGAAGACACAATTAGGGACCGTATGTGAAAAATTTGGTTCGCGTGACTTGCCCTGCATCACATAGCAATGCCAGTTCTCTAGTGTGTCATTCAGCTGCCTTTACCATGAGACAATCCTTTCTCTTTCTGTAATCCCCTGCGTCATTTACTACACACTTTCCACCTCAGTGTCCTATTCCAGTTGCCTGATTTTTACCCTATGACCTTCACTCCTGTCACCACTCCTGTCCCTGTTTTCTCATTTGTTGACCCCTGCAATTATTTGAGCCGTGGGTCCATTGGCCCCGCCCCTCAGTGGATTTAGGCTCTATGATTTCCCAGGTTTTTGGCATTTCCTAATTTTTTAACACTTGAGTTTGAAACCTTGATGTTCTTTTAGTCCAGTTTTTAGTGGGTAAGTCCCTATGCTTCTGAAAACACCAGAACAAAAACCAAACCGAGACCCGTGCATGGATCATCAGCAAGGTTAGAGCGTTTAGATCCACACCACAGACCTCTGCTACTTTAAGTGAGGGTGTGACTGACAACTGTAGCAAGAGTTGTCATCCCCTATGTGGAGGCGCCACTAGAGGGAGTGAGTCTTCTGTTGCTAGTGGGTTTTCCAGCTATTTGCTGAGGGCAGAGGACTATCTTGGATTCGATAATGCCAAAGGGGTAGCAGTGTTAGTCTATTGTAGAAAGACAACAGAGTCCTGTGGCACTTTTAAAGACTAACAGATTTATTTATCGCATGAGCTTTCGTGGGAGAAAATCCCACTTCGTCAGACGCTTTGAAGATGGGGAAGTTACAGAATGGGAGGAAATTAAATGCAGGGGAGTGTATGACATAGGATCAGCCCTGACCTGATGCTATGTCATACACTCCCCTGCATTTAATTTCCTCCCATTCTGTAACTTTCCCAGCTTCAAAGCGTCTGACGAAGTGGGATTTTCTCCCACGAAAGCTCATGCGATAAATAAATCTGTTAGTCTTTAAAAGTGCCACAGGACTCTGTTGTCTTGGATTCTATAAGTGAGTTTCCTCTAGAGCAGTGTTTCTCAACCTTTAGTGGATGAGGGAACACCTAAAGGTATTAATTACTTTATTCAGAACACTTGATGAAAACTTTCTGAAAAAAGCTGGTATACATTGGCTGTAATGTTCGTAATACCTGTGTACTATGCATTCTTACGAAAATGATTCAGGAAACCTAAGCAAATATAACGTGTTTATTTTGAAATAATGGATTCATAATGATTATGCACACAGCTTATAACTGAAAATGATATTACTCAAGTTTTAATTAGCATTTTGGGCTTGCATGTTCAAACAAAGTTAATCTATTCTTGGAGTCAGGTTCGTGAAAGAAACTCTTACAGTGGAACTTATGTCTCATGATTTTGATGCCGGCGGTAACAGCGGCAGGAAATTTTAAATACCCCAGCAGCAGCAAGGCAGCAGTGAATGCTAACACACATCTGGAAGTTTTGCTGCGGCCGGGGCACTTTAAATCTCCCAGGCACATGTTGGCTCCCAGCCCAGAGTTGGTCCTTCCCTCCTTTCCTGGGCTGCACCCCAGGGGCTAAAGTAAGGGGGAACGCACCGGAATGCCATTCTGGGGCCCACAATTTTTAGGGGCCAGCGTTCCAGGGCCCCTAAAAATAGAAAACCCTGGTGAAACGGTGTGTTCTGCCCAGGGGGCCCAGCAAAGCTGCAGACTCCTGCTGTGGCCAGGCTGGGGAGGTTCAAATCTCCCACCCTGAGCACACTCAGACAGAGCGTGCTCAGGGTGGGAGCGCCCTGGCCCAGGAGCGGCTCTGCCAGCTTAAAAGTAAGTGGTCTCTTAGACAAACAACAGAGTCCTGTGGCGCTTTTAAAGACTAACAGATTTATTTATTGCATGAGCTTTCGTGGGAGAAAATCCCACTTTGTCAGACGCTTTGAAGATGGGAAACTTTCTGTGAGTTTCCCATCTTCAAAGCGTCTGACGAAGTGGGATTTTCTCCCAGGAAAGCTCATGCTATAAATAAAACTGTTAGTCTTTAAAAATGCCACAGGACTCTGTTGTTTTTCTACAATAGACTAACATGGCTACCCCTTTGGAATTTGGTCTCTTAGACAGTTGGTCTCTGAAGCAAAAGTGATGGCCCTCTTTGGCAGCTAGCAAGCCTCAAGCTTTCACATCCTTTTCTTCTGGAGTCTGCTGTACTGCTGGTTCATATCTCCCCATGCTCTGTGGGAGTCAGATGTATGGTGAGAATTAGACTCCTTCACATTGCCCTCAGGGAACTCCTGCAACTCCAGCAGGCTAGCTGCTATCTTCCGGGTAGTGTGGCTGCTCCCCTGGGCAATCTCAGCAAATGGTTGCTTGACTGCAGAAGGTGGGGTTGTAGTCGCAGGGGGGCAAGGCATGCCCCAGCACAGAAGCATAGTGGAGAAGGAGGGGCACTGAATCAGCAGCACAAAGGATGTATTTTAGCCCTAGTCATTAGTATGTGCTTGAGCCTCGCAACTTCCAGTTACACAGGTTTTGGCTTATCTTGTACCATTCAGGTTGGGTTAATCCCAATCAAGGACATCATATTTTAGGGAAGGTTTCAGTCAATCTACTTACACTTTGTATCACTTTTCATGATGGTTCTTTCCATTTTCACTTATTACCAAAACCCTTTATGTTAAAGAAAAAGCTTTTGGCTTACTGGCTTTCATCTTCTCTCATTTCTCCCTGACTAGCTGTCACCATGCTCAACATCTGACATCAATTCTTTCCTGGGCAATGACATAGTAAAATAATATTTTATGTTTTTTTTAGCATATTAGCTCCCAAAGACATTACACTAGGCACATCCAGCTCCACTAAAATGCAGTCACTTCTGGGGTGGAAGGCAGCAGCCAGCATGTAGCATGCTGTACAAAAGCAAATGGAAGAGGATTTTTGGTTAAATCCTGACATTGTTCCATGGGATCTTTAAAGACCATCTAGAGCAGAACAGGTCACATGTTCTTTGTCTCAGACCCCTGCATCCCTGTCTAATATTCCTTCATTCATGGATGAATAAGACTCCGTGTGATTTTCTTTTCCTTTTTGTACATGTTCACAGACATTCTATCTTCACTTGAAGGGGCCAGCTTCTGGGAGTTTTGCTTGCCAAAAGATATAGTGAGCATTTCAACAATCAAAGTATCTCATCAACTCTGTCTTTCCCATTTTCATTTTTCCTTCTCTGGATCCTTCTGATCGGGCACTAATCCTTTGCCCCTCTGCAGTGCCTTTCACTGCTGTGAGGAGGCTGCACCATCAAGTGGAGAAGTCAAAAGTTGGGGTTGGTCCAATAACAAATATTGCCTCACCGACTTGGTCTCTCTAGAAGTCTGAGTGTAGATTTCTATTTCAGGCTCTGCCACTGTCTCACTCTGTGACCTGGGGCAACTTCAGTTTCAGGTCTTGCACACTCCTTTCCTCTGGACGATTCTATGGAGAATCGGAGAACCAGTGTGATTCTGGCATCATAAGGACAAGGAAGTGAAACCTGAGGGAGGAAGAGATGTTATTCTCACCCTTTAAAACTTAGTTAACAGAAAGCCTAACAAAAAATTGGCAAAAGAGCTCCTGAACCCTTTCAGACACATTTCTGGCTCCTCCAAGGAGATCTTTAGCAAAAATCAGAAGAAAAGATTTGATATCCCTATGGTAAAAACACAGCCACACTCTGCCCTTTACCAATCATAAAGGGCATAAACCTGTCCAGCTAACCAGGTAGCAATACCTTGGCTTGTATGATAACATGCTTGCTTTATTGTTCTCTGTCACAGACTGAATTGGGAACTCATTGAGTCAGGGCTTGTCTTATCTGTGCGCCAGATTCTTGATTGATATTCCTATGTATCACAGCAATATAAATTATAATGACTTCCTACTGCTCCAGTGGTCCCAGGAACCCTTTTGTGAAATGGGAGTTAAATATACTTCCTCCATGGAACCAGAATGAAGTCTGGCACGATGCAGATCGTCAGAGGAAAAGTGCTAGGGAATGGTTGCAGAGTCTTCTCCTTTTCACTGTATTCACTGACTTTGCTGCAGTATTGTTTAGGAGCCTGGAGTCCAAGGGGTCTTGACTTGGCCTAACACTGTAGCTGGTATCTGTGCAAGCACACAGCCCCAGTGATCAGTGGAAAGGGAGAAAATCTTGTGTACTAGACTCTTTAGTTTCTTCATGATTTCAACTGAATTTTAGATATTAAGGGATGAGAGGCACCTTCCTGGCTGCTGGAGTCACTTTCTATGTAGCCAGAGCACCCGACCTTTCAACCAACAGATGTGTATCCTGTGTAGGGCAAAGAGTCTGCTTGTCAACGTGGCACAGAAACCCCAAAGAGGGATGTAACTTTTTACAGCATCCCCCTGCTAGCTCAGCTGCATCCAGCCACAGATTGGAGTTTAGAGCCAATCCCCCTTTATAAAAAGTAGATGTGTCAAACTTACCTAGGGGAGATGGCAACAGTCCATGTTTAATTATGGCCCATGGGCTGGGATGTAAATTGAGGTATTCATACTCCCTTCAGTATACAGGGAGGCTCAGTAGGAGGCTTAAAGAGAATTAAAAGAGAGGATACAGTCTCATTTGACAAGTAAATTCTTTGTTTGGTACCAGGTTGTCACATCATTTAGTGAAAAAATGTGCCTCCCCTTGAGGCATTGTTACTCTTGCCCTTTGTTCCTCTTCCTTCCCCATCCTTTCTCTGTCTCTCTCCTTTTTCTGTGACTCTCCTCTGTTCTTCTCCATTTTCCTCCTTGTACCAGCCCAGCATTTTCACCTCTTTCCCCCATCCCATCTGTTAAGCACAATCAGCAATGGGCTAGTTAACATTGACACTCATTTGCTTAGAGCTGGTGCTGCAACCTGCAATCAGATTAACAGGACAGGGGAGTTCATCCCCGAGTCATTGGCTGCAGGCTCAGGCAGCAATCGCTGCATTCGTGACACTTGGTTCACATTTGGAAAGTTCCCTTTGCAGCAACATGGGATAAAAACGTATGGTTTCTTTTTAAGGAAAGTTGAGATTCTGCAAGATGTCAGGCAGGCCAGATCCAGACCACAGGCTATAAATTAGACACCTCTGACATATTACTGTGTGGCTGGGGGAGGATTCTTCCCCATATATCTAGCTGTTTTGTATTCTGCA
The DNA here is from genome assembly GCA_007922175.1 of Pelusios castaneus. Lineage (NCBI taxonomy): Eukaryota > Metazoa > Chordata > Testudines > Pelomedusidae > Pelusios > Pelusios castaneus. The sequence goes on from ML685810.1 coordinate 12,555,546, forward strand.
CGTCTGAAAATGACAGCTCTGAGCTCCAATATAGCCTAGGATGATTACATTGGAAATGCAGTTTTGTGCAGGGCAGCCTGCTGGCTGGTGACTAGAAACACAGTCTGGCAGACAGGACTTCTGGTGTCTGACTGTGCCACTGACTCACCAAGTGACCTTGAGAAAGTCACTTACCCTCTGTGGCTCAGTTTCCCCACTTGCTTTGGGAGCTCTGGGAGATGCACTGATGCAGTTGTCTGCTATTATTGTTGCTAATAAGACTGTGGCAGAGGATGCTGTAAGATTAGTTATCTGACAACAGCAGTGCCCGTCCATCACTCTAATCAGGCCGTGGCATTTCCATAGGAGCCAAGGCCGGCTGCATTCAGGGCTCACGGAGAAATCATTAATGGACTGGAAACTGCTGCTTCCTCAGTCATTAGTGCTTAATCATAATGATGACGGATATAGTCATTTCTTTAGAGCAGCTCTGGGAATCCTCATGTGTCTTGGACTGACAGAACATGTAGGACAGAAAACAGACCACACTTTAGAACAGCCATTCGTAACCCCTTCATTGCTGTGGTGCACATAGTACAGAAGGTGTCCTCCATGGAGACCAGGCTGGGACTCGTCTCTACGTGCTATCCCTTCCATGTTAAAGATAAGGGTGCTTATGGACAGGGCCGGACCTGGGGGGGGGGGTGAATGGGGTGACCGCCCTGGGCCCCACAGTTACGTGGGCCCCGCGCTGTCCCGCTCACAGTGGGGCAGTGCGGTGCCCCCGCACGCTGCAGCCCCTCCTCCCACGGCTGCCCCACTGCCTTTGGCAGTGAGCCGAAGGCAGCAGGGCAGGGAGGTAGGGCTATGCCCAGCCCCTGGTCCAGCCCTCCCCACCCCCAGGGCAGAGCTGGCAGGCCCAGGGGCGGAGTACGTGGGGTCAGGCCTCTGGGCCGGGCTGCCCCACACGGCCGGCTCCCCGCTCCCCCCCTGTAGGCGGCCTCGGCCTCCTGGCTCGGGGCCACCAGCTCCCTCCCACAGGCGGCCTCCAGGGCCAGGACTGGAGCTGGCTCCCACCCCACTTCCCCCGCAAGTGGCCTCGGCCTCCTGGCCCGGGACCGGAGCCGGATCCGGCTCCGGCTCCCCTCCGCAGGTGGCCTCCTGGCCCGGGGTCAGAGCCAGCTTCCCCCCACAACAGGTGGCCTTGGCTTCCCGGCCCAGGGCCGGCTCCCTGGGGGGTGGAGCGAGTCGGTCGGCCTGCCACGCACCCCTGCAGCATGGAGGGCGGGGCCCCGCTTTGGCCAATTGGCCCTGGGCCCTGCTCCCCCCACGGGACGGCCCTGCTTATGGACCACCCAGTAGGCTACTATGGGGCAGTTGTGGCCACTGCTTTGACTGTCTATTAACACCCAGCCACATCCCGCTGACTCGCTTGTAATGTGGGTGCTTGCTTGCCCTTCTCCCAGTATGGAGAGTCCATCAATGAGGCAGTGGCCCTAAGACTTAGGGCTCTTAATGGCTGCCATTTCCTCTTGCCTCTGCTTAATGACACCAGATACCACAGTGAGGAGCTCAGTAGAAAACCCCCCAACAGACTAGAAAGGGGGCTTTACTCCCTTTCAGCTGGAGCACTTATAGTTGGATGCATACACACCAGCACTTTGGTTGGGAGGCAGAAGTAGAGAGACCTTGGAGGCACCTCTCCTCACCCACCATCAGGTAAGGAATGAAACACAACCAGCAGCACCACTGCCATGTAAGAGGGGTGTCAATGTCTGTGTGGTAGGAGTCAGAGCCCTGGATCAAAGGGGTCTGTTCCAAGGGAGTTCCTGCATTCCTGGGGTCAGCAGGGATGGAGGAGTTGTCCTAACAAGGGGTTGGAAGGAACATTTGGTCACAGGCAGCAGCAACAAGTCTGACTTAGACCTTTGGGATGAGGCCAGGCGGTTCAGCCTTTCAGCACCAGAAGGACAGGCCCCTCTTCGATGAAGGGAAGATGTGGCTTACCTAGGCTAGGCTGGGACTCAGGAACCCTGGCTTCAGACCTCAGCATTGCCTGTTTTCTGGGGATCTTGAGCAAGTCACTTCCCTGCTCCATTTCACCACTTGTAAACTAGAGATAATGATACTATCCCCTTTGTAAAGCTCTTTGGTTATGTCTACACTTACAAAGCTAAGTCGACTTCGGGAGTGTACACTAGACTCTTAAGTTGACTGGCTAGGTTGACGGAGAGCTGTGGTTCTGAAGGGAGCCATGCTCCCCAGGCTAGGGGAGCTGCAGGTCCTGGGGACAAGGGGAGCCACAGCTCCCGAGGACAAGGGGAGCCCGTCTCCCCAAGAAGCAGGGAGCCAGGGCAAGCGTCTTTAAATCAACCTAAGTTGCCAGTGTAGACACACCCTTTGAGATCTCGGGAGCAAAGGGCTACTAGATAAGAGCTAGGGATTGAGCTAGGAGAAGTTTGGTGGTGGCGTGGGGACCAGCCACAAGAGGGAGCTGTGCTCACACACATAGGCGGATGTATGGGGTCGCATTCAGGGACTAGCACAGGGTAGGCAACCCCCGGCATGTGTGCCGACAGCGGCACTCGAGCAAGCCCATTCGGAGCGGGACCCTCTGTGTCACCACATAAATTGCCGCTCCTGCCAGCGAAAGCCACTCCAGGTGGCTTCTTTCCAGCGAAGCTGGGACACAGGGGATCCTTGCCATGCCCACGCCCCGGCATGCCGTGTAAAGAAGCTGCCCCAGGTTCTCCTCTCCACAGTGTGCCACTACCAGAAGGAGCCATTCTGGGCAGCTTCTTTCTTTGGTGTGCCTGCAGACCCCTGCCCCCAGGCATGCCACCAAGAGGAGCTGCTTCGGTGACTTCTTTCTGTGAGTGGCTCCTTTCACCAGAATGCCTGGGAAGTGCCCCCCCCTTCCAGCTGTGACCACCACTGAATTTTTAGGTGGCTGCTGGCACCAGCTGAGGTTCAGGCCTGGCATGGGAGTCGGCAATGGTTGCTGACCTCTGGACTAGCCTTACAGATATGCTGCAGCATGTTCCATCATGCAACATGGCTGTGGCCCTGCTCAGGTTCTTGGCATAGTGCCAGGGTGCCCCTCAGGCCAGCCAGGGTTAGGTGCCCCAGACAAGCTGGGCTTGGCAATCAGCACTGTGCACAATTCAACCTGCATTGGTCAGGTGGGGCCAGGCCCTCGTCATCCCTGATTGTTGGGAGGAGCAGAGCCAGACAGGCCTGAAACCTGGGCGATAAGAACCACGTTCCCCCTTCTCTTCCCTCTGTCACTTGGATTCTCCTGCAGCTGGCACCAGGCTGCCACATCAAACCTCGACTACATAACTTGGGGCTCTTTCCTTTTGTGCACACTCCCTGTACTTCTTCACATGCCAGAAGAGTATACAATAGGCTGCATTCATGAGTTGGGGCTGCACCTGCCCCTTTCGGAGGGCAGCCAGCAGCTGCAGGACAGTATCTGGTGATCTGACAGCGGCCAAGGTCTGCTGAGATGGCAGCCGCTAGAGATCCACCCCCAAGAGGAGTCCACATGCTCTGTGGCGTCCCCAGCACCTGCCAGAACTGCTCAGCTCTGGGGTTATTTTCTCCCCTGGTTTCTGAAGGGTGTAAAATTGTTTGAACCGTGAAGGGAAAACAAGCATTAGAGACTGAGTGTGGGATTCAGAGTAAGGCATTTGGAAAGAGAAAGCTGTTTCCAGGTGGAGGTCCAACCTTTCCTTCATCTCACCATCTAGGCAAGGTCTCTGTGGGAAGTCAGGAGATGGCAATGGTCCCCAGTGAGGTGATTCTTCTCAGCTGTGCTCTCCAGCACCAGGTGTCTGAAAGAAACAGGACAGGTCTGTTTTCCAAAACAGTGCAAGGCTAACAGCAGGATGATGAGGTTCCACGCCAGGACCCGGGTTGTGTGCCAGATTCTTCAATGACGCGGGTAGAGGAGGTGGCATAGTTTGCTGAGGACAGTTATTTCAGGCAGTTTGGATAAGACAGGAACTTCAGAGGAACTGGAAGCTAGGTGAATGGGTAACACAAGAGTGGAAGGACAGGGTTGTTCGTAGATGAAATATGTTTCCCATTATTCTCTCGTGCCTAGATCCTACAGTGATGGGCACTTCAGGCGTGACAGAAGACAGGCCTGGAAGGCAATCCAGCGCCTCTGGAGCTGAGAGAATGAGAATCAATGTGGATTGCCACAAAGTCAGGCCATCCTACTATCTACTTCAAGATCCCGGTGTTGCCACTGCAATGGAAGCAGTTTAAGCCTCAAAACCTTCCCTGGAGCCGGTGTCTCAGCAAGGCTGATTCAGCTTGTCATCGCAGGTAAACTGAATTCCACAGATTATTATGTGGGAGTCTTTCAGCTGACCACAGCAGAGGTCCCATCCGAGGACATTAACCAGCCCATGGGGCTTTTAATAAGGGCAGGAATCTGCCCTTGGGACCTTGTCCAAAAATTTCCAGCAACAGTGTATTATGTACTGATGGTCACGCTCCACCCAGAGGTAGCTGCATGTCAGAAGCACAGAGTTTGGGAGGAAGGGGGCTACTGAAGAGCAAGTGTGCCAAGTGAGACCTTAAACGCAAGTAGCCTCCTCCACTCATCCCCTTCCTTCATTGGGGAAATGAGGGGGGGCAGCAGGGGTTTCTCATGCTATTTTAACGATCAGGACCTCTACTCCCGGTGCCCGCTGAATATACCATCACTACCGTCCCTGGGAAAGACTCATAGACTTTAAGGTTAGAAGGGACCAGTACGATCATCTAGTCTGACCTCCTGCAAAATGCAGGCCTCAAGACCTCACCCACCCACTCCAGCAATAGGCCACCAACCTATGACTGAGTTATTTACCTTCTTAAATCATGATTTAAGGACTTTAAGATACAGAGAATTCACTGGTAGGTGAACCATGCCCTGTGCTACAGAGGAAGGCGAAAACCCCCCAGAGCCCAGGCCAATCAGCCCTGGGGGAAAATTCCTTCCCGACCCCAGAGCTGGGGTCAGTGTGGGCCACATTCCCTCCTCCACCAGAGTTCTCACCAGCTGTGTACCACACCGCTCAGCCCTCTCCCCCAGCTGACTCAGTATGAAGCCATTAGCAGAGCTGTTGTGGAACAGGCTGAAGGCACAGGGCCGGCCCAACCATATAGGTGAACTAGGCAGTCGCCTAGGGTGCCAGACTTTAAGGGGCATCAAATTAGATGGAAGAGAATTTTTTTACTCTATTTAAAAATATATATTAATATGCTATTTCTTATAACATGTGGGTGAGGGGGCACCAAAATCATAGTTCCTCTAGTAGGGCATGAAAAACCCTTGGACCGGCCCTGGGGATGACACACCACTGCTTTGCACTGAATGTCGCTGGCCCTTCTCCCAACACAGCTGTGGGCAGTGCATGGGTGGAGAGCAGCTGCTGGGACAGGACCAGAGCCAGGCTGGTAGAAAGAGGCCACAGCACTCAGAAGACCTTGCCTCCACCATCCGCTTCTCCCAGTGCGAGTCAGTCCACCCCACTGGGGTCCTGTCAGACTCATTTATATCTGAGACTGCCCGGATCACGGGCCCTGTTCTGTCAGACACAGGTGTGGCCATATGTTCCTGGCTCCCCAGTGAACAGAGCCCAGCTCAGTCAGAGCTCTCTTCTTTCTACCCAGGAGATTCCTCCCACACAGCCACCTTCCACCAGTGCCATTAGTCAGCTGGGGAGGGGGGAGGGCAAGGGGAGGGCACCTTTTCTGGGGGCTGGGCCTATCTTGTGGGACTCACTGCCTCAAAAGAGGAGAGCTCCCCAAGCCAACTTAGTTCTGGTGCTAAATGTGCTTTTCTCTCCATGAACTCTTCACACAGCCTCCTGAACATCCTCCCCCCCCCCCCACCCAAGTAGCAGGGACTCGCCCAGCTTGGCTTCTGGCTCAGGTGCTGCCTCAATTTACTTTGCATCTCGCCTTGAATGAATCACCCCATCTGGAGATTTCTGCCCTGTTTCCACACCCCACAACAGCAGCTCCTGTTCCATGGGGCTGGACACAGCCACCTGGGACAACACCAGTGAACTAATAGCACTGTTTCTCCTCCCGGCTGTGAAGAGAGCTAGAGACAGGAGGGCTTCTGTGTTTAAATACCCGGGGCACTCAGTTACTGTGGGGATGCTGGCATTTAAATGCATCAGACAAAGAACTCTGGAGGGCTTGAAAGCTTGTCTCTCTCACCAGCAAAAGTTGGCCCAACAAAAGATATTCCCTTGCCCACGGTGTCTCTCTTCTAGACAAAGGCAGATGGAACATTTCATCTACAGCATCAGCAATAGCATCTGCCGTGTGTCCTCTCTGCCAGCACACCCTGCCCCAGCCTCTCACTTCCGTCTTTGTGACAGCTGAAACAACAGACACACTGTCAAGGCGCCTCGTCCTTTGCAGCCTGCCAGGGTTTTGCTACAACATGGGACCAGCTGACAAGCCTGGCAACTGCGGCCCATGGCTAAGCTCCCAGCTCAAGCCCTGGGGTTCAGCCTTGAACAGAGGAAGAATGCAGAAGGATGATTGCAGAAAGACATTTTGTTGGTAATCATTGGCACCTGTTGGCTGGTATCACAGCACAGAAGAAAATAGGTCTGGGCAGTATAGGTGCCAGGAGAAAATGCCATTTCTCAGCCTGCCACTGCTGTCTGCCTTATATCCATGGGCAGAGTCTTCATAGGCCATCTCAAAATGAGTGCCTCTGTGGTGCATCCTTCTGCCAGCAGCCTGGCACTAGGGAACAATCATACAATGATGAACTGCTGTGGTGCAACACGAACTCCAGTAACAAGCCAGAGCAGCCCACCCCGCACAAACTGGTGGAAGCCAGCAATATGTAAGGCTGCATCTACACTTGTAAATTAAGTCGACTTAAGCTTGCTTGCCCTGGGTCTACACTACAGTTTCCTTAAGTCAACTTAAGGAAAATAAAGTCAATTTAATGAAAATTAAGTCGACTTTATAAAACCTCAAAATAAGTTGACCTAAGGCTCAAGTCGACTCCCTAGAGTCGACTTAAGCCAGTGTAGACGTGGGGTAGCCCTAAGTCAACTTAGGGCTACCCCAGGACTACACCAATGCCCTCCCTGCCGGGGGGGCACAGGGGGAGCCTGGCATGCCCCCCCACCTGCCCCTATGTCCTGCCCAGGTCCCTGTCCCCCTTTGCACCATTGTACCTATGTACAATGGGGCAAAGGCTGAGCCCCCTGGCACTGGGCAAGGGGTGCCCCCTGTGCCCCCGTGGATCTACCTTAGGTCCCCCTAGCCCCTAGAAGTCGACCTAGGCGTCCAGTGTGGATGCTCTAGGTCGACTTTGTAAGTTCCCCCCAAAGTCGACTTTAATTTTAAGTGTAGACTCACTAAGTCAACTTAACTATGTCGACTTAAAGTCGACTTAAAGTCGACTTAAAATTACAAGTGTAGACATAGCCTAAGAGACTTAAGGAACAATCCGTTTACCTCATCTGAAAGAAAACTGAAAGCGATCTGAGGAGTTTATCAGCACTGTCTCAGGGAGAAAATACCTGGTGGGTTCATCACACTAGTAGGAAAAGGCAGAACAAGCACCAATGGCTCAAAGCTAGACAAATTCAAATCAGAAATTAGGCACCAATATCTAATACTGAGGATGATTAACCAATGGGACCCTCTACCAATGGAGATGGTGGATTTGCCATCTCTTGATGTCCTCAACTTGAGTCTAGCTGCTTTTCTGAAAGATGCTTTAGCCACACAAGGTGGGATGTAATTCTCTCACCTGAGCTATACACTGATGGGATGATCTAATTGTCCCTTTGGACCTTGGGAGCTATGGATCTAACTACACAAATGGGTCTTTGCCTACAATAAGCCAAAGCAACCCAACATAAATCCAAGCAAATAAACAGTCCAGCTAAGTCAGACATGGCTGGCGTGCGGCTTGTCTTTTCTATTGATTTTTCTGGCAATTTTTTAAAGCATTTCACTCGAGTTTGCAGCCTTTGTGTGATTCAATGAAACATTTAAAATCTCATTCAGGAATGTCTGAAATCTCACTCCATTAAACTGTCACTTTCCAAAGGGGTAGCCGTGTTAGTCTATTGTAGAAAAACAACAGAGTCCTGTGGCACTTTTAAAGACTAACAGATTTATTTATTGCATGAGCGTCTTCAAAGTGTCTGACAAAGTGGGATTTTCTCCCACAAAAGCTCATGCGATAAATAAATCTGTTAGTCTTTAAAAGTGCCACAGGACTCTGTTGTTAAACTGTCACTGTGAGAGATCCATAGAACTCCAAGTGCTTCCTGTAGGAAGGCAGGCTCATTATCCCCACTTTACAGATGAGAAGGTGAGGCCCAGAGCAAGGCAGTCACTTTGCACCCAGCAATCTAAAGGCAGGGGTGAGAACAGACCATGAGTCTCTGGAGTGCTAGGGAACACCACCAGCAGTAAAGCAACTGCTCAGATTGTTCAGTAACAAACCAGGCTGCCCCAGAGGGATGGGATGGGAAAAAGCAAGGAAATGGACCAGACTTCCTCGGCGAGTGCTGAAGAGCAATGTAACAAACCTGTGGCATCACAGTTATCTCCCTGCTGCACTTCGTCCCCAGCTGACACTCCATGGTAAGGTTAGGAGCAGCTCTCCCCTGCCACCTGGGCACCAAGAGACGCTCCAGCAGTGCTGTGAGTGACGCATCTGGCCTTTACAGAATTTTAAAGCTCTATGGGCTCTTCCAAATCCAGCCCCATGCTTGGCTGATGTGACCCCTTTCCCCAGCCCTGGCACTGCTTCACACTGTAGCGCTGGGACATGAGCCCAGATAGAGCCCGGAGGTGCCCTGAATTCAGCCAGTGGCTTAGCGAACCAACACCACAGCTGAACCCTCCCAGCCCCACGTTCCTTCCTTGTGCTGCGTTCCTGCCTCTTTCATCCAGCAGAGCCACTGAACCCGCGCCCCAGCTTTGTGCTCCCCACCCACCTGCACCCAGCACATCTGTGCATGCAGTGCCCCTCTGTCCCAAGGCTGCCCTTTCCTTCCAGGAAAGCAGCTTGACCCCAGTAGCAAGACATAGTGGGAAGAAGGGGAAGGTGCCAGGACTCATCCTAGGCATGAGGCCTAAGTGAATCCCCTGGAGATGGAAGGTTCTATAGCCCATCACCAAGAGCCACCGAGCCCCAGAACGCAAAGGGCTGGGGGTTTAATAGGTTCCTAGCCTACCCCAATGCCGTAGGTCAGTGTCCAGTTCAGAACCATATCGCTCTAGCCATCCCATGTCCTTCACCCTACCTTGCCTATGTTTTGCAGGCCAACAGGCAGACAGATGGCACAGTCAGGGGATCTAGGAGTGAACTTCACCTTGGCTTCGGGAAGCTATGAAGCCAGATGAGTTAGGGGAAGGGGCCTGTCTCACCGACAAGCAGTGAGAGGAGCTAATCTAGCCAGAGAAGCAGGCACAAACTGTGGCAGCAGCCATTGCACTTCACTGGTACTGCTCTGCCATCCCCACACAGCCATCTCATTGCACGGATGCCCTCAGAGCAACTCCCAGGCCACCCAGCTGGGTATTCCACCAGGCTATTATTAGTGAGTCTCTTTGCCCGATGGAGGCTCCTGGCAGGAAAACAGACTTTGCTTCCGTTCTGTCCCTATTGGCAGCATTCCGGCTCCGCATTAGTTGAATCTCAGCTTGGTAGAGGCGGTGAAACATCAGAATAACTGGCCCTGGCTGTCTGCACTCCCCACTTGTTAGTGCTGGTGATCTCCCCACAGCCACTGTACAGAGGGGCTTGTCGTTACTTCCTCAGTTGCTGGGACTGATAAGAATGAGGAAAAGGAGCTGTTTTCTTCCACCTCCTGAGTCATCTCCATAAGCTAATGGGATACCCTGGGATGAGTGCAGAATAAGGAGACAGATGAGATGAGAGGGCGGAATAGATCCCTAATACTGTGTTATATACAGACAAAATTCCAAGAGGATATGTGGATAAGAAGGAATATCCAGCATTGACCTTTGGGTTGATCAGCCCCTCTGTTTCAGGCTCTACCCCTTAGCGGGTCAGTCTGTTCCCATCTGCCTGTCATGGGCTTCTCCACAGCACTTGCTGCTGACCCCTGGATGGACCATAGCTCTATGGCAGCCTGGCAATTCCTGTGCTCTGGGGTGAAATCCTGGCTCCACTGACCTCCATGGCAAGACTCCGCCTGATCTCAGTGGGCCCTCAGGATCTGTTTTCCAGAATAAGGAGCATCATCCCGGAAAACAAATCGGCACCATTAGGTTAAAAACAGGATCAGTAAAAAGAATCAGCAGAAAGAAATTGTCTCCTCCCTTGGTGATCTGCTCTTTGTGACCCTGGAGTTTCTGTGCTTTCTTTGCGATGGATGAAGGAAACATGGGAGGTTCTGTTGAAGGTTTTTCTTCATTTCCTTAGATCTGGGTCACCATCAGCAGACAAGTGCAGGGGAGCGCTGGAACCAGCAGGCTCTGTGGCCCACAGATGCAGTTCAGCGGCTTGTGCATGTGGCCCAGCTACCGCTAGAGACCAGAACCCTGCACTGAGTGGGTCACAGAAACACAGGAGGGAGTTTCAAGGCTCGTCGGCTGGCCCCACTTCTCCTGAAGAACTCCTTGGCTGACTCTGAAAGGCACATTTTGGAAGCTTTCTCAGCCCTTAATTGCAGGGTGGGGTGCTGAGCAAAGAGAAATCTCAGAATTTTAATAGACAGGGATTAAGAACAAAGAACAACTGCCTGCCACACCCAAGAGATTTCACAGTGCGAATTAATGAATGAATGGGATGTCCCTTCCTTGGGTATGTATGGGACCTCACAATCTGACTAGGTGATGTCATCCATAGAGTCTTCTAGTGCAAGACAAGAATTCTGTGTCAGTACGACACGCTCTGGTGCGGGCATCAGCATGAAGTGTGGTCAGACTGGTACAGCTGTTTCCCGATAGGAAGGGGAATAAGCTATATTGCTTTTCAGCACTTTAATTCCAGTATAATTGTGACCACACAAGGGGCTGCACCATTATCACTATCTTGGTAAAAATTTCCCTCCCCATCAATGTACATTATGTAAATGTAAATAATGCAGACTCCCTGGCCAGCACATCCCCTCTTGGCCAGGCATATGGCATTGAAGTGAGGTCCCTTCCATTCCTATTATTCTATTATTCTATGATTCTAAGTGACTCTGCCTCAGTTTCCCCCACCAATCAGCATCTTGGTGCTGCAACAGTCAGTCTCTTTTCATGAGTCCAGCCCTCCAGCACAGTCATTCATGATTTCCACTCCTTCTGAAGCAGTAGAGTGACCACGTACCAGGGCAACAGCCCCAGTTCTCTAGTCCTTGCCCCCCTTTGCTTTCCTGCCTGCCTTGTTTCCAGCCCAGGGACTCTATGTTTAAACAACTCTGACCTGCTCTTTGCGGCTGCTGCCTGTCCTCCAGCCCCCTTCCCCCAGTTGGTTTGATCTAGTTTGGATTTTACCCCTCAGGGGGTGCTGTATTGGTTAACTGCCAGTGTGTGGGGGGAGGAGGAAAGAGTACAATGACACTATATGGGTGACCATGGAGGGTGCAGTGTGTCACAAGGAATCCTCCCCTTTTAAGGAAGGTTATGGTGTTATTTTAATGATGCAAATATCTTCACATACAGTGTTGATGGACACCCTACATAAATAAACCCATGACATTAACTTCTTTGTCTCAGCACCAGGTGGCCCTCTTTTTCCAGGCATGGTTCACAGGGACAGAATTTCTACAGAGCCAGATCTCTGGGTCCCTGGCAGTGTCTAAATTCAGCAGAGGGGGGACTGGGAGGGTCTCATGCCCTCACCCTACAGGGAACGGAGGACTTTAGCCATGCTTGATAAGGCCCTGTGGTGCAGTTACACCACCCTAGGCTAGGGCCTAGTTAGGGGGGACAGGGTCAGTCCTCAGATGAGGGACCTTCTGGGTTACCCAGGCACTGCAGGAAGTGAGGCGGGGAGGGATGAGCAGGGAGCATGCTCTCCCCTTGGAGTCAGAGCTGGCACTAGGGGGCGCTGTGCCATGGAGTGCCACGCCACCTTTCAGAAGAGACACTTCAGGGCCCTGGTTCCTTGTGCTCATTAAAAGTCTCACAATATTTTCTTTTAACAGGAGGCAGGGTGTGAAATGTGTGTGCAAGCTCAATTCCAACTCAGCCTCCTCACTCACTGCCTGCCCTGAACTGCTGTGCAGTGTTACTGTGTTTTGCCAGACAGCTGCCACGGCCCCTCCCAAAAGTGGCTGCAATTCAGTGGTGGGGGAGTTGGGGAGAAGAGGAGTGTAGAGACCCATATAGACAGAGATGACACAAACTGCTTTGGAGTGATATATGCTGCTGTAGAAATTTAAGTGATTGGAGGAAACACTGATTAACGAGCCTCCAATGATCTGAACATTCAGGGCTGATCAAAGGTTGCTGGATACAGGACGAGGCAGGTAGGAGTTGAGCTGGGCAAACAAGGGAGTTTTCAGGTTGCTGTTTCAGTTTTGATCCATTTTAAATGTGCTCTCATTTTTAACTAAACTCCCAAGGAAATGTTGAAACAACGCTGTTGTGAATCAAAACATCTGAACCTTTCCCGTCTTTCCATTTTTTTTAACCAAAACAAGTCAGTGAAACCAGCCCAAGTTTGCAGATATTTCAGTTTTTGCCAAAGCTGCATTTCTCACCCCTAAAGTTACAGCTGCTCTACAAGAAGAGGAGATGTCCCCAAGCACCCATCTCTGCTTCTTCTGAACCCTCCCCTGCACCATCCATCTCTCCTCCCTGCCCACATAGAGCCATGTCTTCCACTCCTGCCTCAGTCTCACATCCTGGGGCTTCTCTTTTTTCATCAACTCCAAATCCACTTCTTCCTCACCACCATACCCAAGCCAGAGTCCATTATCAATCCCAGGCTGAGCTACTTATTGGCCCCATCACTATGATGTCTGGGTGCCTTGTGAGCTTTAATAGATTTACCCTTACACAACTGGGGGCAGCAGAGCAAGGCTGTGACCCCATAAGTACAAAGGGGAACTGATGCCTCAAGTTTCAAGCCCAAGATGCCAGGGAGTCTGTGGCTAAGGAGGGAATTGAACCTGGATTCCTCAAGTCCTTGGCTCCAGCCTGATGGCGAGGTCGTCATTATCCAGCCTGTTTGTCTTTGTCTCTCTCACTGTCACTCCATCCTCCAGGACAGCCTGTCTTTTACCTTCACACAGCTCAAGCACTCAGCTGCTCTCTTACCTGATGCCAGCCCCTCCTCTGACCAATCTCTGTCTCCAGCTCCATTCTCTCCCCCCTCCTGCCTGCTGCTCAGAATGGAAAAAATGGTGGCTGTCCAGGCTCTGTCCATGACCCAAGCTGCACCCACTCCTGAAACCTGTGCTGTCTGCTGTCTTTTTTTCTGGTGTCCCAGCTTTCCTTGAAATGACTCTTCTGCATCCTTCTCAGGTTTTGTGATGCAGCAGCCTCCTATCTAGAGTCTGTGGCTGCCAATCACTGGATTTTGTAGCTATGTAGACATAAAGTACTCATACAGAATGTCAGAATAGATTTTTTAACTGGGCCCTTTTCCTTGTATTCTGACTGAGTGCTGCAAAGAAAACGGTTACTCCAAGGCTTTTGAGTTTCCCATCTCACTATCTCCTTCCACTGGCACAGTCTTTATAGTCCTCTAAGGGAAGAGCTGTCATTTCCTGGACATGACTTATTTCACATTAGCCCAGCCTTATGTTCATTTGTTAGAAATGGATTACAATTTAATCCACAATGACCAGTTACAATTCTGAATACTTCACTCTTCCTCTTGGCCTTGGATTATATCAATATTTTCAACTGTTGGGTGAACTTCATGGAATTTCCACCTCCTTTGTTTCATGTGCCCACATTCTTCCCATTCCTTCATTAGCTCACTTTTGAGTGTTTAAATTCCAGTTTGCTTAAGCAGATCTCTAGGTCAGCTTGTTCATGCTAAATAGCACTTTTTGCCTCTTTGTCTGCCAATCCATTGCCTGCTATCCTTCCATGCACCGCTATTACCATGCTCACAGCCCATTGCGCCATTTCGGTTGTTAACAGCAGTATTCCATTAAGTATATTGTTTCTGCTCTCAGACTTGCCTTTGTATACTGCCTGCAGCCATCATAAGGTATCAGACAGCATAGCCATAGCACAGTCCACAGGTCTAAGGTCCAGGTCAGTGCCGGCACCGGGTCTGTGAGCTCAGCCATGAAGATAGAAATAAAGTGGCTAGTCTTGTGGCTTTCTTGAGTTTGATTACCTTCCATGGTGAGATGACGGGCTCTGTCAATGTGAGGAAAGTGGTGGACATGATATACCTTGACTTTAGCAAAGCTTTTGAGACAGTCTTCCATGCTGTTCTTGTCAGCAAGTTAAAGAAGTATAGGTTGAATGAATGGACTATAAGATGTATAGAAAGCTGGCTAGATTGGGGGTCGGCAACCTTTGCTGGCCCCCGTGCCAGCCCCACCCACCACACCCTCAACAGGTGCGGGGGTGGGGCCAAAAGGGGGCGGGGCCAGGCCTCAGGTGTCCTGCTGGCTAGATCATCGGGCTCAGTTGGTAGTGATTAACACGTAATGTCCAGTTGGCAGCTGGTAATAAATGGAGTAGCCCACGGGTTGGTTTTGCAGCTGGTTTTGTTCATAATCTTCATTAACGATCTGGATGATGAGATGGATTGCACTCTTAGCAAATTCACAGATGACACTAAGCTAAGGAGAGTGGTAGATATGCTGGCGAGTAGGAATAGGAAACAGAGTGACCTAGACATTTTGGAGGATTGGGCCAAAAGAAATCTGATGAAGTTCAACAAGGATAAATGCAGAGTCCTGCACTTAGGACAGAAGAATCCCATACTCTGCTACAGAGTGGGGACAGACTGGGTAGGCAGCAATTCTACAGAAAAGGACCTGGGGGTTACAGTAGACAAAAAGCTGGATGTGAATCAAAGGTGTGCCCTTGTTGCCAAGAAGGCTAATGGCATATTGGGCATGCATTAGTAAGAGCATTGCCAGCAGATCAAGGGAAGTGAGGCCGCATCTCAAATATTGTGTGCAGTTTTGGGGCCCCTACAGCAGGAAGGATGTGGACAAATTGGAGAGTCTAGTGGCGGGCAATGAAAATGATTAGAGGGCAGGAGCACATGACTTATCAGAGAGACTGAGGAAACTAGGCTTGTTTAGTCTGCAGAAGAGATGAGAGGGGAGATTTGATATCAGCCTTTGACTACCTGAAAGGGGCTTCATGGATAATGGCGTTAGGCTGTTCTCAGTGGTGGTAAGATGACAGAACTAGAAGCAATGGTTTCAAGTTGCAGTGGGGGAGGTCTAGTTTGGATATTGGGAAGAACTTTTCTCTAGGAGGTTGGTGAAACACTAGAATGGGTTACCTAGGGAGGTGGTGGAATCTTCTCCTTAGAGGTTTCTAAGGCCCAGCTTGACAGCCCTGGCTGGGATGATTTAGTTGGGTTGGTCCTGCTTTGAGCAGGGAGTTGGACCTGAGGTCCCTTTCTACCCTAATCTTCTATGATTCCCTAGTTCTATGAATCTGAAACTGGGCACATGGAAAGAGCTGTTCCTAGTCTACTCTTTCCTTCCTTTTTGAAGGTGTCAATATCCGTTTGCAAACAGTTTACCCATTCCCCACTTAGCACAAGATACTGACTTTCTGTATATTATCTATTTATCATTCTTCTCCTTTTGTTTATTTTATTATATAATTCCATGTCAATCCAGGGTGGGGGATGGTTTTCCAGTGATAGGATATTTTCCTATAGCTATAGATTTTGGCCTCCTTTAAGCATCTCTTTTCACTGAGATTCTTTATCAACTTCTTTATCCTGCTAACATGCGGAATTTTGAGTTTTTGTCCAACCTAGTGTCCACTCAACTCCCAACAATCAGAATATGTTAGCTTAATGTTACTGCCTTCACTATTGCCTTGTACTGTGACCCAAAAGTTAAGTCTAGGAGCCTCTCTAAGGGTGTGTCTACACTTGTAAATTAAGTCGACTTAAGCAGGCATAAGTCGACTTAATTTACTCTGCATCTACACTACAGTTTCCTTAAATCGACTTAAGCTGCTGCTTAAGTCGATGTAAGGGAATTTTAAGTCGACTTAATAAGACCTAGTTTTACATTGACTTACTGGTTAAGTCGACTTTATTAAGTCAACTTAAGCCAGTAGACGTGGCTTAGCCCTAAATTGACTTAAAGGGTCCCCAGGGCTCCCCCACTGACCTCCCTCCCAGGGTGCCTGGCACAGCCAGAGTCTGGCGTGCCCACCCACAGGGCAGGACACAGCCCTGCCCACCCTGCTCCTGTACCCTGCCCTTGTCCCTGTCCTGCTCAGCCCCTATGTACCCTGGTACAATGGGGAAGATGCTGAGCTCCCTGGCACTTTTGGAGGAGTGCCTGGGGAAGTGCCCCCCTTCCCACCATGTACCACTCCCAGGTCCACCTAGCCCCTACAAGTCAACTTAGGTGTCCAGTGTGGATGCTCTAAGTTGATTTGGCAAGGTCGATTTTAAGTCGACCTAAATTTACAGTGTAGACATGCTAAGTCGACTTATTTGAACAAGTGTAGACATACCCTAAGAGTGATAGGTATTTTTCCAGCTGCTATCTGCTCTGCAATGAAGGTACCACATTTGACATGCCTTGCATATAGTCTAGTTTTCTCAGATTTGTTTTCAATGCTGACCTAAAGGCCAGGCAGCTGTACTCAGTAATTAGTCTAATTAGTGCTCTGTCATCATCACTGTTTTCTTATCCGCTCCCCAGGAAGTTCCAGAGATAGTTTTAAGTAAGTTAATTTTTCCTGTACATTTATCTATAATATTTCCAGTATGGTATCAAATGTCACACCTAAGAATACTCTTCCAAAGTGCATCACTGGGTTTTTTTTTGGTGGCACTTCAAGATTTCTGCTTGTGGATCATGTGGCATAGTCCTCAGCAAACCACGTGATGCCTACGTCTCCTCTGGAAGATCATTGATCATGATGCTAAAAAGGACTCTACCCTGTGGAGTTCTGTTTGTAATGGAATGTATGATGGCAATGGCTTTCCCTACCTTGTATAGTTCTTTGGCTTAGGAAAGTCCTCTTACCTAGCTGTACATTCTTCCTTCAGTATCCATGTCACATCATACAACAGTCCCTCTCGCCGTAACACATTGGAGGCTTTTTCTGCATCCATGAAGGTAACGACCATGTATTCATTGGTTCTTGAGCTTTTTGTACTTCTGTCTCTATCCATACAATGGGGTCACTCTCACTCCTACTTCATCTGAGTTCACTTTTGCATTCCATCTATGAGCCTTTCTAAGTATGCTGCTGATCTCTCCGTCACCAACTTTTTCCAAAACAGCAATCGGTCTGTGCGCCTCAGGCCTACAGTGCATCTTTTCTGGTTTCCTCACTGGTACAATAACTGCATGTTTCCTGTCCCTAGGTATTTCCCCTTTTCTCCATGTGCTACCATACAATTTTAGTATTACCTCAGGCTTTCCCCGCACAGGTGTCTAACCTTTTCCAGGCTTGCTTTGTCCTTGCCTAAGGCAATGTTTTGGCTCCTTATCATCACTTTTTGGAGTTACCTTACACTGAAGTTTTCATTTTAAATAAGATCCACATCCTTCTCCCACCTCCTCACCTTCTCCCAATGATCATTAAGAAATGGTTGTTTCCCTTCCTTATTTCTATTGTCTGAGTCTTGTCACGACTGACTTTTTGAAACAGGGTGGCCCGAATTGCTACTTTTTCTTTACTGGAGCTTTTTACACCCTGGCCTCCCACAGCAAGAATTGGTGTTGTGTTGCTCATACTCTTTATTCCATTCTTTTGCCGAAGTTGCTGGTGTACCTCCACAGGACCGGTATCTTTACTCATGTTCCTGGAGTATTTCCTCCAGCTTTCACTTTTTGCCCTTTTTATAGCCCTTTGTGCAACTGCATTACCTTTTTTATATGTTATTAAGTCCTCACCAGTTAGTATAGTTTGTGCTTTCCTTATATGTCTTTGTTTCTTTTCGTAATTACTGTGTCACATTCTTTGTTCCACGACAGTACACTTTTCCTATCTTTAATGAAGGTTGGTATCCTAGGAATTACTAAACTGGCTGGCTTTATAGCTCCCTTGCTAACATTATGACAGAATTCCCCAGTATCCTCACTTCTCAGAAATCTCAATTTTGTGTCTCAATTTGGTTTTTTTTCAGTTCCAAATGGAGCTATTATCCTCCTCTTTGGTATTTCCTTTTACTTGACATGTAATTCATGTCGGAAAGTGGCCACTATCCGTATCCTCCTCTGTAAATCTCCCAGCTGTGTTTGCTTGCTGTGTTACTAGCTGTTATTCCTATGTTTAGGCAAGAGATGCTTCCGTCCACTGCTTTGACTCTGATAGGTGTGCCATCATTTAATATTAAATCATTATCTTTAAATACTTGCTCTAGATATTTCTTGTTCTTAACATTTGTCCTGCTTCCCCATAATCCGTTGTGACTCTTCAGATCACTGCAGATAAAGTATGAGACTGTGACGTCTGCAGTTAATTCTTTCAGTTCTATAGCCTCTAGTTATCTGCATGAGTTCCAAATGTATCTTCTGAGAGACACAGTATCGGTTTGTATCCATCTCTCGGTCATGATACTTGCTAGGTAGCTTTTTAACTTCTAGTTCAGCAGAGTTTAAGATTCTCATTAATGAGGCTACACAGACACCTCCCCCTTTCCTATTTCTCTAGCATGTCCATACACACCACATACTGGGATGCAGTTGTCTGGTTTTTCTATTAGCCAAGTCTCATCTATGCCTATTCTGTCAGGCTTTCAGAGAATCATGGAAGATGAGGGTTAGAAGGGATCTCAGGAGGTCATCTAGTTTCATCTTGCTCAAAGCAGGACCAACCAACCCCAACTAAATCATCCCAACCAAGGCTTTGTCAAGCCAGGACTTAAAAACCTTTAAAGATGAAGATTCCACCACCCCCTTAGGTAACCCATTCCAGTGACTCACTCCCCTCCAAAAAGTTTGTCCTAATATCTAACCTAGACCTCACCCACTGCAACTTGAGACCACTGCTTCTAGTTCTATCATCTACTACCGCTGAGAACAGCCTAGGTCCAGCTTTGATTTTATATCAGAGCAGTGCACCCCTCTCTCTAACACCCTTCCGCTATAATGAACTGAGTTCCTAGATCCCACCTCCAGCCACCCACTGAAGCTGGCAGATCTACCAATCCTGGAGCTGGCAGCAGCTGACAACTCCTCCAGCCCCAAGCCTTCCCTTCAGCCCCCATCATAGTCCCTGGGGCCAGAGGAGCTGTCACCTACCTCTTCCCGCAGATGTCAGGTGTCTTTTGCTATAATGAACCCCTGGTTATAACAACCAAATGGCTTGGATCCTGAGGGATTCATGATAGCAGAGCTGTACTGTGAGATGCTTACTAATTCTTGCCCATATGCTATGAGCTTATGGTAGCTAAAACTAGTCACCCCCATGCTCTTAACCATCAATGCTTCCTCTGCTTAGGAAAGTATGGAGTTGTTTCACTGCTTGGTTGCTAGGTCGTAGGTTCTTCTCAACAATTTTAACTATAATTCTCATTCTCTCTGTTTTCTTTCCTGGCTAAGAGGTATAATTTGTTATTTAACCGATAAATGCAATTGATTTCTCTTTTTCTGTAAGTAGCATGTCACATCCTTTTACCTCAACATCACTTGTTACCTCTTTCGCAGTGTTTTGTTGCTTGTTGTGTCCCTAGGCTCTGTTTGCCAGAAGCTGGGAATGGATGATGGGATGAATCACTTGATTGTCTGTTCTTTTCATTTCCTCTGAAGTACCTGGCATTGGACAGAAGACAGGATACTGGGCTAAATGGACCATTGGGCTGACCCAATATGGCTGTTCTTACGTTATCATGGTTTTCTTTTTAATCCTCCTCCTCTTTTTTTTCAAAGGTGTCTTCTAGCAGCTTTTGCATATGAAATGTCATAAATCATTTTAGCGTGATGTCTTTCTCTCCCGTGCTTTCCCTTACTATATCCTCCATATGCTGAGCTGTGGTTTCCTCCACAGATATAACATTTTCATTCAGTCCCTCCCTCATGATTATCATATGAATGGTCACCTCCATCCTTGCTGAACCTTCATTTTCCTTTGCAATTATTTGCTACATGACCAAATCTTCAACACCAGTAGCATCTCGGTGGAGGAGGTGTATATGGATTACTCCAGAACATTGGGCACCTGAAAGTTACTCCATCTGGAAGTGTCCTTCCCTTAACTGTGATTAGCACATTTGTTCAATCCTTGCTATCAGCTCCTTTTCTGCGAATTAAGCTATTGACATATATCACTTTCCCTCACCTATTCCTTGCTTCATTTCCACTTCTGATATTTCAAGTGGCAAACCGTGCTCTACCCCTCTCATTTCTGTTAGGAACCTGGGAGCTGACAGCTCATTTTTAGCTTTCCAAGCATCTTTAACTTATGGCTCTTCCCTGCTTATCCTTCATTTTTGCATTCCACTAACAAGTCTCCAACATGCCATTTCCTGGCTCTTGCTATGTCTCAACACTTTTTTTGACACACTCTTCAATCCTTAGGGGCAGGCTCTGCATCAGTTAGGAAATTAAAAAAATTACTTGAACTATGGCACCTCTTCCATTACAATTGAAGCATTATCCTCTATCTTTAAGACCTTAGCTGAGGATTTTAATCTTTGCCTGTCCATTTCTTTCTGTTCTCTTTCCTTCATAGCTGGGCTTGTTTTCCTTGTTGGTCCCACCAGTGCCCACTGACTTGGCAGATCTGTCTGTCTGTATCCTTCTGTCCATGTTCCAGATGGGATTCATAACCCCCATTACACTGTGGTTTGTACTGGTTGTACTGATTTAATTAATCGTTATTGTTAAGTGTATTGTGCTGAGTTCCAGGGGATGCAATGTTGCCTGAGTTTCAAACACTGCCTGTTGTGTGGTGTCTCTGTCCCTAATAGTGATCCATACACTCACTGGGGAAGGACATAGCAAAGGAAAGTGCAGCCTCTGGGTCAGTCTTTGAAAGAAAAACTGCTGATTTCTAGGGATCTGTGCCTGCAGCAGCACCTGATGGAGCGGGCTATGGGCTACATGCATCCTGCTTACATCCATAGTGGACAGACACCTGAACTCTGGTCCTTCTCCAAGAAGGGGAACAGGGTATTGTCTCCACAAAATGGATTTGAACCATCTGAGATTAAAGAGAGATTTATTCTCTGCATCAAAGACAGGCTATCAGTGTCAGCAAGTCAGCAAGAGCCATCAATCTGTGTCATCCCAGTACTGAAGAGAGAGGATGTCAGAACATCACCATGGAACAGCTGTCAAGTCCACTGTGGTCCTGCTGCATTGGTACCAGCAACCCCACGAAGCCTATGACACAGCAGCAGCAGCCTGATTCTGTCTGTCCATACTGGACCCACTGATGACATAGATGGCTGATGTAACATCAATACCCCAGTTGTTCTGGGCCCCTTGACCTCTTCAGCCTAGGCAGGAGGACACTACTGTTGATAGCTGCAGTATTGGTAAAGAAGCGGGCGCTATCTTTGATATATACACTTGCTGGACTGGTACTGATGGGACTGGTGCTGGTGGGACCTTGGAACCATTTACATGTATGATCTAGATGCCAATGACCTTGGTACCACAGACTTCCTTGGGAAAACAACCAGATCCATCTAACTTATCAGCACTGGTAGTGGACTCCTTCCCAGTGTCAGATCTCTCTGTCAGACCTTTTACCTCTTGTGGTGCCTTTATGGTACCAACTGCAGCTCCACCCCGAAGCTGGTTCTGCCCTTCTCCCTGTGATGGTGGAATGATCAGTGGCCCCACTAATGCCCAATGGCATTCTGAGGCCTCCAGCTGGTCCCCATCAGCACCTCGATGAAAGAGGCTGTGCAGCTCTTTGGAAGAATGCTAGGGCAACCCATGGCTCCTGTGTTGTCACACCTTTCACACTACTGCAAGGGTACGGGTGTACAATCAGCCTTGTCAGGAATCCTATAATGCTGGTTGCTAATATCGTAATATGCAGGACTTAACCTTAGATGTGGAGTTATGAATTCCCATTGTGTGCTGTTACTAGAATGGACTTAGGACCAGACAGGTCGGCCTAAGGGGAGGGGATAAAGGGTTTACATTGGCTTACATATTAGCCAGAAGCAAAACCAAAGAGGTTAACCATCAGGGTTATCCTGAGTTGAGAGGGAATTAACATGGCTCCTGCACCCCAGAGTGACCCAGCAGACTGAGTCCCCAGGAGGCCTCCCTGACTGGTAAGACAAACACATCCCTGGAGAAGAAAGAGACTTCATTTTTATCCCTCACCTAGGAGACAAAGGACCCAAGTGATTTAGTCTCTGTGTGGTCCTGGTCAGACTGGCCAGTAAAGAGGTGGAAAGGAGCAGAAGAAGAGAAAAACTATCTTTAACACAGACTGGCTCTTGCTAGATTACATTTTAGATGCATTTTTTCACTTTGATTTGCTTGTAACCATCTCTGCCTTTATCCTTTTGATTTAGGAGCATCTTTCTAATCCCTTATCTTTCATTAATAAACCTGTTTTACTTTAGCCATCAGCCAGCTCAGTGCTGTGTGTGAAGGCAAGGATGGAGTTACCCAAGTTGCATTACAGGTTGCAGCTTCGGGTATCCTGCCTTCCCATTCCCCACCTGTAACAACTGGTACAGATAGCTGCTCTCCTGGCAAAGACAAGCCATCCTGGCCCTGTACTTACTAGGCTCCAGTGCCCGGTGCCATCTCACAGTGTCCTCCCAGGAAAGGCAGGATGTCCCTCATTTCCACAGCTCTAGATCTCTGCCCCAGTGGGCAGGGAAATGACTGCACGCAGATCAGCCCCAGAATGGTCTTTGACGTGGGCCCAGGATGATGTTTGTCCTCCAGAACCATTTCTACTGAACAAGGTTTTGTTGGAAGATCAGCCTTTTCCTTGGCACATACCATCAGCTCCAGCAATTCTGGCCTCATTCACAAGTTCATCTCTTCTAGTCCCAGAGTGTTTAATTCTCATCAGCGCTTACTTAGGAGAATGGCTACAGTTTTGGACATCCTACAGACAACAACTGCAGCTCCCAGTTAATGATGGCCTCTTGCAGCCTGGTGGCTTACTCCATCA
Organism: Pelusios castaneus; assembly: GCA_007922175.1. Lineage (NCBI taxonomy): Eukaryota > Metazoa > Chordata > Testudines > Pelomedusidae > Pelusios > Pelusios castaneus. The sequence continues at coordinate 12,578,763 of ML685810.1, forward strand.
TTACTCACCCTATCATGTATTTCCTGGATTTTTTTTTCTCCAGCCAATTTGCCATAAACACAGGCCCCAGGTTCTAGCCCTGGCAGTTCTCTAAGTGGGTGATTTCTATCCTAAAAGTGTTCGTAAGCTCTTTTTGCTTTCGTCTCTGATTTTTGGCTACTCTCTACGTCTGACCACTTGGGAGATACGGTCTTTTCCCAAGTTGGAATAGTAGCTCTGATTATCCAACACAACTCCTGATGGGACTGGAAAATACATCCATTCTGTCCAGGTAACAATGTCCTCTCAATCTGTATAGTCTCTTACAAGGTCTCTTGGGCAGAGGAGTTTGAACACTGTATGGTTCAACTTAGTCTCCTTCCAAAAGTCCAGTATTACCAAATATTCCATTGAGTTCCTCCACTGTTTTCACTAGTTCCATCCTGGCTGCCACACATGGCTGAGAAAATTCTTGGTCTTTGATCACGTGAACTATGAATGCAAAGCTTTTGTCTTTGTAAGTTGTCTCTGTGGTGACCTGGCCCCCAAAGTTCAGAATACCAGCAGGGCCCAGCAGGTAACCTCAATTCTGGGAAGGGTTGAACGTGATTGTACATCCCTTCTGAGATGACTGTGACATCTGCTCTTGAGTCAAAGTCAGTAGTCTTGCCATGAATGTTGAGTTTCATTCTTCAGGCAGGTTCTATGTCATCACGTGGTAGATCCCAGAAACAATGGCTCTTGACTGTAATAGGAGTCAATTCCCTGAATTCTTTGGTGCAGCAAACAGCTGCATAAGCATCCATATATTTCATGCATCTATTACATCTCATGCTTTTGGCTGGACATGCATCATCTCTTGGGATATGAGTTTTTCCATGGTGCATTTCAGCTGTATGGCTTTGTTGTTTGACTGGAATTTGTCCTTCTTAGCTTGGGAGTTTTCTCTCCTAGTCTCAGGGCCCTGGTGGTAATGACTTGTAGTACTTATGCTGCATCTGCTAGTTTCTTGTTTTTCAAGTTTAGCAAGTTGCTTTTAGTTTTATTGTCCCACCAGCTCAGATGTTTGAATGTGTGTAGGTTGAAGACTAGTTTTAATTGGAGCTGCTGTTAAAGATTGTCTATGAACCCAGTAGCTAGCCCATCTCTGATATTTTCATGGTTTGCAGTCCCAAAAAATCACAGTTTTCAGCCAGCATATGCAGAGCTTTTTTAAAACATTCAACATTTTCCTCAGGTTCTTGAATTCTCTGGTGGAAACCTGCTCTTTCCCAAACCCCACATCTCTGAGGTATAAGGTGGCTTCAAACAGAGCCTGAAGCATTTCATAGTCATCTTTGTGACTGTCTTCAGTAAAGTCAAAGGACTTAAAAGATATGCTCTGCTTCCTTCCTTGCATAAATTAAAGAAGATCCTCTTTATAGTTTCAGTTTTCTGATGGAGTTTTGTAGCAATTTGAAATCTTGCAAAATACTGCTTCCGGTCTCTCCATCATGAAGGCTGATCAAAGCTGAAATTCTCTGGGGCATTGAAGAATGGTATGGTTCTGCTTCTGTTCTCTTCTGGCACTATTTTACTTCTGACACCATGTCAGGTATTTCTTGAATATTGTTGGGTGCAGGTCTGCTACTAGCTGGTCAGGCTCCTGTGCCTGACATGAACAGGCTACAGACCTTCCTTCCCAAAGGGATTCACACCTGTTCACAAGTAAAATCCTTTAATGCTCTGCCAGGTCTGGCTGAGGTTAGCATAAATACGGCATGTTACACACTGCACCACTCACTGTCTGACCTGTATAACATAGTGTCACATTCTATTACAAATCGTGACCACTGAGCATATGGGCAAGGGACACCAGATCCATCGCTGGGATTTGAATGTTTTTACTCTCACCCAGTGGCCAACTTGCTAATCATCACGGCCTACTTTGGTAATTGACTGATGTTTGGCTACTGGTGGGGGATATGCCAGTGGCCTACGAAGGGAGGGTAGATGGGGGTTCTGAGTTATTACAGAGGATTCTTTCTTGGGTGTCTGACTGGTGAGTCTTGCCCACATGCTCAGGGTTTAACTGATCACCATATTTGGGGTTGGGAAGGAATTTTCTGCCAAGGCGTGTTGGCCAGGGCTCAGGGATGGGGGTTCACCTTCCTCTGTAGCATTGGGCATAGCTCACTTGCTGGTGGATTCTCTGTATCTTAAAGTCTTTAAATCATGATTTGAGGACTTTAATAACTCACTCAAATGACACAGGAGCTCAGGGCCTTCCTAACAGAGGGTTGGCTGTTTGCAAAGACCTCACTCCAATCTGCTTTCAATGTCACAGAGGCTTGTTTCCACACACTGCTGAGACCCTGTCTTTGACACGTAGTCTTTGTTTTCAGACCAGCTGGACAAAGCGTTGCTCCTTTCTGCTCCCTGCAAATCTCCACTTCAGCCCTCAAGAGACTCCTGGACAGCCCACTGCAGCTGTTTTGTCACCGGTGCCAGCGTCTGTCCTTCTGCCCTCCAAGGCAGCAGGGTGAGCAGGAGGAGACATGAGCTTCTGAAGAGGAGGTCAACCAAGTCCAGTTTTAACCAGTCATCTTGTCCTCAGCCAGCTGTTGGGAAACAACCCTTTTGACATCTCTTCTGCAAAGAGATACAGTCGGCTGCCTTCCTGTGCTCTCCTCCCTATCAGGGACAGGTGATGTCACTTCTTCCTCAGCTCTTGGGAGGTAGCAATCTTGGGCAAGAGGTTCTTAAGCACTGTGGGATGGCCCTATTCAGTGCAGCTCCTCCACCCCCCTGCCACCCACCTGTTTTAGGGATCCTTCTCATGAGTCCAGCCTCCTTCAAAAAGTCTGGGATTCACTGTCACTGGGATCTATAAAGAAAGTGCCCCTCCAGTTTCAGAGAAGGGTTTTTAATCCAATTATTTCTTGATCCTCGGGTTCAAGGGGGGTCTGAAATCTTTGTGCAACCTTCACACTCTCAACAAGTTCTTCAAGCAAGTGAGTGTCCACATGGGGTCCCTTCCCCATCCCTTTTTGGGGACCCTAGCACCAGCTCTTCCCTTCCTAGATCACAACGACTGGTTCACTGCACTTGATCTCTGAGATGTGTACTTTCAAGTGGCGGTGCTGCCCACTCAGGGACATGCCTCTGATTTGCAATTGGGAACGTCACAACCATTATCCCTTTGCCTGTCCTCAGCATCTCGTGGGCTCACCAAATGCACAGAGGTGGTGGCAGTTTTCTTAAGAAACAACAGGATCCATGTCTTCCCCACCTCAACAGTTGGCCAGTTTGAGGGTCAGCCCAGCACCAGGTTTGGGGCCAGGTTATTGGGGTGAGGTCACTTTCTAGTCTGCTGGGGCTCATCCTGACCAAGGACAAGTCAATGCTTATTTCTACTCAGAGACTCTTGTTCACTGGAGCCCTCCTTGGCTCTAAGAGATTGACCCTTTTCAGAGACTTCACATGATTCACAATTTACGCCTGCTCCTAAGGTCCCACTCATGCACCTCGGCTCAGATGCATTTGAAGTTCCTACTCCACATAGCCTCTTGTACTTGCGTAAACAAGTATGCAACAAGGCTGAGTCTTTGCACACTTCCAGCCTGGCTGGAATCAAGCAGGATCTCATCCGAGCTAGCACCACTTGGACAAGTGAGACCCCCCCCCACCTGCCATGTCACGTGCCCTAGAGTGGTGGAGGAACTGGGACATGGTCTGTGCAGACATTGCCTTTTCTTGACCCTTTCCAGCCATGGCAATGGTAATTGACGGCGCTCAGATAAGCTGGGGAGTTCACCTTGGAAGGTCACGGCCTCAAGTGCTGTGCACGGAGCAGGGGGAGAATCTTCATATTGGTGTCATTGAGCTCCTGGCAGTCCATGGAGATTTTGGCGTATTCATCTCTCGCATTGAGGACTTGTCGGTGCATATTTCTGCCACTAACAGGATGGCCACGAACTGCCTCAGCAGGTGGGGTGGGGGCTCCCCTCCGCCTTGCCATGCAGCCATGAGTGGTTATGGCTCTGGTAGCTGCATACTCACCAACAACGCTGGGCCGACTTCCTCAGCAGATGAGTGGTTTGCTCTCAGGTGGGCCATTATCTGGGCTTGCTGATCAATCCCTTTGCATGGGGCTGAAGAGTGGAATGAGCGCCCACATTTCCCACCTCCCTCAGGCACTAGGTCAACCCTCCTCGCCTGGCCTGGTCAAGATCACACTAGTTCCTGGACCTTCACAGTCACTCAGTTCAGGGGCCTCATCCTCTGTCTCCCCGCCCGGGCCTACCACCACAGCAGAATAGCCGAATGCTGCAGTGGGACCCAGGCCACCTCCCTCTCTCAGCACAGCTGGCCCCAGGGGAGGCTGGCTCCTTGGGTGACGTTACTCGAGAGCAGGAAGCAATCAACAAGGCTGATTTTTTTATATGGTCCACAAATGGTGGGATGTCGCCTTTGGAAGTGGGCGGCCAAGAGAACTTTGAGTTAGAGTCCGGCCACCAGGAGTCCTCGGACTTGTCTCTAGGCTCTCCGTGGGCACACCTGCAACCATCTCTGCTACTCACCCTCCCAGAGGCGAGCCACACCTGTCAGTTGTTGGGGGCACATGACCCTCGGGTGTCTCTATCCCGCGCATCGCCTCTGCCCCTTCCTGTCCGAAGGGCCTCAGCACTCACTAGCCAAGTGATTACCAGCAGGCTTCTCAGGGACGTGCCGTGTCTTTTCTTGCCTTGGCCCCGCAGCAGCCTGTTAGCAGCCGTCCTCACATGCTGACTGTTTGAGCCCCTGGCCACTGGAGCCTCACTGGAGCCAAGAGGTCACCTTCCTCGTAGCCCTTACATGGGCCAGGATTGAGCCTGACCAACTGTTGGTGGTGGCCCTTCCTGGCACAGAATATGTTAAAGATGAGGCATCCCTGCCAAAGTGTTTAGGGGAAAGCCTGGCAGGGGCACACGTAGGAGGAAAAGTGTGACTGTTTCTGGAGGGGCACTTTCTGGGCCCCCTGTGGCCAGGAGAGTGGGGCTCTGTTCTGCACTGCCCCCTGTAGCCCCATGGCCAGTGGATATGGGGGGTCTCCTTCACGCTATGCTGTGACCAGTGGACTTCATTCTTCCCCTGCAACCCTGGGGCCAGAGGAGCAGTCATTCCTGGCCCAGCCTAGGGACAGATGTGCTTGCTGTCCTGGCCCTAGGGGAGTTGTGTGTGATGGAGGGGAACCACTCATGCCCCTGCATGCCCTCCCACGTGGGCTTCTCTCTGACACTGTCTCAGCATTTCACTGAAACCAGACAACACAGTACCTTGTTTTCTTCTCAACTCACATTCTGGTGAGGCCAAGGAAAGGCAGCCACCAGCCTTCTGTCTGGACAGTCCCCTCATCCGTTTGTCTCCCGAGAGGATCGCAGGAGAGGCCAGGCTGGATCACGTCCTGCATTACAGCAGCAGCTGGGGTAGCTAGTCCTCTGCAAGGATCTGGGCTCCTCTGACAAATACCCCAGGGTGGATATTCATAAGCTGCCACTTGATCCTCAGCACATAGGTTCAGGCCTCATGGTGTGATCCCCACCTCATCTGAGCCGATGGGCGCATGGACTGAGCAACGCTGCTCCCGCCACGTGTGAGCCCCCTGCATGGCAGACGCATCTGTCACCACCTGGGGGACCAGCCGGTGCCAGGCCTCTTCTGTAGCTGTTGTCCTTCGAGAGTGGGGCACAGGTGCCATGACCTGCCCTCTGGCCCTTGCCACTGGAGAGTGAGGCCACATCCCAGGGCTGCCCTCAGACAACCTCTGGGAGAGCCTCACGGAGGTGCAGAGCAGGCGCCCCAAACAACAACAGCCCCAGAACTTTCAGAGACAATTTCCCCCCTGGCACAACAGGGAGTGGCTGGTGGCTGCCTGCCGTGGGTAACACCTCCACCTGCCCCATTGTCAGGATCTTCCCAGGGACAGCCACATGCCTCACCTGGCAACTGGCCCAGCTGCACAATGGCCTCCAGGAGATTGGAATCCCTCAGTTCACAGGTTGGGAAACTGAGGCACAAAGAAGGGAAAGGGTCTTGCCCCAGTGAGTCTGGGAAGCATGCAGCGCAGAACCTAGGTTTCCTTTGTACACACGCTCTGCTCTACCGCCTCCCTCCTTAGGGGCACTGGCCGAGCTGCAGGTGGAATGTCCTGGGCTGGACTAGCAGGGGGCTGCAGGTTGGGATTGAGGGGCGCAGGCAGAGCTCTGCAAGGCCAGCATCCTTGGCCCTAGCTAGAGGGGCAGCAGACAGACTGAGGCAGTGTGTCCAGGACACTAGCTTGGGACATGGAGGTTTGGCATGTCAGCCTGGGTCTGCTGTGGCCCTGCTAGGTGACCTTGGGTGGGTCCCTGGACCTCTGTCTGCATTTAGGCTTCATGGGGGTGAGGGGGCAGTTGTGTGATTTTTGGACAGCTGTGAAATCCTATTTCAGCTGAAGGCGTGAAGCTGGGCGGCTGGGCCAAGCTGCGCACTGCGCGAGGAGGCAGCTAAAGGAGCAGGCGGGGACCAGAAAGGCTGCATTGATTCCACATGACCTAGTTTGCCTGGTCTGAGGATGGTGAATGGGTGGGGGCGGGGGGCTCAGCTCCTGCAGCGTGTCCTCAGATGAGCCCAGTTCCCACGTAGAAACGCAGAGCTATATATAGATATGCAGGCTGCAGCCCAGCTGCGTCAGCGGCTCTCTTGCGCACGCGCTTCTGCAGATTTGTTCTTCCACCGTTAATTATTCAGAGCTCTCTGCCGGGCTCTTAGCACTTTGGCAAACTCCAGCTGGGTGCCAGGAAAGATCCCTGGAGGATTCTGCCGGGAAGGAGTCAAGGAAAACAGCTGACCTGGGAACCTGCTCCTCCTAGCAGGGAGTGGGGTCTGTGAATCCGAGTACAGAGAGGTGCCATTTTGTACATGCACACTCGGCTATGTGTGAACATACAAACGCTCAGCTGCCTGTGCATACATGTTCACCAGCACACATGCATGCACATGCTCCCACTGCGATGCTGGGGCAAAAGGACAAGTGTGGTCCTGGGCTGCGTAAACAGGAATCATGAGTAGGAGAGGAGATTTTTTCTCTGTATTCAGCCCTACTGCTACTGCTGCTGGGATCCCACATCCAGTTCTGGGTCTCACACTCCAAGAAAGACATTGATAAAGTGCAGAGGAGTCAGAGACGAGCCGTGAACATCTAATTCTAAAGGATAGAAACCCGGCCTTGTAGTGATGGACTCAAAGGCCATGTCTACACTAGAAAAAGTTAGGTCAACTTTGTTCAGTCAACTTAATAAGGTCAACTGAAGGGTTACTCCCTGTCCACACCATCCTTAAGTCTACTTAAGGAGTCAACTTAAGGGTTAAGTCGACTTAATGAGTGGTAGTAACAAAGTCGACTTAAGCTTTCATTAATGAAAGCCTAGTGTGGATGTGGCTTAATTTAAGTTGACTTAAGCCTCCTGAAGTCGACTTAAATTGCCAGTGTAGACATAGCCGTAGAACTCGATCTATTTAGCTTAACAAAGAGAAAGTGAAGTGGGGGCTTGACCACAGTCCGTAAGAGCTGACCTGGGGAACAAATACTTGATACCTGGCGGGCTCTGCAGCCTAGTCAAGGCAAGTCTCACCCCCTCCGATGGCCTTGAAATGAGGCGTGCTTTTTAATCGTAATTAAGCCTGGGAGCAACTGAGCAAAGGTCCTGGTGGAGTCTCCAGTGCTGACCATTTGTAACAGGAGATTAACTTGAAAAAAAGGAGTCTTGTGCCACGTTACAGACTAACACATTTAGTTTTCGCAGGAGATTGTGTGGGGAATCAAAAGCTCATGGGAAAAATAAATGTGTTAGTCTGTAAAGTGCCACAAGATTCCTTCTTAGTTTTGCTGAACTAGACTGACACGTTCCAAAGGGGTAACACGCAAGGCACGGAATAAAGCCGTATGAAGCTGAACTAGACTAACACGGCTACCCCTTTGGAACAGGAGATTAACGGTATTTTTAATCAAGCTGCCCTGTGTGATGCAGGAGGCCGGACTAGAGGATCACAAAGGCCTTGGAAATCTCTCACATTCCCACTGTGCAGAGGAACCTTGAGGATGCACCTCCCCCACTCCCCCTCCCCTCCCTGGCTGAATTCAGCAGCGATTTGCTCACCGCGCAGGCTCCTGCTGCTGACAATCCAGCTCTCACCTCAAATGAACCCGGCCACTGCTCTGCAGCAGATCGAAGGCTGGCGCAGTGGGACGTCTTGGAGCAGCTCGTCAGTGCTGGGGGCTGGGCCGTGTTAACTCGCAGAGCAAGCCTGAGAGGAGGGAGCCCTAGGGCGCGGCTGCAGCCACAGCAGATCCCGGCTCCTCCACTCTGGCCTGGCCTGGCTTTCCTCCGCAATGTGCCAGCAAATCTGGCCTGAGCAGGAGGCAGCAGGTCTGGGCCCAGAACCAATCCCAAGGGCCAATGGAGCCAGTCCGAACTGACCAACTCCGCCCGAACCTGGCGAAATAAGGTGTACGTTTTTAACAGGGAGAGTAATTAGCTATGGGAACAATTTGCAAGGCCCAACAAAGTCGCTCACCCTCCACCCCTGCCTGTGGCATTCAGCAGGGTGAATGTCTGGCTGGCATGCTGGGCCAACGGGGCCCGGTTGGCGTCAGAATCGGCCCAGCCGCGTCAAGCTGGTGGCAGTTAACGAACAGGTGAAATTCCCCCACCCACCGACTCAATCTATCACTGTTATTAACCCTCTGAGAACAGGTCCTTCCGGTGACAACCAGCATGTCCTGAACATCTTCTCATCTGTCGGTAACTCTAGAAATGTGTTAGCCATGGCCCTGTCCCATCACATGTGGTGAGCTGTCCTCGGTGATGGAGCCAAGGGAGGGGCTGTGGGTCAGCATTGAGGGGTACCAGCAGAGCAGGCGGGTGGGGGGGATCAGAGCCGCCCGGCAGAAGACATGACCACATGCCCAAAGCTGCCTCTGTGCTGGTAAACCAATAAATGTATCGGTCTTTAAAAGTGCCACCAGACTCCTTGTTTGGTTTTCTGTGCTGGGAGTAGCCCTTAGCATGCACCAGTTACTGGCATGTGCTTTCCTCTTTAACAGACAGTGGGCGGAAGACAGTCCAGTACAAGATACAATCTCACCCACCTTGTCCCTCTAATACAGGGGTAGGCAACCCCTGACACACGTGCCAGCAGTGGCACACGAGCCCATTCGGAGCAGCACTCGCCATCCTCTGTGGGGCCACAGAAATTGCCACTCGTGCCACCAAAGGACACTCCAAGTGGCTTCTTGCAGGGGCGGCTGCAGTGCGGAGGTCCCTGCCATGTCCATGCCCCAGGCATACCGTGTAAAGAAGCCGCCCAGAAGCCGCCCAGAGCGGCTCCTCTCTGTGGTGTGCTGCCGCCAAAAGGAGTGACTCCAGGTAACTGGGGATAGGGGTCCCCAGGCACGCTGCTGAGAGGAGCCCCTCCAGGTGGCTTCTTTCTATGAATGGGCTGTCGGCACCAGCTGAGGGTCGAGGAGGAGGGGCGGGCACAGGGGTCGGCAAAGGTTGCCAGTCCCTGCTCTAATAGTTTGGGACCAACATAGCCACAGCTCCCCAGAGACATATTTTCCTCATAAACAGTCACTGCAGGGCCCCCTCAGACTGGGAGGGCAGCAGTGATCCAGAAAAACAAAATACCACAGCGCCAAGCAAGGTCCCTTTTATCCACAAGCCCTGTCCCCTTCTAAGCGGACGGAGAAGAGACCCAACCGCTTCTCAGGGCTCTGAGCTAGATGCTACAGACACAGAGTGAGGTTACTTAGCCCTTAGGCACTTTTCAACAATGATTTATGGTGTTGGGCTCCATTAAAAAGCATCACAAGGACCCAGGCAACCCTTTGCTCCCCAGCAGGCAAGGAGTGCAGAGCAGCAGGCAAAGGGTTTCCGGTCTGGTAAGTATATTCTAGTTCACACGTGAGGGCTCTGTCAAACACCTGTGTAACTTTGGCCATCCCCCTCACTGTGCAATGTTCATACCGATGCTAAGCACTGAGTGACATCTATAGCCTGGGACCCACATCCACAATGTCTGCAACCGGTGGAGCTGGGAACCAGCAAAGGTGAAAAGATTTTTTTCCTGGAAGAAATGGTTATCCAGTTAGCTGTTTACATGTAAATAGAGTGAGATGTGGTCCACAGCAGATCTCCACACATCCGCCTGAACTGATGCTAACAAAGGATCGCGAGACCTTCAGAGAGAAAAGTAACCGGAAGAAGTAACCAAGGTAGGAGGAGGGGACCCTATTTGGCTGTGCACATCAAAGGTTGGTTCTGGTATAATTGGGGGACAAAGACAACACGACACCCTGGAATCTTGCACTGCGAAAGTGAATTGCGAGTCTGCTGCGTGAACAAGGTTGCTGAGCTGAAAATGCTGCAGAGAACGTGGCACAAGAAGTTTAGGCTCTAGAAGAGGAGCTGTGATAGTTGCATTTGGAATGCCTCCTTTCCAACGGGCTTACTCATCAACAGGAGGATCTTTGGTCTTCGCTCACATGCGTATTTGTCAGCTTCCCCCAAAACCCAGCTCCGTGCTGTGGGTGGTGCGCCATATGAGCCACACGGGCATTGCCAGGATTTGGAGCTGGTGAAGGTGGAATCAGTTGCCCCTGTGGGAGGTGGCCGAGGGCATTACCCATGTTGCTGAAGACCATGCAGTGGAGCAGGCACATGAGCTGTTCAAGGGCTGCTGTCTCAGCTGAGGCACCGGCACTGCACAGGAACGCTCTGCAGCAAAAAGCAGGGATTCATGTATAGCCAGAGTCCAGCACAATCATATCATCTGATGATCTGCAGAGCCCAGCCCAGAGACCTGCCCCACAAAGGGTCCTGGGACAGAACTTGTAGATCATCATCCTGTCTGGATTTAAAAATGACCAGTGCTGGAGAATCCAGCAGGCCCTGGGTAAATTGTTCCCATGGTTAATCCCCCTCCCTGTTAAAAATGTACCTCTTAATTTCATCAGAATTTGTCTGGCTTCAACTCCCAGCCACTGGCTGGTGTCCGACCTTCCTTTCTTGGCTGCAACATCCAGGATTAAATATTTGTTACCCACATAGGTAACCCACAAGACTGTGATCAAGTCCCTCTTTCACATTTTGTTTGGGGAGCTAAACAGATGAAGCTTCTTGAGTCTCTCACTGTCAGGCATTTTCCAATCTTTGAATTGTCCTCATGTCTCTTCTCTGAGCCCTCTCCAGGCAGCATAGCCCCATCCTATCTCCATTGGGGGTCCCTGAGCTAGACACCAGATTCCAGCAGTAATCATCCCAAACTGCAGACCAGGGGCTCCCTCATTGGGGCTTGAGCCAACTCACAACACAGAGAGGGCCCTGCGAGTACTGAGGTCAGGGCAGCACCAGACAGGAACCCTGCACACAAAGCTATGCACCGGCCTCGTCTTTGGGGAAGTAGTGAGTGAGCGCACAAGGTTGGCTGGACCCATCAGCTTCTGGCTAGACTGCAGCCAGCAAGCAACCACCAGCAAATCCTTTTACAGGCATCTGAGCATTGAGGAACGGCAGGAGAGCCACTGGCATTCCCAACTGAGGACGTTTCATATCTAGCAGTGTTGCAATGGTAATGACTTATGGCAAGAACAGGACGGGCAGCTCTTCATCCCCCCAGCCCCTTGCCCTCCAGGATCCTGGGTGGACCAAGGCCAAAGGGTTGACACCCTAGCCATGTTCACAGTGAATTGGAGGTTTTCCCAGGTGCTGCTGGCTTCCCTGGTGAACTTGGTCTCAGGGGATCTCTCCTGAACATCACTGTTTGGCTCATGCTCCGCACCCAGCCCTACCACGTCAAGGCTGGGGCAGAAGGGATGAACCTGGTGGGGCATGTGGTAGTGTTAGTAGCACCAAACCACCTATGCTCCAGCTCTGGAGACTTGTTTCCCTACAGAACCGCAAGTGACACCAGTGAAGCGCTCAGGAAAGGCGCCAGCGTGGATCCACCTCCATGTACCTGTAAGAAGGGGTCCAGTAGCTGTCCAAGCCCACCCCCAGCCCTCAACCTCACCCCAGAGAACTGCTCAGGCAACAAGCCCTGTCACCATCCCTGGTGGCACTAAATTACAGTTAAAGCCCTCCAGGCACGGGTCAGCTAGCTTCATGCTGGCCACAGCCCAGCCAGCGCACGCAAAGGGCCTGCTGGTCCCTGCTGGTTCAGGCTGATTTAATCAAGTGACTCACAAGCGCATTGTCTCCCCTTTCTTAGGCACTTAGAGCCAGGTCCTAGTTTTTACCGTTGCCCAGCTGGGACAGGACGTGACAGCAACAGCATCACAGTGCTAGGTTCAAGAACCCCCATCCCCACCAGACATGATGGTGAATCAGCAGGGAGTCATCTTCGGTCACGCTGCTAGAGCCACTTTGCCTACCAGCTACGAAACCGTGCACCTGATGACGTGCCCTCAACAACCCATCCCACGTTCTGTCCAAACACAGCTACTAACTAGCACCCGACTGACCGCCAGCATGGATGGCTATTCCACCTCCCGCCCCTATGGGACTTTCACTGTTCACTCTTGGCCCTGGCCAGCTTTGAGGAGCAGCACCAAGTGCTTGTTTCTCCTCCCAGAAGCAGATGCATTTCAGTGGTAGGTAAAACAACTGTAACCCACATCCCCTTCCACTTTCAAACCGCTTTGGGATATTGGCAAGAAAGTGGCCAACCCATGGGAAGTCACGACCCACTGAAGATCCTCATCAATGCTGAGGAAGATTATTACAGCGTGCACTAAGTGCGCTTCCACCTCCAATGGCAGAAGTCAAGCCCACAGCTAAGATCTGGTTAGAAGCCCAAAGGAGCAGCCCTTTCCACATACCCTATATAAACATTAGACGGACGTGGCTGGTTTGTTCAATGAGTTATCAGAGATTTCACTCAATTTACTAAAAACTAAAACTGGTTGGGGCTCAGACGCTCTCTGCAATACTAGCAAGAGCTGGGGATTGTATGACCGTGTCTCCCCGAGCAAAACGCCCTGTTGCTATGCGCATTGTGTTATCCCTGATGTTAATGTGGTGGCGAGGGTTTGTAAACCCGGCCCAACTTCCGAAATAGATCAAGTTAAACGCAGGGATGGAGCCAAACAGCCTAGAGCAGAGGTCCTCAACCAATTTACTGCTGTCAGCTACAGACGCAGCTGTGTATTACATGGGCCACACTCTCACACGGCCTATACTACCTGTAAGGCCCTAAGGATATCACATAGGCCAAGCTGTGTATCGATCATGCCACAAGCAGCCTATGGGCTGAGAAACACTGGCCTCGGGGCTGGCCGAGTCCTGTAGCAAAAATGGCCAAGCCAACATTTGGCTGCACGGAGAAAAGTGATTTGGCCTTGTGAAACCACTACTGGGGCACAGGGGCCGGCTCTGGCAGCCACATTTCTAAAACAATGTTGAAAACTAGCAAGAGCACAGCAAAGAACCACAAACTTATTCACAAGCTGCAGCAAATGTCAGCCCGTGAGAGATTACCAAGCTCCGAAGGTTACTTGAGTACAGTTTATAGAGACTTTTAAGGTGAGAAAAGGGCTCTAACCTGATAGAGAAAGGCAGGAGGCCCAATACCCGGAAATCATAGCCAGACAAATTCAAACTTGAATTAAGGCACAAGTTTTGATTTGATCAGTGAAGGTGATTAATTACCGGAACAGGCTCATGAGGGAAGTGGTGGCTTCTCCATCATGATGTCCTCTGACCAGGGTTTGCTGACCGAGCCAAATGAGGCTCAGGGCAGGAATGACACTTTTGTCCAGTGATGCCAGATCAGACAAGATGTCTCGTCTACCCTTAAAATCTATGGATTTTCCTAAGCACCAAATTTCCTTCTTTTTCTTTAAAATACTTGGCAACAGACACCTTTCAACTCATGCTCCCGAAACAGACACAACCCAGATTCTCTCTGAAATGACAGACAGCAGCACAATAGTTTCATTCACTTTTCCGCATACTTTATTTGTTACAAACATACAATTTTTTAAATATAGACTGTAAAACTCCATTTTGCAAAAATCTGCTACTTGTACGGAGCGCTCACTAGCAAGAGGTGTTCTTAACATGGTTTGATTTCAATCATTTTTGCTAGTTAGCTAGTGGTAAATCCAGGACCTGCCATTATTCTGCCAACAGCCTGTAGCTTCCGGCTGTCTTCACGTTGCTCTTACAACTCAAGCAGCCCTGCTAGCCTCAAAGAAGGGAAACAGAATCTGAGCTTCAACCAACAGGCAGCAAGACAAAACCAGGCAGCTCAGACTCTGGTGTTCGAATAGTTTTCAGCGCTTTGCTTGACAGGTGAGAAAGGAATATTTCTGAATGGTTGCTGCACTTTTACATGTTTCTATCGGTTTGAACTGCACTCTGCAGCCGTGTGTTTTGCCAGGTAAAGTGCATCTTTCTTTTTTATTAAAAAAATAAACGAGGAATAAACTTTCTTTCTTTAATCAAGGTACTTAAAAGTGAACTTTTTGGTCTCTCAGCAGATATTCCTGACACCAGTCCTATTTACTACAAATTCGTTTCTAGCTTTCATATATATTTGTAGGGGAGCTTTATAGAAGTCAATCTATGTTTGTATTTACTATGAGCAGAGAACAGGCTTTATAAATACATACACATGTACACCGACATCTCTATGTATACAATGTACAGACATGTGTATATTTACATATGGGTCAATTACAGCCAAAAATAATCCAAGTTATGTCACTTGCACAATAAATCATGAACCTTGCCCCAAATTAAATTCTGTGCCCACCTCCTAAAAGCCTACATCCAGCCCAACTAATTGTCCCTCGATTGGCTGGCCATTGCCTGTCAGGTTTATGGCACTGCACAGCTCCTCCTGTTGTCCAAATATTGACCAACCGAGGCTGAGAGACTTCAAAGCAATGGCTCAATGGACACAGGAAGCCATGGACTGTGCCCACTATCAGACAGACAAGGGCTGGCAATGATTTACATTAATACCTTGGTTAGGTGGAAGCAGAGACGCATCTTGCGGGGTGGGAAGGGGGTGGGGGAATAAAAATGAAGTTGATCTTTTTGCCTCCTTAATCTTCCAGCCAGGACTATTCTAACCAGCCAAGCGGTGCGAGCTCAAAACAGAATCACGTTACGTGGCCATTCCAAATGCATCAGGATGGAGAGCATGTGAGTGTTGCCAGGAAAGGACGTTTTCAGGAGTGGGCTTCTCATCTCACCACAATAAAAGGTCATTGCCAATTCTGATCTGGGACCATGTTTCCGCTGGGTTAACCATTGGCTTCAGTGCAGTTAGCCCAGCTCACCAGGGGTGTCTCAGATCAGAATCTGGTCCAGGGAATAAACAGAAGCACGTTCTATTTAGAACCTATCAGAAGGGAGGGCTGAAGCATTACAAAAAGTTACACATAGAGCTGCTTATTAGTGTCATTAACCAAAGACCTCTTCTCCCACCCAGCTGCCCTGCAAAAAAAAGCAGGTATCTACACTTTCATATTACATGTAATACCAGACAGAGCCATTTGGACTCCTCTCTACAATTTATGCTCACACAATGTTATTGCTGCTTTGAATCCAACAGTGCTCATTACAATAAGAGGATGGCAGGAAGAAAAGAAACCAACTAAGCTCTATTCTTACAAATCCAGCATAAATTCACAGACAGGATTTTCTGGTCAGATGGGCCTTGTGACCCAGAAGCATGAAATAAATTTCTCCTAGGTTTCTAGGAGGATTGATAACTGAGGTTTTAAATTAAGCTCTCTTTGCCAATTTAAATTCACGCTCTCTACCTTGCATGCACAGAGCAGCACTGACTGAGAAAACGGCTTACCTGCAACCTCCAGCAGCTTTGAAAAAAGGTAGAGCATCTTACTGCTTACCTGTAGGTTGCTTTTTTTTTCAGATACAGTACATAAGAGATTAAGGCTAGATAGCAGCATGATGCAAATCACCTTTGACGAACGTGCATCACCTTTGCCTTCCGTATGCAGAAGTTGCCAGGTGATGGTTTTGTTTTTTAAATGAAGAATCTTAAGCTGACTCAATTGCACAGGCTAAAAAGGGGAGGGTGAGGTGGTGAGAATGACTAACAAAAATGCAACTCAAAAAATAAAAGGCCTGGATGAAATGTAGAGGATCGATCCTGGAATTTAAAGAGCCTTGCAAAAGGTTACTGAAAACATTCATTTATCATCAGCATGAGTACCAAGTGCTCATTATGACTCTACAAGGCTGTAAAATGCAGAATATTATTTAACAGTGGGAGAGTTTGTATCCTTTAAAAGGGTCAGGAAGCACTAAGACAAATTGTTAAGTCACCCTGTTAAGTCCTCTTTTACACAGCAAGGCTGCTACAAAATCTACTGCTTCAAGAATTTGGGCTCATACGAAATAAAATAAGGGAGAGTGTTTATCTTTCATTTTAAAGAGAGATTTTGGCAAGGGGATTAAATCAAAATTTCTTGTGCGTTTTAGGTGTGTGGGGGAACCTAGGGACTGTCCCATGTTACAATTTCAGAACAACGACATGGTATTAAGCCATTTGGGATGTACAGGTAAGGAAACAAAGCACGTGCCAGTGGTTAAATACTAACTACCACATGGGTAAGAGAGGTAGTAACCAGTGACCACATTCAGATGTTCCAATTTTTGCCTCTGCTACCAAACCTCTTTGGATTGCAAAGCAAGTGCAAGAGAGCTAAGGTTTCAAGTACTATGAGGTTTTCTGACTAGTCAGAATACCACAAACAAAGCAAACCAGCATTTGTCACAGTACTTTTTTTTTGGTATTTTCTCATGTCAACTGAAACCAGAAAGTGCAAGAGGTGTGTGATTTGTCACAACCTGATTAAAGAAATGGGCTGTTTTATCTTAGCCACGTTTTCCCCACCCTAATTATCCACCAGAAAAATAAAAAAATGAAAGCTCATACAGGAGTAGGCAGTTTTAAAAGACAAATCAAATGGGTCTTGGATACTTTTCAAAGCGTATCTTCAGGTATATTGTCAACACAAAGTTCTCCAAGGCATTGCCGAATACCTGGGCATCCTAAATATGACTACCAGATCTGGAATCGGATCATCAGAGCATTCGCTGGGGAAGGGAGTGAGGGAAGGGTTCAGGGTGTTTACCCAGCAGGTGACCTACTGAAGACACCAATGAGAAACACTACAACTCTCAAACTGGATACACACAATGCAAAAACTGCCACAACTGTGTGACATTCACCTGCCTAAAGATATGAGCATCTGAGTCCAGAAAAGGAATCTGAGTATAACAGGTTGAGGCTTTGCTATGTAAAACTAAAATTACGTATACAGCAAGTTTGTAGACGTATTCTTAAATGGAACCATACTTTTAAAGACATTTACCAGGGAGGTCTTCTTATCAATTTGAAAAGGTCAACCTAACATCAGATCGGTTATTCCAGTTCTACTATCTACTCTTTCAAAAATACTAAACGTTTTTGTAGGAAACAGCACGAAGGACAACAAGATTGTTTACCTACTTAAGGAGAGGCATATCGGGATAACATTTACTACTAAGAACTCACAAATTTGCAGCCAAAAAAGTGCCATTTTTATATAAGGAAACCTCTACAATTTCCTCTCTCCAAAGTTAGAGTCAAGGCCACATTGTTTTCAAATGAATATCTGCTGAGAGATTAACTGTACATCTGTTAAAGTACCATAATAATTCTGTTAAACTTGTAAGAAGACATCTGTGCATATACTATGCACGGAAAAGTTTTCTACCAAAAATTTGAAAAAAAATTCAAGAAACTGCCACTCTCTCAAGAGCAAAGTAGTTTGTGAGTTATCAGTCACTTTCTAATAGTTTATTGTGTAGATCGTCTTCTACACCTCTATGTAGGATGGGAAAAGATCAGATTTTAGCAAGTCATCCTCAGCTATTACAACATCTGAAGTGTGCAGTCATCGACGGCCCACTCAATATGAGGGGATCACTGTAATCGGCCTCTTGTGCCCATTACCCTGAACATTTTAGAAGACAGGATAATTACATGTTTTTTGGGAGGGAAACTGAAGCAGAACCTTGAATCTCTTACTTAATCAGACCTGTGATTTATTACACAAGGACTTCTGGATAACTGACAGTGCCGTCTGCTTTGCAAAGGCAGCCACTGCTTTTACAGCAGGAATCCTTTTGCAATAGACAGCTATGGAGATAGAACCTTGACCCATAACTAGACGCAGGCTAAAACTAAAGCATTTGTACCTGTATGCCTTGAGTATTTACATTTTCTCTTTTGGCGCTATACAAGATTTACATTTTGTTTTGTACAGCAGATGATTTGACAGACTTGCATTCTGGAACGGTCATTCCAGGGATAATAGAAATCTGGAAGTCCCAAAAAAAAGAAAAAACCCCAGGAAATTTCCTCAACTCCATAGGTATTTTGCCATTTTTCTATAGAAGCCAGGTTTACGGGGATTTATTTATTTAAAAGAAGTGTCCAACCTGTCTGGTTGCAAAGGTCACCTTCTTGACCCAAGCAGTAACACCAAGAATGGGGTAAATTTCCCCCAGCTGGACTTTTAACTATACAGCCCAATAAGACTTGCTTAAGCATCAAGGTTAACTATGTTTGATTGTCCCAGAAACAATCCAGTTAATAGGCTTGCCTGGAGCAGGTAGATCCAGATGCTCACATCCAGATGCCCCAATCTTGTGGTGCCAGATTCTACAGGCATGCGGCTGTTCTGACTAACAAAATAACTGAGATGTTACAAACGAGCGTCAGACCGATGCAGTGCAACACATGCAGAGCAACTGTTTAGAAGCCATGGACTGCGCGGGAGGCCCTCTCTGGAACGCCAACAAAGATCATTCCACTTTAATCATAACCCAATGCATATTTCTGAATGATCCTCTCTGCATCTTACAAGAAATAATCCAAGAGCAGGCCTAAGTACAATAGAAAACTAAAAACGTCTGCAGAAATTCTGCCTTTTTGAGGCACCCTCCCTCCTTTCTGCCACCCTACCTTGATCTCTAGATTCTGGTTGCCCACACCCCAACAATAGGAAATGATTTCCTGTCGGCAAACCTTGATGCTTAGCATGGCCTTGTGCCACGAGAACTGAGCTTAAGTCTTCTGCAGCGGGAAGACCAGCCATGAACCCGCTGTAGGAAAAGATGATCCTCAATAGCATTCAGACTTATCAACTCTTCTCTCATGATCGCTTAGTTGGGTACAGGCAGATTAAAGGTTTGTAATAGAAAATGTCTTCTTTGAACACACTGCATTCTCACCACACCTAATGTTTGCTGGAAAGCCAAATTGAGATGTAAAAGCATTTTAGACATAGATACATCACTTATCTGGTCTAATGACTACAGAAGAAATTTTTCTGGTTGCCAGAGGTGGTGCCATATATGGCAGTGTTCTTGCCATAAATGATATATGCGTCTATCCACTTCCACATACTTCCTAGACAGCTAAAGATAGCTTATAGCCACTGGTGAGGGACTGGCAAGGGCCTGTCACTACCACATAAGTAGAAAGGTAAGGCCAGTTACTGCAATTCAGCCAAAAAATATAATCCTCTTGAAAAGCAGAGGTACTGCATGGCCACAAGAAGTGAATTGGCTCACTGCAGCTGAGCAACAAAAAAGGTCAATCATCATCGAAGCAACAAAATAAGTTGATCTACACATGAATTGATTTTAAATGAATGGAAAAATTACAACAATGTATACCAAATGTCTGCAGCCTTCAATTTTCATTGCTGCCTCTATCTCTAATTAGCGAAGCAAAATTTTCTACACCCCTAAGTGCTGTGATGTCTCAGCCCTTCTGTCTGCTGAAACTGTGGAAATTTGTTCTCCGCAGCAAAGAACTGAACACATTTGAACAAAATACATAGGTAAATACAGCAGGACATTATTGAAAACAGCTGCCTTATAGTACAAAATACAGTACAAGTATACGGATGTAATTAAAACATCAAGAAAAACTATTGCTCCCGTACAGTTTAGGAAACCTGGTTCTTTGCAACGGAGAAGAATTTAAAAAAAAAGAAAAGAAAAAAATTCTCTTTAAAAATCGGTGTTAAAAGGCCTATAAGCATGGACAATGGGAGCAAAGGATTAGTTTTTAAAAGGGCAACAATACGTCTGTGGCTGAACCAAATTTGCAATTAATGTTCTGATAGCTTGTCAACTATAAAAAAAATCAGTTATTTTTTAAAAATCCTACTTAATCTTCCCCCTACCCCAGCCACAATTAGATAAAAAAATGCCTTTTGTATGTTCCTTATTTTCCAATAAATACAGAAAAAAAAAAAAAAAAAAAAAAAAAGATAGCATAGGTAGAGTGATACCAAAATAAGATAATAAAAGGTATAAGGGTATGCAATAAATTAAAAAGGCAGCTCAAATAAAGGACAGGCATGCACAGTTTTTTAAAAAAAAGTGAAATTCTATGATGTCACACAAGTAATACCTGAAACTTTGGAATGAACAGTGCACTCGCCATTCAGTTCAAAGTTGCTAGTATACGACAACGTGTCTAGAAATACCTTTCTTTCTGGAGGGGTAGGGTTGACTAAATTAGCTAAAAAAATAATTTTAGAGTGAAACTGTTTAAAATACAGAAGAGGTGCTCTCTGGAAAGACCCTCAACTTAATTCTGGAACGACAGCTGGACGAATTGGCAGTAGCCAGTCTCTGGTGAAATTTCAAGGTGGTAAAAAATGCTGCTAGGGTATATTTATAGTCACAGAGCTTATTCATTTTGTTTCTGCTCCTTTTCAGGGATGGATCCAAATGGATACTCTGAACAATCCAGCCCTACATTTTAGCCAACTCTGCTGTTAACACAACGTGAGGTACTGAGGAAACAGTGAGTTCTCTTTTTAAAAATTCTCATAAAAGAATAAGTGATGGACTTCTGGACCTGAGGTTCTTGATGTTTTGATTGGTAGTCAAACATGTCCATTGATTTCTACTGAGGATGAATGAAGCCTTCAGTTTGCTGATGTCTCACTTTGTGCCAGTCCTCCTTTTGTGGACTAGACTTGTAGCCACATGTTGCTGTTCTCCAAGAGATGGTTTAAAGATTTAAAAATCCAGCTAACAGACTAGATTCCACTTCTTTACTGAGTGGCCCACTGGAGCCCAGAGGAAGTTGGCTCTCATTTCTTCCCCCTGCTAAAGCCATTTCATTCTCAAGCCCACCTTATTTGGAGAGAAGGGGAAGAACTTTAGTGAGCAGCAACCAATCCACTCAGTTTTCCTTGTGCTTTATGCCTGTTTTTTCTTTAACCTACCTCTTTGCAACCCCATGTTTAAAAAAAAAAATCAAAACAAGAAAATGTCCTTTAATCTTCGGAAACCTGCCAGCTTTTCATCAGATCCTTTGCCATTCAGCTTGGGCATCCAGAGCTCAGCAGTTTGCATCCCAGAAAACAATTCTGCGAAGGAAACGATAGAATGGCCGTTGGTCCAGAAACAGGCTCCCGCCAAAGCTGGGCTTCTGGTGCCCCCCCTGGCTCACTGTTGATCTCTGCCCGTGGAAGTTCCTCCCCATCACGACCTTCACCCTCCAATCTGGATAGCTGCGGCAGCCTCTCCCTTCTGGGCCAGTGCTCCGAGGCCCGGTGGCCAACGGGATGCTGGCTTTGAGGGCAGGCATGGCCTGGAAAGGGGCTGGGGGAGGGAGGGACAGGGTTCAGAAGATGGGACAGGGCTGGGGGATGGGAACCCAGGGCGGGGGAGGGGCAGCCTCCTGAGGAATAGGGCCATGAGTGGCTCCTGCCTAGGGAAGGAACAGGATCAGCTCTGGGCTGCAGGGAGGAAAGAGGGACGGGGCGCAGGTGGTTCCGGGAGAGGACCCAGGGGGTAGATCTTCGAGGATGGGACAGTGGGTGGTTCTGGGCTAGGGGAGGGAGGAGATCCAGGGCATGGCTCAGGGCTGACGGGAGGGGATCCTGGTGAGGGATGGGGCCGCGGGGAGCACCAGGAAGGGATCTATGGGGTAGCCCCTGAAGGATAAGGCTCCAAGCTAGGGGACGTAGGGGATCTGGGGGGTGGCTCCTGCCTGGCGAGAGGGAATGCGGGCGGGCAGGCTTGGTTCACTCAGGGCTCCCGGTCAGCGGGCTGGCGAGGGGTCCCGGAGGGGGAACGGGAGGGGGAACGGGGGAAGGGACTCAGTCGTCGTCCACATCGTCGCCGTCGGAGTCATCGCCGGCCCCGCTGCCGCTGCCCGGCCCAGCGCGGCGCTCGTAGAGCTTGTCCCGCTGGCGCTCCTGGATGTCGCGCATCTCGTCGGCGTAGCGGCAGAAGGCGCCGCCGAACTTGGCCCAGGCCTTGTAGGGCACGGTGATGGCGTTGCGGTAGGACGGCTTGACCTCGCTGACGCGCAGGAAGACGCCGTACTTGTTGCAGCCCACGTCGAAGAAGAAGCGCTTGGAGTCCACGGTGATGGACGTGCCCTCGGGCAGCTCGCCCGGCCCGCCCGCCCCGGCGCCCCCGCCGCCCGGCCCGCCCAGCTCGTCCTCGTCGCCACCGTAGTCGTCGATGAGCTTGGCCAGCGCGTCGCGGAACTCGATGAGGCCTTGGGCCGGCAGCGCGATGGTCTGGCCGCTCTGTAGGCCGGGCGGGCCGGCGGGGAAGCCGGGCCCCGGGCCGCGGTTGACGGTCTGGCGGATGCGCAGGAAGCGGCCGCGCTGGTTCTCCTTGAGGTCCAGGTAGTACTTGCGGTTCTCCCGCACCAGGAACTCGCTCTTCAGCGCCCGCCGCGGCCCGCCTTCCTCGCCGCCCGCCGCCGCCGCCAGCTGCTCGGGGCTGCTGGGGCCCAGCTGCGCGTAGTGCTCGATGAAGTCGCCCAGGTAGTC
Source organism: Pelusios castaneus (assembly GCA_007922175.1). NCBI lineage: Eukaryota > Metazoa > Chordata > Testudines > Pelomedusidae > Pelusios > Pelusios castaneus. Next base: position 12,601,648 of record ML685810.1, read on the forward strand.
GCGGAACTCGGCGGCCACCGCCATGGAGAGGGTGAGGCGGCTCTTGGACCCGCCCGCGCCCACCTCGGCAATCTTGAGGAAGCGGCCCTTGGCGTTCTGCTTCACGTCCAGGTAGAAGCGCTTGTTCTGGATGTCCAGCCGCTTGGAGGCCAGCTCCTGCGTCTCCTGCTCCGGGCCCGGCCCGCGCGGGCCGCCGAACCCGCCGCCACCGCCGCCGCGCTCGCTGCCGCTGTCGCCGTCCGCCATCTTCTCGCCCCCGCCCGGCTCGGCTCCCCTGCCTCCCTTCTCAGCTGCCCGCCCCGCGCCGTCCCCCCCCCGCCCTCCGCTTCCGGCGCCGGCGGCCGGCCCGCGCGCCTGCGCGAGACCCGCACCGGAAGCCGGAGGCGACGTGCGGTTCCCCCCTCCCCCTGCGACAAGGGTGACGTCACTGCCGCACCCTCAGCGTCACGAGCCGCCTCCTCTCTTCCCAGCCAGAGCCGCGCGCGCGGAGGGAGCATGCTCGCGTTGGTACTGCGTCACCAACCTACTCCTCCCGGAGCCCCTCCCTCTCCCTGCGCACGGGCCCCGCCCCCACACCCGAATTCGACCCCGCCCTTCGCCAGACCCCGCCCACAGGCCCTTCGCCGCCAGACTCCTCCCCCCAGAGTCTCCTCTCCCGAACAGACCCGGCCCCCCTTCTTCGCACGCTAGACCCGGCCCCCTACTTTCCCGCACCCCACCACACCCCCTTACCCTTCCCACCTCCACCCCCACAGACCCCTTCCCGCACTGGACCTCCCGCCCCGCCATCTCGCCCTTTAGTCCCGCTCATTTTGCCCTTTTCTACCCCGCCCCCCGCAAGTCCTGACCCATCCACTCGCCCTCACTAGACCCAAGCTTACACAGCTTCCCCCACCCCCGCCACTCAACCTCCTTCTTCCCCACGGACCCACCAAGCCTCGACTGTGCACATCTCCCACCCCCTGCACGGACACCCGAACCCCTCCCTATTCCCACTCCTACAGAGCCCCTGCCTCACTGAGCCCTTCCCCAAGCTCCCTGCTTCCCCAGCACCTATAGAGCTGATCTCCCCCATCCCTTCCCTGTGCACTGTCCCCTTCCTCTTTGACCCTCAGCCCTTTCCCTGAGTTCTTCCAGCCCCAAGACTCCATATCTCATTCCTCACCTAATCCAGTGCCACCCCTCCCCTGCAACTCAGCAGCCACAACCTGCCTTCGCTAGACAGCTCCTCTCAGGGTAAGGCTCTTCACATTAGGATGACCAGATGGCAAGTGTAAAAAATTCGGACCGAGGGCGAGGCACAATAGGTACCTTTATAAGACAAAGCCCCATCTATAGGGACTGTCCGGGTGACATTGGGGCACCTGGTCATGCTACTTAAGAGAAAGGGCAAGAACGGTTCCCTTCCCTTTCCTTGCTGGACTCTTCGCATGCAAGTTTTGATCTTTAGGGGAGCAGCTAAGAGAAGCTACTTTCTCTCCCCCACCTCTCAGCAAAGATCTGCAGTGCTTGTAAGCAGAGCCCAGAGAACCCAACCCCAATCAGCAGGCAAGAGAGCCCTCAGAGGTCCCTTGTATGTGGCCTTCCAGGACAAGTGGGTAAGTGGGGACTCAAATGAATGACATCCTCCTGGAGACTGGTGCCTAAATACAGGCTTAGGAAGACAGATCTAGCCCGGCTTGCAAGCCACAAAGCAGCGGAGGACGGGCAATTGGCCATCAGAGTCTCAGGTGGGCCCCAAAACTAAATGGCAGGCTGGCCTATAGGGGAGGCTTAAATGGCAGGCTGGCCTCACCTGTTCATACAGGCTGTGAGAGACCCCCCCTCACGCAGGCCAGGGGAGATGACACCCCTCAACCTAGTCAGTCCTGCCTCCTGAAGTGGGGAGAAGGAAGAACACTAGCCACTGGACTGTGGAGTTATCCAGTGCTTTCACTGGTCCCATTAATATTCAATTATTTAAAGTGAAACAGCTTCAATAGATGTGGCCAAGGGAGGCCCGCAGCAGGATAGCCCATCACCTGGTGGTTGGGGCACATGCCTAAGAGGTGGCAGAGCCGTGGTCAATCAAATCCCTTCTTCCCCCTTCAGGAGAAGGGGGTCTTGAACTGGGTGCCTTCCACATCCTCAGTTACTAAGCTAAGGGTTATAGGGGAGGGCTTCCTCTTCCCCAGCCATTGTGTATGAATTTACCTGTGGGAAAAACCCATGGGTGGCAGCTGAGGGGGTTTTGTGGATCACAGTGGTGCCTAAAAACAGAATTTAGACCCCAAGTCCCTCCACAGTTCCTACCCTTGGAGCTTCTCACAGTGTTCTTTCTTCTAGGAACTTCTGGAGTGTGATACTCAGCCAGTATAGTCTTAACATCTCACTGGAGATTGTTTTAAGCCTGACTGGGATGAGGTAAAAACTTTGTCCAAACAAATGATGAACCTTTGGCTGGAGTATTGTGAGAATGGAGACAACGCTCTCTGTCGACACAAGCAATTGGCCGCGGAATTGGTTCATCCTGCTGCAGAGAAATGCTTCAACACAGGTGGGGTGAAACGTTATATCCCACACTAGCTGACACAAAATACCTCTGGCCCAGAAGACAGTGATGGGCAATGTGCAAGGCTGGTGGCAGGAAGGCTGCTAAAGGTGAGGGGACAGCCTCTCACAGAGTCTTACCATGCTATTCTGTGCAATTCAACTGCTTACAATTATGAGCTCAGGATTTTACACCACCAAAGGGGCCAGGATTAAATACTTTTTCCTTATGTGGCTCATCAGATCATCTTCAAAGGTGACACAACAGCATTAACCCCATTTTACAGAGAGGAAACCAGTCATAGAGACTAAGGACCTGTCTGCCTGGGGTTTAGTCTGCAGTTTTTGATGTGTCAAGTAATGCACAATATGCAAGCTACACTAAGAGTGGGCCCTCAAGATGGTACATCCTCTTTCCACGCACATTGTTGTGTAGGCACAGCAGCAGCTGGCTTTGTACCAGGGTGTGGGGCTGGCAGAAGCTACTCTGTGGTCCTTTGCTTTGCTGCTGAGTGGCATGTATCCAGGGATTTTCTTGCTATGCATTGTGGATGCTGAAGCAGGAGAGTTCAGTATTTGTAAAAAGTCCACATTTCTCAAAACCGAATGAATTCAACAGTGGGCTAACTGGATGGATGATTTGGCAGGGGCTCCTCCAGCAAGCTGGTGCTTCAGGCGCTGACTAATCAGGAGGAAAACAAGGAAAAAAGCTCATTGAGCAGCTGCTAATAGAGGTCTGGTTCTTGAAGCAGCTTCATAGCCTCATTACTGGGCTTGGGACATGGGTGTGGGTTGGTGGGAAGGGATTGTTTTGCAGACTTGAGATGCCAAGCAGAGGCAAGAGAATTTCAGGGTGGAGAAGGATGTGCTGAACTAACTCCAGTGCTGCAGCATGCCAACCTGCGGGATAGCCGTCTGTAGTTTGGGGAGCAGGCTGCAGGCTCCTCAACTTTCCTGGATTGGGTGGTCAGCAGTTGTGCAAAATCCTAGTCTGGTTCCTCAAAACCTGTACAGGTTTTATGTCTCTTGCTAGCTGTATTTCTGGCAACCCTGGTTTTAACATAGGGCCTGTGGAACTATTCAGCCTTTCTCTGGCACTGGTCAGTGTCCCCGTTGTGGCCCCACAGGTGTATCTGGCTAGCAGTGTCCCCAAACAGATTATCCTGGTGGCTGGCCACAGGAACTTCCTGCACTGACTTGTCTCCTCAGTGGGCGCTGAGATCCAGGGTCTAATTGCGGCTCCAGGTGGCTGTTGGAGGCATGGCATGCATTCGATTCCAGGGCAAATGGGCAAAATCTGCCCTCGGGCAACTTGATCTCACAGGTAACCAAACCAGGCAGTAGGGTCATCCACAAAGCAGTGTGAGATAGCCGCCTGAGGACTGCCACGGTGGTTATGCACATGAAGTGTACAGCTGAACAAACTCGCTTCCCAGCAAAGTTAGTTCACGCTGTGGGGTTCACAGAGTTAGCGCCCTATAATGGATGACGCTGTTGTACACAAGCGTTTTCAAACCAGATTAACTCAATTTAATCCAGATTAACAACACCCCTCATCCCCCGGTGTAGACAGGTCCAAAGTCCCAGATTCATAGGGACTTAGTTGCTACTCTGATCCACAAAATATTTGCTCAGCTGCTGTCGAATCGCTATGCATGGAAACTTATTCAGTGGCTATGGATTGCCTAAAGAAATTCCCTAGGCACTTAAGTTTCTGCCTCTGGGTACATGGACATCAGTGACTTTTCCAAAGTCGAGCAGGAGCAGAGAGCCAGCAATTGAACCCAGGAGTCCTGAGCTGGGAAATAAAAAAGGTGTGTTCTTGAGTTAACTCAGCAGGAGTGGGATTCCTGTGAAGATAAGACAGTTTGGAGTTTTCAGGTGCATTAGCAGGTCAAATGAAAGGCTAACTTGTGAAAATAGCAGACTGCCTCATCTTCACTAGGATGTTAACTGGAGTTGACAGCTCGCCACATTCCTAGCAGTGGTAGCCCTCATGGTCCATTATTCTAACTACTAGCGAGTTCTGCCTGGTGCAGCTGGACTCTGCCTGGGCAGCTGTACTGGGGGGAGCCCAAGTGACCCCTCCAAAGCAGGTACATCAGGGATGCTTTAACACAGTGGTTTTCAAACTTTTTTCCTCAGGACCCAGTTGAAAAAAGTCATTTATACTCATGATCCAAAAATTGCATCTTTGAGTAACACATTGCAGTCTTTTGGTGGTAGCAGCAGGAGGTGCCACATCCCCAATACCTGAGGGTCTGCAACCCAGCACTGGGTCCCGACCCATGGTTTGAAAACCACTGCTTTAACATACACACAGCTCTGAGTCAGGAAATTCCCACGAGTGATTATACTTAAAAAGTAGGAAGGCATGGAAACACTCAATACAGCCTGAAAGGACCCCAACTGTCTCTTCAAGGCTGCGGGTTTTCAGTGCAGCTCAGTCGGGGTCCTGCCATCTCCTTATTGCACTTCACCATTGACCGTGCCTGTGAAAATTGTCCCCTCCCAGCTCCCCAGCCGATGGGACACTTCCCACTTCCCTCATACAAATGCTATTTGCCCCAGACTGCTTTTCCCAACTCCCTGCTTCAAACTCCCCCAGTCCCGCTGCCCCAGAATGGTCTTGTTCTCACACCCCTGTGAAGCACAGAGAAGATTAAGTGACCCCATCAGGCCACTGCACAAAGCATACAGATGCTGACAGTCGCACAGTCCCTAGCTCTTGTCTGGCATTTTTCACCCATTTTTCTCCAAGTGCTTTGCAAATGGGGCCAGGTGAATTATCCCCCTGTTTGCAGATGGGGAAACTGGGGGCAGTGGCTTGGCCAAGGTCACCCAGCAGGCCAGTGGCAGAGCTGAGAACGGGACCGAGGTCTCCCACACCCAGCCCTGTGCTTGCCCTGTTCTCCCTGCTGATGCAGGGACAGGCGTCCTGGTGTGGAGGGGCTCTCATGCTAATTTCAGCCAGGGAATAAAGGATAACCGACCCCAGCACTCTCTGCCTCTAGTTATTTGCATGTGTTGCCAGACTAGCTGCGAGGAGCCCGGGAGACAAGTTCCAGCATTTCCACTGCTTGCCTTCACTTCAGTTATTTCCTCTCGACCTAGGAAATGGGGCAAGTGGAGTTATTACCACAGGTGAGTGTAGATTGGTGGAGGAACATTTGCTGCAATGGTCCAGGAATCACATCCAGACCCTGGAGGCTCTGTTGGACACTGTTGCTTTTCCATCTCTGGTACGGCTGCTCCTTGCAGCCCCACAGGGGCAGTTCTCACCAGGTTCTGGGCTCACACCCAGACAATAAACTCCATTTACAGTGGAGCCTTGGCTCCTGCTGAGACTGCATGGCCTTTCCTGGTTCTTGCCCTGTGCCTTTGCTCGCTCACGGTGGGAGCTGCAGGTTACAGCCTCTGGGTCAGGACCCAGCAAACCCAGGCCATCAGCTAGGGCTTCCATTGAGAAGATAGACCTTTTCTCTAACAACTCTGCTTCAAGGGTGGAGGAAGGCTGTCAGCAGCCACCGCCTTCCACACACTGCTTACCAGGGCTGCTGTGATCTCTGCCACTGCTGGCCCATCACGGCTCCCTTGGCCACTGCAATCTTTGCTGCTGCTCTCCACTCCCTGCCGCTTCTTCAGTGCCACCTTCTGACATGCCGCCCTTTAGCCCAGCCCTTAGTCCTTTCATTTTGACTGGCCATCAGGGAAAGTTCATCTGTCTTATTCACAGCTCAGAGCGGTGAGCATGGCACGCCCAGCGTGTGTTCTCTTCTAGTAACCATTAAATCAATAGAGATTAAAGATATTACTGTGTAAGGCTCTTTCACTGGTAAAGGGTCCTGCAAACCCACAGAAGGGTACACCCTGAGCCTGAGAACTTGGGTAAGGGGAGGTTCCTTCACCCCAAGTCCTAAAGAAAAGAGCAAGGCTCAGGTGCCCACATTACCTGGGTGATGCCCAAGCCCACAGCAAGGTAAAGGGAGGCTGCCCTACAGTACCTGGGTAAAAAACATGGCAGATTCCCCCCCAGTCCCCAAAGCCTCTATCACCCCAACGCTGCCACAGCCAGCTCTGGGAAAGGCCTGTCTCTGTGTGCTGGTCTAGGTCAGGGCTTGGGTGTCAAGGTGTTTCCACAGGCCAGGTGATAAACAATAGCTAGGCACCAGCTGGCTGGGCCGATCCCCTCGTTGGTTGGCGCTGCCCAGGGTCTTACAGGACAGGAGGGTGACTCGGCACCAGTGAGGAGCTGAGGGGAAAGCCCATAGCCAGCTATGGGGTCAGGACACTTGGGTTCTACTCCCAGCTTCATTGCTGAGCTCGGCTAGTCACTGCTCCACTTGGTGCCTCAGTTTCCCCATCGATACAGTGACTCTGTGACAAGTTCCAAAGGGGTAGCTGTGTCAGTTTAGGTCAGCAAAACAAACAAGGAGTCCTGTGGCACTTCTAAAAACTAACACATTTATTTATTGCATGAGCTTTCGTTGGAGAAAATCCCACTTTGTCAGAGGTCGTGAAATGGAAAATATGGCATGTAGGCTGTAAATATACAGATACAGAGAAGGGTGGGTCACAAGGTTAATTCAGACAGATCTAGAGGGCTAGACTATCTCTTTAGAGTAAATAAGTTGTTTGGATTCAAACTGGACTTCATGAGCGACTCAATGGGGAGCAGCAGACTTTAGCCCTTCTGCCTGCTCCTTTCTGGGCGGCAATGCTGCCATCGGCCACCAGGTGTCGCTGTTGAACAACTTTTCACCCTGGTGAGGGGGTGGTGCCTGCTTCCAACCCATCGCCCCTGGGCACTGAAGTGCCCCTGAAGTCCCCAACCCATGAGGGCTTTGTCCATCAGAAGGGGCAGGGCTATCCAAATACCACCCACCTCTGCCAGTCCTCTTCAGTCCTGACCCACAGTACCTCAGCTCCACTGGTGCCCCTCACTCCCGACCCACAGCCCCGCCGGTGCCTCTCACTCCCAACCTTCAGCTCTCCAGCTCTGCTGTTGCTCCTCACCTGTGACCTGCAGCCCCCCCCCCAGATCCACCGGTGCTTCTTACTCCCCACCTGCAGCCCTCTGCTAGCCCAGCCCTGGGCGGCTCTTGGACACACACAGCACCAAGTGGGTGATGCCATGGTACTGACTGACCACAGATCCTCCCATGTTTGGCCGGGGACCAACTGAGACCCAGGCAGTGAATCTGTTTCTCCCTCTAGCACCAGCCCAAGCTCTGTTGTGGAACCAGCCCTGTCATGTGAGGCAGGGCTCAGGGGTGCACTGAGGCAGACCTGGGCTCGTCTCCCCTGGGGCTGGGGTAGGGAGGACCCTATCTTGGCTGTTGGGCAGCAGTACAGGGTCTGCCCAGCATGGGTGCAGCATAGAGGAGCTGCGTTGGTAGCACACACCCTGAGTGGATGGGGCTGCTCAAGGTGGCCTGGCTCAATGCTTAGAACAGAGCTCTGGGAGTCAGGGCACCTGGGTCCTATTTGGTCACTGGGTGATGGTGGATGAGGTCTTTCTCTGTGCCTCAGTTTCTCCTACTTGAGATAATGAAACTGACTCACCTTTGCAAAGTGCTGCAAGAGGCTCCAGTGAGAGCTGGCAGAACTGGCCCATTTAGCCAGGGGTGAGGGTCAGGGATATTGGCACCAGAGTCTTCCATCTCCAAGCTGGTGCTTTGGGCATTGGAGGTTAAAGATGAAGCAGGGAGATCCCAAAGATCACATCTGGGGGGCCTGGGATTATTGGGGGCAGGGAGCATCCTTTGTTTTAGAATAAAGATTGGCTGTTTGAAATATCTGCTCTCCTTCAAGCAGGAATTGATTCAGGGCATCTCTCTGGGCAATGCAAGAAAGGTCAGACTTACTCAGGGGTCGGCAACCTTTGCCAACCCTGTGCCAGCCCTTCTTCCCTGACCCTCATCTGGTGCCAGCAGCCCCCTCTGCTGAAAAAATGTGGCTGCCCCTGAAAATTCAGTGGCAGGCACAGCTGGAATGGGGGTGAGGGGGCACTTCCCAGGCATGCCATGGAAAGAAGTGGCTCCTCTTGGGGGTCCCCAGGCACACTGCAGAAAGAAGCTGCCCGGAGTGGCTCCTTTTGGTGGCAGCACACTGCGCAGAGGAGCTGCTCCGGGCAGCTTCTTTCTGTGGCACGTGAGGGCATGGGCACAGCCGGGACACCGGCACCCCAGCCACACCCGAAAGAAGTGGCTTTAGATGGCAGGAGTGGCAATTTCTGTAGCTCTGCAGAGAGTGTCGTGTGCCACTGTCATCAAACGTGCTGGGGGTTGCCTGTATCTGGACTAGATCATCACAACGGTCCTTTCTGGTGCTAAAATCTCCTCAGCATCCCTGTTCCCAGGGCTCCCCGGTTGGCTTCCCTGGGAGTGTCTCATATTAGAGAGAGGAGTCAGCTCCCTGAGCCAGGATTCAGAACCCCATTTCTGTGTCTGTGCTCAAGCTGCTGCCCAGAAATGGAGGCAAACTAATTCCCTCCCAGGCACCTCTAAGGGGCAATTCTTCCCTCTTGAAGCATTGAGGCAAGTGTGACAAAATGAGGTTTATGAAAAGGGACCCAATGTTTGTTTAGGAAAACACAAACATGGTTCAAAAGCCATAGGCAAACACCACCACCCCCCTTTCAGGGTACTGAGCAGTGTCTCTTACTTCAGTTTCCCACCTTATGGTGTGAAAATCCAGCAAATGACTGTCCTTTAACACACCCTCTCCCGTTGCCACGCCACACCCCACCCATAGCTGGCTGTCCTCGACTAATTCAGAGGTGTGCTCACGGGTTCAGCCCCAGGGGGACACTGAGCAATGCCTTGGCTTCTGCTAACCACCAGCTATCACCACTGGAGGACCCGCAGCTTGACCCATCTTGGGGGATCTCAGCAGATAGTGGGGGCTCTGTGTTCCCTGCCCTCACCTGGGGGCTGAGTTGTTAGATGGGCTCAGTAGAATCAACGAGAGAGAAGGACTCAGTTGAGTCCAGTTGTTTCCATCAGTAAATGTGAGAATGGAGAACATCTGGTCAATGGCATCCTAGCTCTGTGAGGCAGCATCTCCTACAAACAGACACTTCTCCCCTAGCCACCCCTTCTGTATGCGCCAGGCTCTGTCCTCCCTTCTCTCTGCTTAGCAAGTGATGTCACCTCAGGGTGAGCCCCGCAGTCTGGGCAGGGTACACACAGTTCTGCCACCCTTTACTCATACAGTCAGCGTCACAGCATGTCAGTGCCCTGCACGCAAATACTGGTGTGCTCTGGAACCCAGCACCAGCCAAAATTGGTCATTCGGGCAAAGCGGCTCCATCAGTGGCACACTGTGCTGGAGTGAGCAGAACTATGCAAATGTCATCTGCTCCTGACAGCTTCCCCACTAGGTGTCAGTGGAGAGCTCGCTCCTCTACTTTTATACCTAAGGCATTAACATGTTGCAAGAAGCCATTCCAGTTGAGGTGGGCAATTAGTGCTGCTCCAGTCATGGGACAAAGGGAGGTGAGTGGGTACAATCATGAGAAGGAACCGGAAACCCAATGTGTTCATTAAGTCCATGATTTTAGAGTTCAGGAAAGTTCTGAATTTAGGCTCTCAGGCTAATTGAAGGTGCAGAAGCAGGGATCCATGAAAGATTTACAACCAGAGAACAACAGGGTTAGAAGGAGCCACAACGATCATCTAGCCCAGTGGTTTTCAAACCACATTTTGGGACTCGCTACTGGGTCGCGGCGCCCCCTGCTGCCGCCACCGAAAGCCTGGAACGCATGGCTCAAAGATTGGTGGGTTATGGGCATAAATGATTTTTTTCAACTGGGTCCTGAGAAAAAAAGTTTGAAAACCACTGGTCTAGCCCATTCCCCAGCCAAGAAACAGGATTTGGCGTGTCTAAAAACCATCCTGGACAGGTGGCTACACAGTCTCCTTTGGAAAACCTCCAGTGAAGGAGCTTCCACAACCTCCCTATGCAGTCTGTTCCACTGTCCTACAGTTCTTATGGTTAGGAAGTCAATATGCCATGCTGAAGTTTGAACCCACAGCCTCTTATCCTGCCCTCTGGCCAGAGAGAACTTTTCTCCATCTTTTTGTGGCAGCCTTTCGAGTATTTGAAGGCAGCTATCACATCCCGCCCTCCCCTCCCCAATCTCCTCTTTTCCATATTAAACATACCCAGTGCCTTCAGGCTTTGCTCATCTGGCTTGTATTGCATCCCTTTGATCATATTTGTCGCTTTCTTCTGGATCCTTTCCAGTTTCTCTACATCTTTTCTACCCATTGGTAACCAAACTGAACACAGTTCTCCAGCTGAGGCCCAACAAGCGCTGAGTAGACCCTCCCATGACCTGCAAGCTCTTCATCTGCTAATACAACCTAAAATCGCATTTGCTTTTTTTGCAACACCATCACACAGCTGACTCACATTGCGTTGTGATCCACCACAGCCCCCAGATCCATCTCAGCAGTGCTGCTGGCAAGTTAGTTTCTCCCCATTCTCTGTTTGTGCAGTTGCTTTTCCTTCCCTAAGTAGAGCTCCTCCAAAGCAGTGGCAGCCTTCCAACTCTCACCAACACATTGTGTCCTCTGCAAATTTGATCAGTCTGCTCATATTTCTACAGCTTGGTCATTAATAAAGATGATAAACAACATGAGGCCCAGAACTGATCCCCGGGGAGCCCCACTTGTAATCTCCCTCCAGTCCGACATCATTCCATTAATAGCTACTCTTTGTATCTGGTTGTTTAACCAGTTCAGTATCCATTTAATATTGGGTCTGGCAAGTCCATGTTTCTCCAGCTCACCTATCAGCATGCCCTGTGTGATTGTGTCCAAAGCCTTGCTGAAGTCCAGGTTTATTATGTCCACCACATTCTCCTTCCACCACGCCAGTTACCCTATCAAAGAAGGACACCAATCTGGGTTGACATGATCCGGGCTGTCCTTTGTGGGGGCAAGCAGGACAACTGCCCTGAGCCCCACGGTTATGTGGGTCCCCCACTGCCATGCTCTGCCCTGCTCCCTCCCGCCCCACTGCCTTTGGCGGCAAGTCGAAGGCAGTGGGACAGGGCAGGAGCACAAAGCCCTCCAGGGTGGAGCAGGAGGCCCAGGGGCAGGGTGGGGAAGCGGAGCCTGGCATCTGGGCCAGCCCACCCCGCCCTAGGGGTGCAGCAGACAGATCAGGGGAGAGGCAGGTGCATGAGGTCTGGCTTTTCTGGGCTGGCCCGTGCGCCCCCCCCGGTCATGATCTGTTGTTCTTGGTCATTTCTTGCTGGCTGCTAGTGATCACCTCTTCATTCACCGGGTATTTGCAAACCGAATCTTTTACACATTGCTCTAGTAGCTGCCAGGTTCTGCAGTGAGACTGACAGCTCCTCCTTTCTCCCTTTTCTAAAGATGGGCACCACGCTAGCCCTTCTCCAGCCTTCTGGGACCTCTCCTGTAGTTAGTAAATATAAATGCCAGTGGCTCCAAGATTTCTTCAGCTATTTCCTTCAGCACTCTGGTGTGAATAGCATCTGGCCCAGTTGATTTGAATTCTTCAGTTTGGTCAGAAGGATCTCTGACATATTCTTTACTTTTCCCAATCTGCCTCCCTTCCCCTTTATTGTGTTGTAACTTCGCTAGTTGTCTGGTCAAGTGTTATTTTTTTGTGAGAAGACTGAAGCCATTGAGCAGCCCTGCCTTCCTATCATCTTCTGTTACCACCTTCTCTACTGACCACCAAACTCACCCCGATCTTTCTTTTTAGTCCAGCATATTTAAAGAGCCCCCTTTGCATTGTCTCTAAGGTTCCTTGGCAGCTGTAACTCATTCTTTGCCTTGGCTTTCTTGATTTCATCCTTACATGCTCGTGTTATTCCCGTGTATATTCCTTGTTGACACGCCTGCCTTCCATTCCCAGTACGTATCCCTTTTGATTTTTAGAGAGCTGCAAAGCAACGTTGTGGATCTTCTGAGGCTCTTCTTATCTCTCATCTGTATTGGAAAAGCTTGATGTTGAACCTTTAGTGTTACATCTCTGAGGATCTGCCAGACCCTTTCAACTCCTTTCCCTCCTTATTGATCCTTCCATGGGACTTGCCTCCTATTTCTCTGTCAGCTGAAATCTCCCTTTCTGAATCACAGGCAGGGCCGGATTAACTGGCCTGGGGGCCCCAGGCTGTCCCTGACCGTGGGGTCTCCGACCTGCCCCCCCAGCTGCAGGGCCACCCTGCCTGCCCCCCCCAAGTGCCGGGGCCCCCGTTGCTTGGGAGGGGGAGTGTCCTAAGGCCGGAGGGCACTCCCGCCCTGTCTCCGCTCTGGCCAGTTGGCCGCAGGGGTGGAACTGGGGGGGCCAGGCCAGCTATTGCGTGGCGTGGGGCCCCACAACGCAGCCGCACAGGAGTGGCAGTGGCAGCGTGGGCAACCTCACTGGAGTTGCCAGCAGCCCCAGGGGCGGAGCAGAGCACAGAGCCTGGCTTCTGGCTCCGTCCCCCCACCAGCGCTGAGCCAGGCAGGGACAGATCATTATAGGAGTTTTAGGGGTTTTAGCCCAGGGCCCCCTTTTCAGCCAGGCTTGGGACCACGGCTTCAGCCTCTAAAGCCCCTGTGTTAATCCGGCCCTGATCCCAGGGTTCTTGATTTGCTATTCTCATGTCCTCCTTTCCTAGGGTCTTGAATTCCTGATCACATCCTCACATGTTCCAGACCACCTTCACATTGCAACTAATTCATCCCGTTGGTCTGAACCAGATCCAAAATGGACAGGCCCCTGGTTGTTTCCTCAGCTTCCTGGATCAGAAAGCTGGCCCCAACACGTGCTAAGAATTTGCAGGCCATGTTGCTTTGGTTTGCCCAACAGATAGCAGGGACGTTAAAATCCCCCATTAACACTAGCTTGTGTGTTAGCTAATATTGTTACCTGCTGGTGGAATGACTCTGCCACGCCCTCGCCCTCGCCCTCCTTTGGGGGAATCTATAACAGACCCCCACCCCCCACATAACATCCTTTTCACTGGTTACCTTCACCAGAGACTCTGTGATTGTTTGACTCACATTACTATCAGGCTGTAGCCCTGGTGTCCTGTGCATGGACAGGCCAGAAAAGTCCCTGCTCCCCACTGAAGCTCAGGGTTTGTGTGGGGCAGGTGACAAATGTTAATCAATCGCTAATCACTAATTCTCAGGGCTTTGTTCCTAGTTACAAATTGCTGCTGCTTCAGCACTGGTCACTGAAGGGGAATAATTCAGCCCTGCCCCTTGCTCTCCACATATTCATCACAATGAATTGCTGATGGGTGTTGACTATTACGCAGGCATAATTCATCACTTTGTCATTGTCTTTTCCCCAGGCCCAGCCCTGGGCAACCTTCCCACACGCTTTGCTGATGCCCTTCACTCCCAACCTGCAGCCCCTGCACTTGAGGGCCACTGGCAGAACTGGGAGCCCAGCATGTGCTCGCAGCCCCCCGGGGCCTGTCTGTCTGCACCAGTGGTGCTGCTCTGCCAGAGCTCAGGACCTTCCCATCCGGTGCCAGGCGGGGGGAGGGGGCTGGGCACAGTCACTGCCAGGGCCCATTTTCCCTATAACAGCTGGGCGCTGCAAGAGACACAAATAACTGCTCTGCAGCATTGTGCCGTGGGGTGATGGGCCATCTCCTGCCCTCTGCTGGAAGGGGACACCATGCACCCTCCACAGAGCCTGTGGGGCAACTCCCCTGTTCCTGCAGCTATTCAGCCTTTGCCCACCCAAGGGTCTGGAGGTACTCGTGCCAGGGGAGGGGTGGGAGCTGAGGCTGGGGCTGAGACCAGCTGTGGCCCCGGTGCCCTCCAGCTCTTCGGATGAGCCCAGGTGGATGTGAATGGAGAAACAGGGCCAGCAAAGCAGGGATCCCCTGGATGATGACCCTTCACGGTCCTGAATCACATACGCTCAATACGTCCCATTCCTGCTGGCCTTGGGCCCAGGCTGCATACCCAGCCTGGCAGCCTGTGCCCTTCATCTGATGCATTATTGGGGGTGCCGGGCAGGGTTCGGGGCCAATGTCACTTACCGCTGTCTCAGGACTGGGCCTGAGACCAGTGGCAAAAAGTGACTGGAAAGGTCCCCGTCCCCCTGGCCAGGTCTCTCTTCTCTGAGACTACACATCTGGGAGGGTCCCCAGGCTGGCCTGCTCTGGGCCAGGTTCCCCGGGGCTAATATCTTCCCTCTTCTGGGCACGTGCAAGTCAGGCCTGTTGGGGCAGATCCCAAGGGGTGGATATTGCCCCATCTCTGCCCAGGCCTCTGTCCCAAGATCCCCTCCCCCACAAAGCCACAGGAGAATGGCTCCCCCCCACATGTGCGCAGCTCAGCCAGTCCATCTCTGCAGCTGGCTCTGCAAATCCTGCTGATGCAGATCTCTGGTTATTTGTTCAAGGGCCAGGCCCCAGCTCCAGTAACACCTTGAATGGAGGGCTCGGGCATTATCCAAGCCCCTCCCCTTCTCCAGCTTTCCCAGGTCAATCTGCTCCCTCAACAAAGCCAAGCGGACTGGGGCCCAAGGGAGTGACTCTCTGGGCTCCCAATTCCCTTAGACCACTTGGAATATCCCAGACTAAACTCTCCCTGTTAGAAGCTAAAATGGGGGGAGAGACAGACCACATGGCCTCCTTCCTGCCTCCCTAACAGCCTGTCCTCAGAGCCCAGCTGGCACTGGAGCAGACAACGCCAGGCTGGAAGCCAGCTGTCCAAGCTGTTGCCTCGTCTTTATTACCCACAGGCTGGCCGAGTGGCTCTGCCCATGTGATGGCACCAGAACCCCGCAAGGAGCTGCCCACAGACACGCAACCCCGGCTGTCACTGGGTTTTAAAGCCTTCTTGCTAGTCGCGATAACAGAAGCAGCTTCTAAGGGGCAGAGGTGATCCATCTGCCAGGCAGAACACAGGCCAATGTGTGAACCAGGGCAGATCTTTACAACAAGGGCCCTGAAACAGGAACACGCAGGGCAGAGCTGCTGACTCCTTTCACCGCCTTCCCGCCAGGCTGACGACCTTTGCTCTGGCTCTGCCTTCTGTGGCTCCCGGAATCAGATAAGGCCCTGAGCGTTCCAGTTGAAATGAAAAGTCACTGACACATCCAGCCCATAAGGGTACAGAGTAAATGCAGCCGCAGGAGCATGGAGCCTCCCAGTGCCAGAGAAGCAGAACCCAAGCAGGATTGGGATTAAAACCTTGCAATTTTTTAAGATGGCTCTCGCAATTTTCAGGATCTGACATGGATCCTTGGTGGATGATGCTTCACTGACAAATTCCTTTTCGATCCAGCCCCTTCTGTGCGGCTTGGTGCTGTTGGTAGCAGCAGGTCCGAACAGGGACGTGGCTATTGCTGAGCACTGCATGATGGCGTGAGCAAGGCTCTGGCTGTCCGCAGCCGCAAACACACCACTTTCAGGACATTTTTCCCAGCAGCTGGCACTGGAAGAAGTGGGCAGTCCCACATCTGAGCACTGGAGTCGACCCAGAAATGACCCATGATCCGGCCCTGCTGTTCCCAGTAGCAGCTCTCCAGCTCGGTCGAAGAACGGGGAAGTCGCATGACCTACCCGAGGGCTGGGGAAGTGAAGAAAAATTATTCACTCCATGGAAGAGGAAGAAGAAACCCCCTAGCCTGGGGTCAAGGGCCAACGTCTCCCCAGTGAATTCGGCTAAGTTCCATCCAGAGCTAGGAATTTACACATCAGCCTGGTCACAGGTTTCTCCTGTGTCTCCGTGACTGTATTCAGCCTGTAACTAACCAGGTTTGGCAATGCTGTTCAGTGCGTATTGCTGCCCCAGAGCTGCCAGAGACCCCAGTGAAGCAAGGCCCCTGTTGTGCCAGGTGCTGGACACACCTACCTGAGAGCTAGTCCTGGCCCAGAGCTGAGTGACTCACCCAAGGTCAACAGCTGGAAGGTCTCCTGATGTCCAGGGCAGGGTTCTCCCCCCATTAGCCCATTGTCCCCAGCTTCTCTGTCCCTGTAGATGCAGGATCTGGGCCCTGAAAACCCCTTGTGTGCACACAGGAAGGGCTCTGCCTGAGACTGCCCCACCCCTGCTACCCCCCAGCTCACACAGCTGTGTCGCCCACATGTAGACCCCAGCTCGCTTACACGTGTTCAACACGGCCTGAAAACCCAGGAGCCAGAACTCCCCCAGACAGGAGAGGGGTCCTGTGCATCCAGTGTCCTGCCAACTAACGGAGCTAGAACCAACTGCTGGTGGCTGGGCATGGGGGAAGCGATGCTGGTGTAATCTGCCCCAGGGGATCTGGCTTCCTGACCCTGATCCCACCTTGCTGACCAGGCTGTGGGCTGAGGGAGAGCAGATTCCTGCCCCCAAGTGCTGGACGCTGGCAGATACCCGGGTTGTGCGTTACATCCTGTCTAATCAAAGCTGAAATCCCTGGTGATGAAAAGCAGGTGGCTGAACTGTTCTTGTGGCCACTGCACAGCTGATGAGGAGCGGGTGAGCAGGGATGGACAGACTGGAGCTACACATCTCACCCTGAGGAGCAATTGCTGCAGGTGGGTAAAGCTAGGGGGCAAATTGGGGGGGGGGGGAATCAACAGCTACAGACCAGCCAAGATTCAGTGCCCATGGGGTCCCTGCCAGAACCTATGTGTTAGTATATTAGGTGGATTACAGTAATGCCTTTCGATGCCCCATGGTGCCATGTGCTTTATGTCTAGACAGCCCCTGCTTTGCAGGTTTCTGGCTAAATGGGAACCAGGCAAAATGGAAACTGAGTCACGTTTCCTCAGTGGGAGAGCTGGGACCAGGGTGTTGTGGGCTAGGTACAAACCCAGTGCCCCCCTGCACTCGTCCACAGAGAGATGAGTTCACCACCCCACAAGCAGGATAGCGCGAATCCGAGCAGGTGCAGTGCAGCCACTCAGCCACCAGGGAGGGCAAGCCTAGGCCATATCCCTTGACTTGGGCTCCTGCAACTGTGCCCAGGATAAGGGAAGCAGCAGATCACGGACAGGGCGTGGCCCCCATAGGGCAAAGGTGCCCATTGTCTGCCCGACAGGGCTTTTCCCATCCATTGAGCTCTGCGTGACAAGCCGACATCCAAGGTCTCTAAACTTGCTCGCACTGCTCACATGGGGAGCATGGGGATGACTGGGGCCACAGCTTGCTGGCTGCAGTTTGTCCCTGAATTCCCCAGCCTGCAGCATGATGGCAGATGCCTCCTGCCATTGCTGGCTGTTCCTGTGGGGGAGATGGTGACATGCCGAGCCAGGGAGCAGGTCTCCCACTGCGTGCAAGGGAGCTAGGATGCCTGGGTTGGCTGGCAGAGGAGCTGTGAACTCTGGGGGGTCTTGGTGGGGTGGCAGTTGCTTGCCCAGTGGTTTGAGCTGCACAGCTGGGTGGGCAATGTCCTTCCGCTCACCCAGGCCTCAGTACTGGAAAGGCAGCAAAACACCCCATGCCCGGGACCATGGAGTGGAGCCAGCACAGCTGGGAGCTTGGCATTTCCTGCCATTCATTGCGTGGGACTGGGAAGCTGCTGGGCTGGGAGTGGTTGGCACATGGGGGATGCGCTGATGGCAGCAACCGCAACATAGGTGGTGTGGTAGGGGCTGGAAAAGCCCCACGCTTGTCCCATAGGTGCTGAGCTGGCCCAGAGCATCTGGCAATGTGCCAGGACTCAGGAATTGGGGGTGGGGTGGGGAGGTGTGTTAAACCACCCTGCTCTTCCCCCAACCTGGCCAGCTGGGAGATCTTGGGCAGGGCCTGTGTCTCTCCAGTGACTGGCATGACACGGTCCTGGCCACTGCCCCAGGGACCATTCTAGGATCAATGACAGGAGAAGGACAGCAAAGCCAAAACTCTCATATTTGACTTGGGGCCTAGTGGGCAAAGCACTGGGCTGGGAGCCGGGAGCCCGGAGCTCTGGGTCATTTTTGCCCTCCTCTGTGCCTCAGTTTCCCCAACTGTAAAATTATAATGCCCATGACCTTCTTTGTAAAGTGCTTTGAGATCTACCAATAACAATAAATATACCCCACCCCCGCTCCTGGGCAAAGACCCTCCCTGCAATGGTACCTGCCCTGCTTTCAGGGGTGGGGGGAATGCTGGGGCTGGGCTGAGAATTGCTCCTACCCCAGGGTTTTGGGTCAGGGCCTCTTGAGAGGCTCATCTGGCTGAGACTGTCCAGTTCAGGACATGGGGGTCACTAGCACCACTGGACACAAATGTTACAGGAGCAGGGACCAACCATTGTGCTGGGTGCTAGATGTGCATGTGCAGGCACGGACACACATGCATATGCCTGCAGACACACACATGCATGTACACACATGTGCACACCTGCACACAGATGCACACTCACACATGCAGACACAGGCCTTGTCCCAGAGAGTTACTGTCTCTCAACCCCCAGGAGCCCTGACATAGAGTGAACAGATCATCAATGTTGCCAAAGAACCCCAGAAGTGAGGCTGTGGAGCACCAAGGGAGATATAGTCCAATGGGGGAGTCTGGTCTATGGCAGCAAATGGAGGCATGAGGAACCTGGACTACAGCTCCCATGAAGCATCGCAGCCATGTAGCCAAAAAGAGCCAGGCTGGGATTCGAATTTTTGCTGGAAAAGTGACATTTTCCAACCTCTCCAGAGGGCTCGCTGGGAGGGGGCAGGGAGGTGCCTGCTGCCAGCTGGGATCCCCCGCACATTGCCAGCTACACCTAGCACACAGCTGGCCTGGCAGGGTGTGTATGCTGGGGGCCACTGTCCTGCCTGGATGACCCAGCTGGGGCCATCACCATGTCACCATCACCCGGCCAAGCCTGATCTCAAGCCCTGCCTGCCGAGCAAAAGCGGAAGCACAGCAGAGAGGATGTGGAACGCAGCCAGAAGTGCTGGGTAATTCCCTGTCCCCAAAAGCCCAGAGCCAAGAGTTGCCTCTGGGTTTATGCTGCAGGGGGAGAGATCTCTGCATGGACCCTGCATGAGCAAGAGGAGCCCCCAGCACCAAATGTTCTTGCAACGTGGTGTGGAAGAGGTCCGGGGGTGTACTTGCCATTTTGAAGATGGGGAAACTGAGGCACAGAGGGGTGATGTGCACAAAGGCAGATAATAAAAGAACCCAGGTGTCCTGGCCCCCTAGTTCAGTGTCTGGCCATTAGAGAACGCTACCGCTGGCTCCACTTGGGTGAGCAAGGGCTGGCCTGCCAGTAGAATTCCTAGGTCCCACCCTGTGTTCCTCACCACCCATCCCTCACTGAGGACTAGCAACCTGCCAAGCATTCATTCTACACTCCAAGACCTTCCAGCCTCCAAGCCAGGCAGACCCCCACACTCAGGAGCTGGATCTGCAGCACCAACCCCCCTTCTGCGCCTCGGCTTTCCCCTTGCCCCACCTGGCTGCTGCACCCTCTTCAGAGGGCCATGACACCACTGCTACAAACACCCCACTCCCTGCCCCAGGCTCTGGTCCTTGACCCTCCTGCTCATTCACGGTGGGCCACTCCCTTCCGCCTCAATATTTTTCCCAGTGACAAACACAGGCACGGCTGGGAAGAAATGAAATTGAGTTAAGCTAACAGGGCTCGCTCTGCTGGCCTGGCCTTCCTCCGCCACCCTCCCCCCCGGGAGGATCAGACCCTGCCCTAAAGCCCGGGCCCCACATCATGACTGACAACCCCCCATACGGCCAGGGTGGCTGAGGAGACCGGACTACCTCCTGGCACCAGTGAGGCCTGGTGCCCAGCGCCAGGGTGTGGATGCAGCTAGATGTGCCCAGCCTGGCATCGCTTCCCGCGCCCCGGGTGAGCCGCGGGGGTCTGGACACAGCCGGGGCCCTGCAAGGGGGAACGCACGGCTGGTGTGGGGCTGGGGGCCACTCCCAAAGATGGGGCCAGGGCTGCGGGGCGGGGGTGAGGGGCGCCTGTAGTTCGCCCCCGGCTCCTTCCTTCCCTCATTTTCCTGCCCTCTCCCCCCGGCGGAGCCTCCTGCTGGGGGCCCTGCTGGTGCCACCCCCGGGACCCGCCCCCCCAGTACCCCTCAGGGCGGGGCTCGGGGCGTCTCCGCGGCGCCTTAAGCCGGGCCGGGAGCGCAGCAGAGACGTAGCCCGGAGCGGGGCCAGACGCAGCGCATCGAGCCGAACCGAGCCGAGCCGGGCCGGAGCCAGGTGAGGGGCGGCGCGGGAGGGGGGAGCGATTTGTCCGTCCGTCCATCCGTCCCTCCGCGGGCACGTGCCGGGCTCTGCGCAGCGCGCCGCTGGGAACCGGCCCCGAGCCAGGCCGGCTGAGCCCGCGGTACCGGGCGGTGCCAAGCTGGGCCGGAGCCGGTTTCGAGCCCGCAGCTGAGGGGCCCGGGGAGGCACGTGGAGCTGGGGGGACCCGCCGCCCCCGCCTCGGTCCGGCTGCTCCGCGCCCAGCGACTGACACACGGACACAGACACTGCCACACACAGATAGACAGATGGACGCGCGTGCAGTGACACGCACAGACAGATCGACACACCGTGACTGACACACGCACACTACCAGTGACCGCCATACACACAAGACACACACCTGCACCAGCGGCTCCCATCCCCAGCCCCGGGGGGAATTTCACTGCTGCTCTGTCCCTGCCACCCACTCGGGGCCTCGGCTCTGTCAGGCCCCCTCCCCCCATCCTCCCCAGCCCCACTGTGTGCAAGAGGGGGGAGGGACCTAGCGCCACCCCCCTGTTACCGACAGTGGCAGGGAGCCACCCAGGCTTCCAGAACCTCTTCTGGCTGCTGTCAGAAGCTGTCTGTCTCTGTCCATCTGCCTGTCTTGTGGGCAGGGGGCATCTCTCTGTGTGTCTGTCCCCTGATGGTCCAGAGTTCCCTGCCCATCACACTGAGCTGAGCTCTCCCTGGCACATGGCTGGGGTGGGGCCCAGCACCAAAGGGGTGATGCTGCGGGACGAACCCGCCATGGCTTGCCCGCACTCATGTGGCTGCCTTTGCCCAGGGGCAATCTCCTGGCACCATCGTTCTCTGCCCACCTTCCTGGGGCCCATTACTCTCTGGCCTGGTGCCAGCCGGGCCCCTGCCCTCTCACATCCCTGCAAATGGTTTAACAAGCCACCGCCGCCTTCCAGCCATCACCCTTGCCCAGCTTGCCCACCCCCTACACTGCCCCCTTGGCACTGCTCTCCCTGCCCCGCTCCTTTGCTTGCAGCCTATCAGCCACCTGCAGCTGCCTCACCCACTGCCTGCTGCTCATCTGCCAGTACCCCGCGGGCAGGCGTGGGCTGCTGTTGGTGTGCCTGTGTACGCCAGGGGCTTTTCTCCTGTGGGGAGCTGCTGGGATTCCTGGAAGCACCAACAGGGCTCAGGCCTGAAGGGCACTTGGCTTGGCCAGGCCACGCAGAGGTGCTTAGTTGCTAAGGAGCATCTGACATGGCTCTGGGAGTGGGGGCACTGGGAGAGGCTCAGGCAGAGGGGTTTGGGCCAGCTGGATGTCTACTTGCTGCCCCCATCAGCTCTTGTTCCCTGTCTTGGCTCAGGCCGGGGAACCCGTGAGCAGAACGTTTCCAGCTCCCTGGCACCTTGGCCGTGGAGACGCCAACCCTGTGCACACTACCAGCCTGGACCCGGCAAGCCCCCGGGCTAGTGGAGTGGAGGACAATGGACGAGCTGCTGAAACTTGTCTATCTGAATTTCTCTGAGCGGCTGAGCCTGCCCTGGGAGCAGGATGGGCCGTGCGGGGACTCAGTGGGACACGGCACTGTGCTCATTGTGGCTTACAGTGCCCTGCTGGCCCTCGGGCTGGTGGGCAACCTGTGCCTGGTCTGCGTTGTCGCCCGGCAGAAAGAGATGAGGAACGTCACCAGCATCTTCATTGCCAACCTGGCCTGCTCTGACCTGCTGATGTGCCTGGTGTGTCTGCCCATCACTGTCATCTACACCCTCATGGACCGCTGGGCACTGGGTGAGTTCCTCTGCAAGGCCAGCCCCTTCGCCCAGTGCGTCTCCGTCACTGTCTCCATCCTTTCGCTGGGCTGGATTGCCCTGGAGCGGCACCAGCTCATCATCAACCCCACCGGGTGGAAGCCAGGGCCCAGCCACGCCTACCTGGCTGTGGCCGGCACCTGGCTGGGAGCGGCCTTCGTCTCCTTGCCCTTCCTCTGCGTCAGCATCCTGACGGATGAGCCTTTCCGCAACCTCAGCCTGCCCGTCGCTGCCTTCACCGACCACCTGGTGTGCGTGGAGCGGTGGCCATCAGACGGGCACCGGCTGGCTTACACCACTGGCCTGCTGCTTTTCCAGTACTGCCTACCCTTGCTGCTCATCCTGGCCTGCTACCTCCGCATCTTCCTGCGCCTCCGCCGCCGCCGGGACATGCTGGAGCGGCCCCAGGATGGCTCCCGTGCCGCCAGCCACCGGCGGGTGAGCGCCATGCTGGCCTGCATTGTGATGGCCTTTGCCGCCTGCTGGCTGCCCCTGACCGTCTTTAACGCCCTGTACGACTGGGCCCCCGAGAAGATCTCTGTCTGCTATCACAACCTCATCTTCTCCCTCTGCCATCTGGCGGCCATGGCCTCTGCCTGCGTCAACCCTGTCATCTACGGCTTCCTCAACAGCAACTTCCAGAAGGAAGTCAAAGCCTTGCTGTACCGCTGCAGCTGTGGGGCACAGAAGGACAAGTCTGAGAGCTTCCCCCTGTCCACTGTCAGCACTGAGATCTCCAAGGCCTCTCTGCGCAGTGGTGGGGGCACCACCGATGCCTGATGGGGTGGCTCCCCCCAGCACTTGGGCCACCAGGAGGACCCTCCGGCTCCATGCCTAGCCGGGGCCAACGCTTTTAGGGGCTTCTCTCACTGCACAGCTCAGATCCATAGGGAACCTGGGTGGGGGCTCTGGGAAATCCCAAAGAAATCAATCAATCTGGATGCTGGAAACCCGGGCTTCCGATCCCTTGTTCCCTGCCTAGGCCTGTCACTTGGCTCCTGTGTTCAGCCTCAAGATTTTCGAAGTGGCCTGGTGAAGCTCCCCCAGAAATGGGTAGGTGTTGTGGGTTTTAAATGCCCCCAGATGCACTGAAAAGTGCAACGCCAGTGCCTGTACATAGCCACCTAACTCCATAGCTCGGGGCCCACATAAAAGTGGCTGGCTTTTCCCAAGGGCTCAGAGCAGCAGGATCAGTACCTATGAAAACCAGCTCATGTATTTCAGGGCCCAACTCTGGAGTTAGGGGCTGAATCTGCGACATTCAGGCTAGACATTTTTTGGCCTTAATCGCTCTGCCTCTGTTTCCCTACCTTTCAAAGGGGGCTGATAATATGACTCTGTCATATCTTCGGGAAGGGACTGGGGAGGGTGGAACAGCAACAGTAGTGTTAAGTGACGTTACCGCGTTGGGAATAACACTGTTTGGGTCATTTAACAAAATAACGGATGAGTCTGATTTTCAAAGGAGGATGTAACAGGGGAGAGCATTAGACTAGACCTTCATCTCTCCATGTGCAGAAGGTGATTGCTTGTACAGGCAGAATGTGAGAATGGCCAGACTTGGTCCGACCAATGGTCCATCCAGCCCACTGTCCTGTCTTCCAAGAGTAGCCAAAGCCAGGTGCTTCAGAGGGAATGAACAGAACAGGTCATCATTCAGTGATCTACCCCATTGCCCATTCCCAGCATCTGGTAAACAACAACTCCCCCCCCCCCCCATCCTCAATAACATCCACTGATAGGCCTATCCTCCATAAACTTACCTAGTTCTTTTTAAATCCTCTTTTAGTCCTGGCCTTCACAATATCCTCTGTCAAGGAGTTCCACAGATTGGGGATTTCATGTGCACTTGGTGGTTAGATCTACAGTGATTGGAGGCAAATACAAATTATTCCAGTTAAAGAACATATTGGAATCTGTCTGCCTCTCTATCCTAGGCATTTATGCCATGTTTATTATGATGGTATTTGAGCACATTCCACCTAATTCCCTACTGCACATGCAATTAGCCAACTTGTGCAAGAAAATATCCATTTTTCACATGGAAATGGGGCATCAACACCTGTTTTTTGAGTCCTGTGAAAATTCTGCCCTCAGAGTACAAAACAATAGAAGGCGTTTTTGATTTTGGAAACTTTTAATGGTCTCCTAAAACTCCAAAATGACTGGGTTTTTTTAAAAAACCCAAATGCAAACATTTGTTTTTTTATATTTTGAGGCAAAAAAGAAGTAATTGGGTGGGGATGTTAAAGGAATACTGTTGAAATAGAGTTTAATTTTTTTTTAAGGCAAAATCACCTTCTGTGGGTTACTGGTAACAGCTTAGATTATTAAAATTGAAAAAGAATTCCATCCTCTGATTTACTTGTCAACATTGAGTTCTGTGCTCTGTTCTCCTTTCAGTCACACAGTTTTACCCTAGTGGCTGCAAAAGTGCAATCCCTGTTTCAGACCAATGTAAGGAAGTGGAAAATCATGCCTGCTGCTTCCCCTTTGTTTATTTTCTGTGAACTCACACCCAAGAAAACCAGATTAGTCCCTTGCAGTGGTCAATTTCCAATCTCAATTTCACTTCCCAGGTCTCAGCACCAATAAGAACTTGCAAAGGTTAGGACGCTAAAGGGACATATTCATCCAAACAGCTACTCTCCTGGACATTTGTGAATGATCCTAAATATTTCTGAGTTTGCTTTGCTTTGGTTTATCAGCTACTGAAGTCTGGGGAATCTGGGCTTGGCTAATGGTTTCCTTTTGATCTTTAAAGAACAGCTGAATGTCACATATTGCCTAATTGTTGTATTATGTGCCTGTCTCTTGGTGCAGTGATGAACATTTGCTCACAAATGCTGGAGAATGGAGATTTTTTGGCCAACAGGACATGTTTGTAACCAATTTATAAATCTATGTCTTACCCAAATGTATAGACTGCAGCCTGCTTTTCTATGGAAAAGAATCCGTGATAACTCTTAAGGAAGAATGAACTAAACAAGGTGATTAAATATGAGTAAACCCCCTTTAAATAGGTATATCAGCACTCCCAGAACAGCCATGTTTGACATTTGGTGTCAAAAATAAAATAGCCAGCCCTGTGATTTATCCATCCAAGCAAGCTGTCACCCTGATTTGCATAGACTTATTGTTACACTCATTGTTAGAGACACTAGTCAAGGGCTGGGGAGACTGGGGGTGGAATAGTAAATACAGTTCTGGCTCCACATTTTAAAAAGGGTTTTGGAATGTGAAGAGCAGAGAAGAACCACACAGTTACTTGAAGGTGGAGAAGAGGCTTTATAGTATGAGGGTTCAGGTGATGGGTTTCTTTGGCTTAGCAGAAGGCACACTGAGACTGGCTTGAATTAAGGGATATCAGAGCCTTCATAGGGAGAAAATAGGGTGTTTCTGCAGGCTCTTCAAGCCAGCAGAAGACTGCAGAATGAGAGCCAAGGGCTGGGAGTTAAGCCAGACCGATGACATTTAGTAGTGAGGCCCAGATCTGTACCAGTGAGGGTGACTAATCATGGGGACGACTCCAAGGGCGATGGGGGATTCTCCATGTTTTTCTGTCGTCACATCCCATCTGGCTGCCATTCTGGAAACTGTGTTGACTGAACACAAATCACTGGGTTCACCACTGGGGTCCCTGGGTGACGTTCTCTGGCCTGTGCCTTTAAGGGGTCAGCAATGCATTCCAGTCTTTTGGCGGTAGGAGGGGGCTTTACGATGCAGTGCCCGCGGGTCTGTGACCCAGTACTGTGTCCCAATCCTAAGTTTGAAAACCACTGGCCTAGGGTGCCAAGCTTACAGGGGCATCAAATTAGATGGAAGAGAATTTTTTACATACGTTATCTCTTATAATGTGTGAGAGAAGGTGCCAAAATTATAGTTCGCCTTGGGCGCCAAAAACCCTTGGGTTGGCCCTGGATAGGAGCAAAGGTTGTGGCTCCCACTTTCCTGCCCCAGCTGTCACCCTGCAGCAGGTGCTGGGCAGAGCAGATTGGGGCAGAATGGTTATTTTAGAGGAAATGGCTCCGTCTGTCCTTGGCAACCAATGCCAGCCCGTTCTGAGGTGTAGATGTGGCACCTGCTCAAAGCCAGTGAACTGGGAAGGACCCAAGGACTTTTAACTTCCTGCTGGGTTTGTGACTCTTTTCTGCTTTTTTCCTGCTGTAGAAAGAAGCCCTGAAAATGTGGTTGGATGGGCCTGGAGATGTTTCTGGTTGGTTTGATGTGAGCTATAGTGGAGCTGTCCAGTCTGGTGTTGCTGGAGGCCTCCAGAGATGGATGCCACGAGCTGCGCTTGAAGCGGTGAAGGCTGGAGTCTTCCCCACGGTGTCCTGGCTCCTAAGCAGTTGGACATCAGAGTAGGATCACTGTCAAAATCACCCCAAAGCAGAATCTAAACTGTCTCACTAAAAACTCATTGCAGGTGCTCAGCTTTTCTGGCCCTGGTGACATCATGTTGTCCCCACATCTCTGGTTGCCACAGAGAATCCCGGATGGACAAGGCACGAGTGTCTGATGGCAAAGTGTGGCCAGAGGGGTGATGGTTATGAGCTGAGCGGGACTCATCCCTCAGACCTGTCCTCCCTCCCTGGGATGACCTGCCATCTATGGAGCGGTGGAAGGGAATGTTTCCCACTTCGGGTTGCATCCTGGTTCCAGTTCATGGTGGGCTGTGGGGGAGGATATAATGGTTACCTGGGTCTGGGAAGGACTGGAACTGGGAAAACCAGATTCAAGGGGATACAAACTCTTTCCACTTCTCATCCTCCAAACCAAACACACAACATTTTCCTTCCAAAACAGCCCACTTTGCTTCTCCTGAGAAACCTGTATCCCAGAATCCTTCATGTCCCTATCCCAGAATTCTTTGTGCCATTCCTTCCTCCCCTGATGCTGCAACCCCTAATTTGTTCAGATCCTTATGCCAGGTCGCACCCAAGAGGCTGGCGCACAAAATGGGCCAAAGCCAAGGTGTTGTTCAGGCATCTCTCCACCTGCTCCTTTCCCAGTGCCACTGCGGGAAACGCAGCACCAACTTGCCTAATTGGCCTCAGGATATCTGGGAGCTGACTGGCCCACTGCAATCAATGAGGGTGATTGATTCCATGGGCGTTTTTGCCCAGGACCTGTGCCATCTGAGTCCTGCACTCCAGCCGATCACGGCAGCCACCAAAGGAGTTAGAAAATACCACCCCCTTCACTGCAGTAAATAGGACACAGCTGAGGCTGGGATCCGAGCAGGGCTAGATCCCAGCCTGGCTGCTTTATCCTGCTTCTCCTTCCTTGTATATCCCTAGGCAGCTAGCTCTCCCCGCAGGGATGCCCTGGTGTAGCTACAGACCATATTTGCCACTGTGATTGCAGGTGAGAGTCTGTCTCTTGAGGACCAGGGGCTCAGGTGGTCAGCAGTTGTGTGGTGGCTCTTTTATTCAGCTAGGAAAGGGAAAAAAATCTCTCTGCTGCTATTTTGGCTGACTGAGTGAAAATCATTCTGTGCACTCCTCTGCCTCCTACCCCCCCCCAGTATATAACTCCCCTCCCCAGCATTTTCAGTGTGCCTCCCCACTTCCTATCCTATTAGCACACAAGTTGCTCCTCGTTTGGAGGTTTTTAAATATGTTAGGTAAAAAAAGCACCCTGACAACGGTATTGGGCCATGACTAGAAGGAAACAGAAGAATGGTCGCTAATAATGCAGAAAAGGCAGGTGCGTTCAATAAACATTTCTGTTCTGTATTTGAGAAGAGAACAGCTGATGTTGTTATATCATATGATAAGACTCTTCCCCATTCCACTAGCAGCTCTTGAGGATGCTAACCAGTGGCTACAAAAGTGAGACATTTTAAAATCAGCAGGTCCAGAGCACTTGCATCCAAGAGTTTCAAAAGAGCTGGCTAGGCAGTTTGTTGGGCCATTAGTGTTGATTTTCAAGAACTCTTGGCACCCTGGGGAAGTGCCAGAAGAGAAGAAGAAAACTAATGTTGCATCAATATTTAAAAAATGTAAACGGGATGACCTGAGTAATTATAGGCCTGTCAGTCTGACATTGATGCTAAGCAAGATAATGGAGTGACTGATATGGGACTTGATTAATTAGTTAAGAATTAAAGAATTAGTAAAGAATTAAATATACCAATACCAATCAACAGAGATTTATGGAAACTAGATACTGTCAAAGACACTTGATGGGTTGATAACGGGAATAGTGGTGATGTAATATATTTAGATTTCTATAAGGTGTTTGACTCGGTCCCCCAAGACATTTTGATTAAGAAATTAGAAGGATATAAAATTACCATGGTGCACATTAAATGTATTGAAAGATCTCACAATGTGATTTACATGGAAAATTGTCATTGAGCGGGCGTGTTTGCACTGGGATCCCACAGGGATCACGTCTCAGCCTTGCGCTAGTTAACATTTCTGTGCATGATCTGAACGCAAACATCAAATCACCGCGGCAGAGATTTGCAGCTGACACAAAAACTGGGGGAGTGGTAAATAGTGAAGAGGACGGGTCAGTGATGTAAAGTGCCAGGGTAAGCGGGGTGTGAGCAAACAATGAGCATAAATGTATCCTCCCTGCACCTCAGCCCCACAGGCTGGGCAGTGACCCCACAGAGCCCTCTCTGACCCCCAGTCCCTCCCCTCTTTGTACACTCTTTCACCTTCATGAAAAACAAACAAGGAGTCTTGTGACACTTTTAAAGACTAACAGATTTATTTATCGCATGAGCTTTCATGAGAAAAAATCCCATTTGTCAGACATCCTCCATCTTCACGAGTCTAATGAAGTGGGATTTTCTGCCACAAAAGCTCATGCGATAAATAAATTTGCCACAAGATTCCACGTTTGTTTTGCTGAACTAGACTGACACAGCTACCCCTTTGGAACTCGCTCACCTTCATAGTAATTTTTTGAAGCGGGGGCAGGAGGGCAGTTTCAGAATTTGCCCTGGGGCTCCCCGAGCCATGGTGTCTGGCAGCAGCACCAGTTTGATGGCCCCAACACGTCCCCTGGAGCCATTCAAGGTCACAGGCTGGTTGGAAATCCTCCTGCCTCATCTTGGCGCCGGTGCGCCTTGTGATTTGCTGTCTCCCAGATGCTTCAATTCCCAGGCCAGCAGGGACACTGTTATCAGCTATAACCCAGGCCAGAGACCAGCTCTGCTATCATTCCTGTTTGACCTACAGCAGATTGGTGAGGTAACAGCCTGTCTCAATTTAAAAACGGCCAATGGTGGAGAATTCGCCAGGAGCCTCGGGAAATTGTTCCCTGGCTAATAATCCTTGCTGTCAAAAACCTACTCCTTCTTTCCAGTCTGAATTTGTCCAGCTCCAACTTCCAGCCATTGGATCTTGTTACATATTTGCCTGATGGACTGAGAAGCTCTCGATTATCAAATAATTGCTCTCAGGGAGGTACTTACAGGCTGTAATTCTAACCCCTTCACCTTCTCTTTGTGAAACTAACTGGATTGAGCACCTTGAAACAGGTTTTCTAATCCTTGAATCATTCCAATGGCTCTTCTCTGACACCTGTGCAATTTGTCAACATCCTTCTTCCACTGTGGGTACTGCCATCAGACACAGTAGCAGCTGCATCAGTGCCGAATCCAGAGGGCAAATCACCTCTTGAGATTCCCATTTCTGTAGCCATGGATCGCCTTAGCCCTTTTGGACAGCTTCACACCAGGTGCCCATATTTAACTCATTCTCCACCATGGTTCCCAACTCTTTTCTTGAGTCCCTACTTCCCAGCCTCAAGTCCTCCATTGGTTAAGCATGGCCTGCAGTTCCTAGTTGTCTACGTTTACACCTGGTAATTTAAAACCCCATATTGTGTGCTTGGGGCCAGCTTACCAGCCAACCCCGACTCTCTGTCCTTTTCATCACTCCCTGCTCCCCAGTCTTCGTGTCATCTGTTGCCATGACCGGGGCAAACTGATGTTTTCTTCCAAGTCATTGATCAAGATGTTAAAAAGCATTGATGAATCCCTGAGGTCCCCACTAGATGCACCCCCGTCATTCAGTGACGATTCTCCATGTACAATTCCATGTTGACACCTCACTATGTAGCCAGTTTTCAATCCCGTTTCTGTCTGCCATGTTGCTTTTTACATTATTCCAATTTCTTCATCAAGGTGGCACATAGGTGGTACCCAGTCAAAAGCCTCCCAGAGGTTGACGTGTATCTCATCACCCCAGTGAGTGTGACCCACCAAACTTTAATTCATCCACAAAAAACTATTAGTGACAGAGAGGCTATTTTCCATGTTCTGTGTCTGGCCTGTTGGCCTTTAGCACACGCTAATCTAGTGAGCTGGACACTCCCCTTGGTAAAAATTTCAGTGGGTGTCAGTTCCTCCAAGGGATTGGGGGCACCATGCACTAGTGAAGAGAAATGTCCTGGTACCAAGATCACTTGGGGGGGTGATTGATCACAGCCATGGTGTGAGCTCTGCACGTGCACAGAAGTGGGGGGGACTTCGGGAAGTTGCTCTTGCTTTGAGGTCGTGGGTTCGAATCCCGGTCCTGACGTCCCGGGCGATGGGTGTCTAAGGAATCGTGGTGTGTGGCCACCTGATCGCCTGAGTCCTCCTGTTATGAATCCCCTCAGAAAAGGAGTTCCCACTGCCTCCCCAGGCGTATTGGACACAGCAGGACAGAGCGGGATGCCGTGGGCGGCTCGGCCCTGTCCAGGGAGACATTCACAAGTCGAGGTACGACGCCTTCCGGAGGCCTGTTCCTCTGCGTCCGGGGTGGCCGAGAGGTCCACACTCACTGGGGTGATGACCCTGTTTGGGTCAGCAACTCCTCCCCTCACCACCGGGAGTGCAGCACATGTGTTTAGAGTCACCCTTTAAAGCAGGGGTCGGGAACCTTTTTGTCTGAGAGAGCCATGAACGCCACATATTTTAAAATGTGATTCCGTGAGAGCCATACAATATGTTTAAAACTAAATACAAGTAAATGTGTGCATTTTATGTTTTAATTAATTGAATTTGAATTACTTTTAATTGAAATTTAATTTTAGAAAGGTTTTTAAAAAACCTTTAAAAAAGGTTTTTAATTAAAATTAATTTTTAAAGGTTGGGTTTTTTTAAAATGGAAGGAAAAAAGAAGGGAGGAAGGAAGGAAGAGAGAGAGAAAAAGAAAGAAGAAAGGAAAAGAGAGAGAGAGAAAAAGGAAGGAAGAGAAAAAAGAAAGAAGGAAAGAAGTGGAAAGAAGGAAGAGGAAGGAAAGAAGAGAAAGAAAGAAAAAGGAAGGAAAGAAAAAAGAAGACAAAGAAGGAAAAAAGAGAAAGGAAGAGAAAGAGGAAGAAAGAAAAAAGAAGGAAGGCAAAGAAGAGAAAGAAGGAAGGAAGAGAAAGAAGGAAGAAAAAGAAGAAAAGAAGAAAGGGGAAGGAAAGAAGAGAAGGATGAGAAAGGAAGGAAGCAAAGAAAGAGAAAGAAGGAAAGAAAGAAAAAAGACGGAAGAGAAAGAAAGAAAGAAAGAAAGAAAGAAAGAAAGCCAACGCCGCCGGCGGGGGAGGACCCTACCACGGCCCTGGGAAGCCGCCGGTGGGGGGGGGGGAGCAGACCCCAGCCCTGGAGGCTGATCCCGGCCCCGTGCTGGGAGGCCGGGGCCGTGGATTAGCCCGGCCCCAGCCCCGGGAAGGAGGCGGTCGGGGAGGTGAAAGCCCGGGATCCCGCCGCTGCCGCAGCCACCCCGCTGCCCCGGCTGTGTGAGGCAGGCAGGCAGGCCCGTACTCCTGATCTGAGCCTGCCTGTCCCACCCTGGGGGCGGGGAGGGCCAGCCCAGAGGCCAGGCGCAGGCCGGGTGTGCCGCGGCCCCGGGGGTTGGAGGGAGCGGCGGGGGCTGCCGGGCTGCGCTGGGGTCCCTCACTGCTGTGTGGGGGGTGCGACGGCCGCTGTGCGGCCGCGCGCCCGCGCAGCTTAGAGGGAACACTGACAGCGAGCCAGATGCAGCCATCAAAAGAGCCACATCTGGCTCGCGAGCCATAGGTTCCTGACCCCTGCTTTAAAGAGAACAAACAAGGAATACTGCAGCACTTTTAAAGACTAACACATTTATTTATCGCATGAGCTTTCATGGGAGAAACCCCCCCTTTGTCAAATGCTTGAAGATGGGGAACATAGAATAGGAGCAAAATAAAAACAGGGAAGTGTAAGTTATAGTATCAGGTCAGACAGTTACAGCAAATCAAAGCAGTTGTTTAGATTCAAACAGTGAAGAACAGCATATAGTGAGAGGTTAGGTCAAATCAACTGCTGTAATAAGAAAAATACCCGAAATCCCTATTTAACCCTAAGGCTATGGTGTCAAATCTTCATATGAGTTATATGAATATGAATTATATGAATATGAATAGCTGTACTTAAACAAATGGACAACAAATCAAAGCTTCAAAGAGAAACTGCAGAATTGGAATTCCAAATCAGATTTGACATGGTTGACTTAGGGTTAAATAGAGATCTTGGGTTTTTTTCTTATTACAACAGTTGATTTCACCTCCCTCTATATGCTGTTCTCCTCTGTTTGAATCTAAACTGCTTTGATTTGCTGTAACAATCTGACCTGATCCTATGACATACACTTCCCTGTATTTATTTTTCTCCTGTTCTATAAGTTCCCCATCTTCAAGCATCTCCCACGAAAGCTCAAGCGATAAATAAATGTGTTAGTCATCAAAAGTGCCACAAGACTCCTTGGTTGTTTTGCTGAACAAGACGAACACGGCTACCCCTTTGGAATCTCCCTAAAGCAAGCTGAACCCAGTCTCAGCTGCCTCTCTAGCCTACGGCACAGTTAAGAGCTAGAATCATCCACGCATGAGAGCCCAGACACCAGTGGCTGAACCCAGACCCTATCCTGCAGGGGCTGCCTTCCATTCATGCCGCTCCCTGGCACAGGGTATTTTGGCTCATGGTGTTTTCCTCTCCCATGGACGCCGTGGTGAGGACTTCTCCCCTCCCAGCCCTTATTTCCTGCAGCGCCAGAGCTGGCCCTGACCTAGTGGCCAGCTGCATCCTGGGGCCTTGGAGGAGGAAGGTGGGAAGCAGCTGAGCTGAGTCTGATGGGGAGGAGTAGGGGAAAGCAGCTGGGATGGTACAGCCCATGCCTACCCCTCAGCTGAGACAGGGGAAATGGGGGTGCTCCTCACCCCAAAGCACCCTCCTACAACAGCCTTCTCTCCACTTGCTGTTCAGCCCTGGTCCCTAGGGCCTGCAGGAACCAGCTAGGCCATGGAATTTGGTGCTGGCCCCTAGGCCCCGACATTGACTGGCAGATTGTCTCCAGACCCTGACATCCCCAGCTCATTCCTGTTACAATGGACTCAAGCCAAGTGCCACCCACGATTGGATGCCAATCTGCATTCATCTAGGGGTGCAGTTGAGACAGAAGCTTCTTCTGGGACTTCTGCAACACTGGCAAGCCCAGGCTGAGTACCTGCGGGAACCCCAAGGTCTATCTGTGTCCCACAGCTTCTAGCACTAATTCCTTGCAGAGCCCTAGAATCCCCTCCCTCCTTCATAGCTATGAATCACTGGGCTAACAAACCATTGCTTTTGTCTTGATGCAGTTTTCAGTAGCACCAGATGCCCATCCTAGCCCGGGACAGTGCATGGCCCGCCTGTATCCTCCATGCCTCAGCCTGGTCCCCTGGCCTTTGCCATCCACTGCGCGTGGGCATCTCTCAGTGTGGGACTGGTGTGGCCAGCTCTCAGTGTGGGACTGGTGTGGGCATCTCTCAGTGTGGGACCAGTGTGGCCAGCTCTCAGGATTTCAGCATGAGCCCAGTTCAATGGCCTCAAGGCCCCAGAGCCTGGAATCCTGTGATGATGGGAGCAGTCCAGTGCTCATTTCATGCTAGCCCAGATGCACGTTTGAAAACACGATCCCCAGAGGGCTTGGAAATCAGACGGCCATGAGCCAAATCCCAAAGCTGGCCCCCCCTTTAAACAAACATCTCATGTCTGACAAGATGGGATGTTTTAGGCCGTCTGCCCTGGGCTTGGGTTCATCTGGGCTCTAGGGGAGGCATCTGTCCTGGCCCTGATTTACCATTAACGCTACAGGGCCTGTGTGGGTCCCCCAGTCCTGCCAAGAGAAGGAGCTGCAGAGTGTGCCCGTCAGAGGATGGGGCAGGGCTGTCACTCCCCATAGGGCACCCTAAACCTTCTCCACCCTGCTCTGGGAACCCCCAACAGGGAGTGAGTATCTTGCCAGGTGGGGCACAGCTGAGAGGCTGAGCAGACGCCTGGAGCCCCATGGGGCAAGCACGGGAGGGAGACATATGGGTCTTGGGGAGGGACAGGCCAAGCTCCTGCTCCAGCACCTTGGCCACCGGCTGCAGGGCGTATAGCAGAGCGAAGGCTAGGGGAGAACTAGCTGTGTATTTGTGTGTGAACTGCTGCATGAGACCCTGCTGGGGAACTGTGCCGTGTGACTGGGCCCCAGGGCCTCCGCTGGGTGCGTGGGACCTGGGGGGTAGTCACAGCTGCGGGGTGCCCATGCCATGCCAATAGGATCAGCTGGCGGTGTGTAGCCAGGGATGTGGTGTGCCAACCATTAGTGGCTAGTCCATGTCAGAGGATAAGAGCCAACTACCGCTGCCGGCACTCAGCACTGCCAGCTGGAGGGGCACTGAGGGCGTGGCCTGGCGGGATGCTGGTTCCTCGGTTGCCATGGCAGGCCACAGCTGGCCTGCGGCAAGGCTGCCTCGATGTCCTGGCCAGGCCCAGGAACCCTGTTGTTGACAACTAGCAGCAGCCAATGTCCTGCTCCCCCCAGCACCTGCCTGCCACATCCGGCCCTTCGAGGGCCAGGGCAGCTGTGGGGAGGAAACTCCTGCTGCCAGCATCCCAGGGGCCAGGGCCAGGAGTCGTTGTTTCAGACCTCAGCCTGCTCCCTGTGTGCTGAAAGAGCACCGCCACCCCTGCCACGCCCAACCTTGGCTGTGGCTCCAAGCTGGGCTTCCAAGCCAGGCGACATCCCCCGTCCCCATGGGTGCTGCGTCGGGGCCTCCAAAACCTTGCTCCACAGCTGGCGGTAGCACGGAGGCACCTGGCCTGGAGCAGGGCCCCTCAGCACTAGGCACTGCTCAGAGAGATGCTCCTTGCCCTGAAGAGTTGGCAGCCCAAGATGAGACAAGAGATGGACGGACAGCCAAGGCAACAAGACTCTGCTGGTCAGCAGGATGGGCAGGGAGCTCAAATCACCTGCTGCCTGACTGGGGCAGCCTAGCAAAGGGGCATTGCAGGAAGGAGTGAGCATTGATCGTTCTGTACAGCACCTGGTGCACTCTGGGTCTGTCCGGCACTGCGAGGCCCCGACATGCCCGTAAGACGTCTGAGCCTTATAAATCGCAACGTGCAACTGGGCTGACTGCAGGCACCCCGGGGCCGGACTGTGTCCAGCCGTCTGGCGACGAGCAGGATTTCACCCACCCAAAAAGGCTTTCCACCCATTGGGGATGTTACCCCAAGGGGTTCAGATGGGGCAAGGCCCCTGCGCTGCCCTGAGATGATGGGGAAACTGACCCGGGGAGATTCCTGCCCTGTTTGCCCAGGAGCTTAGAGAATAGTGGAACTCGGCTGGCACCATTCAGCTACCCCTATCTCAATGGTGGGCGTTGGCACTGGCTCCCACACCCCGCGCTGGCTGCATGTCTGTGGCTCAAGGCCCTGGGCCTGTTGGGGGAGATATGATAGACAAGGGCATGCGCCTCTTTCCCTTGGTTCCCCACCTGGCAGCCTAGTAATTACTGCAGCAGCCCAGACACTCAATGGGTTTGATGCCCTGTACGGCAAGCTGCAACTGGGGGATGGGACAACTGCCCCTGGGTGGAAAGAGCAACCTACAGTGGGCAGTGCCTGAAGCTGCCTTTCCCCTCTACCACTTTGTCAAGTTGTGAGGTAATAGCTTGGGGAGTAGAGCACAGGTCTGGGGCTGCAATTCCTTGGTTCCCATCAAGGCTCTGGGAGGGGAGTGATGTCTATTGCTTGGCAGGGGGCCTTGGAGCCAGCACTCCTTGGTTCTTTCCTCAGCTCTGGGAGGGGATTGGGATCTAGTGGTTAGAGCAGGGTGGCTGGGAGCCAGGATTCCTGGGTTCTCTCTGTGGGCCTCACCCACGAAGCTGTGGTTCATTTCATGCAGGGGTGGTGGCTAACACAGCCCCTGGTCTCCCACAGGTTGGCTCAGGTGGGATCTTGTGACTGGCCAGGCAGCCCCCCGCCCCGCCACACACACAACCAGAGCTCCCAACATGCAATGGTATATCACAAGCTGAGCATCCCAGCAGCAATGCATTGTGGGAGCTTGATGCAACCATAGAGGTGGCCGCCCATGAATGCCCTGTGATTGGCTCCTGTGGGCAGAACAGGCTATCCCCCGAGGAGCAAAGAAGGTGCCCTGATACTGTCACACACCAAATCCACCCCTCACTCTGCCACGGACTCAGCCGCACCCACGGACACCTTGGCAAACCAGCAGCATCAGAGCTCCAAGCAGGCCCTTGTTCAAGGGCAATGTGCTTGGGTGCCCAGTGACTGGAGGCCAGGAAGGGCACCCGGGGTGTCGCAGGAGCAGAAGGAGGGGAGTGTGGCCTAGGAGTCAAAACATGACAGAGCGTTTCAGGGCGCCAGGCTTCCCATCCTGGCTCTGCCACTGTGCCTTGTGCGAGCCATTTTATGCCCAGTGCCCTAGTTTCCCCAAATGTACAATGGTGCTAACAATAGCCAGTGCTGGGGGGAAGCAAAAGCCACAGATGCCCTGCCCTCCAGACTGGAGAAGACAGAGTGGCCGGGGAACCCCCTTTCAGAGCCAGCCCGGCTCTGCCTCATCAGGACAGTGATGCATCCCAGTGTTGGGTTGTGCCCCACATTGCCACCAACCTGCCATCAGGCCTTGGCCACATCCCCTTCCCTCTTGGTGTCTCAGTTTCCCCTCCCACTCTTTAGCCAGTCAGGCTGGGAGTGGGAGCACAGGTAGCCCTCGCTCTCTGTTGCAGGGAAGGTAACCCCAAGTGGAGATCTCTGGGAGCCTGACTGGGGGAGACAGGAACCCTTGGAGGGGACTAGGAGCCAGAGAGCGGAGGAGGTCCTGGGCACTGGGTCCAGCAGGTGGCTGGGTGAGGAAGATAGGCCAGGGGAATTAGGGTGAGTAGGGGTGTTGCTGAGCCCTGTTCCACAGGAGCCGTCTTGTCCTGTCTGGGCCAGGGAAGGGTTGCCAGAGTGGCCAGGTCCCCTGCACCTGCCTACCCCAATGCTGGGAAGTTCCCAGTTCCAAACCTCCAGTTTCCATAGTGAGGGTTGTCAGGGAAACAGTGCCATCTCCAGAGCGACTGTGCACTCTACTTTCCCTTTCCAAGGGCAAGCTGAAAATAGGAGCTGTGGATGGACAAGGGCAGGCCACCGGGATGATGGAGGGACTGGGTCCGGGCAGGCTATTTCTCTCTGCCCCATGCTGAGCCTGTGGAACTAGCTCCGTTCAAAAGGCAACAGGTCCGATTCTCCGCTGGCAGCCCTGCCCTGGCGCTGCTCCATGGCCCTGCTGGGGTCCCAAGGGGTGTACCGATTCCAGGCTGCGCAAGTCACCAGGGGCATCAGTGCAGATGACCAGTGCCAAAACCTCCCCTGGCAGATGGGGACAGCAACCAAATCAGCATTGCACGCTACCCACTAGGCCATGCTCCCAACCCTGAGGGAGGCACATCTAGGGTTCCCCTAAGCGTAGGAGCTGTGTGTCTTGGCTTCTTCCCCACAGAGGAGACACTTCCACCCCATTGGACAGCTGGCAAATGGACCCACAAAGCACTTTAGGGATTTCAGGGGGGTCAGCCAACTAAAATACTACCAAGAAACTGGGCCCAGCTTGGGTTATGCTGGAGTGTCACTTGTTGGTTTATATACTATCTAGGCCAGGCCTAGGACAGCAATGGTCACAAACAGCACCCCCTACTCTGGGATGGGTGAAAACTCTGCATGACATCTCTATATACCTGTGGCCTTGTCCAGTCCCACACCTTCATTTGCTGAGCCTCCCTAGGAAAGGCAAAATCACCCCTATTTTAAGCTGGGGAAACCGAAGCATGGAGCAGGGCCAGGTCTTGCCTGCGGGTCATGCAGTGAATAGATCAGAGCCCAGATCTCCAACTCTGATCAGATCACAGGAGCCAAGTCAGAGGGTTCAAGGCCCAATGGGATCTAGATCATCCAATCAGACCACCTGTTTCAGAGACAGGCACACCCAGCCCACATCCTGACAACTGGCATGAGACAATGGCTTCCAGCCCACAGGAGCCTTCTGCTACAGCAGAGAATTGGGGGGCCCCAGATATGCAGTGGCCCTGCAGGTGGGCCAGGGAAGGATTCAGTGAGACACACCCAGCGAACCATGGCAAGTGACCCATCACCCACATGGCAGAGTAAGGTGAGACCTGGCTGAGCTGGGGGAAATTCCTTCCCGCCTCTCCCGTTTCTGACTGGTGAGACCCTGAGCTGGAGCAAGCCAGCTCAGTGCCCACCACAGACAACATCACCTACTGAACATTCTTGGGAAGGTGGGATCGGAGGCTTGAGCTGCATGTGGCTCTGCAGGGAATTGACGTCCCACCCTCAGCTCCCCAATATGCCTCACATCTTCAGCATGGCTGGGCTCCAGTCTGGCCCTCCTTATGTGGGGAGCTGATCATAGGGTGCTCTGTGCTGCATGGCAAAGGCAGCCCACAAGCCCTTGGCTGGAAAGTGAAGCTGGAGGAATTCCAATTAAAAATGAGGTGCAAACTTTTCACTGTGAGGGTAAATACCCCCTGAGTCAACCCCCCAAGGGGCAGGGTAGATTCTCTGCCCCTGGCCTCAGTAAATCAAGACAAACTGGTTTTTCTGCTCTAGGAATGATTGTGGGGTAACTCTCCGGCCTGGGTCATACAAGGCGTCAGACCAGATGATCAGTGGTGGCTTCCGGCCCAGGAATCTATTAACTGTGCTGGCAGATCCGGAAGCAGAGCCTTTTAGCAGCTTGTCCATAAACCCACCAGCAGGCAGCACAGGCAGCCCTTCAACACCCCCTGGTGGGGCTCACACTGTCAGCCCTGCAACCCCTGGGTTCGAAGCCTGCTGGCAGCCACAGTGAGGTGAAGGACACTGGTGTGGCATGAGTGGGGCTGAGCCGTGGTTCTTCACAGGGACAGGGTCCGGCCAAGGAGGCCCCCATGTGACCCGGGGATCCCAGATCTCACACACCTCTTCACAAGCACCAGAGATTTCTAATGGCTGGTCTGGGGAGCAAAGCTAGAGATAGGCACCAGAAGGGTGGCACGAGGTGGCTTTTGGAAGTGGTAGGAGGATCTTGCCAACAAGGCATGAGTCAGAAGAGACCCTGCGCTACCAGGAGCAAAATGGGCTGTCTCAGGCCCAACGGCAAAGCTGAGCTGAGTCAGAGGAGGGGGAAAGATATGGTGCTGGCCACAGCTGCCTCTTGGCCCTTATCCCCAGCTCCAAGCCAACTTGGCTGCCAGCAGGCTCTAATCTCAGGGACTGAATGCCTCTACCCCCCCCCCCCCCCGCTGCCGCAATAGGAACAGGGCATCCCATGCTATTTTTGTGAAACCAGTGTGCCTCAGTTTCCCTCATTACCTAGCAGGAGTCTCTGCTCTCAGGGCAGACTAGGAGACAGCTGGGAAGGGTGCCTAGCAAGGCCTTACCCCCATGGCAGGGGACATTGATCCTGGCAATCAAGGACCAGAGCTGCCCCCGCCCCAGTGTGGGGACAAAGGCCTGAGGGGAGCAAAGTGGGAATTAAGAGTTGGCTGTGGGAACTTGTCAGGTCCCCTGAACAGGGACAAAAGAAGGACAGGGGGCTGGGGACTTAGGGCTGGAGACTTTATTCCAGGCTACCTGAGGACTCCCCATGCTGCATTCATTGGGCAACCAGGCCTGTCTGTCCCTGCAGACTCTGGCAGAGAGGTGCCTGGTGTCTCACTTTCAGACCAGGCTCCCTTGGAAACTGCCTCAGCGGGGCCCATGGCGCTGGTGGCCCAGGGTCCAACCTGAAGTGAGGATGAAGCTGCAGCCCTTGCCCTGGAGGAAGAGTGAAGATGACCCTTGGGGACCTGGGTCGCTGAATGGGGCTTCCCAGGGGCTGTTCCTAAACTGGGGCCCTAGCCCCACTCCTGGGGCTCCACCGTGGGTGCAGAGACCACCTGACCCCAACAAGCAGGACAGACACTCCCCCACCCCATAGCCCCTGCCTGAACCAGGACCAACATGTGGACGGAGGGAGCAGCCCCTGAACACAGCCTGGTGCATCGTGCTCCCCTCCAAAGCCCTTTCTGGATGCGCCTCACTCACCGCTGCCCCCCAGCAGATCAGCCTGGCAACTCCCCCAAGTGCCTATGGAGGCTCCTTCTCCCCACTCAGCCACTTCCTTGCCTCGTGCAGCTGAGACCCACCTCCAGGGGCACCATTCACCTGTCGCCCCCAACTGGTCATGCCAGGGCTTTAGGAAGCAGCTGTAGGGCATAGGATGAGTGTGAAGAGCCCAGACTCCTGGCACTTCCCACTGACGGGGCGAGGTGACGCATACCTGCCTTTCTCCCTGTGTTTCAGTGGGGCCCAGCAGCAGGGCCAGGTGAGCACACGGCGGCCCAGAGACAGACCCCGGGCTGCAGCAATGCCTGCCAAAGGCAGCAAAGCCATGCCAGCTGCACCCTGTCAGAGCCAGTCAAGGGGCTGAGGCCTGAGGTCTGGGCAGCGCAGCTGGTGAAAGGATAAATGAGCTGCAGCCAAGTGCCCCATGCCCAGGAGCGCTATGGAGACAGGCAGTGGAGCAGTCAGGGTGCAGCTAGCTGGCTCGGTGGTATCCGCACACTCCGAGTTCCAGCAGCAGCAGCTGGGGCAGGCCTCCACCCCAG
The DNA here is from genome assembly GCA_007922175.1 of Pelusios castaneus. NCBI lineage: Eukaryota > Metazoa > Chordata > Testudines > Pelomedusidae > Pelusios > Pelusios castaneus. Next base: position 12,643,023 of record ML685810.1, read on the forward strand.
AAGCAGCTGCCTCACTACAGGGGAGAAGGCAGAAAGGAGAGCGACATCAGCCCCCTGCCCCAGAGACTGCCCAAGGATGGAGGCCAGGCTCCTAGAGCAACGATCCCCAATCTTTTTACCCCATGCTCCCTCTTACCCGCCCCGTCTCCCCCCCCAAACGACGCCTCAGACACTCCCTGAACCATTAAACAAGTTCTGGACTTCAAGAGGCTATTTATAAAGGAGGCAGGTCAGGCCCAGGGGGGTTAGGGTAGGAGACAGCCCTCCGCAGGGTGGGGGACTAGGGTGAGAGACAGCCCCCGTGGGGAGCCCAGCCAGCTGGGAATCAAGTAACAGAACCAACATGTTTTCCCAGGAGAGCACCCAGCCTGTGGAGTTGCTGGGCCCAATAGAGGTCACCGTGCACGTGGGGAGGGGGTCGGGCTCTGCGCCTAGCTGCCTTCGCTGCTGCTGTCCTCATCTAGGGGTGCTGTGCCCCGCTCCGGGCCCATCTCCTGGTAGCCTAGGACGCGTCGGTTGGCTTGGAGCAGGTGCTGCTGCTGCCTGAAGTAGACTTTTAGGGCGCCCTTGATAGCCACGAAGGTGATGCCACCCTGTGGAGGAGATGAAGCCAACTGCTGGGCCAGATCTATGGCTCTAGGCATCCCCCAAGCAGCACAGCCCCTCAGCCAGACCCCTTCCTCCCTCCCTCCCTCGCTCCCCACTGAGCACTGGGGCCAGGCCCTGGGCTCCCCCATCCCCCGTTCTGCTGGTGCCCATTGCTCCCGATCAAAAGCCCCTTGACATTCCTGCCCTGAGTCCGTCCCCCTGCCACAAACACACACACTCTGCCATTACCCATCACTCCCAACCCACAGCCCCTTTATCCCAATCCTGGGCTCCCCATACCTGAGCTGTACCAATGCCCCTCACTCCTGACCCACAGCCCAGCGATCCCACATGCACAGGGTGGCCAGGACAGGCAGCCTGTCATTTCCGTGGCAGCTGGCAGAAGTGGCCCTGGATGACACAGCCACTGAGGTTTCCAAGCTTTGACTTGCTGGGCATGGGGTTTCATGGCCACCAGCCTCCATGCCGGAGATGTGGCTCAGGCACCCACCCGCTACCAGGGAAGAGCTCACCCCTGCCCAGGATGGTGCCAGAAGCTCTGGGACCAGGCCCCGCCCTGGACTCACCAGGATGGTTTGCTGAAGACTGGAGTCTACCCGCCGGAACAGGAGTCTACCCACCAGGCTAGCGACGGTGGGGAACACCAAGGCCCCACACAGCGTGCGTGAGAGAGACAGGTGGTCGCTCGGGTGGTGGGATTCGGCCAGCGGCCCCTGGGGCACCGAGTGCCCAATCCCTGGGGAAACCGAGGAGAGAAGGAGAAACTGAGGTAGTCATCAGTCATTCCCACCCTGTGGGGAGGGGGCAGCTCAGACCTGAACTGCCCCGCTCACAGTCCCCACCCCCCAAGATGCCACCCACCTGGCATCAGGGCCTGCAGGGCCTGCAGTTTGGCACAGTGCTTCCGCCAGACACGCAGCACATAGTCCTCCCAGCGGATCATTCTGCCCAGCACCAGTGCGACGGGGATGGTGGGCAATCCCATGAGCAGAAAGAGGGGGTCGGCTCGCTCCATCACGTCCAGTCCCTTCTTATGGCCAACCACCTGCGGCCGGAGAGGAAGCAGCTCAGTGCCCAGGCCTGGCCTTGCCTAGAGAAGGCCAGACGTACCCCTGCAGCATGACACCAAGTCACCTGCCCAGGCCAGGGGCACCGGGCGATTCAGATCTACAAACAGCATCGGTTCCCTCCCGCCCCCTGTCACCTGAAGGACCCCTGCTGCACTCCCCTCCGCAACATTACCTGCATCACTGTGACAGCACCATAGGTGACGGCTGACCAGTAAACCGTGCCCACCACGATGCCAGCCATGGCGAAGGGACTCACTCTCGATAGGACCCGGTCCACCTGATGGAGGAAATACACCAGGGGCCCTGTGGGGAGATCAGTCACTCAAGCCAGGCCACCCCTCGGGCCACACTGTCTGCTGAGGAGACTCCAGGCCAGCCCATGGGAACGAGGACTGCCCTCGGCCACGCCAGACAGCATCCCAACCCTCCCCGCCCGGGGATGCTACTGGCCACAAAGGCTAGTGGGTACAGCACCAGGTCAGGAGCCAAGGCGGTGCCCGGGGCACTGTGCCATCTCAGTACTGGAGGCAAATCATCCCCAGAGACCCCCTTTCTTTGCCTGGCATTAATCCCTTCACACCCAGTCTGGCCCCATCAACCCCATGCCCCTAGAGTTAGACCCCTCCCCACCACCAGGAACCAGAGGGGCTGAGACACCTAAGTTGGGCTAGCCTAGCTGGGTCCCCGCCTGTGCTCACCCAGCCTGGGGAAGACAATGTGGTACTCAGTGCCGCACTGGGGGCAGCTGACACTGCCCGCGCCGTTGCCCTTCTGCTTCTCGTCCAGCCAGCGCTGCAGGCAGGCCTGGTGGATCCATTTGGTGGAGCCTTTGCAGCGGCAGGGACTGACCCACTCGGCTATCTGGTCGTCGTGTTCAGTGGCGAAGCAGACCCAGCAGTGCCTGGCAAAGAGCAGGGTTGTGTCAGGGTCCAGGGGCAGGGCTGGCCCAAGGGTTTTGGGCACCCCTTCCCCCACATGTTATAAGAGATCACATATGTAAAAGTTCTCTTCCACCTAACTTGGCGCCCTAGGAGACCACCTAGTTCACCTATATGGTCGGACGGGCCCTGCCGGGGGTTCCCCCAGATAGATGCCACCACCGGTGGTTCGGGGCGAATGTCTGCCCAGCGCCTCCGCCACACTTCCGCCGGCGCCGGGGTGTCACTAGGGGACCATGTACCCCTTGGCTGCCAGGCCCCCACAGTCCCCAGCCCCCTTCCTACCTGTCGCCTGCCCCGGAACTCAGCCAAAGGGGGCGCTGGGCCGGGTGTGGGAGAGGGGAACCCCCGGGCCATGCTGGCGGGGAGAACTCGGGGCCTTCCGCACGGAGATCGGGGCGGGCCGGCTCCTGGTGCGGGATCGACCTGGCTCGGCTGCAGCCCGGCTGTGTGGAAGTCTAGTCCGGGCCGAGCCCAGCACTCACCTCTCCTCGGCCGGCTCGTCCATGGCGGCAGGCCCCGATCACACCCCCCAGGGCGGGCCCGGCTAGTCAGCAGCGATTCGCGGAGCCCGGCCCCCTGCGCCGGCCTCAGGCTGGAACCGTACGGCTCGGCTCGGCCCGATCCGCCTTCTGCTCCAAGCCCTGCCTGTCGGGCAACCTAACCCGCCTCGCCCCGGGCCCAGTCGGGTTCCGTTTCCGCGGCCGGCTCCATGGCCGGGGCATTGCGCCCCAAAGTGCGGCCCGGGGGGCTGGATCGGGGCTTGGCGCAGAGTTGTGGGGAGAGGGCTGTGGGACGCGGCCTGTCTGGAAGCCCCTAAGGGGGCCGATTCCAGCTCTTCCGTGGGGGCTCCCTGTGGAGAGCCTCAGGTTCCGTGTGGGTGCATTTGGGATGGGGAAACTGAGGCACAGAGCATGGGTGGGAGGATGCGGCCTGACCAAGGTTGCCCAGCATGTGAGGTGGCAGCGTGGAACTGAACCCAGCGCTCCTCAGGTCTGTGCTGGGCTCTACCCGTCAGGCCGCACTGCCTCCCAACAGACAGAGATGTCACCGCCACCATTTGTATAGCAGGCTGCAAGCAACGCAGGGGCCTGCTGGTGTCAGCAGGAGCTGTCCTGCCTGTCTGAGAGGCATGGCACACAGATCCTGAGACGCGGCCTTCCCCCCACCCAAACTTCTGCAGCCCCCGCTTGTCATCCCAAACCCACATCATCACATCAGCCACCCATCAGCACTCGATTTGGGGACCCCATCATGGATACCACCAACAACGCTGAACTGTCCCTCAGCAAATGGTCCTCAAAGACATCCTCCAGTCCCCCGTTAGTGCAGCACCGGGCTGCAAATTCAGAACAGAGCGTCCTGCGTCTGCCACCTTCACAAGCCCAGGAAGAATCTGGCTCAGGCTACTGGCCAAGGTAGCGGGTGCCAAAAAAGTGCCAGGCAGGTCTGCAGGATTTCTAAAAAAAAATTGGTGAAAACCTGATGAGCTGTGGAGGATATTATGGGATGGAGAAAGGTGTACGCTGGGAACTTGCCCATGAGGTCCCATAACCTGTCCTATCTATCCCAGAATGCTCTGCAAAACTGTCTCTGCTTATGCTCTGATCCTGCAAACTGCTCTGCACAAAGGTTCGCTCACTCAGAGCAGCTTGCAGGACCAAGGCTGTACTTTGCCTGTTAAACTACCAGGCGAGGAGTGCTGCAGGCTCCATGGGTTGTCAGGTGATCTCTTTTTTGGGGAAAAAGGACATGTGGACCTGCTCTGCAGAGCTGTCTGGGATGAGGAATCAGAGAAATAATAGAAGAGAGACAGGCAGTCCTGTTGCCAGTGCTCAAAAGTACCTGGAGCAAAGAAATAAACTCTAAGATTAACCCTCACATACGTGCCCACCCAGAAAACAAACATGACCTGGCCAGTGTTCCCGGTCTCTGCCCTTTGGCAGAATGCACTAGAACAGCAGATTATATTTTCATAGGTTCCAGAGGGGTAGCCATGTTAGGCTAGCTCAGCCAAACAAACAAGGAGTCCTGTGGCACTTTTAAAGACCAACAAATTTACTTATTTAATGAGCTTTCATGGGAGAAAATCTCACTTCGTCAGACGCTTTGAAGATGGGGAATTTACAGAATTGGAGGAAATTAAATACAGGGAAATGTATGACACAGGATCAGGACAGGCTGTAACAGCAAATCAGAATAGGTGTTGAGATTCAAATCCTGGGGAACAGCACATAGAAGAAGGTGAGGTCAAATCACCTGTTGTAATGAGAATAAAATCTATAGTCCCTGTTTAACCCTGAGGCAATGGAGCAGAATTTACATATAAGTTCTAATTCTGCAGTTTCTCTTTGAAGCTGTGATTTGTTATTCATTGGTACTGGGTCCCGACCCATAGTTTGAAAACCACTGGATTTAAGGTTCATAGATATAATAAAGTAGCTACAACGCAAGAGTTGCCTGGAGGCCACATCCTGCATGAAACAGAGGTGTAGCCAGAATGATTCTTTGACAGGACCTGTAGTTAACGCGAGTGGGCACAAACTTTGTGTCACAAGTAAAATGGGCTGATAAAAATGCAGGATGAATTGATTAAAATCTGATGGGGTGAGCCTGCTTTCAAAGTGGTTGGGCCATGCCCACCAAATCCCACCCATAGCTATGCCTCTGGCATGAGAGCTAAGCATACATATATTCGGGACCATTTTACCTAGATAAATAATCATAACTTACATATGCACTTATTCCAAAGGGGTAGCCATGTTAGTCTATTGTAGAAAGACAACAGAGTCCTGTGGCACTTTTAAACAAACTTCACAAGTACACCATAAAACCCACCAAAGGAGCCAAAAATAACAATAGGTGTGAAGAGCATACTGTCTGGAACCATCTGGAAGGGAGGTGGATATGTCATTAATATGCACAAATCTACCAGCCTATAGAATAAGTGTACCTCAGTAATTGGTGGGTTAAAAAGCCAAGTTGGGATATAGGAGTACCCATATTATTTAGGGTATAAGACGAGAAAACCACACCAGGTTGCGATCATCATCAACTGCTTCTTCCTTAAGCTTCTTTTAGTTAGTGCTTGCTAGAATCTTTGTCCTTAGTGTACACTTAGCATTACTTATAACTCTTAGCTCTCCAGCAAAGCCAAGCCTTTCACCAGGGTGAAACACAGTGGTGGGAGTCTAACCAAGCATAGCACTGTGCATGGCTGCTTCGGGTGGGAGGTAGAGAAGTGCAGGGGAGGCTGGCTTTGCTCAGCCCTTTGCAAATGATTTGCTTTACTGCAGTGCCTAGGTCTGGCTAGGTGCAGGCCTCCTTGTTGCTGGGTGCTGTACAAAACAAGGCCACCCTACCCCAGCACCCCTGCTCCTGGGGGGGGGAGGGTGGCTGCATTTAGGGTTATAGACTTTCAGGCCAGTGGGACTGTCCTGTCCTGTTTCCCCCCCATCCATCCAGAGCCCCCTTTAGCCCAGCCACCCTCAGCTTGGTGCCAGCCTGGCCCAACTAAGGCAAAGAGATCCAGCCTCACAAAGTGCAGGAGTCAAGTTCCAAAGGGGTAGCCGTGTTAGTCTATCTAGAAAAACAACAGAGTCCTGTGGCACTTTTAAAGACTAACAGATTTATTTATCACATCAGCTTTCATGGGAGAAAATACCCATATCCATAATACAATGTGGTGTGGATGGGTAGCTCGTGACATTCACAGGCGTGTATGGGGGGATAGAGGTGGAGCAGGGTGAGGCGCAGCTGCACATGCGCCTTTCTCCCTCCAGGCCGGGGTGGGGGGAAACAGAGTACTGTCCCTTTAAGAACAGAGTCGTGACATCATCCCCTCGGCGCCGGGCAAGCAAGCTTGGTGCGGAAGGCCCGCCCCCGCAGTCGCGCCTCATTGGACGGCTGTCAAATCCTTCTCCCCGCCCCTCCTGCGGCTGCCTTCGGTTTCCGCCTGTCACTCGGGCCCGAGGGAGGCGCCGATTGGCTGGGTGGGGCCCCGCCCCGTCCACGGCTCCCGAGGGCCGGTTCGGCTGCGCTGTGCAGGGCGGGTGGTTGATCGCGGGTCGAGTGTGACTGAACCGAGCCCGGAGCCGCGTCCCTGCCGGCCTCGCCTCGCCCCGCCCCGCCCCGGCCGGCCATGGAGGCCTACGGCGTCATCGCCAACCAGCCCGTCGTCATAGACAACGTGAGCCGGGGGGAGAGGGAGCTGGTTTGGGGAGCAGGCTGAGCTGGGCTGGGGGGCAGGACTAGTGGGGGTGGGGCAGGCGGGGCAGGCTGCGTTCGGCTGACTTGGGCTAGCCTGGGGGCGGGGCCGGTGAAGCAGGCTGGGTTGGTGGGTGGTTTGGGGGGCTGGCGGGCATAGGGCAGGCTGGGCTAAGGGCGCAGGGCGGGGTCATTGTCACTGCGGAAGGAGAATCCTGGTGTGTTGGAAACGTTCCCACCCTGGGCTGCGGAGCTGCCACTGCCCTGGACAGGTGCCCACCCCACCATAGCTGTCATCTTGCTTGCTGTGGGGATCACTGATGCTCTGGGGCAGGGAGCACATCCAAAGATGTGGTAGGCACCTGGTGCAGGTGCTGCTGCGGTGGAAGGGGTAGTGGAGAAATTTTCCCCAGTGCACAGTGGTGTTGGGTGCGCCGGGCCTGCTGCATGTCTGAAATCCCACCCTGAAGCACTGTGTGTTGCTCACAAATCTCTGCCTGCTTTGCTGCTGGATGCAGAGGTGAAGGCCACTTCCCATCCTGCCCTGACAGCACGTCAGTGAGTTGGGGATCTCTTGTCTCCAGGAGCCTGGTTTACAGTGAGCTGGATGCCCCCTCGCATACAGCGCCTTACATGGAAAGGCGTCCTTCCTGTGTCTGTGCCCAGAGCAACATACTGCTTTTAACGAGAGAAGACACTTTCCAATGTCTCCATGTTGAGGCCCCCAGGCCACACTCCTGCTCGCTTCTCAGAACACCCCAGTCCATAGATCTCCAGCAGCCCTCAGCCTCACTGGGGAAGCCAGGATCATGCACTTTCTGTCCATGCTGCTCCCACTGGCATCAGCCTCTGAACTGTGGCAGTGAAATACCCTTCTCTCCGTCACATCAGACCTCCGGGTACATCTCCTTACTGCTGAGTAGTTAACCAAGTTTTCCGTCCCTTTCTTTCCTATATGGAGACTCTCACTTCTGTGTGGTTGTTACTTTGGCTCGTAACCTTCCTCCTCTCTTCTTGAATTGCCTCTGCTTCCCCTTTCTCCTAGCTGCTGTTTGCCGGGCTTGCCTCATTGTTCCCGCCCACGTGCCCTCTTCTAGAGCTGTGCTAGTTGGAATCTCTGGGCAGGTTTTCAGGTGTGGAACTTGGCTAGGAAAACCCTTCTGGGCTTTCAGAGCAGCTGTTTCCGCTTCCGAATCCAAGTCCTGGTAGAGCTGGAGTTCTGGAGGCCCATCTGTCTGTGGCTTTGGAGAAGCTTTCCTGAGATCCCCTCCGTCTGTGGAGCCAAGTCTGTGGGTTGCAACGCACCAGATGTTCAGATCCAGCGAAGCATTGTCAGCAACGGAGCTGTGGCTGATTTCTCTGGGCTTCTCTAACACCTATTAGCTGCAAGGCGGAATGGTGATGATGCCTATATCTAGCAAGCTCCCACGTGTCATACAATGTTCTCAGCGTCTCAATGGCATATAGCTGGGGGTGAAGATTTCCATGACTGTAGGATAAGACCTGCCTGCTTTTTCCTTGGTGTGTGACAGCAGGGACATGGAGCAGGCTAGGTCTGGGGCACTGGTGCCTTGTTTTCTTTGGAAGTGTGGCTTTCCGTGTGGTCCTGGGCACAGAAGGTGCCAGGCAACTGGATTTGCAATGGGTGTGTGTAATGCTGGTGCAGGGAAAAGGTGTGGCTGTGAAGTGTCTTGCTTGCTTATGCTGTGAATCATTTGTAATGGGGTAAAGAGACGCTAGCAAGCCAGAGATGGATTTTGGAGCTGTTCCTGGCAGGCTGGCAGAGCAGAGGTGAACTGCCAGGGGCTGATATGTTTACAGCGGGGTTTTCAGTGGCTGCTGCTGAGATGCAGTGTTTAGCTTACCCTCGGGATTTAAAGGGTGTTTTAGCACAGGCCTGACTCCCTGGCCACGTGCTGTGGGATGTGTCTTGCTCCAGGCAGAGAGGAGTGCAGCCAGCGTTCTGTTTGAGGCAGCAGGAAACCTCTTTCTTTAACCAGCTCCCCTGTGGGGAGCCCCTCTGCGGGGCAGAGATGGGCTTGTTCACGGTTTACTCTGTCACTGAAAAGAATGAAATAAATGCAGGTTTAAAACAACCATCAGGCTGTATTTCTTCACACAACTCACAGTCAGGCTGGGGACCAGGAGACAGTGTGTAGGTCAAAACTACAACTGCGTTCAAAAGGAAATAGAGACGTTCCTGGAGGATAGGTCCAGTGATAGCTAGTAGCCAAGATGGGCAGGGATGTAACCCCATGTTGTGGGTGTCCCCGGCCTCTGACTGCCTCTGAAAAAGGGAGCGGCTGATGGGATGGGTCACTTGATAATAGCTTGTTCTGTTCATTCCCTCTGAAGCACCTGGCAGAAGACAGGACCCTGGGCTAGATGGACCATTGGTCTGACCCTGTCTGGCAATTCTTGTGCCTAGGAGGCTTCTACTTCTGGCTCCACGTGACCTTGGCCATGTTGCTTACTCTCGGTGCCTCAGTTTCCCCACCTAGGATGTGAGAATAGTGACCCTGCCCCACCAGCTGGGGAAACACTTTGCTGGAGTGGCTGGCACAGCAGAGGTAGAAGGAATGTTGCCGTGCCCCTGAGTGGGGCTACTGCCCTTCAGACTCATGGTCATCATCAACAACGCAAGCCAGGCCCAGCTCAGGGACAAACTGAGGTTGACTGAGCATCCCTCAGAGTGTATCTGTTTAGCTAGTGGCTTTTAAACAAGCGTTTGGATTGGCTGGAGAACTGTGACTTTCATTGGCTGCATCTGGCTCCTTATCGCTATCCTGGCTGGGGCTCTCTGCTTGGCCCTGCTTGCTCGCTCACTCCCATGGTGCAGCTGGCTCCCGGAGCTGTCCCCCATCATCCTGGCTGCCATCTGTGCTCTGTTTCCTGAACCCCTTCATTGTCTGATCTCTTCCTTGTCCTCCAGCAGGAGATACTCAGGGGACAGGGAAGGGATTGAGCGCTTTGCAGACCGGATTTCGGGTAGAGAGAGACCTGTATGGTTTAGACTAGAGATTACAAGGAAAACGCAGCTGTAGTTTCTAGTCCCTTTCACTTGCTTTTTTTTTGTCTGCATCTTAGGCCCTGTTAAATAGAGATCATTTGGCTTTTCCCATGCACACAGCTAAGGGCCACAAGCAAAGGGGAGCATTGGGCTAAGTACCCAGGCTTGCAGGAGACAAGGGACTGGGCACACCAATGTGTTGCCAGTGGCTGGGGGGGAGTTTTCCTGGGTGAGTGCAGCCAGGGCTCCCTCCCGCTGGGAGTCACCTCAGGGAGCCCCAAAAAGCATTGCAGTCAGTGACCCAGTTGCTGCTCTTGTCCCTGAACCATGGAAGGAAAACCAACCAGGAGCAGAAGGGAAACTTACAAATCCATTTCTCTCTCCTCAGCTGAGCAGGGTGGAGGGAAAGCAGGGTTGGAGAAACAGATGGTTAGCTTCAGCCTTAATGATCAGAGCTTCTGTTGGGCTCTGACCCATCTTGGCTTCCATCACTGGCGTGGCGAAGCGCTTCAGATCCCTAATGTATTTGTCCTCACCCACCTGGGAAGTAGGGCCGGCATCCGTGAAACTGACCCGGGAGAATAAAGGGCTTGGTCAGAGATGCACAGGGAGTCTCAGATTTGGGCCAGGCAAGCACACTGACCACCAGGCCGTCCTTTCTAAATGTGGGGGTCTCATCCCGGGTGTCCCCGTCAGAGGCCTGCTAACCCTGTGTTGACTGAACTGGGAAATGGACAGGGTTTAGTAACAGCTGTTTGGTTTTTCCCCCAGGGTTCAGGGGTCGTCAAGGCTGGTTTTGCTGGTGATCAGATCCCGAAATACTGCTTCCCAAACTAGTGAGTGTCTTTGCCTGGTTGGGAGGGCTGTGGGACTCCCATTGCCAGCGTCCATATCTTATCCCTACACCAGCGAGTGTGCAAAGCACGAAGGATGGTGAAGTCATACCAGCAACTTCAGGGAAGTCCCTGGGAGCAGCATCAAGGCCTGAAACTCAGGGGGGGTGGCTTCCTAGCTCGGGGAGGGCTCTTTCTGGGCTGAGTTGGAGAGAACTTCTTTTACAGCATCTCCACTACGGGCCTTGAGCTCCACCCTCTTGGGCCAGCTGAGCCTCAGGACTGATGCTGCCCACCCGGGGCTGGGTCAGATCGGGGACCTTGCAAAGGAAGCTGCCTGCCCTCAGCTGCCTGGCCCAAAACTCGGCATGCTGCCTTTTCAGCAGGCCCTGCCAGCCAGGGGGCTGTGCCCAGAGCCCTGGTGTGGTGAAGGACGGGGTCTCCTCTCCTCCCACTGTAACTAAATACTGGAAACCTCCCTTGCCAGGCTCTGCTGCCATTGGAGGAGACGAGCTGACATGGGGACAAAGGCCATCATGGGGTTTCCAGGATCCCTTGCCTGGAGGCAGAGGCAGAGTGCCCCTGAAGGCAGGAGCCAGCCGGGGGAGGTTAAGAGAGCCGGGCAGGCTCACCCACCTATGCGTGGGTGTTGTCATCAGGCTGGTCTGGCCTTGGCGAGCGATTGATGCCTGAAATCAGTCCCCTCCTAGGCCAGGGCTTGTCTATTCCACCCCCTGCTCTGTCCCATCCTGGCCAGTCTGCCCCCCAGAGTCGGGGGTAGGATCTGTCGGCCCCTAGTCTCTCTGCCCCCTCAGTTTGACAGCAGAGCCCATCTTCCCATGCGGCAGGTGGGGGTTCTCTGCTCTCTGGCACCTTGTGACCAAGGCTAACAGGGGGCTGGGTGAGCTGCAGCCCCATTAACTGGTTCTCTCTCTCTCTCATCAGTGTGGGGCGCCCAAAGCATGTCCGGGTCATGGCAGGGGCGCTAGAGGGAGATCTCTTCATCGGCCCCAAAGCAGAGGTAATACTGCATCCCAGTCTACTCCAGCTTCTTGGGGGTTTTCGTCCCCCACTTGTCTTCCAGCCTGGGCTGATTCTAGGGCAGAAGCCTGGCTGGGTGGGGCAGATCTCCAGCTTCAGGAAGCTTCCAGCTTGACAAACACAGCAGAAGTTGGGTGTTGCCAGATGCATTGTGGGAACTGGGCAGACTCAGTCAGGAGCTGAGCCAGTGGACAGGACCTGGCTGGGGCCATCTTGCAGAGCCAGCCTCCCTTCCCCTGCAGCCTCCACCCAGGCGTGATGTCTCCCAGGCTGGGGCAGGACTGGTGTCCCTTAGCAGTCTCATGCTGCTGTCATGGGGCAGAGTGACAGTTCAGCATCAGTGTGGAGGAGGGGGTTCTGCGCTGCCAGCCACTCCAAGTTTGTTGTGTCCCTCTGTCGACAGGAGCACCGGGGCCTGCTGTCCATCCGCTACCCCATGGAGCACGGCATCATCCGTGACTGGAACGACATGGAGCGGATCTGGCAGTACGTATACTCCAAGGACCAGCTGCAGACCTTCTCCGAAGAGGTAAGAGGGCTGGCGGTCTCCTCCATCCCAGCTGGGGGCTCTGGGACGGATACAGCTTGTGCGACTGCAGCTGGGCTGAGGCCTGATGTGCGAGACCTTTCCTGCCTGGGGCTGGACGGAGATTGTCCCAGGAACCTGAACTGAACCTGAGGGAAGTGCTGGGGTATACACAGGGCTGTCCCTTGGGGGTAGCGGGGCCCTGGGCCAATTGGCCTAGGCCGGGCCCTGCCCCACCCCCCCATGCTGCAGGGGAGCATGGTGGGCCAACTGGCCTGCTCCACCCACCAGGGAACTGGCCCCAGAGGCCGAGGCTGCCGGCGGGGGAAGCCCGGCTTCGACCTGGGAGGCTGAGACTGCTGGTGGGGGGAGTGGGAGCCAGCCCTGGCCCCAGCCTTGGAGGCTAAGGCTGCCAGCGTGGGGAGCCAGCCCTGGCCCAGGAGGCGGAGAGCCGGCCGCATGCGGCCATGTGGGGCAGGCCGGCCCAGAGGCTGGGCCCCACACACATGCTCCGCCCCGGGCCTGCCTGCTCTGCCCTAGGGGTGGGGAGAGCCAGCCCAGGGGCCGGGCATAGCGCTCCCAGCTCGCCCCGTCCCGCTGCCTTTGGCTTGCTGCCAAAGGCAGCGGGGAACAGGAGGAAGCGCGGTCGGCGGGGGTGGGGCTGTGGCACGCGTGAGCCCCGCCCTGCCGTTGGGAGCGGGACAGCACGGGGCTCATGTAATCACAGGGCCCGGGGCAATCGCCCCGTTCACCTAGGTATACAGAGGTGTGGGGCCATCTGCTGCCTGGCACGATACCCTCAGCATGGGTCTCATGCTGGACTCCCTGCCCCAGAGCAAACATGGCCCAGTCAGCACCAGGCCCAGCTTCCCAACCATTGTCCCACGCTGTGGAAGGACCCAGATCCCCCTACTGCTCCCCTCAGAGTTTGATCTCTCTCCTGATATGTTATTTGTCTGGCTGTTCGGCGTGAACAGCCATGGGCCATCCCAGAGCAATGGGTGCAGGGGGGAAGACTTGGACACCTGTGCTGTGGACCCCCCACCCCAAACTTGCATCACTCAAGCGCTGAGTGACTGTAAGGGGGTGAATTCACTCTCTCTGTCTTAGCTGTGTTTGAGCTGGTGGTGACTTGCAGGAGAAAGGCTCCAACCCGCTGGCTGACCTGTATTCTGCTCTGCTGGGTGGGTTCTCAGCTGCTCCTGGTCTGGGGCTCTGCTCTGCTCTGGGACCCCCAGCATACCCTGCTCAGGCCTGTCCATGAGGTGCTTCCCCAGGCAGCAGCCTCAGCCCATTAGCTGGGAGGGTCACATGGCCCAAGTCAACAGCCTGGGTGGTGACTTCCCTCCCGTGCCTACCCTAATGGCATGCCCTGTCCCCTAGCACCCAGTTCTCCTGACAGAAGCCCCCCTGAACCCTTGCAAAAACCGCGAGAAGGCAGCCGAGGTTTTCTTCGAGACCTTCAACGTCCCAGCGCTTTTCATCTCCATGCAGGCCGTCCTCAGCCTGTAAGTACCAGGCCCTGCCCACTGTGCACAGTGCAGTCAGGCCAGTGAGACCTTGGGGAGCCCTCACCAGCCCCATGGCGATGCAGGGAGTGGGTGGGTCAGTAGGAGGCGTTGTCCGCTCACAGTCAGTGCTGGCCCAGTGCCGTCTCTGCTACTGGAAGTGGCATCTTTCAGACGGTTTGAAATCAGCCCCTGACTGGTTGTGATTGCCCCGAATCCGCAGCGTCCTTCGCCCCAGTGCAATTCCAGTGTGACACTGAGCCTTTGCCATGGCAGGTAATGCAGGTGCTGAATGGTCTGGTCTGTCAGTGTGTTGCTGGGGGCTATTAACAGGTGCTCTGTCACTCCCCAGAGGTGGGTGCCCTGTAGTGATGGGACGAGGCCCTTGCTTGCCTGGGGTGTGTCCTGACTCGAGGGCGCTTCGGGGCTGGAAGGGGTAACCTGACATAAGCTGCCCCTTCAGCCATACTGACCAGGGATCTCTGAGTGCCGGTCAACTGTGTCTCTCTCTGCCCCAGCTATGCCACGGGCCGCACAACGGGAGTGGTGCTGGACGCGGGGGATGGTGTTACACATGCGGTGCCCATCTACGAGGGCTTTGCCATGCCACATTCCATCATGCGGGTGGACATCGCCGGGCGGGATGTCTCACGCTACCTGCGCCTGCTGCTGCGCAAGGAGGGCTACGATTTCCACACCTCGGCTGAGTTTGAGGTGGTCAAGATGATCAAGGAGGTAGGGGGAAGGGGCAAGGTGTGGCTATATTCTCGGGGGAGGTTGGGGATCTGTTGGTGGGGGAGTGGAGGTAATTCCCAGTCTGGCCACTCACCTGCTCTCCCGTGGGTGCAGCGTGCCTGCTACCTGTCCATTAACCCCCAGAAGGACGAGGCGCTGGAGACGGAGAAGGTGCAGTACACTCTACCGGATGGGAGCACGTTGGATGTAAGTGCTGTGGGGGAGACGTTCTGGGGGAGGGGGACTCTCAGGAGATCCCCTTGGCCAGGGCCAGCTAGTCTGGGTGGGTTGTGTGTGGTGACTCTACGAGCTGGGCCTGGCTCAGTGGCTTGGGTGGGGGGCACATGGCGCCCTGTGTCTCAGGCAGCAGAACCCCAGGGTGGGGAGCTTAGCCCTTGTACCATAGGGGGCTCCTGGAATGATGCTGCTCAGTGCCTCCATGCACACCCGGCCTCCTGGGGCTGCTTCCCCACCCCCAGACAGAGATTCAGGGGCTGGGCGTAATCCCTGAAGCTGCAGTCATGTCCTGTCCTTCCCCTCACCCCACAGCTCTCGGGGCTCCCGGCATAGCATCAACTAACATCCTAAGGGGATCTGCTCCCCTCGTGCCCTGCCCCGTGGCACTAATGCTGCTCTCTGGCAGGTGGGCCCGTCCCGCTTCCGAGCCCCCGAGCTGCTCTTCCAGCCGGACCTGGTGGGGGATGAGAGTGAAGGGATCCATGAGGTGCTGGCATTCGCCATCCAGAAGTCCGACATGGACCTGCGGCGGACGCTCTTTGCCAACATCGTGTTGTCTGGTGGCTCCACACTCTTCAAAGGTACAGGGCCCCTGCCTTTACCCCGTGTTCTCTGCAGTGGATACCGGACGCCAAGCCAGGCTTTGCCTTCCCCATCCCAGACAGGGCTGGTTGAGGGATTGCTTGGCCTGCATCAAACCAGGGCCATCAGTGGCAGGGAGGTGCCTGCCCGCTTTGGTCTGACAAAGCGTGGGAGAAAGTCCTTCCTGATACCTGTGGGGCTGAGCTTCTGCCCTGATGCCTGCAGCTGAGACTATAGCAATGTGCCTGTTGCACACCTTCTGAGCCGGGAAACTCCTTCCTGCCCTGATAGTGGAAAGTCTGGGCTCCCACTGCGGGATTGGGATATGGGCTGGGCTCACCTCCACCCCATGATGACCGTGCCAGCTGGGACATCCTGCTTCCTAGGGAGCATCTAGCAGGTCTGAGAGGCACCATCTAGTCAGGTCAATTAGCTCTAACTCTCCTGAGCCTCTGGTTAAGGACAGTGCAGCTGGGAGGAGGGGGGCTTGCAGGGGTAGGGGGCGCTGAGGACCTCAGAAGCTGCACCCCATGGAGTCATCAGAGCCTGTGGGAAGCATCTTTCTTCTGTGAGCTTGGCTAGTGTGATGTTGCATGAGCTGTCCCAAAGGGTGGGGTGGGAGGCTCTGGCTCCTCCTGCCTTTTTCAACAGGAATGATCCCTCCATGCTAGGGAGGCAGGGAATACCCGGCATTAAGAGGAGGAAACTGAGTCACATGGCCCCCCAGGAAGGCAGAGGCAGATACAGGGCCCTGGTTCTGGTGCCTACCAGAGAGTGCTCTCACCACAGCCTAGGAACGCGTTGAGCATGTGCCTGCGGCTCACTATATGACAGTCTGGCCATGCCCCTCCTGTGGAGCCTGCCACTGATGAGTGGAATCAGTGTGAGGCCCTGTGCCCCAGCAGGAGTCTCAGCACACTGGGATGGCACTGGTCAGGTTCAGAGCTGGGCTCCGGGTGGCTCTGCCAGGCAGCGCAGTCTGTGTTTATTGGGGCCCTTTGCAGGCAGGCACACAGGCGAGGGGAGCCGTTGGCCCATCCCATGTTCCAGCTGTGAAGCTGGTACGGCCAGAGTGCTGGGAGGGGCTGGGAATGGGGGTAATTTCTGGTGGAGGGCAGCTGGGGGCATGACTCCTGCCAGCACCCCCTGTTGCTGCCTAAATCCTCACCCCTGAGGAGGCCAGGCTGGTGCCCAACGGCCATAGGGTGGCGTCCTAGAGCCCAAGTTTCCAGCTGGTGCATAGGCACCCCTATGGGATGGGTGGCAGTTTGGGGGCTGGTTTAATGCCTGGTTCCCCTTTCAGGGTTTGGGGACCGCCTGCTTAGTGAGGTGAAGAAATTAGCCCCAAAGGACGTGAAAATTAAGGTGAGGTTTGATGATCACCCAAGGACCACTCCACCCCCACCATCCTCACTCCTGCTGCTTGGCCTGGCCCTGTGGCGGGACCCCCAGCCCCACCCCCTGCTGTAGCTGCAATTGCCTTGGCATCGCAGCTTCCCCATTGCGGCACAAAGTTACTGTGTGTATGGTGTAAACTGCCCTGAGCCCAGTCCCCTCCATGTTCTGTGGGCCACAGGCAGGTCTGTGCAGGGGGAGGCAGTGGGACTGCCTGGGGCTCCAGGGAATCCTACCTGTCCTAAGGGTAGGCCCAGGGACAGGATGCCCTATTGGGGCACAGGAGGGGTGTCCAGGGCAGGGCTGTCTCATTGGCCCATTCCTGGGAGTACTGGGGGGTCTGGACCTGGCCTGGCTCTGGGCTGACCCTCTATTTCCTTCCAGATATCAGCACCACAGGAGCGGTTGTACTCCACGTGGATTGGGTGAGTGGCTGCTTCAGGCATGGGACAGGACCTTGTCTGCTATCAGACCCAGCCTCCAAAGGGCTTCTCTGCTCTGGCCCCACCCAGTGGGGGGAGGGAGATTTGTCCAGCAGGGCCTGGTGTCTGTATGGCTCTAGATCTGCTGGGGTAGGCGCCCTCTGCCTGGTCTGGGGGTGAGGGAGCTGGGGTAGGCCCAGGGCAAGCCTGCTCTGCTCTAAAGAAGTTGGCGGGGATGGTGACAGACCCCTTCTGCCTCCTGCAGGAAGTCAGGGGTGCTAGATAGAGGCTAACTGGGAGCTATGCCTCATCCCTGACAGGGCTGTGTGGGACCATGTGCCTCCAGCCCCTGGTGACTCTGGCTCTCCCCTACAGCGGCTCCATCCTGGCCTCCCTGGACACCTTCAAGAAGATGTGGGTATCCAAGAAGGAGTACGAAGAGGACGGGGCACGGGCCATCCACCGCAAGACATTCTAGGACATCGGGCTATGGCTGAGTTGGGTGCAGCTGGTGGTGGGGGGAGCGTGGCCAGGGTGTGTCCTTCCATTTCCCCTTTCCAATCTAAGGCTGCTAGTGCCAGCCCTTCCTCCTCACTATCTGGCATCCCTGGGCGGGGAGGCAGCCACTGAAGCACTTGACTGGAAGGATGGTTCCCCAGCTCCCTCCCCCCTATCAGCTGAACCCCACAAAGCTGCTAGTCTGTGCAGTCTGCCAGGCTTGCCCTCCTCCCTGGGCCCCTAGGGATGGCCAGGACTGCACCAGTTCTTTGCAGTGGCAGCCTCAGCCTGCAGGCTATCTCCATCCACCCCTGCTGCTTCAAGCCCCTGGAGCTCAGGCCTCATGTCTCTTCCCTCCTTTCCTGCAGCAGAGGCTCAGCTCCAGTGCTGTGTAGAAGTGGTGGCCTCAGCATTGGCCTTCCTGGGCTGCATCCTGAGGGGGGCTTGCAGCCTCTGATCAGCACCTGGGTTGCTGAGAGAGCAGCTGGGGTGCATGGATCCAGTCCCACCTACCTCAGCCCCTGCTGCTTAAGTGGGGGTGGAACCACACACGATGCCATGAGGCTCCTCCACTCTGGGTCCAAGCTGAGGTTAAGTCCCTTCCCCCAAGGAGCCCCTGAGCAGCTGCAGCTTGGTGCAGTGCTAGCTCTTCTCCCTTCCAGTGGGGCATGGGTCCTGTGCAGCCAGGCTGCAGTGTGGGCAATGGGGAAGGCTGGCTATGGGTTAGGCAGGACTTTAAGTGCTGCCCCCTGCACCCCATCTCCATGCCAGCATCGCAGTCTATCATTCAGTCCCTGGCTTGTTTCCTACCTTGCTGGGCCTGGGGGTTAGAGGAGGACCTTGGAACCCTTCTGTGGGCAGGGTAGTGGTAGGCCAGGCAGCTGGGGAAGTTACCAGGTGCCCCATGGAGCAAGTAGGTGGGGGCTTAGGGGCTCCTGGGCAGGTGCTACCAGCCTTGGATTGGAAAGGGGAGGGGAAGCTCTTCGCTTCCTTCAAAGGGCAGCAACTCAATCAGCTGCCCCAGTGCCAGAGGAGGGGCCAAGACATGAAGAGGGGACAGAGCTCAGCTTATCCCTGGCCCTGCAGGAGGTGCCCTCTGCTGCAGCTGGCTGCAATGTACAAACAGAACACAGTTGCCTGTATTTTTTTTTGTAAATTCATTATAGTAATAATTATAACTTAACCCCTGCTGTGCTGGGTCTCTGTGCACTATTTCCTCCTCCCCCCATGATGGGCTAGGGCAAAGCTGAGACTTAACTCCTGCCCTTGCAGCATGGTCATGTGCACCTTTTCCAGCCATCTGGACCTGGCTAGCCCCCCTGAGGTGGGCAGGTGCAAAATGGTCCCTGCATGGGTGACACAAGTGTGTGATCTTTTGGGTGCTGGAAGGGCCCCCAGTGCTGCATGAGGGGCTGCTGCTCACCCTTCCCTACAGCTGAGAGAGGGCCACTGCCCTCAGCACAAATCCAGCCCTGCAGGTATGGCAACCTGGGCAGCAGCAGCTGTGTTTCTCCCCCCACCTTGGATGCTCAGTGACTGTGCCCCACTCTCCTCCCAGCCCCTGCTACACAGCACCTGAGAACACCCTCCAGGGGGGTCTGTGCAGGCCTGGGCTGGCTCTTAGACCCCAATCATGGCAGAGCACCCCACTGCTGAGCACAGCATCAGTGCCCTGCCCTGGTTGCCAGGGTAGAGCTTCACTGGGCTCTGCAGCTCACAGCTGCTGTGCCATCTCTGGCCCCTTGCACCAGCCATGCAGAGAGGCACAGAAAAGGCAGCTCAAGGACAACCCCCCCCAACCTGTCTCTAAACTCACTGAGACGCAGGTGCAGGAGGAGGAGCTGGGCCTGGGGGTTTGTGCTCTTAGGAACCCCAGCTTGGGTCAGCTCCAGTCCTGCACTGGGGATGTGGTCTTTGGTGTCCCACTGAGGCTCCTGGGGATGGAGGCCAAGCCTCATCATGACCACCTCCCTTCACAGCCTGCCCCCTACCATACAGCTACCCAGTCCCCCCAGATGGGCACTTCTGGTGCAGCTCCCAGCACCAGAGGACAGGAGCATCTTCCAGGCCTGTATACATTACAGCTGCAAATTCCCTGCAGGCAACCCACTGCAGGGAAGACCAGGTTCCAGCCATGCTGGGCCCTGCCCTCACTTGTCACACATGGTCATGCCCAGCCATAGCTGTGGGGAGCACAGGGCATACGAGGACAGCCCAGCCCAGCCCCATAAGCTCCTTTCCCACGTGGGGAGCTGAGCCAGCCAGGCATGGAGCTGTATGCAGCAGCAGAGAGATGTGCTGAGGGGCTCTGTCAGGCAGCGCTAGAGGCTATACACAGTATGATGAGCAGAAGGGCCCAGCGTCCTGAACATTAACCCTCAGCCCCCAGGGGGCAGCACAGGGTGGGCACCTACACTGGAATGGGGCTGAGCCAACACTAAACCCTCAGGGCAGGCCTCAGTCTCTCCTCCTACCTGCCTGCAGCTGGAGCTTCTTTCCAGCCTGGTCAAGCCATCCCCTCTTGCCAGCTGAGCAGCGCAGCAGAGAGAAGGCCCTTAGCCCTGCCTGGCCACACAGCAAACCAGAGCAAGCAGGACGTGCCAACCCTGCTGTGGAAGAAGAGGCAGAGAGCTCTGGCTCAGGCCTGGACACCAGGAAAGGAAGCAGCCCAGATGCAGATAGAGGCAACACAGACTCTTTATTGGCTCCAGAGATGTGCCATACAGTATAAAGTCACATGGCTAGGCCTAGGCTCACACCGAGCAGAGACAGGAGGGTCCCACGGGGGTGCCGAGAGGGTCAGTGCCCCGCTGACTGGAGAAATTCATGGGGGACCAGCTTGCAATAGGTACCACAGGATGGGCAGCGCTCCAGCTTCCCCTTGTGCACCCAGAACCAGCTCAGGCAAGCGTCCTCATCACCTGGGGAGAGAAGGGAGAGTGAGCTGCTCTCCAAGGGCAGGGGAGGGTGCAGCCAGGCCTAGTCCCTCTCAGGCAGAGGAGGCTGAGAGCAGAGCCCAGCTCATGTATGCCAGGAGCCACAATGGTGGCACCCTGACCAAGCAGGGAGGCTCAGGATCACAGGCCAGGGGTCCTGAGGCAGCAGCCTTCCTATGTTCCCTCCCTCTCGGAGGCCAGCTAACAGAAACCATGGCCCAAAGGCCAGCCATTTGGGCCTGGCTGAGCCCTGTCCACTCAGGCCCAGCCAGCCCTGCAGGGCAGGGGCTGAACCAACCAGCCACCTGTGGGGGCCTTGAAGGGAGCATTTGTTTGCCATTGAACCAAAAGCCTCCACCCTCCTCCCCTGCCCAGGGTGCCATGTCACTCACATTTACAGGCCACGAGCCTCTTGTCAAAGGTGGAGGGGACCAGATGTGGGTCCTCCTTGGTCCCACTGTAGTACTTGGGCGGGAGGGTGTGGTAGGGGTCCTACAGGAAGCATGAGATGATCAGCCAGGGATTGAGGGAGACAAGTGTTTGGTGCTGTCATGCAGCAAAGGTCCTCAAGCGCTGGCTGCCAGCCCTCTGCCCCAGCCAGGCCTCCCTCCTGCAACAGCACGATGCCGTGCAGCACAAAGCCTGCAGCGCAGCCGGTTCTGCTGCCAATGGTTCAGCCTGTGCAATGCAGCCCCAGAGAACTGCTCCTGCTTTCATTCTAAAACCAGGATTCCCCAAGTCCCCCAACTCCTTAGCCAGTGGGGATCATCCCTGAGCCTCAAGAAACACAGTCAGTGATTTAGCGGTCTGCCTATTGGACAATGAGACTGACCGGCCACCCGCTCCCCTGAAGCAAACAGCACCCTTGGGGGGCACTGGGAGGGATACAGCTGGTTGCCTGCTTAGTAACTAGTGAATGAAAGAAGCTGGGATACTGGCTGACACCGGAGCAGAAGTGGGAGGGTGCTGGGATTAGGGGACTCGTTCCAGGATAGCTCCGGTTACCTTTCCCTTTTTTGCGGCCTCCAAGATTTCCCTCTCCAGGCCTGTCGCTTGCTCTTCATCACTGGGGACACCTGGGGATAGGGGAGAAAGACAGTGTGATTCCCCCCTGCCCACGCGAGCACCTGCAGCAACCCCTCAGTGCACCTCCAGGTTGAGGAGTCCCAGGAAAGAGAACATCAAGCTAGAGCAGAGGGAAACAATCTCATGGTTGGGCCCCTCCTTCTTGGTGATGTCACACTGAGGCAAGCCCTCTAGGGGTGGGGGAGAACCCAGTTATTAAAATGAGACAGTACTGGGCATTTAATCAGTAGAAATCTGTTTAGCTGGGTTTGCAATGACTGGGAGAACTGCCTGCTCAAGTGCCAGCTAGCTGCAAATGTTGTGGAGTCATAGATTGTAAAGTCAGAAGGGATCAACATGATCATCTAGTCTAGGGGTCTCAAACATGCGGCCCATGGAGTTTCCTCCTGTGGCCCACGATGAGACCTGGAATCCAGGGGCTCCGAACCCCTGGCTTGCAGGTCAAAAGTGGCCCGTGGGGCTTTTCAAGTGCCAAGCCCCTCCGCTGGCTGGGAGCCTGCCTCCCACCCAGGGTCTGCCACCGGTGGAGCTGAGCTCGGTGTCGGCAGTGCTTCCAGGGCAGGCCGCAGGCACCGTGCCGCATTGCTTCCCGCCCCGAGCATCATCAGCCACTTCTGGGGAGAAGCCAACTGCCACCTGGGAGCCACGCCACTCACCAGAGAGTCCTGGGTCTGGGACAAGGCTCAGGTACGGGGGCTCAAAGGAGGGCGGCCTGGGGGTGTGGGGAGGATTCATGGGGGCTTTGCGCTGCTGGGGGATCTCCAGCAGGTCCCAAGGGGGAAGAAGGGGGCCTCTGCCCGGCCTGCTTCCTGCCCCATCCCGGCACGCAGCTGGGAGATGGTCTGTGGCTGCTTGCCTCACTCCGGGCTTGCTTGCTTGCTCTGCCTTCCCTCTCTCTTTCCTTCCTTCCCTCTCTTTCCTTCTCTGCCTTCCCCCTCTTTCCTTTTTTAAAAAAACTTTGAAAATTTAATTTTAATTGAAAACCTTTCTAAAAAAAAAAAAATCAAATTTCAATTAAAAATTCATTCAAATTCAATTAAACTTAATTGATTAATTCTATTTACAATCACTTTGAATTCAATTAATTAATTTTTAATTTTATTTTATTTAAATAAAGTGGTGGCCCTGGTCTATGAAAAGGTTTCAGTGATGTGGCCCTCGGGCCAATATCCTAGTCCTCATGTGGCCCTCGTAGTGATTTGCGTTTGAGACCCCTGATTCTAGCCTGACCTCCTTAAGATAAGTGGTTCTCGACTTTCCAGATTACTAGACCGCTTTCAGAAGCCTGATTTGTTTTGCATCTCAAGTTTCACCCCACTTAAAACAATTTGCTTACAAAAATCTGCCATAGCACTTTGCTACTGAAACATGGCTGACTTTTTCAATTTTACCACAGCATTATAAACTGAATTTATATGAATGTACATATTGTACTTGCGCTTCAGTATATAGCACACAGAGGAGTAGAAACAAGTCACTGCCTTTATGAAATTATAGTTTTACTGACTTTGCTGGTGCTTTTTATGGAGCCTGTTGTAAAACTAGGCAAATATCCAGATGAGTTAACATGCCCCCTAGAAGATCTCTGCGTACATATACCCCTGGTTGAGAACCACCAGTCTAGACAGACTTTTGTCTAGTGCTGAGGAGGAGCTGGAGGTCATGGTACTTGTAGGTACCAGGGACACAGGAGGAAATAGGAGGCCAAATTTAGGCTTTTAGAGTGCAGGACCTCCAGGGAAGCAGAGACATCCATCAACAAGGTGACTCTCTATCCTAGTAAAGAGGAGACACTAGAAGCCAATAAAGAAAAGAACAGAAGGAAGAGTCCTATTCAATGACATCACATGAAGGCTGACAACTAAATACTGACAAATTTGGTAAGGACTTGCATGCAAATGCTAGAAATTTAATAGTAAGATAGGTGAACCTAAATGTCTGCTATTAATGAGGCAGCTTTGCAGAAACTTGGTGGAATGAGGGTAATCAATGGGACACGATAACAGCAGAGTACAAATATACACAAATGAGAGTAAGTCAGACTGGTTGGGAAGTGACACTACCGTGAAGAAAGCAGAAGCAAATATATAGTAAGAATCTTAAATGACAAACTGTACCACAGAATCTCTATGAATAGAAATTCCAGGCTAGGAATATAGCAGTGAGGATATACTACCAAGCACTGGATCATGATGCGATGGTTACTGTGAAACGCTCAGGGAGATTAGAGAGACCACAAAACTAGAAAACCCAATAACTGGATTTCAAATTATCCCTATATGGATTGGGTATATGTCACCTCAGGGACGGGACACAGAAATAATGTTTCTAGACACTATGAATGGGTGCTTTTCAGGGCAGCTAGTCCTAGAACCCAAAAGAAGAGAGGCAATTCTTCATTTAGTCTTAAGTGGCGCACAGGATCTGGTCCAAGAGGTGAAAATAGCCGAACTGCTTGGTAGTAGCAAACATCATGTAATTAAATTTAACATCCATGAGAGAGTGAAAACCACCATAGTAGCCTTTAGCCTCAAAGAAATGGAGAACTACACACAAATGAGGAAGCTAGTTAAATGGAAACTATAAGGTAAAATCACAGAAGTGAAATGCCTGCAAGTTGCAGGGAAACTATTTAAAACACCATAATAGAGACAAACTAAAAGGTACAGCCAATAAGATGCCGACAAAACAGTAGGACCATCAAAATATGTCACCATAACTAACCTAGGCAGAGACATCCATTAAAATATTCTGAGGAAAACAGGAACAAACGTTGGCAGGTCACGTGTAAAAGTACAATGGACAGACCAAGAAAAGAATTTGAAGAACAACTAGCAAGAGACGAAAAAAATTGCTATTGGTTTTTATGAGTACATCAGAAGCAGGCAGCCCGCCAAACAATCAATGGGGCCATCGGATGATCACGGTGCTAAAGACGCACTCAAGGAATACAAAAATGTTGAGAAGCTAAAAGAATTCTTGCATCGGTCTTGACTGCAGAGACATGAGGGAGATTACCACACCTTAGCTGTTCTTTTTAGGTGGCAAACCTTAGACATTGTCCCAGACTGAGGTATCAGCAGAGGTGGTTTGGGAACAGACTGATACATTAAACAGTAAGAAGTCACCAGGAGTTGATGGGATCCACTCTAGAGTTCCAGAGGAACTCAAATGTGAAACTGTACAACTACTAACTGTGGCTTGTCACCTATTGCTTAAATGAGCCCCTGGATCAAATGACAGGGGGTTAGCTAATGTAACACTGATTTTTTTTAAGAAGGCTGCAGAGATTATTACAGAACAGTATGCCTAACTTTCAGAGCAGGCAAATTAGTTGAAACGATAGCAAAGAACAGAATCAGACACAGAGATTAACACAATAATGTTGGAGAAGAGTCAACATGGCTTTTGTAAAGGGAAATCATGCCTCACTGGTCTATTAGAATTCTTTATGGGGGTCATAAAACGTGGGTACCGATGGATACAGTGCACTTGGCTTTCAGAAAGCTTTTGACAACATCCCTCAGCAAAGGCTCTTAAGCAAAAGTAAGTAATCATGGGATAAGAGGGAGGGTCGTCTCGGATCAATAACTGATTCAAATACATGAAACAAAGGATAGGAATAAATGGTCAATTTTCAGACTGGACAGTAGTAAATATCAGAGTTCTCAAAAGATCTGCACTGGAACCAGTGCTGTTCAACATGTTCACAAATGATCTGGAAAATGGAATAAACAGTGAGATGGCAAAATTTGCAAACAAAATTACTTGACAGTTAAGTCCAAAGCAGACTGTGAAGGGATCTCACAAAACTTGATAATGAAGCAATAAAATAGCAAATGGAATTCAGTGTTGATAAATGCAAAGTAATGCACATTGGAAAACAATTCCAGTCATGCATCCAAAATGATGGGGGCTTACATTAGCTGTTACCCCTCAAAGAGAGAGGAGTCAATGGGTAGTTTGCTGAAAAACATCTGCACAATATGCAGCCACCATCAAAAAAAGCTAATGAAATGTTAAGAGTCATTAGGAAGGGATACACAAGACAGAAAACATTATGCCATTAAATAAATCCCTGGTATGCCCACATCTTGAATACTGCATGCACTTCTGATCACCCCATCTCAAAAAAGATGCATTGGTATTGTAAATGATAAGAAGAGCAGCGAAAAACTGTTGCAAGTATGGAACAGCTTCCATGAGAGAGATTCAAGAGACTCAGACTATTCCACTTGGAAAAGAGATGACCAAGAGAGGACATGATAGAGGTTTATACAATCAAAAAAGGATTGAGCAAAGTGAATAGGGAAGTGTTATTTACACCTTCCCGTAGCACAAGAACCAGGGATCACTCAATGAAATTAACAGGCGGCAGGTTTAAACAAATGTAAAGAAGTACTTCACACAATGCACAATCAGCCTGTGGAACTCATTGACGGGGATGTTGTGAAGGTTAAGAGGTATAACAGGATTCAAAAAAGAATTATGGAGGATCGGTCCTTCAGTGGCTATTAACCAAGATGGTGAGGCACAAAACCCTGTACTCTGGGCATCCCAAACCTCTTTTTACCAGAAGCTGGGAGTAGACAACAGGGGATGGATCACTTGATGACCACCTGTTCTGTTCATTCCCTCGGAAACACCTAGCATTGGCCACTGTCAGAGACAAGACACTGGACTGGGTGGACCATGGGTCTAACCCAATGTAGCTATTCTCATGGTTTTATGCCAGCATCAAAGTCAGAACCCCCACTTCCTAAATACCCCAGAAGAGCCCCATAATCCTTAGACAACCAGAGCAGGTGACACATGGCTGGGGGGGACTTAAGTCACTAGGACTAGCTGGATAGAGCAGAGATCGTCACTAAATGCCCGTTGGCCCCCTCCCCCCTTATTTCCCCACTTCTTCTCCTCTCAAGTTATTAGCACCTGGCTCCGCACTCAACCTGGCGGGGCCCGCTACTTAAAGGATCCGCATCATTACAATGAAGTGGGTCTAGTCCAGCACCGCCAGGCCGTGTCCGACCCTCCAGCAGACCCAGCAGGAAACCTGGCTAGGAGACCTGGGTTTTAAGACCCCGCATTGAGAGACCACTGCGAGTTTTTAACCCCGGCGGTGATGCTGCCCCACCGACTTCCCGCCGCCAGCAGTTAATGGATCCTGGGGACACGGGAGGGGGTCGGGGGTGCCCCGTAGAGCGGGAAACACACACCACGCCAGAGTCTGCTGATTCTGCGCCGCCTCCGGATCGGAACTGGCCGGATGTGGCTACGGGGGAGGGGCCCCGATCCCAGGCACCCCCGGGGGGGAGGGGCGGGCAGCCAAGCTCCGTCCTGTCGAGTCATTTGCGGACCCAGCCGCGCCTGTCCGCCCCAGCCGGGGGAGAACCGGGCCCGGGGAGCCGCGGGGACCTGGACCGGGCCCGGCCCGGCGAGTGACCCCGACAAACCCCGCCCCGCGTAACCGCCTCCGCCCAACAGATCCCAGCGACCCCCGGCGCGCGCTCACCTCCAACCGCCAAGCCGCGGGCGAGGGCCTGGAGCGACGCACGCGGGGGGCGCAGGGCCCACAGACCGCCGCACACCCGCAGTAACCTTGACGCCATAGCGCGAGACACCCCTGAACTCACAGGCGAACGCTGGGGGGCGCGCGCGGAACAGCAGCTTTTTCTTCCGGGAGATGCCCGGAAACAGGGCGGGACTTCCGGTCCAGGCTGGCGGGGTGAGCAGATAAGCTCGCCCGCGGCCACGTGACCGGGAAGCGAAGCCGAGGCTGGGACTGGGCCGGTACGTGACACGTGATTGATGATCAGGCTGGGAGCGGATCCCGCCCCGGACAGGAGTCATGTGCTGGTTGCTCAGAGAGAGGCCAGTGGTTCATGCCCCATCACCCTGACGCTGAATCCCCTGTGGGCGGGGCCAGTTGTTCTGCGTGCACAGCGCCGTGCACCGGCCGGTACCCCCAAGGTGCCCCTGCAATAAGGGGGTGACGTGTTCTGGGTGTTTATCAAGGAGCCAGTCACAAACCCAGGGCAGGGCCAGGGGCTCCAGCTCCTCCAGTCCAGCCTCAGGCATCAAAAACTAGGGCCTGGTGATTGAGACCTTTAAAATCAAAGGCCACTTGTGGACTAGGGCCGCACAGTGAGGGCCCCAGCCAGGGAACCCCTTCACATGTTCCAGCACCCTGCTCCTGGGACTCTTCTCCTTCCTGCACCACTGGAATCAATGACAGCATCAGTGCTTGCAGGGTTTCAGTTTCAGCCCCAATTGCATAATAGTTACTATGTTTCATTCCCCTTCTGAAGTCACTGAGAGCCTCCACCTTCATCCTTTGGAAGGGACGTGGGCTACAGCTTGGTGATGAGAAAAGCTTTTGACCTGTGGCTCCGGGCCGCTCCAATGACAGAAGGCCGGTGACAGAACCATAGCACTGGCTGGCCCCATGCATCTGAAAAGAGCTCACCGTTTTGGGGGGCCTGACTGATGAGGTTTGGGTGAGGGTTTGGGGTGAGCAATATGGGCTCAGTCTTGGCCAACAAAGGAGAAGCATGGCTGGGTGCCTGAAAATCAAGACCTTTAAATGGAGTTGTCCATAGGAGGAATTTGAATTCCCTTCTGCTCCTATTAGCATTAAAATGGCTGATGGTCATGATAACCCAGACATTTAGGGCTTCGTTTACCTAGTTAATGTGCAAATGGGGCCAGCAACACACCCTGCAACATTGAATTGCTCAAGCCACAATCCCCCGATTAGGCAGCTGTTTACAAGCAGTGCTGGCTTCGGGCAAACAGTCTCAGCTTGTCCATGAGTATAATCAAATTCAAAATCAAGTCTTGGCAATAGATTCATGGATTCCAAGACCAGCAGGGCCCACTGCAATCCCCTGCAATACGTATAGGACTTGCCTGAATTCATTCCTGTTTGAACCAGTCTCAAGCCAGGCCTAAAAAGTGAGGTTGACCCAACTGAGGCTATGTAAACACGACAAACTTGTTCCGCAATAAGTTGTTGTGGGACAAGCAAAGCGCTATAAATATAGCGTTTTGGTGTGTATACACACACTCCTTGTAGTGCAAAGGAGTGTTCACATGCTCCTTTGAATTCTCGCTACAAGGAGCAATACATGGTGGGCACCTGTCCCACCATGCATTGCCACAGCCAGTCTTTTGGCTGGCAGTGGGCTGCCTCGGGTGTTCACCCAGCAGGCTGGAGCCTGCTAGCCATGGATTCCCTGGGGCTAGAGCCCCACTGAGACTGTTCCTCGTAGCCCAGCTGCCAGGCTTAGGGAGTCAGCGGGAACTACGGCGCTTCAGTGCCAGCCCCCTATCCTGGCCACCCGGTTTGGGGTGACAGCAGGGGCTGTGGCGCTGCTGCCTGTCAAACCCCAGCGGCTGGGCTAGGGGGCTGGCCCGGAACCGGTGAGTCGGGTGGCTCAAGCCCTGAGCTGCCTGGCTTGGCAGCTCCATGGGCAGCAGCAGCTGCAGCCCCAGCAATCAGGGCGGCTCAAGCCCAGTGTTGCCTCACTTGCCGGGGCTGCAGGGCTGCCGCCCTGACTCCTTGGGGCCCAAGTGGCACCGCTGGCTGCTGTCCAGGCTGGGGGCTCCCAATTGGGAGCCCCCAGCCAGGGCGGCAGAGACCCGCTGCCTGGGGGCCGCACCAGCAGGCAGCGGGAGCTCCGAGACCCAGCGCTCTGCTGACGGGAACCTCCGGGGATCCCCTGTCAGCTGGAACGAGGGCAGCTGCCAGTTGACGGGATCCCCCAAGTTTCCCCTGTCAGCGGAGCGCCAGATCTCACAGGGAGCGGGTCTCAGCGGAGCTGCCTGCCACCGGGGCTGCGGGGCTCCTGGTTGGGAGCCCCGCAGCCCCAGCAGCAGCCAGAGGGGCTGAAGCGCCTGTGCTTGGGGGCTCCCGAGCAGGAGCCCCCAGTCCAGGGGGCCAGTCCCCAGGAGCTGCCAGGTTCCTAGCAGCTCCAATAGCTATCAATTTCACTGCTCTGCTAGAGCAGTGAAAGTGACATATTTGACAGCTCTGGTGTCCTGGAGTGGCCTTGATTGGCACGCTGGGACATTTCTGGAGGCTGTGAAAAGTGGAAAAAGTGTACACACTGACTCAACCGCGGAACAGCTAAGCCTAACCACTCTCGATTTGGGTGATTTAACTGTTGCGGGGCAAGAGGCTGTTGCCGCGCAACAGGGAAAATGTTCGTGTGTATGCTGGAAGCTTTATCATGCAGTAAGGAGCCTTATCACGCGATAAAGTGATCGTGTGTACATGGCCTAAGTCACTTTGGGGTGGAAAATCCACACCCCTGAGCAATATAGTTATGCCCTGTGTAGATGATGCCAGCTACCACCTTTGGGGAAGGGGGGTGGATTACTTGTGCTGACCCCTTCTGTCGCTCAGTGATGCTGCTGCAGTGTTTCTAGTGAAGATGGTTTCTTACCTGGACAGTGTGGTTGGGCTGAACACTGCCTGAGTGTTACTCCAATTTCAGACTGTGAGGCTCTGTTCCTGACATGGTGAATCCAGACCTTGGCTTTCCCACTTGTTCTGTGCACGGACTGGCTGGGTTCTGTCCCAGTTATCCGTGAACCGGGTGTAGCTTGGGACAGTGCTGCTAACTTTGCGTTCACAGCCGGATCTTTGGGGAGAAACAGAAACCGCTTCTCTCATTCCTGCCCTGATTCTCACCCTGATTCCCACCCTCTACAGCCTCCGGGGCCAATCCCCAGAGGGGCTGGCCTTGCAAGTTTCCACTGCAGTTGATGGGCACAGGATCTGGGGTACTCAGGGTAGGACCTTGCCCACAACTACATGGGGGTCACCCAGCTTGGAGAGACCCGATCCTGCACCTCGTAATGGGTCTCAAGTCTCTTCTCAGCATTGACTCCAGGGGGATTTGCGGGCATCTCTGGTCACCTTGGAGGACCAGGACCTCAGGTGAATCTAAAATAATGAGCACACGGGAAAGATTTTTGCAAATCTATTACCATTGCCTGGACCATCTCCCTTTAAATTCTGGGTTTCTCAGTGTTAGGATTAAAGCCCAGAAAAAGAAACCAGGAGCCCTGCATTCTAGCCAACCGTGGGCAACCGTGGACAACCTGCTTGGGCAATAACTTCCCCCACATTGCCCCAGTTTTCTGGGATGTTTCCCTCCCTGGCAAGGAGTTTTGCTAAGCCAAATTCTTTCACACCTGTAAATGGCTCTGAGAGGCTCAGCTGGACAGAGCTAGTGCCAGGAGCACTGTGATAGGGACAGAGTGCAATCGCACGAAGGGAAAGGATCCAATACGGCCACTGAACGGAGGGCAGCATTTCTCCATAGAAGCGTGCATCACATGGCAGATCGGGGCATTAAGCAACATGGCAGTCAGGGCTGTTGCCTTTTCAGCAACATCTAGTGACGACCCAGGCATGTAAAAAATGCAGGCAAAGCATCAGCTGAGAAAATCACAAGATCGGAAAAATGTTCCAAAGGGGTAGCCGTGTTAGTCTATTGCAGAAAAACAACAGAGTCCTGTGGCACTTTTAAAGACTAAGGCTATGTCTACACTGGCAAGTTAGTTCGAATTAAGGAGGCTTAATTCGAACTAACTAAAGCCATGGCTACACTAGGCTTTAGTTAGTTCGAATTAAGGGCTTCCTTAATTCTAACTAATAAGTTCGAATAGGGCTTTAGAAGTAAGGCTTTAATTCGAACTAACTAGTTCGAATTAGCCAATGTGGCCATGTTAATTCAAGTAATTTCTTAGTTCGAACTAACCGGCCATTGAAATGAATGGGGATCGCTAATTCAAACTAGGCAAGTGCCATGAATGGCACTTACTTAGTTCGAACTAACTTTTTCTAGTTTGAATTAAGCTAATTCGAACTAACTAAAATCAGTTCAAATTAGTTAGTTCGAACTAACTAATTCGAACTAATTTTAGCAAGTGTAGACATAGTCTAACAGCTTGAAAAGCGTCCATGGGTCAGACACCAAGGAGAGCTGTAAGACTTATTTTAGTTGAGCTTTGATTGGTTTACACCTAACCTAGAAACACTGATTTCACAAGGAAGGGCGTGATCCACAGTTCACTGGCCTCTGAAGCAGGGTCCGTCTTCTTCACCTGCTAGGATTCGTGAAAAAAGGAACATTTCTGCAGGTCAGATCTGGAGGATTTGTCATTTCCTTCAAGTGCAATGAGACCACGGGGTGGCAGCACAACACAGCCATCCTGGGGCCTACTAGGAAGAGCGGGGATGGCTGGGAAGAGTTCCAACAGCGTAGGAAATCTGCCCTGAGCCCCCTGACGGCTGGTTGGGGATCGCTGAGGACAAGCTGGACAGGTCTCAATCGGTTCCTCTGTGTCACTCTTGCTTGCAGCCTTGGAAGACAAGGGATGAATCAGCCACAGAGACCAAATGACCCAGCTGTTCCTAGCAGGCCGTTTCCAAGCCAAACCATGCTCAAGTTGCCTTCACCCCCCGAGCCCGGGAACTCCTCAGTCCTAGGGCCACTGAGACTTTTGAAGCAACGCCAGGAAGAGGCAAGAGAAGCTGCCTCTGGTGCGAAGTGTGGAGGGTGCCGCTGCCCGGCTGTCTGGTGTCCCTGGGCTTGGACACTGCCAGGGTCCTGTGAAGGGGGGTAGGAGGGTCCTTGCCTGTCCCAGACTCTCCTGGGGATCTCAGTGATCACAAGTCCTTGGGCTTTTGTCTTGTCTGAAGCGCAGCGCCCCGAGTGCCACGCAGGGGCCAGTGCTGACCAAGAGGGGAGAGAGCCCCCTGCCTTGCAGGCCCCAGTGCCATCCTGCCACTTGCTCCCGTGGCTCCCCTATGTCCCTGGCAACACTTAGCTGGTGGGGCACGGTCACATGCAGGCTGGTTGAGTGCCCGTCGTTTGCGTGTTTCTGGGGCTCCCGTTCACTCTGCGCAACCCAGGGCTGTGCTCATGTGGGACTGGTGTGCAGATTGGGGTTGGGGTCTGTGTAGCCTGCAGGCTTCTGAATCCCAGCGGCCATTTACTGGCTGGACTGGGCCATCAGGGGTGGAGGTGAGCTGCCCTTCATGCCAGGCTAGGAGTCAATGGGGCAGCTTGTGGGAGATGCTGACAGCCTGGCTGGGTCCCAGGGTCCAGGGGAAATTGCTCCAGTCCTGGTCCTGCTCGGCCCAGCCCTGCTCTTCATCCATTATAGCTGTTGCTGCATAGCTCATGACTCCCACCCCCAGCCCTCCCTGCAGCCGAGAGACAGCTCCCTGCTGGGACAGGACACCCAGTTTCCCCAGGATGGCCCTGGCTGTGGAACCAGCCTCAGCCTGCTGGGGGGACTTGGCCAATGCAGTTCACCAGCCATCGGGCTCCCATGCTAACCTGAAATGGAGGGACAGGACAGGGCTGGGCAGAGTTGGGGAGCCTGGGATAAGCTGCCTGCTGTGGCTGTGCACTGCCCTCCCTACTGTGCCACCCCCCTATCCAGCACTGGCTTTGGGGGGCCCAGCCCCCACCCAGGGGAACATGGCTGCCTGTGTCCCAGGCACTGTGCAGCTGCAACCTACCCAGTCCCCTCTTCAGCAGGGAGCCTGCTCCAGCTCCTGCAGAGCCTGGCTCCAACTGGACTGCGCCGAAACCCAGGTGCCAGAGGAGTCAATAGGGAAGGGAAGCTGGCCATGGGTAGCTGCCCAAGGGGTCACTGCCCAGCCAGCCATGGGGCTGTTCTCTCTTTTCCGCAGGGCAGATGTAGGCGGGGAGGGGCGGATTCTGCTATACTTGTAAAAGAAAAGACTAGCAGGATCTTATGGGGGGACGACACAGTGACAGGCCCCCTTTATTGTCAGTCTAAGAACATCAGAAAGCTGCCACCTTCACACACACAGTCATACCAAGAGTGTCTGCAAGCTGGTGTCATACGATCATCCGGCCTCTTATCCGCTGCTCGAGCCAGCCTAGTGCCCAACTAGGCTGGGCATGAGAGAGGGAACAAGGCCTCTGTCGGCCAAGAATCCAACCCTCCAAAATGACAATTGCAGAACAAAAAGAGACCAAAGTTTTTATGTTCTTAACCCACTTTGATAATTGCTGGCTCTCATTTAAATCTATGGGTCTGGCTGTTTTGTGC
Source organism: Pelusios castaneus (assembly GCA_007922175.1). NCBI lineage: Eukaryota > Metazoa > Chordata > Testudines > Pelomedusidae > Pelusios > Pelusios castaneus. The sequence continues at coordinate 12,676,757 of ML685810.1, forward strand.
AGCCTCCAGGTTCAGGATGGTTGTTGTCACCAGCTAATTACAGGGAGGGTGCTTTGTCCCTTCCCCGGGCGGATCCTTCTGGACTTTAGAGTCCTTTATCTGCACTTTAGGGTCGTTGAGACGCATTCTTCCGCCTTCGGGGCCAGGACTGCAGCCTGTCCTCAGAGCAATTGAGGTTGGCGTCTCTTTATGCCCTGATGTACATTCCTCACTCACCCACACCCAGAGAATACAGCCAGCGAGGTATTTTTGGGTTCAATAGGACAAGTTTCAGACCAGAGCTGACTTTGAGAAATGAACAAGATGTGAAATTTCATACATGGGTGAAATTTCATGCAGCTGACAAAGTGGAATTACATCCACGAAAGCTCATGAGATAAATACATTTGTCAGTCTTTAAAAATGCCACAGGACTCCTTTGTTTTGGTTTTACTAAGATAGTCACTTATGCCACACTGTCCAGAACTGTACCGTAACTATCCTAACAGTAATGAAAGAATCTACCTCTCCTTCCATCTCACTTATACAATGAAACAAAGAGGGAGTATCTGATGCTTTTTTGCAGCTCCAGGAGATGGTTTGTGGTCCCTCCCACAAGGATCTGGCTGGTCCCAGTGCTTTCTGGGGGGAGGGAGCCAGTCTCAGCACCCCGGCCCCAGCCAGTCTTGTGTATCAGGTGGTAGCCTGGGACACTTGCGGTAGAAAGATGCTGGTAGACAGTTTGAAAGCTCATGTGATAAATAAATGTGTTAGTCTTTAAAAGTGCCACAGGACTCCTTGTTTCTCTCGCTGACCTAGACTAAGGCCTTGTACACACTACAAAGTTATCGCGCAGTAAGGCTCCTTACCGCGTGATAACTATCAAAGCGTTCACACACAAAGCTTCTTGTTGCACAGCAGCAGCCCTCTTGCTGCGCAACATGTAAACCATCCAAACGAGGGTGGTAAGGCTTACCACGGACTGTTCCGTGGTACAGCCTGTGCGGATGCTTGTTGCTTGTTGCGCCATTGACAGCCTCCAGAAATGTCCCAGAGTGCCAAACGGGGCCACTCTGGGACATTGGAGCTGTCAAATATGTCAATTTCACTGCTC
>ML685810.1:12682849-12710504 GCA_007922175.1 Pelusios castaneus
CCAGCCCCCTAGCTCAGTCCTGGTTCGGGTGGCGGGGGAAGGGCTGCGTGCTTAAGCGCCGCAGTCCCCGCTGCACCCCCAAGCCCTGCAGCTGGATCCCGGTGGGTGTCGGGGCTCCGAGCCCCTCCACCCACCGGGCTCCCAGGAGCTCAGCTGCCTGGCGGCTGGAGCCCCACCAGGGGAGCTGGAGCCCCCTCAGCCCAGCTCAGCTGCGAAGCCGGGCTTGGCTGAGCCGCGGCTCAGCTGCTGCTCAGCTGGCCGGCAGCAGCTGAGCCCCAGCGCATCTGAGCCTCAGCAGGACTGGGGCTCAAGGCAGCACCACTGCCAGCCTTTCGGCTGGCAGTGCAGTGCATGGTGGGATAGGTACCCACCATGCACTGCGCCTTCTAGCTAAAATTGAAAGGAGCGTGTGAACACTCCTTTCGCTAGAAGGAGTGAAGTGTGGATGCAGTAAAGTGTTATAATTATAACACTTGCTTGTCCTGCAATAAAAGTTATTGCAGGACAAGTCTGTAGTGTGTACATGGCCTAACATGGCTACCCCTTTGGAACTGGTAGAAGGTTGTGATTTTAAAGACACTCCCTAGAATGGGTCAGTGTTGTGTAAATTGGGAGATGTGCCCTATAGGTGATTTAACATTGCTGCTTCTAACTGCAAACCTGGGAATTATTTTTGTTTGTGATATTAAAGTTTTATTTCTTAGCTATGTAATTGTGTGGTCTTTAATGAACCCTGAAGCTCTCTAGGTAGTTCAGATGCTGGGTTTATGGACTGGTATTATGCATGGGTTTTTTTAGATAGCTATTATGTGTTGTTAGATGTTAGATAGATGTTAGCTATCATTAGATAGCTTTTATATGGAGCTAAGCTAAGGGTTAACTTGTTTTCCTTAGGAGGGAAGATGTCGAGAGATGCTGGTAGAAGGTTGTGATTTTAGAGACACTCCTTGGCATGGGTCAGTGTTGTGGGAATTGAGAGACGTGCCCTACAGGTGATCTAACATGGCTGCTCCCAGCTGCACACGGGAATCAGTCACTCCTGCCTGTGTTATTAAAGTTCTGTTCCTCACTCATTCAATGGCGTGGTCTTTAATGAACCCTCAAGATCATTACACTCGCCTATCGTGTCTCCGTGTAGCATCGGCTCTGATGGGCCAGCTCCATTCACAGCCTGCCTGGGAATTCCCAGCTCAGGAATTTGGCTGATCCCATCCTGTCGGCATGTGTAAGTGGCTTCCTTTTTACCACGGGAGTCTGTGCCAGGCCTCATCCCAGGGGTGAGGGCTGGTCCAGGGCGCTGACCTGCCCACGGGGGCATCCTTCCTCTGTGCCAACGTAGCCCTCGGCTCTGCCCCCAGCTCTGGGCATGGGTGCATCCCAAGAGCTGAAGTTGGGGGCAGTGATGGGCAGGTAGGTCACAGCCCCTGGGAGAGCTCTGGGGCCCCGCAAGCTGATGACATGAGACATCAAGAGTCCGAGCTGCTGCTCCAGGTGCTCCGTGAGTGTCTGTGCAGCATCTCGGCACCTGCCGAGGCTCATGCTACAGCGTTCCCTCATGCCCCAGGCTGGGGCTTGGGCTCGGAAGGCCGGAGACCTGCTGGGCAGACCCACCTGGTGAATCCAAGGGATGCTTTCTTCTCCAGGGCCTGGCAACCAGAGGAGCCCCCAGCCATGGGTGTGGGGAGGATGGGGGAGTGCAGCAACAGGGCCTGTGACCTGTTAGCCTGTACTGCACCTGGCACAATGGGCCTGCCTGTGCCAAGTCTTCTGGCATCACTGCAGCATAAAGTAATAACAGCATACAGATGGGGAAACTGAGGCATGGAGTGGGACTAGGATGCCCTTTAGCCACAAGCCCTGATCTGGCTCCTTGGTGACAGTGATCCCTGTGATGCACAGAGTCTGTCTCTTGGCTCCATTCCTTCTCCACGCAGCTGGCTTGTGCTGTGGCAGGCATGTCCTTGGCACCAGCACAGGGCCCCCAGACCCATAGGATGCTGAGCCGAGCCAGCTGGGAGGAGATTGGGGCTGAGTGACTTGGGGCCAAGCTCACGGGACTGGCAGTGATTCAAGGGGTGGAGGGGAGTTGTGCTTGACACCCCACCCCCCCACCGCTTTCATAGCCACGTGAGTGTCAGAATTGCAGCCCCAGCCTGGCCTGGGCCTGTTTCCACCTGCGCAGGCCCATAAGTCTGAGGGGTAAATGTATGGCCCAGGAACCAGGGCCACTGCTGGAAACGCTCTCTGTGGGTGTAACGCAGGCAGCTGCCCCTGCCCAATATCAGATAATGCCTCTCACTCTGATGCACAGCCCCCAGCTCTCCCAGGCCTGGGTTCTCCCCCCCAGTTCTGCCAGAGCCTTTCACTCCCGACCCACAGCCCTGACCAGTGTACGTAGCTCACTTGTGACTTGGCCTATATTTAACCCAGTTGGCCGCCCCAGGGCTTCTCTAGGGGGGACAAAGGCGCCCTTGATTCCCAGTGGCAGGAGACAGACCACCCCCCTTCCTGTGCTTTCCCCAATGCCCTCCTCACTCTGGAGAGATCTGGCGGCCCCATCCCCACCCTGGCTGGATAAGCAGCTCTTTCAGCCACCCCACCCTTGGTGCAGGTGCCACTGGGCCAGCTGGAACCAAGTGTGGCAACTGGCTCTTGAGAGCCCCGCAGGCAGGAGGCAGGTGCCATCCCCACATACCAGCGAAGCCCCCTTGCACCCTATTAACTCCTCGCAGTGGGTGCAGCAGCCTGGCTGTGGGGGGTTGCATGTCCATGTGCATGGCGGGGGGGTTGGTGGGGGGAGGATTTGTGTCTTGCCAATGTTGTGCATGTGAGACTTCTGCAGATGGGTGATGTGCATCCGTACGGTCACATGGCCGCGTGTGCGGTGCGCGTGCGAGTGAATTCTGTGCCTCCACAAAGAAGAATCCCTTCCCAGCGAGTGGGAACAAAGGGACCTTTTCTTCTCCAAATGTCCAATGCTTCCAGTTGAGAGTGAACTCCTCCAATGGCCGGGTCCAGGCAGGGACTGGGGGCGATGGCAGCCTGGCCTGGGGGGCACCCATGTGCTGGACCATTGTGTTCTGAGCCGCTAAAAATATTTTGGCCTAGAAAATGAGGTGAAAATGCTGTGAGAGGCTGCGCTTGGAAAGCCCGGGATGCTGCTGGCATCTCACTGTCTTAATGCACCAGCATGAACGTGCTTCGCTTTTCTGTGTTATTTGTGCTTGGTTCCTTACTTGCAGGGTGCCCTCAGGGGAAGGAGCACCAGGAATATCCACAAGACTGAGCCTGTCTGCTGCATGGGGGAGGGGACTACAGCTGCCCCCTTCAGCCCTCAGGCTGAAAGTGTGTCTCAAGAAATGAGGACCAAAGGCAGAGAGCGAGACGTTCAGGCCCAGTCTAGGCGCAGCAGGCCCATGGCAGTCTTCTCTCTCCACTATGGCTTGCAGAGCCGCTAAGCGGAGAACGTGGGGCTGTGCCTTGGAGCCCAGACTTTGGCTGAGAGTATCTCAGCTCCAGTGTCTATGCACGCCATGCCAGGCTGTCCTGGAGCTCTGTGCCTGGCTGGCCTGGCTGATCCGGGGGTGATTCCTGGCCCAGAAGTAGGGAGGGCGGCAGAGGAGTCGATGGGTGCATGGTGGAGCTAACCTACCTCTACACTTTAGAGCGGTCAGGTTAGCTGCTGAGACATGAGCTCTGGCCAGCTCTGCCCAGCCCCGTGGTTGCACCGGCCCAATTAGTTCTAGCCCCCATGGCTGTGTAGAAGTTGCAGTCAAAGCTGAGGACAGTGGGGATTGTTCAAAGAGCAGGGAGTCAGCGTGTGCAGGAATGTGGTAGATTCGTACCTGACTTGCCGCACTGGCAGGCCCTGGGAGAATTCCCACATGGGGTTTCATGTCTGGCCCTCAGAGCCGTTCCCCTGGGCTCTGAACCCTGTTGAGAAGCATCACTTGAACATCACCAACTTGCTGGCATTGACCTCTACTGCCAACTGGGCACCAAGGGCTGCCCGGGGCATTTGTCCTCATTCCAATTCATCTTGGTTCCTTGCAACCATTTCTCCATTTTGTCCAGATCATTTGGTGTTCTAATCCCAGCACACAAAGCCTTTGTGGCCCTTTCTGGCTTGGCATCAGCCACAGACTTTGCAAATGTCCTCTCCATGCCATTATCCAACTCATCAAAGGAGATATTGAACGGACCCAGACCCAGAACTGATCTGGCAGGCACCCACTCCATACACCTTTCCAGCCTGACCGAGAACTACTCTCTGGGAATGCTTTTCCAACCAGTTCTGTACCCACTTCAGAATAGTTCCATCTAGTGCAGGGATGTCAAAGTCATTTAGCCGTGGGGGCCATTTGTGTCAACAACTCAGTCTGGCAGGCTACAAAATGATATAAGAAAAAATAAACCTCATACCAACTACTTGTACTCATAGTCTCTAGTCTCTTGACTGTTGATATTAAACAAACAAACAAACAAACATTTACTTTAATGAAACTGGGTAAATCTTTATGTATCTTTCATTTGATATGATCCAACATAACTCATTCTTAACAGATTTACGTGGGGAAAATCCTCGGCTGGTACAATCAGTGCAGGCCGCAGCAAAGTGGTTCATGGGCCGCAAATGGCCCGTGGGCCACATGTTTGACACCTCTGATCTAGTGTTTCTCACTGGTTTGTTTAAGAGGGTCCCGCGAGACAGTACCATATGCCTCACTGAAGTTGAGATATTCCACATCCACCACTTCCTCCCATCCACAGGGCTTGTTCCCGTGGCAAGGAAAGTCAGGTTGGTTTGACACGATTTGTTCTTGACAAATCCATGCTGACTCTTACTTATCACCTTATTATTGTCTAGCAAACAATTGCTTACGTATTTGCTCCATTATCTTTCTGGGTGCTGAAGTTAAGCTGACTGGTCTGTAATTCCCCGGCGTGTCCTTATTTCCCCTGTCATAAAGGAACCAGGCATTATATGTGCCCTTTTCCAGGCCTCCAGGACATGGGATTCGGTGCTACCTACCTCCTGGTGCAGTCCCCAGAGGTGGCTGCAACACACTCCTTTGGGCTGCTCTGGGATTGAAATCCCAGGTGTCAGCAGTGTAAATGTGGTGTCCCCCAAGGGCTTGACCTCAGCCCATGATGCCAGGGTTTGGGACATTTCCCTTGGTCCGGCCAGGGAGCTGCCCCGAAAAACGTTTGGGGGCGGGGCCTGGGCCCCACCCCCCCCCATGCCAGCCGCACCCTCTGCCTACTGGCCCCACCTCCGGTCCTGATCTGACCCCAGGGCCTGATCCAGTGCTGCTGCTGATCCTGGGGCTGGATTGGGCTCCCACCGCTCCTGGCCCTGGGTCCCCAGCTGGGGGGCAGATTGGCCTGCTGCTGCCAGTGCTGAATGCCAGCCCCAGGTCCTGGCAGGGCCAGGCCAGCTCAGGACTCAGGGTACTGGCCTAGGGACCTGGGGCAAATGCTCATGGCTCCAGCCCTGCTCCGCACACGCTGCAGGGAGCAGCCCAGGCCTCTGGATCTAGGGGGCAGGAAGGGCCCTTCAGAGCCTGTCTCATCCAGCCCCCCAAGCCTGGTCACCAGACCACAGGGGTGTCTGGGGGGGTGTAGCTGCCCCTCTGCTTTTGCCAGCTCCCTGGTTGGGGAGTTCCCAGGCCTCCCTGCCCAGGCTCTGTCTCCTTCCTGCTGGCATCCCCATATTGGATGCTGGCCACTCCTGCAGTTGGGCAGCAAGCAGGATGCTCTGCTCTGTGCAGTCCCTTGCACCTGTGGGCAGTGGGGGGAGGGGTCCCACTGGGCTGCCAACCTGGGTGGAGGGCTGGTTACCAGGGCTGAGTGGGGTTGCCCTCAACTCCCCTGGAGGGCACAAAGGCAGTTGCCTAGGGTGGCCAGCAGGGGGAGCCATTCTCAGCAGCCTCCCCTGTGCATTGCCTGCATCTCAGGTATGGGCAGCTCCTTGTGTGGGGCCCCTGGCTTGGGGTCCTTGTCTCCCCATGTGGCAGCCCCACCTGCAGCCCACTTCAGGACTCCCCGTGTTAGGGATGCCTCCGGTGGGACAGGAGCAGGGTGGGAATCATGAGGTAGAGGTGGGAGAGCCTGGAAGGCGGATTGGGCCCTGCCCTGTGGGACCAGGTGGGGTACATTTATCTCTCAGCACATTAATCTCTTGTGTATCCTCACTGTGTGCATGGCACGCAACCTTGCTCTGCCCCCTGCCTGGCCTGTGCTGGCTCTGCCTGGGGCATCTGTGCAGGGGGGTGCAGTGGACCCAGGGTTCTCCGACCCCTGACATCTCGATTCCTGCCCCAGGGACGAAGCTGGGGAGTTTGGGATCTTCCAGCATCTGGCAGCACCCAGTCTTGGGGGATCCCAGCATTGAAACATGAGCCCCTTTCCTGGCCCAAGACGCTGGCCTCGCCCAGCTCCTGCTGGGTGGGGCCTGGAGCTCTCTGATCGCACCGGTATGTTATTATAGGGTTGCTCCAGGGTGGGACCTTTCATTCTTGGGGAGGGCACACACTGGCTGGTTATTGCAGCACTGTCTGGTTTGTTATTGTAGGGTTGCCCCAAGGCCTAGACACACTGGTTTGTTATTGTAGGGTCTTGGGGGAGGGGAGGTGGCTGGTGCTCTCAGGGGCTGTCTGTAAAATATGTGATGCACTGGAGCGGGGCTTGTTTTTGTATGTTTGTTGGTCGGTTACAAAGTGTCACTGGGGGGGGGGGTGGAGGGTGGCCAACCCCATCCCCCTGCACACTGGTCTGGTCTGGTCTGTAGGGGGCTGGGGGGGGGTGACCAAGCACCCTGGTTTGTTATTGTAGGGTGGCTCACGGGGGTCCAGATGGATGTGTCAGGGTCTCAGTGCCCAGTTTGTCCTACTGCCCATGGCACTGAAGGCTGGGCTGTGACACGGGAGGGTGCCAGCAGCCTGCTCAGGGCTGGAGGCTCTTTGGGACAACTAAGACCTGGGAGGAAGAGGAGCTGGGCCAGCCTCCTGTCCTCACCTAGAGCTCACTGCAGCCCCAGGCAAACACCGAGCTGAGCAAAGCAGAGCAGAGCCATGCCCCCCCTCCAGCCTTGCCCCAGGACTGTCTGGGGCCTCCCCAGCTTCCCTGGCGTTAGCGGGTGATGGGTCGCGAGCATGCCTGCCGCCCTGTGAAGGAATCTCCAGATGGACAGTGGGGTGCAGGCGAGAGCTGCTGACAGGGATTCCCCCATGTCCTGGCATAGCATGGCCAACGCCCATGCATTGTCCCCCTGCCTGGGCTGTCCTGTATACGAGGGCCCTGAAGGCATGGACATGACTGAACAGGGACGGGAGCTGGGCACAGCCATGCTGCCAGAGGGCACGGGGGTCCTAGGAATCACCCCCTGTGGCACTGTGTGGGGGAGGGGGCCCTTTTATCCTATCATTTCACCCCAGTATTGCAAATGGACAGGAACTGATGTAGGGGCAGGCGTCGGTAGACAGGCCACCGTTTGCTGACCGTGATCCAGGTGTTTCTGTGCCCGTCATAGCTGCTTGTCTGAAGTTGCAGCTCTGCCGTCCCGGCCGGCTAGAGCGCAGACATGTTGGTTTGCAGCCAGTTTGCAGACAGACAATACTGGCTGGACCGATGGCCCAGCAGGGGCTCCTTGGCTCTCATACAGGCCAAGGAAGGAGTTCCTGCCTTCCCAGCCGGAGCCAGACCTGCCTGCCAGGGGGCATGTTGGCTCCGTGACAAACAATGGCTGCTCCTGGACTCAGTGAGATGTTGCCAGGTCACGGCGACTTGCTCGGGTGCCCCTCGTGTGTCTGTAACTTTTCACACGAGCAACTTGGAAAAGGGCCAGGAAAGGCAGCCGCTGTGTCCGCCTTTAGCCCCAATTCCTACCTCCGGACCAACTCATCTGCGGAACCCAGCTTGTCCTTTGCTGATGCCAGCAGAGGGACGAGTGCCTGCGCCTGCCAGCCAGGGTGTGGAGCTACGCAGGGGATTAGGAGCAGGTGTGGTCGGTTCGCTCTCCATTGTTGGCATCCCGGAAGGCTCCTGCCCCCTATCAGTGCCACCACCACGCCCCAGAGCAGGCCTGGACCCGCCTACTTTCCTCCCCCAGCCATGCCTGGATCGTCTTTGCCTGGCAGTGCCCATCCTGTGCCAATGGCCTGCTCTTGGTGCACAGGGTGGGGTCCGGCTGCTCTGAAGAGCACCATCCTGGGGCGCGGTGGTGTGGGGGCAGCCAGGAGAGCCCCCGTGGTCTATGGAGAAGCCGTGGCCTGAGCAGTGCTTTCTGTCTAAGGCCCAGCTGGTCAAAGTGCGGTGCGCCTGCCAGGCAGAGCATCCCAAGAGTGTGATACAGCCCCAGGGGGGGAGGGACGGGGGCGAATGCCTGTCACTTGGCTGAGGGGATGGGAGAGACTCCAAGACATCCCCAGGGCCAGCAGGCCAGAGAACAGGGCTGGGCCTTGCCCAGCTGCTGTCTCCTATAGCAGCCTGCAGGCAAAATGGGTTTCTCTGGTGTGGCAGAGCCTGCAGGAGCTCTGGATCCTGATTCCGGCCCCGCTGACTTCATCAACATCTCTGGAACCTATGTCCCCTGGCCCTCCCTTCCCCACTGGCCCTGCTGATGTCAATCAGGCATTCAATCAATCAATCAATCAGTCAGTCAGTCAAGTTGATTAAATCACACATACAAAAAGAAAACCCACACTAGCTGTAAACCAGCCCCACCCGGTCTGTGACCCGGCTCGCACATTAAACTGCTAATCAAACAATAAAAACTCTCCTCTTCGGGCTAAAAGGGCAAAAACCCAATACCGCTTCCCTCCTCCCCCCCCCCCATGCGATTCCTGCTGAGACTTGAAGAAAATACTAAAACTGCGAGCTTCTGGGGAGGTGACTGAAGATTAAATTCAACCTACCTTGCACTGGAGAGGATTTGAGATCTCATTCAAATACAGTTCCAAACCGTGGGCTGTCTAAAGAGCAGTAAACCAAAAAGCAAACAAACAATTCCTGACTCACAGCTGGATCAGGCTGGTTGGCTGGTACCCATCATTCTCTCTTTGAGATGTTGGGTGCACTCAAGAAAAGAACCACAATACACGAGCGTTAGAAAAACCCAGCATAGCTCTAACAAACAGGAGGGTCTCTTATACCATGGAAGTAAGGAGTACACAGCTTGTTCCTCCAGCTCCTGAAGGCAAAGTTGGGCCAGGCTATAATGTGGAAGAGTGCAGAGCTTAGACCAACATTTTAAGAAAAGCAATACAAGCTCCACTGAGTACAGGGAAAACACCCACCTCAGCATGGAAAAATGAGCCAGGGGGAATTTGGGAAAATTAAAAGTCTCCATGAAAAATTATGTAAAATGTAAGGCTCAAATCTGGCCCCTAAATGAAACTTCAGCCACACAGAGCATCTGCAATGACTACTGCAGCATTAAAAATTTTTAGCATCTCTATTTCCACCATGGAAGTGGGTTCAACAGAGCTGAGCTAAGGGCTTTTTGCACGTCTTTGCATGCATTCCTAAATCAGTAAAAGCAGAGACTTGTCCAGCAAGGTGGACTGCTGCCTTCTGCGAGTCTGTGCAGGCTTCTTCCCAAAATGCTACCCCTTGGTCTTAGAATTGAGAACCAGCCCTGAGGGTTACAGCACAAGGAATAATGTGGAAATAACCAGAAGGAGTCTTGTGTGGTGAGAAAACAACCATGTCACCACGTATGATAATACCGGGATGGATCTATCCCACATTTGTGGCAGAGACACATAATCTTCCTTTAAAACAGGGGTAGGGAACCTATGGCTCGCGAGCCAGATGTGGCTCTTTTGATGGCTGCATCTGGCTCGCTGCCAGTGTTCCCTCTCAGCTGCGCGGGCGCGCGGCCACGCAGCGGCCGTCGCACCCCCCGCGCAGCCCAGCAGCCCCCGCTGCTCCCTCCAAGCCCCAGGGCCGCGGCTTTGCCGCGGCACACCCGGCCTGCGCCCGGCCGCTGGGCTGGCCTTCCCCGCCCCCAGGGTGGGACAGGCAGGCTCAGGCTCGGGTCAGGAGCGCGGGCCTGCCTGCCTGCCCCACGCAGCCGGGGCAGCGGGGTGGCTGCGGCAGCGGCGGGCTCCCGGGCTCCCACCCCCCCGACTGCCTCGACTTCCCGGGGCCGGGGCCGGGCTAATCCACGGCCCCGGCCTCCCAGCACGGGGCCGGGATCAGCCTCCGGGGCTGGGGTCTGCTCCCCCCCCCCCACCGGTGGCTTCCCAGGGCCGCGGTAGGGTCCTCCCCCGCCCGCGGCGTTGGCTTTCTTTCTTTCTTTCTTTCTTTCTTTCTTTCTTTGCTTCCTTCCTTTCTCATGCTTCTCTTCTTTCCTTCCCCTTTCTTCTTTTCTTCTTTTTCTTCCTTCTTTCTCTTCCTTCCTTCTTTCTCTCCCTTCTCTCTTTTTTCTTTCTCCCTTTTTCTTTCCTTCTTTCTCTCCTTTGCTTTCCTTTTTCTTTCCTTCTTTCTCTTCTTTGCCTTCCTTCTTTTTTCTTTCTTCCTCTTTCTCTTCCTTTCTCTTTTTTCCTTCTTTGTCTTCTTTTTTCTTTCCTTCTTTTTTCTTTCTTTCTCTTCTTTCCTTCCTCTTCCTTCTTTCCACTTCTTTCCTTCTTTCTTTTTTCTCTTCCTTCCTTTTTCTCTCTCTCTTTTCCTTTCTTCTCTCTTTTTTTTCTCTCTCTCTCTTCCTTCCTTCCTCCCTTCTTTTTTCCTTCCTTTTTAAAAAAACCCAACCTTTAAAAATTAATTTTAATTAAAAACCTTTTTAAAGGTTTTTTAAAAACCTTTCTAAAATTAAATTTCAATTAAAAGTAATTCAAATTCAATTAAATAAAACATAAAATGCACACATTTACTTGTATTTAGTTTTAAACATATTGTATGGCTCTCACGGAATTACATTTTAAAATATGTGGCGTTCATGGCTCTCTCAGACAAAAAGGTTCCCGACCCCTGCTTTAAAAGAATCACCCCATCATTGATCTCTTCTAGACATTATAAGAAAGAGGTGGTCAGAGAGGCATCCCTGGTGTATTCCCCAGTAACAGGAAAATGTCACTATGTTCCCCACTGGCACAAGTTCTCACCCTAGCCGTCATGACCTAGTGTTGAGTGACCAGAATAGCCGAAAGTCTTCAATAAATCCCCTCCTTCATTTCACCCACCGTTTGTCTCACTTAATAGACTCCGGTGCCATCATTAGATCCATGAAAGGAGCACACAAACTAACATCCTTAACCATGGTGTGTTTAAAAATCATATGGGAGAAAATAAAACAATGATCAACCTCCCACCCTCCAGCCAAGCTGCTGCTCAGGTGGACAATTCCTCTCCAAAGCCCAAGTTTAGACAGTAAAAATCTGGATTAAATTGCCCCTGCCACATTTGACAGACCAATAGCTCTCTATGAGCAGACACTCCACTGTCCCTTTTTAAAAGTAGAAACTGTGACTTCCAGCCAGATGGGACCCATCCAGGATGGATCGTAGCGGTAAATAGCTTCGCCAGGACTGGGGACCATCAATCACAATTCTCCTGAAAAACTTCAGTGCAGAGAAAATCTGCTCCTGGAGCTTTACCTCCATCACTGGGCTGGCCTTCATCATCTGTTACAGACCCTGAGTGGTCAATCAAAGAGAGGAATCATAATTGCGTCAACTGGGGTAAAATTAGAAAAGGAACTGGTTGGGGGAAATCATTAACAACCTGATCAAAATGTGCTAGGTAGAGTTTCAGCATTGATACAGGAGGACATCTGTCAGGCCCCGTGGAAGAATTTACAGTGTTGAAGCTGCTGCTTCAAAATCCTTCCACAGGATTGAAGATATTCTCAGGGTTTTTGATGTAACCAACTTTTGTATCTTCTTTGGGCAGCTCCTGGGAGCTGGCACAAATAAGTAGGATTGCATCCGACCCTGGTAGGTTGCTGCGCTAGAGCAGACCTTTCTGGCACACTGTCCACATCAAGCCAAGTGTGCTTGTCTTTGGGCTAATTAAAACCACTTTGTGCAGACACTGGGGTTGAGGATTTCCCCAGCCTCTCCTGAGCATCACAAGTTTGAGAGGCATTCTCGGCTCTGAGAGATCTAATGTGAGTTCTCCTGGAGAATCTGTGCCCAAAGACTGGGTCCAGTCTCCTCTTTCACAACAGCCTTTGTCCAAACGGGTCGTTCTGCCATTGGAAATAAACCATTCTCCAAACAGGGCCCTGGTTTAGACTGACAGAGAGAACCTAGTGTGCGCCATCCAGGTGCCAGGGCTTTGCGTGTAGCAGGACCCCCTCCCCTGAGGTTATCTGAGTGCTGCTGCCTAGCAACAGAGAGTAGACAGGTGAGTCAGCACACGGCCACTGTCCCCGACATGCCAAATGTGGACATCAAGCCTGACCTGGTATAGGTGGAGTCGCCAGTGCCACCCGGCCTAGATGCCTGTCCCTCATGTCCCAACACACTGTCTGCGTCTACACTTGTCAATTAAGTCGACTTAATTTACTCTGCGTCTACACTACACTTTTCTTAAGTCGACTTAAGCAAGCTGCTTAAGTCGACTTAAGGAAAATTAAGTCGACTTTGTTAAACCTCGTTTAAAGATGACTTTAGGCTTAAGTCAACTTTCTAAAGTCGACTTAAGCCAGTGTGGACACAGAGTTGCCCTAAGTCGACTCTAAGTCGACTTAGGGCTCTCCAGGACTCCCCCACTGCCCTCCCTGCCGGGGTGGTGGCACAGGGGGAGCCTGGCATGCCCCCCCATAGGGATGCCCCCCTCTGCCCTGCCCACCCTGCCCCTATGCCCTGCCAGGGTCCCTGTCCCCCTTTGCCCCATTGTACCCGGGTACAATGGGGCAAAGGCTGAGCCCCCTGGCACTTGGCAAGGGGTGCCCCCCCGCCACCGTGGACCTGTCCCAGGTCCACCCAGCCCCTAGAAGTCGACTTAGGTGTCGAGTGTGGACGCTCTAGGTCAACTTTGTAAGTTCCCCCCTAAGTCGACTTAAAATTTAGGTGTGGACATGCTAAGTCGACTTAGCTAAAGTCGACCTAAATTCACAAGTGTAGACATAGCCACTGAGTCCAACACAGCACCTTTGACCCACCGGATTTTATTGGTGGGACAGCAAACAGGGCTCTGCTGTCCCTTATCCCATCCCCGCTTCCTGAAGACCTTCAGACCACAGGCTGTGTCAGAGCCTAGACACGCCTAACGTTCAGCCCAGCTGAGGTGTCCTTTGAAGGATTTCTCATGGAAGTTGCGGTCGCAGCTCGGAGCTATGGCTGAGATCTGAGGTGTGAAATCCGCATCACAATATGTCACAGGCTGGCCACGTCTGCCGCTTCCATGCCCACGCCCTGGTGTTCTGGGTTTCTGGTGGCCAGGGTTGAACACTAGCATCAGGGTTGGTTCACGGGATCTCTGCCCACATGCCAAATGGCTTGGTCTTCTCCGGCCTTTGCCTGCCCCGCTCTTTGGTGTCCTTGGACTTTGTTGTAGAGCTGCCCCGCTGCCAGCACCGCTCAGTCATCCTCATCACCATTGATCCCCTCACTCACTTAATTTCCCTTTGCTCCCCATCAAGCGCCCAGGAAACGCATTGCCTTTTGCTAGCTCTTGCTTTCAACTCCACAGTCTGGTGGTCTCCAAAGATGAACCTTGGCCCATTTAGTCTCTAGCTGCTGGAATCCTTGAAGGTCTGGACCCTTCCCAGCCTCTGATTCCGAGTGCTTGGTTGCAGCTGCTGTTAATCCTTTGGCTTGGGTGTTGACTCCCACTTCTGGATGTGCCCCGTCTGGATTCATCTCTAACAGAGAGGCCAGGATCTTGCTCCAACCATTAGGCCAGACCATCTACAACTTGATCACTAACGGAGTGAGAAAGAGTGCAGCAAAACCCCAATAGAAGGCGCAGTTAATTATAGGGATTATAATATGATCAGTGACGCACCCACCAGTTAACAAACCATAGGTAAAATGTCTTTCTCAGCCCCCCACATTTCTTCCATGTACAGGTAGCAAACTGAGCAAATCTAACAGTGCTTTTAGTTTTTGTCCAGAGATGTGAGTTGCCGGCTCTCTAGCATTTCAAGGGGGAAGTTCAAAAATCTCTTCAATGTTTTCTTCACCTGACACTAGGCTCAAAGGAGGATGTATTAGAACATTTCAATCTCCCCCCAAAGTGTAGGCAAGGCACTGGGAACTGAAGACTACCCAATCAATTTGCTCATCCAGGCACTCTCATGACAACTCGGAATGAAACGGGGAGGACACAGGGTGGGCAATAAACATTTACTACTAAAATGTGGCGATCAGGAATTTTTTTTTTTTTCAATACAGCTTGAATGCCCTGACACTTTGATTCCCAGCATAGAATCTGGGCTTTCAGGAGAAAGAAAACAACATAAGCAAGTCACCCCGATCTACAGCCCCTTCTACATAACCGTCTTCCTCCTCACAGAACAGCTTCAAACCCAAGAACAAGTAGAATTGCGGACTCAGCAAACCATGTTTCTTGTAAAGAAAACAAAGTGAAGGTTTCAAAAAATTTTAAAAACTCCACCTCATTCATCTTACTTTGATACCCAGATAAGTTCCAGGGTAAAATGCCAAAATTATTCTAGCAAAAGCTCTCCCAAGGTAGAGGGAAATAAGTTGGACAGTCTAGTTGTATATAAGAAGTAGACCCAAAAGCCCAATTATAAGAATTTGATTCATCTCCGAATATCACATGATTCAATGAATAATTTACATGGGCAAAAATAAGAGCTATCTTCTTCTTGCAGCTGCAATGATACCTTCTGTTATTTGAGGACATCCCACAGAGAAAACAAACAAGGAGTCTGGTGGCACTTTTAAAGACTAACGAATTCATTTATTGCATGAGCTTTCGTGGGAGAAAAATCCCACTTCATCAGATGCTTGAAGATGGGGAATGTACAGAATGGAAGCAAAATAAATGTAGGGGAGTGTAAGTCATAGTAGGATCAGGTCAGACGGTTACAGCAAATCAAAGCAGTTGTTTGAATTAAAACAGGATGTACAGCAATTAGCAGGGTGGTTGTGGGGAAGGAAAGCAAAATTATCTGTTGTAATGGGGGAAAAAAACCATAGTCTCTCTTGAGCCCTGAGTTCATGGTGTTAAATCTGCATATGAATTCCAATTCTGCAAAGACTCTCATGAGACTCTTTTCAACCCTAGAGATGGAGACCTCAGAGCTTTAGCTGAGTCTGCAGTTTCCAAAGTCTAGAAATTGTTATGCCAATAAAAAAATCCCATCTTCCTCCTCTCCTGAACATTTTAAGAACAAAAGGGCCCTATAAACATAACAAAGTTAAATGGCAAATAGAAATAACTATTATCAGCCAATCGCCGGTTTAAATCAATATCTGCAAGGGGCTGTCAGTCTAAATATCATCCCGTCAACAAAACAAAACTCAGCCAGGGCCATTCACAGCACATATCAGAGGGCTGAACTTTTAGAATATTTGAAAGATTTCTGTGCAGGGGGGTCGGGGGAGGGGCGGATCTTTCCTGGAAGTGAGAGACAGGATGTGGGAAACTTCAGTGATCCTGTCCATGATACGCCAAGGAGAAGAGGAATCAGTTTCTTGTCAGTCAGCCTTAGGAGCACTCACAAGGCTGGAGTATATCCCTGTCATGAGTGTGAGTTGAATCATCTTTAGCTGGAGGTTTTCTCTTTCTCCAGATCAGCCTTCGCTGGGGGAGGGAGGTTCTATGTTGTCAGTTACCCGGTTGTCCCCTTAATCCAACCAGCTGCATTTTAAATCCCTTGAGACCCTTCTTAACACTCCCCAGCCCCTGCCTACGGGGGAATCCAACAGGAACAGGGAAGCAGTAAAATAAGGCGGGTCATAATCCACCAGTTCTGACGCTGGAGTTTCCCGATATTGCTCGCGCTAGTCAGCAGCTCTCAGTCTGTAAGATCCTTAGTTGATAACAGCACTTCCTGGGCTTCCTTCCCCCAGACTTCAAAGTAGCTGGAAAATGAGCAGAGCATGCGCCAGATGCCTGGTGGGCTAGACGTCGGTGAATTTAAACTGGAGTGGATGAGGGTACACGGGACAGGCTGGGGGGAGCAAACACTCCTCAAGGCAAATGGGTGGGGAGGCCTAGAGCTCTCAGCCATCAAATCGGGGCCAGCCCATCATCCCAAAAGAGAGGGAGAAAAGGCCCAACTCCGGCTTGTTAGCCACTAGCTGCCAGTGCTTCAATGGCAGTCAGTGCCAGCCAAGGTCTGTGTGAGCTTTGCACCAGTCAGGCTTCGACCGACAGAGATGGTGCTTTCGAGATCCTAGCAGTGCAGCTCAGCACTTGACCTCATCTCTGGCATCTTCCCTTGGACTCCTCCACTGGGGTCACTGTCCTGCCCCTGTGTCTTCGTTGCTCCAGTTACAGAGCAGCCTGGCGACAGGGGCATTGCTACTCCTCAGGACAGATGCCCAGTGACTCCAACTGGGGGGGTGCCCTAGCTGCTGTCCATGGAAACAGCCCCTGCCACAATGCCCACTGGCCTGTGTGAACTCTGGCACTGGCCATTTGAGTTTCTGTAGGGCCTACCCAAACTCAGCTTGCTGTGACTCACATTCGCCGAGGCAGAGCTAAAAGCCTGCCTGGCCCCTCCCATCCCACCCACGCACGCACCAGAGGTGGGTGCACTCGGGGCAGCTCCCCAGCTGACAATGCCCCCTAACCCCCGATGGACAGATCCCACCGCCGCTGGCCTACCGTACCCCAGACACAGACCTGGCTGCAGCTGGGTCCCTTGCAATCATAGGATAAGGGGAGGGGAGAACAGTGCTAGATCAATGCAGGGACTATAGGGGCTGAAACCCTGGGCCCTGACCTAAAGGGGGCCCCCCAGCTCCAGTCCCTATGGCCCCTGCATGATCCATCCCCACCACCCTGCTCAGCCCCCTCAATGATGATGGGGTTTGGGGGGGCACTGAGAGGAGGGCCCTTCTGGCGTGGGGGGGCAGGGCCCTGGAGCCAGAGGCCGGTCTCCATGGTGCTCTCGCCCTGCTCCTGAGCCAGCAGAGAGCAGCCTCTGGCCCCAGGGTCCCCCCAGTGCTGGCCCACCTGCAGGCTGCCGTGGTGAGGGGCTAGAGCCCCAGGCCAGGGGATTCCACAGTGGTGGGTAGCCCAGGGCCCCTTAATCCAGCCCTGCGGGAGAACCCTGAAGGGCTGGATCTTTGGGTGGAGGGCATGTGAAAGGAGCAAGACCAGAGGATGGGGGTGCAGGTTAACACAACCTATCTGCCCTGGGTGGATGCCCAGGAGGCCCTTGTGCCCAGCTCCGTGCGCACATGTATCTATCGCTTCACACCCCATCTCAGCAGCATCTGGCATCCCAGCTCAATTCATTCAGCGACTTCCCCGCATCTTTGGGTACTGAAATAGATTCAAGCAACCGAGCTGGTGCGTCCTCTTGGGTGTCCCCCTGCCTGGACTGCCCTGCCCTGGGCACCCTTGTCTGCAACAGCGTCCCTGGCTGCCGGGCATGGGACTGAGCTCAGGGAAGAGCTAGCTGTGGTGGGCTGCAGTCAGTCACCCCAAGTCTGCAAGAGATGGGGCCCCCACAAGGCAGCCAGGCCCAAGGCGCTCCCTGACCCCCAGGGTCCAATCTGCCAGGGCTGGATGGGCAAGATCACAGGACCAGAATTCCCTCCAGCACCTTTGTGGTAGTGGGAGGTTTGGAGCTGGCAGTCCTCTCAGATGACCAAGGAGCACAGCAGCCACTGCACCAAGGAGGGGCAGGTCCCCGATTCTTTCTTCCCCTTCCCTGCAGCAGTGACCTTCCAGGGAGAGGATCTCCCCCACCAGGGGCCAAGTGAACCCATCCTTCCCCGTCGGCTGGGAGCCCTGGTGAAAGCCAAGCCTACACGTGCTGCAGACAGCAACTGCCACGTGGCCCAATGTCCCTTGCCACCCCAGCTGGCTTCCAGCCCTGGGAGGAAACATGTGGCCGTGAAAGTCGGATGCATTAAATAAAGCAGCGGAAGGAAGGACCCCCTTGACATGCCAAGTGGGTCAAGCTCAGGGAAGGGGCCCCACCCCATTCCCAGCCCCCTCTTCCTGCCAGGGAACAGGGCCAGGCAGAGTCCTGGTGATCTTGTGACGTGGGACCTGCCTTGCCTGGGTTGCTCCTTTCCCTCCTGGCTATTGATATGGTGTGCGGTGCCTGTCCACCAGCCCTGAATGGACTGGTGTGGTGTGCCCAGGCCGCCAGCATGGATATCCATAGGGCCTGAGAGACATGGCCATGCCGACGCTCCGAACACTGGGGTTCCTTTTAGAGAAGGGCTGATCCTAAAGGATCTGAGCTAACCCACACCTGAGGGGTTTGGTGCCTGTGGAGGGGTCGTCCTGTCTGATTCTAATCCTTGCTGGGTCACCAGTGGAATGAATTTAGTGTGTCAGTCTGGTCTGGCCCCAGCACACCCAGCTAGGTCAATGGCCTGCTCGGGCCAGGGGGTGCCACCCGTGTGCCAGGCTGCAGAAGGTGCCAGCTTAGCCTGAGCCACTGGACATGCCCAGGCTGCACCGTGTGGCAGAAGATGTGAACAGCTCATCTCCATATCAGGACATCAGCCAGTTGGCCTCCTGGCAGAGGGTGCCACCCTTGGGTGGGGCTGGCTACAGGGGGCCAGGCGGCACTGCAGGAAGGTGCACCCTAGCATGCCGCCAGGGGGAGGCCTTCAGGTGAGGGTTGGTGAGGGCGATGGAAGGAACACACTGGCGTATGGATATGCCTGTCGGCACCATATCCATAAAACGGCCATGCCACGCTGGGGTCACCCAACCTTCCAGTGTCCAGCGCTGTTCGGATGTTCTGACACGATGCCAGGGACCAGCATCGGGCCATTGCCGCCAGGAATGGTTCCCCTCCCCTGTGCTGGTATTTCGGTGCTGCACCCATGCGAGGCCCCTGGTTAGGAGCCAGGTCGGAAACCCTCTGGGGATGTCCAAGAGGCCAGGGTGGGGCAGTGGGTTCTTCTCTCCCCCGTAAAGCTGGATTTATCCTCACCGCGGGGTCATGCAGGTTAAGTCCTGCATAGTGCCCCATGCCTCTGGACTGGGCTAGTGCCCTTCTGATACCCCTGCCTTGGGCCCCACGGCGTGGCTGCCCTACTGGGGACCCACTGAGGAAAGGAGGGGCCGGATGGGAGGCCTCTGGGCCCCCAGGACCTCAGCCAGTGGCTGATCCAGGGCTGGTACGCACGCAGGGCTGTTTCCTCTGCAGAGCCAGGGGTCCCTTTCCCGCGCCCTTGCCTTGGCCGCCCCGCCTGGAAGCAGAGTGCTGACAAGGCCACGGGCTTCCTTCCGCCACAGCCTCGCCCACCCCTACTGGCATGGGGCCAAGGGGATTCTGGGTAATGAGCCCAGGGGATTCTGGGTAACAGGCTGTGGC
Source organism: Pelusios castaneus (assembly GCA_007922175.1). Classification (NCBI taxonomy): domain Eukaryota; kingdom Metazoa; phylum Chordata; order Testudines; family Pelomedusidae; genus Pelusios; species Pelusios castaneus. The sequence goes on from ML685810.1 coordinate 12,702,285, forward strand.
CAGGGGGGTGGAAAGGGCCCTAGGGAATTCAGTGTATGGGGCTGGGGCAGAGGCTGGGCAGCGCCCCATGGGATTGTGGGTGCCAGGGCTGGGGCTGGGCAGGGCCCCAGGGGGTTGTAAATAATAGGCTGGGGTCAGGGGGATGGGCAGAACCCTGGGGGATTCTGGGTAAGATATAAGGTGATGGGCTGGGCAGAGCCCCAGGGGATTGTGGGTAATGGGGCATGCAGTCCCAGGAGGTTCTGGGTCACACCGAAAAAAAGGGAGACCCAGACCCATGTACGACTCCTTCATCCCCACAGCCACTGTCGGCCCGGGGCTGCCTAGCAGCGACTGGGAGTTAAACACTTTTTGCCCACAAGGGTCCTGGGGCACCAAGGGATCCTGGCGCATTGGGGCAGCTGCTGTGCACGTGGCTTCCCAGCCCACGTGCTGAGGCCAGCACCAATGCAAGCAGCCCAACTGGGCCTGCTGAATGGCAGGTTCCAGCCTGAACCCCATGTGGCTGTGGCAACCTGCAGTGGGGCTACCGACAAACGGACAGATGAACCAATGCACTGGCGCTCGGGGTGGTGCCATCCTTTCCTGTTCCTCTCAGTGGGGTGTTGACTCTGAAGCCTACTGACCAGGCATGTGACAGCTATTCCCTGGTTCTCTGCTGGTTGAGTTAGCCTGAACCCTCAGCTGCATGGGAATTGCTGATCCCCCTCAGGGAACAGAACCCAGGAGTCCAAGCAGTGGGCAGAGAGCCAGGACTCCTGGGTTCCGTTCCCAGCCCTAGCAGGGGGAGGGGGGAGGTGGCTGGGAGCCAGGACACCTGGGTTCTATTCCTGGCTCTAGGAAGGAAGTGGGACCCAGTGATTAGAGCAGGTGACAACAATACTGAGCACTTATGTAAGGGATATTTCACACTGTAGAGCCATTAACCCTCCATGCACTGCAGGAAATCAGGCGCCATTAGCCCTTGGCTAGACATGGGGAAAGCAAAGCCCAGAGACTTGCCCAAGTTGCCCCAGCAACAGAGCCAGGGGCAGAACTCAGGGACACTTGATTTTTCCAGCTCCCACTGCGCATGGGCCGGGATTCCTGGGGGTTCTAATCCTGCCCTGCTGCATGGACATCCCCCTGCCGTGCCTCAGTTTCCAGCCGGGATCATGCTGGAGGGTTAAGCCCTTGGGCGTCGCTGCGGTCCGTCCGTGCTCGAGGCCAGCGCTGTGGGATGAGCAGGCTCCCCCCTTAGCAACTGGGGAGCTGCCAAAGGAATTTGCTGTTAAGCAATTAATGCTGCAAAGGCTCCGGCTCCCCTGTCCCCCCACCAGCCCCGGCCCACTGACCGCGCGACCGCCTCCCTGCCGCACCTCTTGGCCACCAGCCCAGCTCCCTGCGAAAGAGCGCTGCTGCAGTGGGGTTATCTGGTAGCTCAGCTCTGCCCCCCCGGGCACAGGGCCAGAGCCGGGGGCGGGTTTGTTGTTCCTCTTGCTAACTCCCTTATTCCACACGGCTGCACACGCCCGGCCTTCCTCGCCTGGCCAAGACCTTGGTGACCGCGGGCCAGGCAGAGCACAGTGCCATTCGTGCTGAGCAGAGGGGCTTTTCTCCCTGCTTTGGCAGGAGCTGGTGCTGCAGAGACAGAGGAGGCCTTTGGCTATTGTGGACCCTAGGCAAAGGCCCATAGCAGGGTCCCCTATAGACCTGCGGGGCCCCCACTCAGTGGCCCTGGCTCCCCACTGCCAGCACCCCCTCCACAGTCTTGGCTCTCCACCGCTGGCAGTGGCCCCAGCTCCCTGCCATTGGCCCCAGCCCCCCAGCTCCTCCTTCTGCTGCTGACCGAGGTGGCTGACGCAGCTTTTGGGGTAGGTGAAGCAGGCAATGGGGCCCCGTACTGCTTGGGGCCCTAGGCATTCGCCTGCTTTGCCTATCCCAAAAGCCACCTCTGTGCAGAGCCACCTGCTGACAGCCCAACGGGGAGGCGAAACTGAGGCACCCCACGAGGAAGTGACTTGGCCAAGGTGCACAGCAAGGCAATAGCAGAATCCCTCCCATGAACTGGCCACAGGGCCACACTGCTCCATCCTGGGTGCAGGGCTGGGCCAGTGCAAACCCCTCCGTGGTGGTGCTGCATCATTTTGGCCCAGAGGTTTGCCAGTGAACATTTCACTCTGCATGGGGAAGCCTTGCATGTTCCCCTCCCCCTGGCTTGGTCCATCTCCCCTTGCCCTGGGGCCAGGAGCCTGCCCTCACCAGGGTCTTTCCCAGTTTGGCTCCCTTCCCCTGCAGGAGACTGTCATTGCTCTGCGTAACCAGATACCTGTTTCCTGCCCCGCCCGGAGCCTCTCTCCTACCGTTCTGAGCAGGCAAAGAGTGGGTCCCTGCCTGGTGCCCAGCACCACAAGTTGGGTGGGGCCTGATTCAGGCAGGCTGAGTCCCCAGGATCTGGGCTGGCTGGGCCATGGGGCTGGGGCTGGAACTGGGCCTTGAACAGCTGGATCCCCAGCTGCTGCTGATCCCGCCTGCTTGACAGCTGTGCTGGGACCTTTCCCAGCCCCTCATGTCCCCTCCCAGTCCTCCTTGTCCTCTCCTAACCTCCCCCCCAACCCTCTACTGGCCCCCTTGTTCTCTCCTTGCCCCCTAAATCCTCTCCCAGCCCCCTAGCTCCTCTGTCCGTCCATCATCTGTGATCGTGGATGGGGGTGGGACTGTCACTTGAAGACCAACAACAGAGTCCTGTGGCACTTTTAAAGACTAAGATTTATTTATTGCATGAACTTTTGTGGGAGAAAATCCCACTCTGTCAGTTGCTTTTAAATAAATCTGTTAGTCTTTAAAAGTGCCACAGGACTCTGTTGTTTTCCTACAATAGACTAACACGGCTACCCCTTTGGAACTTGGAGACCAGAGAGCACTGGAAAACCTCTCCAGCATATAAAAGAAAGGACATGTCTGCAGGCACCAATGTGGGGGAACCGGTGTGGATTGTGGTGTGTAAACGAGCTGAATTGTTGTTGCTCTTCAGTGTTTCCCTCGGGCCTGCCAATGGCATCACTAATCTTTCTGTCCCAACTTCTGATGGGGAAACTGAGGCAGAGTGCAGCTGGGGAAATCGAGGCCAGAGGCAGGTTCTGGATGGGGTGGGGCCTGGCCAGACTGAGCCCTCCTCCTACCTGGTACTCCAGCCTGCCTCACCATTGGTACAGGACCTGTGCTGAAAAGTGGGGGCAGGGAGCTTAGGGCATGGACCCAGGTTCTAGGCCAGACTGTGCCACCAGCTACCCTCAGGGTCTTGGCTGTCCTCCTCCCTGGGGAGCTCCCGGCCAGGTGAGCACCCAGAGGGCTGGGGCAGGGCCAGGAAGCTGGGGCCTTGGCTGGGCAGCCACTTAGAGACCTAATGTTGGGCAGCCAAATGGGGAAATAGCAGCCAGGCCAGGAAACTTTCCTCATCCAGCTCTGCGGGTGCCCGTCAGTCCCCACCTGCTGCCTCCCTGCTGTTCCTGGCCTCTCACCCTGTATTTCCCAATCCTAGAGTTTCCCTTCTGGCTCCTCTCCAGCCCCATCCTTCCCTCCCAATGGGCAGCTCCCGACCTGCACTGGGGGCATGCGGGGCCGCCAGTGACTCAGTGGCTGGGGCTGGGCTTGCGACGTGATGGAGTTTGGAGGAGTCAGGCTGCCACACGCTGGGCTCGTGGGGGTGGATGGGTAGTAGCAGTGCCAGGGAGCAGCACCAGATCTAGGGGCAGCTGCCAGTCACCTCCCGCACTGCTGCACCTGCTCTTCCCTCCACCAGTAGGTTCCTTGGCGCAGAGCGCAGGCCGGTTTCAGAGACAGACAGGTAGCCAGGATGCCTGGGGTCTGCTCAAGGCTCTGCCATGGATTCACTGGGACCTTGGACAAGCCACTTTCTCACTCCATCCTCAGTTTCCCCAGGTGCACAAGGGGGAGGGCGAAGGGAACAGCTCTGGCGCTTCTCCAGAGAGCACCACAGCTGAGCCCCAGAGCAGGAGGGGAGACCAGTCCCAGTTGGGCAGAGGCAGTGCCTTTTCCCCTCTGCATAGCTGCTCCTGCGCCAGCTCCAACTGGCCCCACGGCAACTGGGGGCTCTGGCTGCCTGTGACTTTCCCATGCCAGGTAAGTGGGAAGAGAATTCAGGCATCCAGGCTCCCTGCCAACTGCTCCAACCACAAGGCCATGCTCCATTCTCCACTAAACTGGCTCCGCTGAGTCCATCTCCTGCCAGCTCCACCCCGTGGGGCTCCCAGGGGCCCATGAGTCCAGATGACCCCAGGCCTTTAGTGCAGCTGCCCTGACTCTGGGCCTCATGGCAGGAGTCACTATGGCTATGTCGACACTTGTTAATTTAGGGCGACTTAGCATGTCCACACTCAAATTTTAAATCGACTTAGAGGGGACCTACAAAATCGACCTAGAGCGTCCACACTGGATGCCTAGGTCGACTTCTAGGGGCTAGGGGGAGCTGGGACAGGTCCACGGTGGCGGGGGGGGGGCTCAGCCTTTGTCCCATTGTACCTTGGGGGCTCTGCCCTCCCCTGTGGGGGGGGCACACTAGGCTGTGGCTGTGCCAGCCACCCTGGCAGGGAGGGCAGTGGGGAAGCCCTGGAGCCCCCCTAAGTCGACTTTTAGGGCTACTCCACGTCTACACTGGCTAAGTTGACTTTCTAAAGGAGGTAAAGCCCAGGATTGTGCAGCCCAGGAGGTGCCAAGTGGAGGCTGCACTGAGGTGGGGCCCAGCAGGGCTGTGGGGAACTCAGGTGTAGCTTTCCTTACAACCCAACTGATCGTGGGTTCATGGGTTCCCCTAACTACAGACCCACAGCCTCTGGCCAGCCCTGAGCTCCCCCCTTCACTCCCGATCCACAGCCCCTGATTGCCTGGCTCTGCCGATGTTCCCTGCCCAGCACTAACAGCACTGTGGGGCTGCCCCCTCTGCCCTGGTTTCTGTGTGTGTGCCCCCAGCATTGCCAGGCACTGAGCAGGGGCTGTCCCCGTCCTGCTCACTGGCATGGCTGCCTTGAGCTACGCAGTCCAGCCCAGTGCATTAATGAGGCAGTGTGGGCTGTGGAGCCAGGCAACCTGGAGCCTATTTCCGGCCTTGCTCCATCCCATGGTGAGTTCCCAAGCCCTCTGTGCCTCAGTTTCCCCCTATGTGCCTCAGTTTCCCCCTCTGTGCTGGGAGGAGGAGCCTAAATGCCCTCCCCCGCCCACCTCCCCTAGGCTGCTGCTATCACAGGCCTGTGAAGCCCAGCTGGTCTCTACTCTCATCTCCCCAGAACTGCTCAGCCTGAATGGGCGAGGGCGGAGGGGGGCAGGGACAGGAGCAGGGACCCACCCACAAAGCAGGGGCTAGGGCAGGCTTGTGGGGGGGGGTGCCCTGGGGGCTCCAGCAGGCTGGGATCTGGGGGATGTCACCAATGGGGAGTTAGGAGCTGTGCCCTGGGCAGGACGCTGCACAGGGTGGAGCCGAGCACCTGGCTGGGGCCCAGATCTGTGGGTTGGGAAAATTACAGCATCACAGCTGCACAGGAGCCGGCTCCGTGCCGAGCTACATGCTGACATGCACTGACACGCTGACATGCACACGCGTGTTGCTCTGTGGAACTAGTGCCTAGCAGGGGCCGACCTGGAGCCACTGCCAGCCCTGTGGCCTCTGCTTTGCTCCTGTCCTTGGCACTGGGCCCGTGTTGGCTTCATGAGCTGCACATGGTGGGCTGGGGAGGTCACTGCCTGGCTGGGACGCTGCAACATAAAACCCAGCCAGCGTTGGGGTGCGGGACATCTTCCCAGGGGCCTGATTCAGCCTGTAGGGGGCTAGGGAAGGGGCCAGCAGCGGTTGCTATCCCCTCGCAGGCTATGCCTACTTCCTCCTCTCCCCCCCCCCGGCTGTTCCTTCTGCCCTCATCCCAGGCCAGATACCCACCCCCTGCTGCATCCACAGCCTGAGTGGAGGTGCCATGCTGGGGAGCCAGTGCCAGACTGGGGGGACGAGTACCAGCAGGAGGAACTAGCCTGTATCTGCCAGCCACAGGCCTGAGAGATCCTTTAGAGTTGCGCTGATTAACCCTTCCCACCCCAGTGGTTGGCCCAGGACTATCAGTCCCACTTCACAGGCAGGGAAATTGAGGCATGGGGAAGGGAGGTAACAACAAATGGAAGGAACGGCAGAGCCAGGAAAGGAACTCAGGTGTCCTGAGTCCCAGGTGGGATTACCCTCACCCTCACCCCCCCTCTCAGAACTGGGATAGGACCCAGGAATCCTGGCTCCTTTTCAGGGACTCATGTGGCTGCCTGTGAGTGACTTGTGGCTCTCCAGCACTCGAGAACATGGAAATTCTTGCCGGTGCCAGGGAGCCAAGCTCCATGCTGGGCAGCTGCGTTGCTGGTGTAGCAGCTGAGGCCAGTTGTGGTGCTAAGTCCCTGGGGAGCTGGGATTAGTGACTAAGCACGTCTATTTTTAGCCTTTTTGAGGCAGGCCAGGATCCAGGGAGCTGGGGAACCCCTGGGGCACTGACCCGGTTCGACCAAGTGTCTGTTGTGGTGCAGTAGCACCCAGGGCCTCGGGACTCGGCCAGCCAGTCGCATTTCTGACACCCACTGGGCCCACCGAGAAAACCAGGGTGTGTTTGTTTCTGGGTTCCAAAGGGGTAGCCATGTTAGTCTTGGTCAGCCAAACAAACAAGGGGTGCGTCTACACTTGTAAATTAAGTCAACTTAAGCGTCTATACTACACTTTCCTGAAGTCGACTTAAGGAAAAATTAAGTCGACTTTGTAAAACCTCGTTTTAAGTCGACTTTCTGCTTAAGTCGACTTTAGAAAGTCAACTTAGCCAGTGTAGACGTTGACTTAGGGGGCTCCAGGGCTTCCCCACTGCCCTCCCTGCCAGGGTGGCTGGCACAGCCACAGCCTGGCGTGCACCCTCAAAGGGCATCCTGCCCCTATGCCCTGCCAGGGTCCCTGTCCCCCTTTGCCCCATTGTACCAAGGTACTATGGGGCAAAGGCTGAGCCCCCTGGCACTTGGCAAGGGATGCCCTCCCTGCCACCATGGACCTGTCCCAGGTCCCCCTAGCCCCTAGAAGTCAACCTAGGCATCCAGTGTGGACGCTCTGGGTCAATTTTGTAGGGTCCCCTCTAAGTCGACTTAAAATTTGAGTGTGGACATGCTAAGTCGACTTAAATTAACAAGTGTAGACATAGCCAAGGAGTCCTGTGGCACTTTTAAAGACTAACACATTTATTCATCGTATGAGCTTCCGTAGGAGAAAATCCCACTTTGTCAGACACTTTGAAGATGCGGAATTTACAGAATGGGAAGAAATTAAATGCAGGGAAGTGTATGACACAGGATCAGGTCAGGCTGTAACAGCGGATCAGAATAGGTATTGGAATTCAAACACTGGGGAACAACACATAGAGGAAGGTGAGGTCAAATCACCTGTTGTAATGAGAAAAAAAGCCATTGTCCCTGTTTAATCCTGAGGCAAGGGAATCAAATTTACATATGAATGCCAATTCTGCAGTTTCTCTTTGAAGCTGTGATTCATTTTTCATTTGTCTGAGCACCGCTATTAACAAGTCGTCAATGGAGTGAGCAGGGAAATTGAAATGTTCCCTATTGGTTTTTGAATGGTGTGATTTCTGATGTCAGATTTGTGTCCCGTTATTCTTTTGTGCAGAGACTGTCCTGTTTGTCCAATATATAAGGCAGGGGACATTTCCGGCACATGATGGCATAAATCACATTGGTGGACGAGCAAGTGAATGAGCCCTTGATGGAGTAGGTGGCTTGATTAGGTCCTGTGATCGTGTCTTTTGTGTAAATATGAGGGCAAAGTTGGCAGCGTGGTCTATTGCAGGGATATATTCCTGCTTTAATGTTTCTGTTGTTTGATCTGTAGTTGCTGGTGAGTATCTATTTAATGTTGGGGGGCTGTCTGTAAGCAAGGAGAGGTCTGTCTCCCAAGGCTTGAGAGAGTGAGGGATCGTTGTGTAGAATAGGTTGTAGATCCTTGATGATGTGTTGAAGAGGGCTGACTTGGGGGTTGTAGGTGGCGACCAGTGGCATTCTGTTGTTTTCTTTCTTGGTTTTCTCCTGTAGTAGGTGACTTCTGGGTACCCGTCTGGCTCTGTCAATCTGTTTCTTCACTTCCGCGGGTGGGTACTATAGTTTTAAGAATGGTTGATAGAGATCCTGAGGGTGTCTGTCTCTGTC
>ML685810.1:12710904-12853119 GCA_007922175.1 Pelusios castaneus
GCAAAAGAATCAATGGACACAAATCTGACATCAGAAATCACAACATTCAAAAACCAATAGGGGAACTCTTCAATCTCTTTGCTCACTCCATTGATTACTTGTTAATAGCGGTGCTCAAACAAATGAATAACAAATCACAGCTTCAAAGAGAAACAGCAGGATTGGAACTTATATGTAAATTTGACTCTGTTGCTTCAGGGTAAACAGGGACTATGGTTTTCTCATTACAACAGGTGATTTGACCTCACCTTCCTCTATATGCTGTTCCCCAGTGTTTGAATCCCAACATCTATTTTGATTTGCTCTTACAGCTTGACCTGATCCTGTGTCATACACTTCCCTGCATTTAATTTCCTCCCATTCATGTAAGTTCCCCATCTTCAAATGTCTGAAGAAGTGGGATTTTCTCCCACAAAAGCTCATGGGATAAATAAATTTGTTAGTCTTTAAAAGTGCCACAGGACTGCTTTTTTGTTTGTTTCTGGGGTGCCCACTCCTCCCTCCAATGCCACGATTGTACCTGGGGCTGGACTGGGCTGGGCAATGGGGCCCCATCCAGTGCAGCCTAGCCTGTGGGTGCGATTCAGGGCTCGGTGCCGGCCTGGGAAAGGTTGTGACCCCAGTCAGTGCCCCTGCCCTTCAAATGTGGGATGGAGCAGAGCAAACTTCCCAGCATGCTGCCTACTGAATCTTGGTGCCTGCAGCCTCCAGGGCAGGCATAATGTGGGCCCTGGCCTTGTGTGGCCTTCGTCTGGAGGAGCTGATGCCACTGCCCCATGAGGTGGGGTCGCTGCCCCATGTGCCCGCTCCCTGGGGAGGGGACGCTGCCCTGCCCTAGGAGTGTGGGGGGATGGGAAAGTTACCGAACTCACACCTGCCCTCTCCCCAGCACCAGTTTCCATGTCCCTCTGTTGCCCTGGCTCAGTGCACCCAGTTCTGGGGTGAGCTGGCTTCAACAGGGAGAACAGCCAGCCAAGGACAAAGGAGGAAGACATGGTTCTCTCCTGCCCCCCTCCTCCGGGTCTCCTCTTTCATCCCTCCGAGGTTGGCCACGCCCTGAGGTGGCAGGATGCAGCACCCCAGTGGGTCCAAAGGGTATCAGGAGCTATGTGCTGCCCCACCCGCCCAGCCTCAGTCCTGACGGGTCCGGTAGGTGCCCGCTGCCTTCCTTGCACCTGGAAAGTACCTTATACAGCCCCCTTTTACATCTGAGGGCCAGTACTGGGCTCACGGGGCTTTCCGGGCACTGGGGCTTCTGGGGCATTTAGGGAAACTCTGCCTGGAAACTCCCAGCTCTGACTGCGACATGTCTGCCACCTGCCTCCCTGCCTGTCCAGGTGTGTTTGGGGCCCAGGTGGGCAGCTTCTGATCCCTGCGACCCCCTCATGCCCCAGCTGGCTGGGGGTGGGGGGAATGAAGCAGCCAGGCAGGGTTAATGGCTGAGGCATGGGGGCACGGCCTGCAGGTGTGGATAGAGGGAGAGGTTTGTGGGGGGTGGGCACAGTGGGGACAGTGGTGGGACAGGATCTCACACCAGGGGCTGTAGCTTGGTTTAGTCAGGAATCAAACCGCGCTCCTTCCACCTCCTGGTCTGGCTGCTGCCCTGTGGGTCTGTTCTCTTGCCATGGAAGAGAGGCAATGTGACAGTCAGGCCCTGCTCTTTGTCTGAATGGACAACATAGCCCCAAGCAGAAGGGGAACCTGAGGTATGGCAGTGTTACAATCTGGAGCCTGGTCAGTTCTTCCGAAAGGTTCCTTGCTGTAGAGCCCAGGTAGCAGTGAAAGTGCCAGCACCTGCATGTTGGGGCCCCTTCCTCTAATCATTACCTGGCTGATGCCCTATTGCGCTAGGTGCTGCACAAATACTAGCCTGTGTGCAAACTGCTAGGCTGCTGCTGGACCATGATGCCCAGTCCCTGAGCCTGGGGCGTTCCGGCCAGGCACCACCCTGGAATAAACTCTGATCTGTGAGGGGGGAATTTTTAGTGGGGGGTGGAGATGGGGGGGGGGGCACTCATCCCAGCAGGTTGTGGGTGGGATGAGAACAGATGGCGGCTTCGTTCACTTCCCCATGGAGAAAAAGCAGCCGACAGCTGAGTCGTGTTTGATCTGTGCCCATGTCCCCCAGCCCGCCCCCTCTGTACCTGCTAACAGTGTTTTTCCACTCGGCCGGCTGCGCCTGCCCATGGGTGAGGACACTGTGGCAGGGGCAGGACATCCTGGGGTGGAAGCGCAGGGATGGGTAATGCTCAGTGTCCGGGAGGCCGACCATGTTGGCACAATGGAGACTGACAGTGTCCAGAGTCAGGGATCAGAGTGCCATCCAGGCCTCTGGTTGCCAATATCCAGGGTCAGAGGGGAGGTGAGGGCAGGGGGCAGGCTCCCTCCTTACACCCAGGGGGAATTGAGTGCTGCCGGCCAGCTGGGTGCTGAGTCTACGTGGTGTGGGTGACATGCTGGCTGGCCAGGGGCATTTGTGCCTGTGGCTGATTGCATGTGACACTGATCAAGGGCCAGGCATTGCCTTGACAGGGAGGTGGCCCCTGGCTGATGGGGGAGCATCTCCTGGCAGCCACTTGCCCTATGCAGTGGGACACAGCCAGACATTGGCCGGATGTGGACAGATGTATGGAGGAGAGGGTCCATGAAAGTACTCAGGGATGTGTTAGTTGTGTGCAGAGAGGGAATGCAGGGGTTTGTTCCAGAAAGCCAATAATCTGGAGAGGCTTGGGCCCTGGATCTGGGAAAGGAAAGGGTCCAGAGGGTTAGAGCAGGGGGACTGCTGGGAGCCAGGACTTCTGGGTTCTCTTCCAGTCTCTAGGGTAGAAGGGGTGGAGTAGGGAGGCTGGAAGCCAGGATGCCTGGGTTCTAATCACAACGTGGTGGGGAGTGTTGCCTAGTGGTCCTAGATAATTCGTAGAGCACTTCTCTGACCCCCTGCCATTTATCAATATCCTTCCTGGATTGCAGGCACTGGGATTGGATGCGGGATTCCAGCAGCAGCCACTTTCAAGCCAAATCCAGAGGGGAAATTTCCTCCCTTCTTGGCCCTGAGATGCCCTTGCTTAGCTGCCCATGCAGTTCTTTGGGCCACAACATGACACGGGCGTCGGTCTCACTTGTCCCAATGATTCTCCACCATCACCACCACCCCAAAGTGTTTTCAGAATCCCAGACTCACTCCCCCCCTGTTCTGTAGTCATGGCTGACAGTTGTTGTTCCTAGAGGCACCCAGCTATGTTTAGCCATATTCAAATGCACATTGTTTGCTCCCAGTTCACCAAGCAATACAGGACCCACAGTATCCTTGCCCTGTCCTCCTCCTCCCTCCCCTCCCTTACCACTCTCCCCATTCTGAGGCCCAACTTTCTCTGATTTTATGTTTTCTTCCAGGCAATTAACATAAATGTTACCTAGCACAGGGTCTTGGGTGGCTCCTGCTGGGACCCCACTAGAAAGACACCCCATGATGAAGATCCCCTGCTTACACTTGCCTTTTGAGATGTGCACGAGCTGGCTTTTAATCCATGCAATACGTACTATGTTCATTTTGGATCATCCTACTTTGCTAAGCGGAATGCTGGGCGCCACTAAAGCAAATGCTTTGCAGCCCTCTAAGTTTGGTGTGTCACCACTGTTCCCTTCAGCAGCCAAACTCATAGAAGGGGTTTCAGGTGAGTTTGATGGGATCTACCTTTCATAAACCCACGCTGATTGGCAATAATTACATAACCCCTCTTTAATTCTCCATTAATCGCGTCCTGCATGAGCCATTCCATTATCTTGCCCAGGATCGATGTCAGGCTGACAAACCTATAATTACACGGGTCATCCCACTTACCCTTTTTAAATATTGGCCCAACATCAGCTTTGTTCCAGGCTCCTGGTTGTTTCCCAGGCATCTTGTTGCAAAGGGGTGCTGAGTGAAGCCAGGGTGCCAGGATTTTAGTGTGTGGGGGGCAGGGGGGACTGGTGGTTAGGGAAAGGGACTGGGACTGAAAAGCCAGATGCTTGGCTGGAATCACAGCTGTAACAGGCAGTGTGGGACGGCTAGTGTTTGTATTTCTCTGTACAGACACGTGCAAAGGAGACAGGTCCCAGCCAGCCCCTCTTCCCTCCACCCCCCTCCCACTCTCACTGCACTGATGGATGGAGGGTTGTAAATACCTCAGGCTGAGGCTGCTCCTTGTCTCCCTAATGGGTCAAACCCAAACCTTGGACCCTCCTCCAGGGCTGTAGGCAGGTTTGGATCTGCACCCAAACTGGGCTCAGCTCTGCACCCGGGACTGACTGTGCAGCAGGAGCTGATGTCTGGGCTGAGTTTTCATCCCCTGCAACGGGGGGGTTCACCGGGATCCAAGAGCCCCGGAACCAGAGCAGTGCCTCTGAGCCAGGAGTGGGATGGGACTGACCCTCTAGCAAGGCAGACGTCACCCACATCGGCTCTGGCCAACCACAGGGCTCCAGGCCAAGCACGCAGACAGCTGAGGGTCCAGGGAAAGATGCTATGGACATACAGGAAGCTTAGTGACCAGCAGTCCTCAGGAAGGAAACACAGAGACAACAGAGGGTCCTGAGTGGGGCTGGGGTAGGAGAGTTTGTTATTGCAGGGAGAGAAAGGTGATCTAGTGAATGAGGGGAGGAAGTAACTAGGAGTGGGTCTCCAAGGACACCTGGGTTCTCTTCTGAGTTCTGGGGGGGGGAGGTTTAGTGGCAGAGTGGAGGGCTGGTAGCCAGGATGTCTGGGTTTGAATTCTGACTGTTACTGATGTGTAGCATGCCATTCAGGAATTTCTTTCTTCTCTTGATGCCGCCATCTGACAGCGGCAAAAAGGGGCATGAGCTACCACTCACAAAGCCCTCAGAGCCTGTTGATCAACGGAGCAATCGCATGGTAGACGGCCGCCCACTGCCTTTCCATGCCAGCCCCATGGCTCAGCTGGTTCACAAGAGGCCTTGTGGCTGGTTTTTCCTTCTGCTGTAATTACACTCGTCAAATACTGCGTCTGCCTCAAGCAGGCTGGTGACTAACGCTTGCAGCCTTGCCCAGAGCTAGAGAAAGGTTCTCTGGAGTAGATGGGCTGTGAGCTGTAACTGTTCCCAGCCCCCGCCGTCATGCCCAGGCTTTCAGCCTTGCCCTCCCCTCACTCGGCCCAGCTCACACACTCAGCCCCAGCCCACGGCCCCCCAGATCAGACAAGGAGCTCATTCAGACTGCAGAGCTGCAGAGCACGGAGGAATCCAGGAGGATTTATAGGAGCCACAGATTTGTCTCGTTGGGGCCTGAGTCCTTTCCCAACACTGGGACAGATCACTGAACACCTCAGAGGCCCCTCCAGAAAGCCCAGCCACAGGAGAGGAAGATTTTCTGCCACCTTTGTGCCTTCCAGATCCTGAGTTGCCTTGGGGACCAAGGAGCCCTTGGCGTAAATTAGAGCAGCCCCAAGGTGCTCCACCTAAGCCACTGTTGGCTCCAATGGAATTTCCCTGCATGGGCAACTGGGGTGCAAATCACAGCCTCTCCTGATTGCCCCACCTGGCCCTATCTGCCCCAGTGCTTTACACCACAGGCCATGTCGAGCTGGGGAGGGGATTGATACCATAGACGTTAATTGCACAGCCCCTGATTTCACCCCTGGGCTGAGTGTTGGGGTAGTGACTTCCTCTGCGATAGGCTCCATGGGGGCAGAGTTGATGGTCCCGCCTGGCCTCAAAGGCTAGGAATGATCTGTTCCAAGACAAAAGTGCCTGGCTCCTCTGGGCCCAGGGGACAAACACAACTCCTGTGCTAGAGAGGGGTTGGGGTGGAGAGGCGATACCATCATGTTATTTATAACATCCCCTGGGGATGTAGAAAGCCTTTAACACAGTGCAGCCCCAGTGATCAGACATGAGTGGGACAGTGAGACAGGAAGGGGTTACATATCCCCATCCCTGGGCAGACAGGCAGCACTAGACCTCACCTGCTGAGTCCACCACTGATGCCCTAGGGCCCATAGAGCGTCATGAGGACTGAGGCAGTACCTAGGCGTGGCTGGAGTAGATCCCAGTGATGGGCACTGGTGGGGAACCTATCCCCGATACCTCTTCTGGCCTCCAACCCACCTATTCACTCCTGGCAGGTTTCCACAGGGCAGACTGTGGTGTGAGGAGATGTGAACAAAGCTTATACACACACAGACTTGGGCTGCCTTTGTTACCTCCCTGCCCTCTGTGGAAGCTCTTGGCAGAGGGGCTGATTTTGGTTGGAGCCACCGACTGCAGCTTGGCATGAGCTTGAGCCAGAGTGTTTTGAACTAAACCGGATTTGAGCTGCTGTAAAGCGGAGCAGCCCCCATTCAGCGCTGTCCTGTGAGGCTAAGGGGGCACAGCTCTTGCATAGAATCTCTGCAAGATGGGAGCCTTTGATTGGCCTCTTCTGGGCAAAGATTCTCTCTGTGCCTCTCCCATTGCTGGCAATATCAACAGAGACTCCCTGCTAGCTGTTAGCACTACAGGGACTATGACACATGGGTGAAGGGATCAGATTCTTTCCAGCAGAGGGCAGATCTCTGGATCACTTACACACACCATAAACACCCCCCACTGACAGCTCCCCCAACCACACACACCACACCCCCCACCAGCCCCGGGCTGACTCCAGGGGCTCCCGAGACCCGGCCGGCGGCGCCTTTAAGTCGAGCCCCCCGTTCTCCAAAGCCCCTCACCAAGGGCGTCCCATTCATTGGAGAGTTGGCCTCGCCTGGTGACGTCGGGCGAAGGAGGCGGGGACTCGGGCCGGGCGGGGCAGGGGCAGGCGGTCGCACGCCGGGCAAAGCGAAGCGAAGCGAAGCGGAGGGAGAAGAAAGGAGAAGCGGGCGGCGCGGAACCCGGGATTCGGAGCGCCCCGCGGAGTCCATCCGCCTGGAGTCGCACGGGGCCCGCAGGTGAGTGGGGCGGGTCCTGTCCTCCCGGGGCCGGGCCGGGGGGAAGCGGCTTTTGTTCCCCGCCGGTGTTTACCTGCAGAGCGGGCCGGAATCGCTCGGGGCTGGAAGGGACCCGCCCCCATCCCCGCCGCCTCAGTCCAGGGCCGGGCAGCGCCCCCCACCGCAGCCAGCGCCCTTTCCCCCCACCCTCCGATCGACCCACGGTCCTTGTGGAAGGAGCCTTGGCGCTGGGCCGGGGGCGGGCGCCTACTCTCTGTCCGGTGGGGGTGTTACTTTGTGCGCTCCGATTCCTCCTGCTGCCAGAGAGCGGCGCAGCCGCCCGTGTGGATGGGGCCCCCGTGCCCGCCCGGCGTGGGGGCTCCGCTTTCTGGGCACTGGCCGCCTTGAAAAGTTTTGGGGCGGGGAGGGTCACGGCTCGACCAGCCGGTGGGACCCCCCCGCACCTCTCTGGGTCGGCGCGCTCCGGAGCAGAAGCTTTGGCTGCGTTTCCATTTGGGGTCAGCAAATCCGCCCCCCCCGCGCGGAGATCGCTGAGCTTGCAAAAGGCTCCCCCGCCAGCCCAGCTCCACTGGGAAAAACAACCCCCCGGCCCGGCCCGGCGCCCCTCGTGTGGGCGGGGAGGAGGCGCAGGGTGCGCGCACGGAGCGCGCAGCGCCATCTGCGCCTCTTTCTCTCCCCACCGCTCTTTGCGCTGAGAGGGGAAACGCTGTGCGCCCCGGGGTCGGTTCCGCTGCACCCCGCACCCCAGCCTCGGGCTTCCTCCTGCCCTATATCTTGTGGGATGGGGTCGCTGCCGTGATCGGGGGGGATCTCGGGGGCTTGGACGGGGGGATTCCTCCCGGATCGGTCCCGTGTGGGGGGGCCGAACCCCGAGAGCAGGGGGCGGAGCGCGTCCGGCCCCGGTCTTTAAGGAGCCCTGCGGGGGGTGTTTGTAGCCAAAGACCCCATAGGACGTACCCCAGTCTCTCCTGCACCGAGCCCGGCGGTGCCGGCCGGGCCAGGCTCTCTCTGTGCGTAGGGCTTGGTGGGGCGGAACAGAGGCTGGAGGGACCCCGCTGGTGCGGGTGCTGCTGCTAGTGCGCTCACCCCCAAGGCTGTTTTGCTGCGTGCCCTGCTCGTTCCCGCCGGTGACATAGGGCTGGCAGGGAGGGGAGAATCTGGGAATGGCCCCAGCTCCTCCTGGAAGGCTGGCTGGCCTGAGCCTGCCTTGGGCCCCCTCCCACACTCTGCAGCTGGTTTGGGCTTGGCCTGGGTCTGCAGCTGCCCAGCTGGCCTGGCTGCCTGTGGCTGGGAGGGCAGGAGGCGTTGGAGGAGTCCCCGTTGGTGGGTGCCGTGGTGCTGTCCCTTGCCCACTCCACAGGATGCCAGCCCATCCCCTGGCTTTGGGGCCTGGTCTCGCCCATGGGTCCTGGGGGCGCTTGTCTCTTCTGCACTCTTGGGCCCTGTGTCTTCTTGCCAAAGGGGGAGCAGAGTTGCTCTCAGTGTGAGGGTGCTGGAGTGGCTGAGCCTGATGTGTAACTTGGCAGGTCCTGGGCAATGTCTGGCCTGGGGAGATTGCCCCCACAAGGGCCATCGTTTCTCCATGGCTCAGAATTGCTGGCTGCTGGGGGCTTCTGTCCGCCTGACCACTCTGGCTGTGCGATGCTGGGGCATCTCCTGGCCTGGAGCAACGGGAGTTGCTCACCGTGCAGCAAAGCCTTAACAGAAGAGAGTGGGGGCGAGCTGACCCCAGGAAGGTGGGAGTGATGGTGAGATGCAATCAGCCAGAAGGAGGGTGCCCAGGCGAGTTGGAGGCACTGTTCTTGGCACTTCGCTGCTGCCTACCCACTGGCACGAAACCTGGGTCTGGTCTGGCACTGGGTCCAGGTGAAGCAGGGCAGGAGCTGTGATCTCTGCCCCTCCCAGCCAAGGGGTCGACCCTGCATGAGAATAGATAAGGAGCATAGCTGCCTGGGCCTCCCTGCTTTGCCCATCTCCCTCCCACCCCACAATCAAGTTCAGTGCGGTCAAGAAGCACCCCTGGATCCTGACCCCTCCAGGTGTGGGTCGGCCTGTGAGATGGTTGGGTTCTGTGGTGTGAATGTTTGACACCATGGGCTGAGAGCCACAGAATCCCTTCCCTGTGGAGTCTGCAAACAGAGTTGGAGCCCTGCGGGGCTGGACTGGGCTGGAGTAGTTCCGGATGACCCCGGGATGGCCTGTCAGGGGTGACAAGCCAGGGAGCGGGCTGTTGGAACCAGGGGCCCATCCCCGGATGGATCTGCCTTTGGCGTGGCCGGCTTCTTACAGCTCTCTGTCCCTGGCTTCCCCTCCGGAAATCCACTTCTCCCTCGCCCCTTGGAGAGGTGGGTGGGAGGGAGTCAGTCAGCTTCCTGCTTCCCCTCATGGAAAACAATTAAGGCTCCCACCCGCCACTGTCCTGCGAAGTTTGGACTCCCCTCTCACTCATTCCCCCCCACCCCTGCTCTGGCCTTCTGCCTGACCGGATGCCATTGTCACGTTCTGCCCTCCCCCCCTGCTGTGTTCCCAGGGATGGTCCCTGTTGGATGTGCTGGAGGGGTATCTGGGGGCTCTGGGGATGTGTTCCACCCTCCCTGTGTGGCTACAGCTCTGGTTTGGTGTAATGCTTTCCAGGCTGGCAGTGGGAAGCCTAATGTGGCCCAGCTGGCTAGAAATGCCAGCCCTGGTCACTGGGCTGTGCCGTCCCCGCCACAGAAGGTCTCGGTGAGTGGGGGCTCACCCCACCCCAGCTGCAGATTCTCCCTGGTGGTTGGCTCCATCTTGTGCTTTCTGGCAAAGGATCTCAAAGCGCCTCACTGGGCACAGAGATCGTTGACTGCCGCTGCCTGGGTTGGTGTTCTTTTTCCCACATTAGAAGAGGAAACTGAGGTACAAAGAGCTGGGACTTGTTCGAGGGCAGAGAGGTAATCTGGCAGAGCTAGCAAGAGAACCCAGGAATCCGGGCTCCTGCCTTGCATCCCAGTAGCTGAATGAAGCTCTAGGGACTGTCTAGGAGTCAAGAGACCCCCTCACCTGCCTCTCCTGCTGAGGATGTCCAGGACTGCAAGGTGGAGTCATCCCAGGGCAGTGATACTGTGGGGTGGGGGTGGTCAGCAGCTGTAAATCAGCTGGGAAGAGAGGGTGCAGCTTTGCTGGCAGCCACCCCCCACCCCCTCCCCTGCGCTGACTCAGCGCCAGCCCCATTCATGGCAGGAAGTGGTTACAGAACAGCAACCACAAAAAGGGGAATCCGTGACCAGGGGCGGCTCTGGCTCTGTTGGGGGGGAGGGGTGCTGGTACACACTGCTGCCCCCTGGCTGCCTGGCTCAGCGCCCCCAACTGCACTTCAGGCTCTAGCTAGAGAAGCCCCTTGGTGGCCAGGGCAGGGCCCGGCCCCGATCCCTGTAGGGGCACTGGGTTAGGAAGCGGGGTGTATATGGCAGAGATAGGGCCCTGGCCGGTTGCTCAGTGGGGAGAAGGAGAGCCAAACCCTCCTACATGTGGGGCAGGGCGAGGCCCTGGGGCGGGGTGGGGGCTGCACAGATTGGCAGGGATCCAAGGGGAGAGTGAATGAGATCAGAGCTGCCTTAAAAGGGGGCTGGGGGGCCTGTCTCTAGCTCAGCCCCTCACCCGGGCCCAGCGCCCAGAGCAGAAGCATCTCAATGGTTCCCTTGTCCCTGTTTCCTGCCTCCTTGCATGATTCGGTTCCTGCATTCTTGGCACCCCCGTAATCCTGCCCGTCTCCCTCCATCTCGCCACCAGGAGCAGTGAGGGCAGATCCCAGCGCGGCATGGGAAACATGGATGCCAGTCTGCCAGGCCTCATCCTGCTCACTGCTGTCTTCCTGAACGTGGGCACTGCTGATTCTGCTTGGTCAAACCCAGTACCCAGGAAAACTGTCCCCTACAGTGGTGAGTGCCCAGCTCTGCCCACTAAGGGATGTGTGTGAATCTTGGTGCCTGGTGCCAACCTAGGCTTGGCTTTTAATTACCGTCTTTCCCATAAATTGGCAGTGGGGGGTGTTAAAGTGGCTGATAGGGAATGGGGAGGGGATGGAGGCATCTCTGGGAACGCAGCACATGTGGGGCTGAGAATGCCCTATTGGATGTCTGTAATGCTGAGACAGACTGGCCCAGGAGGCATCAGCCCCACGGTGCTGAATTGGGATCCCAGAGCCAGTGGCTCAAGGCAGAAGGGCCTGTGAGGGTGAATGAAACTGTCACCAGCTGCCAGTGTATTAATTAAAAAATAAAAGTCAGGGTCAGACCCCCAACTGCTGAGATTTGGGGGGGCAGAAGTAGAGGCTCTGTGGGTGTGTGCCAGGCTGGCAGGTCCCAGCTCCTTACCCAGGGTTAGAAACTTCCTCTCACTGGCTAAATGCAAATGGCAACTCTGACTGAATCCCAGGGCTCCGGAAGCTCGGGCTTTAAGGTAAGCTCTGAGTCCCATGAGCTTGGTTCAACAAGCTGCCAACTCTCCTGGCTTTCTTGGAAGGAAATCCCCACCCCCTGGGAGCTGCTTCATGCTATCTGAGGCCATGCCAGTCCCTCACTCCCATGGGGCCTTTCCTACAGTGGGAGGGCAGGGGCCAGTGGGATTGCTTGGGTGGTGCAGGGAGGACAGCTGTGGAGAATCCCTGTCTGGGTCCCAGTCCAGACTGCAGCAGCGCCCAGCAGAGGCAGGATGGCCAAGTGGCTAAGGTGCTGGCTGGGGAGTTGGGTACGGTTCCATGCGCTGGGGATGGGAGCTTGTTACAGGGACCCCCAACCCCAATCCAGGAGCACCCACGGCAGCAGGCGCCGTACTGCCAGGCAAGAGGGCCCAGCTGCAATGCGCCAGACATGGCATTGGTGGGAGTTGCGCTGGCGTGGCAATGACTGCTGGGCCGATCTGCTGGGCCATGGCCTGGGCTGGGTGCTCTCCCCTTGGCTCCATACTGCCTATCCCTCCCTACCCTCTCCCTGCACTGCTTTGGCTAGTTGGGGGCACCCTGCCCCAGGGGGCTGCCTCTCCAGCGGTGACATCAGGTGTTTGTGCCAGCCCTGGGCAATGATCTCATCCTGTTTGCTGCTGGCTGTCCTCCCCAGGGCCATCTTCCCTTCCTCTGCATCCTGCTCCTCTCCTTCCCTGAGCTGGGGGCTGCAGCCTCTCGCCCTTATGCCCCAGTATCTAGTTCAGCTCGGCGCCTGTCCCTTACGCCTGTACCCAGAGCGCCTCTTGCTCCCCCAGGAGTCCAGCTGGTGGTGTGGGGGCTGGCACCTGGGTTCCTTCCTGCCCTGCTTGGCTTTTGGGGTGGGGAGGGGGAGACCCAGTGTGAGGCTCTGCTGCTCATTCAAGATCCACAGCCTCTCCTGCTCCCAGCCCCTTAGCACCCAGGGTGGCCTCTGACCCCTCTGTGCCCAGTGCTGCGGTGGGGCTACGGGGGGGAATTTTGGTCAGTTTCCCAGGCCCTGCATGGCTGTGGTGTGGGAATGGGACCTTGAAGGTGTGGTGGGGGGCCCCAGCTCTGATCCAGGTGCTGACAAGCTGAGTGGGCCTGAGCTGGTCTGGTTGATACAGAGGAGCCAGCCTCTTTCTCCTGCCCTGCTGAACCCCAGGCTGGTGAGCGGGGGAGGGGTCTGATTGAAGCCAGGTGCTGGCTTTGATCAGCCCTGGGGCCAGGGCGGCTCTCTTCCTGCCTCCAGTGGGCCCCAGCTGGTGTGGACAGGTCCTGGGGGCCCTGATCTCCAGGGTACTGGATGAGGGGGGCTGGGCTGGGCCGGGCCATGTTGGGGGAGGAAGGGGAATGTGTCTCCGGCTTGGAGCCTGCATTGTGTTTCGCACCGATGTCAGCGCTCGAACTGCTTTTGGTCCGGCCAGTTGGTCAGGCCCCAGATCCTGACCACGGGGGCCTGGCTGGGCTCCCCCAGGCCGCTGGTGTGTGTGTGCATGGTGGGTGGGGGGTTGTATGTGGCAGCGTTTAGGAGGCTTGACCTGTCCCAGACCCTACTCCGGGGTGGGGAATGGGGCTAAAGAGGCTTCCTGGAAGGGTGGGGGGAGGTTCCCCCTTCCCCCAAGGCTCTGCCAATGTGAAGTGACCCAGACCCCCTGCTGGCCCATGAGTCCCCAGGGCAGGGCAGGTTCGGCTGTGGGCTGGGGCAGCTGGTAATGCCACCGGGCTGCTGCGCCTGGTGCTGGGTTTCCTGCCATCAGTTTGGCCTGGCTCCACTTACAGGGCAAGAGCTGCTGTTCCTGACGCCCCTTTCCAGCCTCTTCTCCCCTCCCCACCTCTCCTTGGGGCCCTGTGACTGCCTGCCCCATGCTGGCTAGAGCGGAGGTTCTCAGCCACTGTGTTGGGACACGTTACATTGTTGCTACACAGCGGTGTGTTGCAGAGAGCTGGGGAGAGGGCTAGATTTGGCCTCGGGGGAGTGGGCGGGTGTGTCCTGTAGGGTCCCAACATGCCGCCAAGTGTATCGCGACCCACAAAAGGTTGAGAACCGCTGGGCTAGAGGGTGGCTTTGTGCTGTGTCCAGCTCTGACGCAGAGTGAATGGGGGGCTGTGTGGGTGACAGCTGCCTCCTCCCCCCACCCACCCAAGCCGTGCCTGGTAGATCTCCCTCCCCTCAGCACAAGAGCGGCTTGTTAGCTCTGGGGCTCCCCCCACCATCACCGTGTCCCTTCTCTGATCAAAGCAGGCCCAGGGGTCGGGCTGGGCAGGGACAGCAAAGGGCCCCTTTGCCAAGGCGCCAGGGCTGAGCTCTCCGGTTCCGCCTGCCCGCCCCCGACAATGGCTGCCTTGTCTGGCCTGGGAGAGGAGCGAGTGTCTCGCTGGGGGTGGCTTGTAGGGGGCTTCCAGAAAGAGGAAGCATCTGAGGTGGGACTGGCTGAAGGGTGCTGTGGCCCAGCCTTGTGCTGGTGGCTCTGACAGAGCAGTGGCCCCGCGAGTTCCCGGTTCAGTGGCTGTCTCCCCTCTGTGAGCCATGGGCCTCAGGGGGAGGGGAGATTTCTAGGGCCATTAACTCTTTCAGTGCCAGCAGGAGCTTGGCCCTGCTTTTTCCAAGGGCTGTTAGCAAAGCCCATAAGCCACACCTGATGGGCAGAGCCCAACTGCCTGGATCTCCCCTGCTGCGTCCAGAGCAGAGGGGCTTATGGCTCCTGATCCATCTGCCGGACAGTAACTGAGGCCTGAAGCCCGGGCTGGGCAATAAAAAGTCACAGCCCGAATCCTCTAAGGCTTTGCTGTTTCCTGCCAGGCTATTTAAAGGACCAGCTCCTAAGTGGAAGGATTAGGTGCTTAATTGAGGTGAGGGGGCTGAAGGGGGCCTGGCTCCTGTAGGATGTCCTGTTCCAGTCCCCACTGCCCCAATACTGTTCCTCTCTGGCCCCATGGGTGAGGTGGGGAGTGTGAAAACGGCACGGGGTGAAAAGTGGCAAAGCCAGGGCTTGTCGTGCTGGGCAGAGCTGAATCGCCGTCTGAATAGGCAGATGGGAGGTGGACAGGGAAACTGAGGCCCATAGCTAGCACGTGACTTGCTCAGGGTCAGCTGGCAAATGAGGAGCGAAGCTGGGAATTGAGCCTGGCTGTCCTGACCCAGCCCTGAGCGCTGATCTGAAACGAGGCCTGGGGCTGCCCTGCAGGAGGAGGCCTGTGTTTCTGAGCAAGGCAGTATCTGGTGTGTGCGTGTGCGTGTTTGCTCCCCCTGTCTTGGGGTGGGCGGGAGTGGTGAGCAAACTCTGGGCAGCTCCCGGACCCCAAAGTACCCAGGAGTCCATGCCCCCTCCCCCCCCCCCCAGCTGGGTTTGGCTCCGATGCAGGTCCCTGGCTGGGAGGGACTGAACTGTGGGACAGGGTGCTACACCCACTGGCCATGGCCCCAGGGATCCCTTGGCACCTGCTTCCGACCCCCCGTCCCCCTGTCCTACATCTGGTGTACCAGGATCCTGGCACCCTGCTCATCTGCCTGCCCATCACTCCAGGCTCTTAGGTTGCCCTTTCCCTGCAACACCCCTGATGCCCTCCCATCCTCTTCCCAGAGCTGAAGGATGTGACAAAGCGGTTCTCCAAGGCAGGTGTGTCCCACTACCTGACGCTGACACTGGGCGAGGCTGAGCGGGTGCTGTATGTGGGCGCCCGTGAGGCCGTCTTTGCCCTGGCCACCGGCACCATGGAGCTGAAGGCGGCGGTAAGAGGGGGCAGTGCTGAGCTGTGGGCTCCCAGCCTGGGACGGTGCTGCCAGACAGCCTGGCCTAGCTGGCTTCAGCAGGATCAGAGGGAGGCGTCCCTTGTCCGGGGAGAGGGACCTCTTGTGGGAGGTTGGTCTGTTTGCCCTGGGTGGTGCTTTACCAGTGGGGCACGGTTAACAGCTCCTTGGGAAGCGGCACCCCTGAACAGGGGGTTGTTATCCTGAGAGGAGTGCCCTGGCCAGCCACCCTTGCACGGAGGGGGATATGGATCTTTGCCCAGCTAGGACCCCCTATGCCCAACCTGATGGGTGAGGAGCTGAGCCATTTCTGGCTGTAGGAGATGGGGAGGAGGGATTCACGGCTACGGCTCCCCCTGACCCCACTCCCCCTGTCCTTGGCAGATCTCCTGGGAGGCTCCAGCGGAGAAGAAGTTGGAATGTGTTCAGAAGGGCAAGAACAACCAGGTATGCCAGTTGGGCATGGGGGGCGGGGGGCACCAGCTCCCATCCCCAAGCCTGCAGAGCCAGTAATGCCAGGGTGGCTGTGCCTGGGTCCCTGGCGCTGGTGCCCCTGTGCAGCACAGTAACAGCAGGTGCTGCAGCTCTCCCTGGGCTGGGGAGTCGGAGAGGGCGTGCCAGGCCCCTGAGCATCGGGGTGGGTCCCTAATAGCACCCTGCTAACCAGCTGCCTCCTCCCTCCCCAGACTGACTGTTTCAACTACATCCGCTTCCTGCAGAACTACAATGGGTCTCACCTTTATACTTGTGGCACCTTTGCCTTCCAGCCCAAGTGTGCCTACATCGTGAGTATGGCTGGGGGTTTCATGCCAGGAAAACCCCTCCCTACAGTGCCCCCCACTGGGGCTGGTGTAGCTGAGAGATTCCTTCCCCGCTCAGCTGGGAGCCCTGGTGGTGAAGGAAGGATCAGGGGTTGCTGGCGGGTGCTGCCCACTGGGTGACCGCTGGGGTGGATGTTGCTATCGTCACTGCTTGAGGGGAGTTGGGGAGATGTGTTCTTGAGGCCCCGTCTCTGCAGACCAGACCCTGCTGACCCAGTATCTGGGGTGTCTCTTTCAGGAGCTGTCCAGTTTCTCCCTCAACAGGCTGGCCTTCGAGGACGGGAAAGGAAAGTGCCCCTATGACCCAGCCAAGGGGCACACGGGCCTAATTGTGGGTAGGTTGTGCCCTTGGGGATGGGTATTAACCCATTGCCTGTGGGGGGAGAGTCTCTCTCCAGGGAAGCAGCTTGGGGAGTCTGACCATCATTAGAGGCATGGGGTTCCCTGGGAGGGGGGGAGGCAAGATGGGGTTTCTCTCCTCCGCCCCCCTAAGCCTGGGCACCCAGTTAACCCCTTCTCGGCCATGTTATCCAGATGGTGAACTGTACTCAGCAACGCTCAACAACTTCCTGGGCACGGAGCCCGTCATCCTGCGCAACCTTGGCCCCCACTACTCCATGAAGACGGAGTACCTGGCCTCCTGGCTGAATGGTGAGGAGGGGGAAGGGCACTGGAGTGGGGGGGCTACCTCACGGAATGGGGGAGAGGGGCACCTTGGGGGGCACAGTCACTGGAGGGCAGGGTCCTGTCTGGTGCTCGGGTGGGGGAGGGCCCCTGGGGGCAGGGCTCACACAGCCCTGTTTCTGTGTGGGGAGGGGACTCTGAGAGGAGACCGTGGTACCAGTGTGTCCCAGCTGTGGGTCTGGTGAGGTTGGGTCCTTGCTCCACATGGTTCTCAGCCAGCACTTGGGCAGGGGAGTGGCTGTCACTGAGTGGGGGAGGGGTGCACAGGGGATGGTCCTGCAGCCTCCTCGGGTGGTGGTGAGGAAAGGAAACAGCAGGGACACTTGGGCGGGCACAGACCACAGGGCCAATCATCCTGGCACCAGGCAAGGGGCTCGCAAGGTGACTGGTAGTCTTGGAGTACTGGGGGTGGGCTGGGCAGCGAGGGGTGGGCCACTGGGTCCCATGGTCCCCCCTGGGGTCTCACACATTGTCCCCCTGCTGCAGAACCCCACTTCGTGGGCTCGGCCTACGTGCAGGAGAGCGGTGGCAGCGGGGATGATGACAAAATCTACTTCTTCTTCAGTGAGCGGGCCGTGGAGTACGACTGCTATGCGGAGCAGGTGGTGGCCCGTGTGGCCCGGGTCTGCAAGGTACAGCTACAGCGGCCGGCCCTCGGGTGCGGGCACCCAGCTCCCTGTGCGGGGCAGATGGGCTGATGCAAAGCGCCGTGGCTATGGGCGCCTGGAGAAGCTGCTTCGGGGAATGAGGAACTAAGGGTGGCTTGTGTGGATGGGTGTGGCAGGGGGTGACCCAGTTTCCTGGCTCTGGTTGCCCATGGCGGGCCTGGCTCCTCAGACGCTGTCTCCCTTTGCCCAGGGGGATATGGGCGGCGCCCGGACCCTGCAGAAGAAGTGGACGACATTCCTCAAGGCGCGGCTGGTTTGCTCCCTCCCGGAGCAGCAGCTGTATTTCAACCGGCTGCAGGCCATCTACACGCTGGCTGGGGCTGACTGGCGCGATACCACCTTCTTTGGCCTTTTCCAGGCTCGCTGGTGAGCTGGTCAGAAGCCCTGGGTTGCTTGGTGTCCCCCAGCCTGGGCACTCCTGCCTTCCGCCCACCCGGCACCGTGCAACCTACGCCGGAGCACCCTGCAAACTGCCTGCTGGGGGTACCCCCTGTCCCTCTGCTGCTGGCACCAGTCCCTGCCACTGTGCCCCTGGAGCCCCCTGGGCTGCCCCTCAACACACTCACTCTTGGGGTGGTGTAGCCAGCCACTTGCCCTGGTGCCAGGGCAGTAGTGTTGGAATCTACCCCCTTGGTTTCTATCCCCGTGGCCCCTGTGGCATCTCACCCCCTTCCCTCCCCACAGGGGGGACGTGGATGTGTCTGCCATCTGCCAGTATCTGATCGAGGATGTGCGGAAGGCGTTCGAGGGGCCCTACAAGGAGTATCAGGAGCAAGCCCAGAAGTGGGGCACGTACTCGGACCAGGTGCCCAGCCCCCGGCCTGGGGCGGTAAGTGCCATGGGGTTGGAGGGAGGTTGCCTGGGGGGAGCCCCAGCTGCCCCTCACCACTGGGCACTGCGGGGCAGGATACCACCTTCCCTGAACACTCATCCTCACCCCCACCACAGGGTGAACGGGGGGCACCTACTGTCCTATGCTGTCTGGGAGTGCCCCCACCAGGGTTCCTCCCGCTAGCATGAGCACTGCCAGCTGAGAAATGCCCAGGTCTCCAGGCAGGTGGCATCCTGGCTCCTCTGGGTGCTCCCCTACCCCTTTCCTGACCAGGGTCTCCGCAGTGACTCCCCCCTCTGCGTGGCTCTGCAGTGCATAACGGACTGGCACCGGCACAATGGCATCGCCAGCTCACTGCAGCTGCCCGACAACACACTCAACTTTGCAAAGAAGCACCCGCTGATGGACGAGCCGGTTCTGCCGCACCGCACCCAGCCTCTGCTGCTCAAGAAGAATGCCAACTTCACCCGGCTGGTGGTGGACCAGGTGCGCGCGCTGGATGGAGATTTCTACACCATGCTCTTCATCGGGACAGGTACCTGCCTGGGCTCTGCTCTCCCCCAGCCCCACCCGGCGGGGCCAGCATAGAGATGGCGGGATGTCTCCCATTGGGGCTGGGGGACTGTGATGGTGGACAGCAGGGAAGGGTCATTGCTCAGCATGGGGTGGCCTGTGGGTTAATGTGGCACTGGAGGGGTGCAGGAGGGATGGCTGGGGGTGCCCGGAGCTCCCCCTACAGTTCCCTCACAACCCTGCTCTGCGGCTTTCCCAGGGGATGGCTGGCTGCACAAGGCCCTGATCCTGCCCTCCCGCGTGCACCTGGTGGAGGAGCTGCAGGTCTTTGAGCTGCTGCAGCCCATCGAGAGCCTCGTGCTGGCCCGCCAGAAGGTAGGGGAGGCCAGGGGCACTGTTGGGGGTGTGTGGATGTTTGGATGCAGGGTGGGAGGCATTGCGGGTGCTGGGGCAGTTGGGAGCAGGTTGTGGTTGTTGTGGGGGCAGGGCATGGGTTACTGCTGGGTGCAGGAAGAATTGAGAGCGGGGTGGGAGACCTGGGGGGTGCAGGAGCCATGGCAATGGGGCACAGAAGCCCTATGGGCAGTCGAGGGGGGTGGGAGGCACTGGAGGGCAGGGGCAGTTGGGGATACTCACGGAGGCAGTATCTCAACCCTCCCCAGGACTGATATTTCTCCCCCTCCCCGCAGAAGCTGCTCTTTGCTGGCTCCCATTCCCAGGTGGTGCGGCTGCCCCTGGCCGACTGCTCCAAGTACCGCTCGTGCGCTGACTGCGTCCTGGCCAGGGACCCCTACTGTGCCTGGAGCTGCAATGCCAGCCGCTGCCTGCGAGCTGACAGCCCTGATGGGTGAGGGCATGGCGTGGGACATGAGGGGGGCCAGCTGGGAGAGGGGCACTACCCACAGGCTGGGTGAGGGCCTGGCCATGTCCCCCTTCTTGGGGAGCAATGGCAGCCTCCTCCTGTGAGCCCACTTGCAGCCCTGCCATAGCCACGGTGACTCTTGGTCTCTCTCTCAGGTCCCTACTGGTTCAGGACGTGGTGAACTCAGACCTGGCACTCTGTACCCCCCTCCGAGCAAACACGGCAGGTATGGGGTGGCCAGGAGCCCCAGGGCTGGGGTGGGAGGGCAGGACCCCTCTGGCTCAGTGTGCTGCGCCACTCTGTGCCTCAGTTTCCCCAACTGTACAGTGAGGCTAACAGGCACTAACCTACCTCCCTGGGGCAGGGGCTTCCTGGGGACAGCTTGGGCCATGCTGTGAAGTTTAGAGTTCTCCTGGCCAATGTTTCCTAGTCGTCCCCAGAATCAGGTCCTGAGTACTTGGACCCTGCCCTGTGCCATCTCCATGCTGATCTCAGCAGCGTGGCCTGGGCCAATTCGGCATCACCCATAGGGGTGTCCCCCCGGGACAGGAGGAGATTCCACCCCCTAGTCTCAGCCTGACTCCTTCTCACCTCTCTCCCACAGTGAAAGTCGCCCCCAAGAATGTCACGGTGGCAGCTGGCACAGACCTGGTCCTGCCCTGTCGCCTCACCTCCAATCTGGCCCGGGCACGCTGGACCTTCAATGGGCGGGATCTGGCCACGGAGCAGGGCTCGGTGCTGTACGACACTCGCCTGCAGGCACTGGTCATCCTGGGTGCAGGGCTGCAGCATGGTGGCGCCTACCGGTGCTTTGCGGAGGAGCAGGGCGCCCGGCTGGCAGCCGAGGGCTACACGGTGGCAGTGGTGGATGGCCCGACCACCACACTGGAGGCCCGGGCCCCTCTGGAGAGCCTGGGGCTGGTGTGGATGGTGGTGGTGGCGCTAGGTGCCGGTTGCCTGGCACTGCTGCTGGTTGTGGTGTCCCTGCGGCGCCGGCTGCGGGAGGAGCTGGAGAAGGGCTCCCCGGCAGTGGAGAGCACCCTGGTGTACCCCATCGAGCTGCCCAAAGAGCCCCCCAGCCCCACATTTGTTCCCAGCGCCACCTCGGATTCGGACGAGAAGCTCTGGGACCCGGCCAGTTACTACTACTCGGACGGCTCACTCAAGATCGTGCCGGGCCATGCTGTGTGTCAGGCTGGGCTGGCCACACCCTCACCCCCTGCCAATGGCATCCCTGGCCAGCCTCTGCAGTCCCCGCCCTCGCCCAGCCGTGGCCACCTGGCCGCTGTGCGCGGCTCCTCCTCCAACGGCTACATCCGCCTGCAGCTGGGCAGTGAGGAGCGGCCCGGCTACGGAGACCTGGCCGAGGAGCTGCGGCGTAAGCTGCAACAGCGCCAGGCGCTGCCCGACTCCAACCCCGAGGAGTCTTCGGTGTGAGACCAGGACCGTGGCCCTCTTGCACTGTCACAACTACCTCAGAACTGCCCAGGGGGCCCTCGGCTCCTTGCCCTGCCTGGGGGCTTATTTCAGGACACGCAGCCGCTCTCAGTATTTCAGTGGATTGGGCCCATTCCAGAGGTGGCCCCAACGCTGGACCCTGGGAACTGCGGGTTGGTGCCTATGGCTGGCCAGAAGGAATGCCTGAGCCTACCCATCCCGGATGGATGGACGGACAGACAGCTTGCCTAGGACTGGTGGCCAGCTCTCCCAAGAGGTTCAGGGTTGGCTTTCCACAGCCCAGTGGTGTTCATGGCTCATGTCCCTTTTGCTGCCTGGCCCATCTTTGCAGTAGGGACTCCAGCTCCTCCTTTCACTTGTGGCCAGAGCAGACATTGCATACTGGGAGCAGGGCCCAAGTAGCTGGGGGGCACAGTCCTGGGGGTGGGGGATCTGGCCAGTGCTTACCCCTCCTGAAGAATCCCATTTTAGGGATTGGGGCTGATCTTCAACACCCCCATGACCCATACACTGGCAATAGGTCAGTTGTGCCTGAGTGGGGGGGAGGGGGGAGCTGTTGGAATGGGGGTGCTCAGACCCCCTGCCCCCCCCAGCGCAGATCAGCCACCTCACCCTGCAGTGATGGATAGGGTGACTTGGCCAGGCTCCCTGTCTGTGGGGGAGGGTGGCCAGTGTAAATACCTCCCTTCCAGCCTGCATCCTGCTCTGCCCTGCACGCTGGCCGCCTCCCCCCCTTCATTGGTGTAAATAAGCAGTGGGGGCTGGACCAGGGTGCCTCCCCTGCCTGTGTAATTTATTTGTTACTGAAATGTATTTATTTGCTGTAAATATCTGAGTATTTTTTATATTAATAATAAAAATGGGAGAAACTTTGCCTGCACTTGGAGCCTGGGGAGGAAGGCTGCGAGCAGCAGGAAGGGAGGGCTTACAGGTTTTGGTACCTCTAGGGCATTCCCCAGCCCTGTTTGGGATGGTGAGCTGTGGGGATGATAGGAGCACTGTGGGTTCTGGAGCTAGATGGCCCCCTGCCTTGGCCTTTCCTCCCTACCTGTGCCTACTGCCTGGGCCTTGCACTCAATCCCAGCCCCCTCAGCCTTTCCCTGGCCTGTGAGCTCATGGAAAAAGGAGCTGACTGGCTATAAAAGGGCATCCAGCTTTCCCAGAGTGGAAAAACCCGGCTCTGCTGGGCGCTCAGCCTCCCTGCCAAGGGGGAGGGCTAAGCCCTTCCTGCACGGGGACTGGATTGCTCTTAAAGCAGCCACAGTGGGGTCTTTGCCATGCTACAGCTGTGTGGGTTCTCTTGTGTTTCTCCCCCCCCCCCAGTCACTCTCTGCTCCCCCTCCTTGGAGTAAGTGCAGGGGCTGGCTCGGGGGTCTACCCCACCAGCCCAAGTCAGGACCCCTGGGTTCCCTTTCTGGTTGCACCCCAGGAAGCTGGGCATGGGTGGTTCTGTAGGGTGGGTTCAAGGGCTCTGCTTTCCTTGGGCTAGGTGGTTTGGGGTACCCTCGTGAGCGGGCTGGTGGCATTTGAACACCCCCCTCCCCCTGCCTGTTTTGTAACTTGTGTGTGGTTGAGTCCCAGCGTCCCTGCCTTCAGGCGCCTTTCAGAACTGTGCCCCTCCCCCCCAGCATGTGACACGCTTTGGCTTGAAAAGCTCTAGTTCTTTCCTTTCCCTAGGTTATAATTTTGGTCCTCAAACCACAGTGGCTTCCAAGGACTGAATGATCCCATCAGTCTCGTCTCTCCTCCCTTGCTCAGCCTCAAACTGGAACAAAACAGGTGCAGGTTAGAACAGTAGTTGCAACAGTGTCAATCCTTAGAGACACAGCAAATGGAGTGCCTGTATTGCCTTAAGTTGCTTAATTGTGGGAGGCTGAGCTCCAGTAGGCTAGCTGGGGTTTCTTGGGCAGGGTCAGAGGCCTACCTCTCACTGGAGTGGGGTTGTTAAAGCGGGTGGGAGAAGGCACATTTTTCCTAGGAATGGCCCACTGGGGTCTGCCAGGGGTCCAGTCTTTTCCCATCATCCCCAGCGGCGGCTTTATGGTGCCTAGGGGGAGGGCAGCTCCAGCACTGGAAGCTCTGGAAGGAAGGTGCCTGAGCCCCGCTCAAATCAGTTTACAATCTGAATAGCCAGCCACGGGCCTTTTCGCACCAGGTTCAAGTTTCCCTGTGCGCCACATAGTTAGGGCCCAGCATGATCCTGGTGGGGGCTCTGTTTGCCCCTCCCCCCATGTTCCCCCTGCAGGCCCTTGCATCAGAGCAGTGCTGGCTTTGCCCTGGGCCGTGCAGTTTCAGTCCTCCCCCCCCTTACCTGTGCTTCTCTTGCTGGGGGTGATGGTCAGACGGACCTGCCCCTGCCCCCTGCAGACAGGGGAGTGGAACTGGCTCAGTCTGTGCCAGCTGTGGGAGGCTTGGGCCAGGTTACAACTCTGGGCACATGAACTGCTGAGGAGTGTGGGGGCAGGGCTGGAACAAGGTTGGGGGGGAAGGTTCCCAGCTACTTCCCCCCCCCCCCCCGGCATGCTGCAGGGACACCCTTCACCTCCTTCCCACGCCACATTACAGTCTCTTACGCCATGGCTAACGGGAGAACAGCTGGGATAAAACAGGCGAGGGGAGGGGGGGAATCACACACGCAAAACTGGGGAAGCTGATCAAAGTGCTCCTCTCAGAGGGCAGATCAGCCTGTACAGTGGGGGAACAGCCACGGCCAGCTAAAGCCACACAGCAAGTTAGCAACAAGGCCGAGGGCCCCTGGAGCCCTAACTCCTGACCGTATGGTTTGGAGGGGAAGAGGAGTCTCTGCCCCGAGTGGGTGCTTGGCTCCCCCTCCCCCAGCCGCTTTCGGGGCTAGAGCCCAACAGTCGGCTGTGCTGGCCCCAGGCCAGGGACCTGTAATCCAGCAGCCTTTCAGCCTGGAGGGAAGCAGGAGCTGCTGGGAAGTCCAGGCTGGGAGGGGGGGGGGGGAGATAGCACAGTGGGTGCTGGGTACCCTGCTAGCCTCCCCAGGGTTGTGGGGGGCTGTGCCCCAGGGCCAGCTCACACTTCACCCTCCCACAGTGGCTCTGGTGCAAAATTAGACCCTGCCAGGATTTTGCTGAACTTACCCTCAGAGTCCGGAAGTGCTGCCTTCCCAGTGACGGGTGAGCATGCTGGGGGCACAGAGTCTGGGGTGGGCTCCTTCAGGCCACCCAGAGCTGAGATGGGCTTTGTGCTACCTGTTGTGGGGGTGCTGATGAGCCCTCTGGGGTGGGCCCTGTGTGCCAAGGGAGAGACCTTAAGAACTGTCCCCCTGCATCTGCTGCTAGCCAAATCACCCCCCTGCCTGCAGGGGTGCTGCTGGGGGCTGGGGACACACAACCCTTGTTCCTAGGCAGACCCCAGCAGCAGTTGTTCCATAGGTTTTAGCAGCAGCTTACAGATGCTGGGAAGGGCAGGGGGCCCTTCCTGGCAGCCCCCCCTCCCCAAGATCCCCCTGTCCAGGTGTGGGGAGACTGGGGTCTGGCCCCGGGGCTGCAGCGCCCTCTGCTGGCTGAACTGGAGCCCACAGTTGGGCCTTCACACTCTGGGCTGCCAGCCTGACCCCAAGAGATGTGGGGAAGAGCATGGTGTGGCAGAGCTTGGAGCCCAGAGTGATAGCGCTGAGACACCCAGTGTGCGTCAGAACCAGCCGGGGCCCAGCCACTCAGCAAAACAAACATGAGCGAGGCTGGGAAAATGCCTGGCCCATAAACAGAGCCGGCTGCGTTCCCAGCCTTTCCCACAGCAGCAGGCTGGGACCATCCGGCCCCTTGGTGTGTGTATGTGTGTTCAGGGAGAGGAGGGGGCACACTGGGAGCCCTGGCAGCCAGCCCCCGCTCCCTGCAGGATCGCTTGGCTGCTGTCCAGCTGGCAGGGCTGGGATGGGAGCTGGGGGTCAGGTGGTCCTGTGGGACTAGGAACCAGGGTCAGAGGATTTCCCAGCTTTGGTGCCTGGCTCAAGGGGGCTGGGACATTCCCAGATGGAGACATGGAGTGGCTTATAGGAAATAGGGCCACAGAGTGCCCCTGATCAGTCCAGGAAAGCACTGGGGGCAGGGGGGGGCACACATTCACTCTGCCATCTCTGGTCAGCCCAGCCCCACTTCCCCTGCACCCTTAACCAAGGTCATGCTTGGCCTGCAACAGACGTGGTCATTGCTGGACCATTGGGCTGTGCTGGCGGGGGCAGTCCCCGGACCTGTGGCCATCTGGGGCACTTGGTGCTACACGCCCACTCCACGCAGGAAGACACTTCCTAAGGAGGTGAGATACAGCAGCAATAGCGCCTAATGGTTAGTGCATGGGACCGCCTGTGACAGTGCAGCCTGAGGACAAACAGCTCCCTGGGCAGCCATTGCTAGGACGCTCACCTGGGGGCTATGGCAGGGCAAGCAGCTGCTGCTCCATGTGAGAGATCCCAGCTCCCCCTGTGCCGGCCTCTCCTGGGACAAGTGTTGCCTGGACTGCTGGGGGGCCATGGCAGCCAAGCCTCTCCTCTGGCACGACTAATCCTGGGTTACTTTTTGAGGGGGCAGTGTGTGTGTGTGTATGTTTGGCACATGTGGCAGCTGTATCAGATTCCTCTTACGTGCAGCCACCTCCTGTGAGTGTCTCCGGTTGGAACTGCAGGCACCGTCCCCATGCCAGGCCCAGGTGGGAGCACTCCGTCAGTTCTGGTCCCTGTGGAAAATTGATAGTTGACCAACTGAGCTGCCCCGTTGCCATGTGGAGAAACTGACAACAGCACGCAGCACCTGGGGGCAATATTCCTCCTCCTCCTTGGCACTAGGCACAGTGGGATGAGCCTGGCAAGCTCCAGTAGGTACCTGGAACTCCACTGAGCTGAGACAGGCGCCAAGAATCCAGTCCAGTCCTTGACCCAGCCAGGAGAGCGCCATGGACCAGAGGTGGCTGGCAGAGGCCGAGCCAGCTGGTCCCACTTGGTAATTTAGTGATGAGCTCCTGACAGCCAGGATCCAGTGCGGCAGGGAATGCAGTGCAGCCTGCACCCCAGATGCATAGATCCAGGGCCAGTCAGCTTCCCTCTCCAGGGCTTGTGTTTTCTCAAGCCCAAGACTGCAGTTCCTAGAATACTGAAGGAGCTGACTCAGGAGATATCCGAGCCATTGGCTATTATTTTTGGGAAGTCGTGGAACATGGGAGAGATCCCAAAGGACTGGAAAAGGGCAAATATAGTGCCCATCTACAAAAAGGGAAATAAGGCTAATCCAGGGAATTACAGACCAGTCATCTTAACTTCTGTACCAGGAAAGATAATGAAGCAAATAATTAAGGAATCAATTTGCAAACATCTAGAAGAGACTAAGGTGTTAAGTGATAGTCAGCATGGATTTGTCAAGAACAGATTTTGTCAAACCAACTTGATAGCTTTCTATGACAGGGTAGCACACCTTGTGGATAGAGGGTCAAGCGGTAGATGTAGTATATCTAGACTTTAGTATGGCTTTTGATACGGTCTCACATCACTTTCTCATTAAAAACTAGAGAAGTACAATCTAGATGGAGCTACTATAAGATGGGTACAAAACTAGTTGGATAACTGCTCCCAGAGAGTAATCCTCAATGGTTCACAGACACGCTGGAAGGGCATAATGAGCGGGGTACCGCAGAGATCGGTTCTGGGTCTGGTTCTGTTCAATATTTTCATCAATGATTTAGATGATGACATAGAGAGTACACTTACAAAGTTTGCAGATAGTACCAAGCTGGGAGGGGTTGCAAGTGTTTTGGCGGATAAGCTCACAATTCAAAATTATTTGGACAAACTGGTGAAATGGTCTGAAGTAAATAGGATGAAATTCAGTAAGAACAAGTGCAAAGTACTCCACTTAGGAAAGAACAATCCATTGCACACATACAAAATGGGCAATGACTGCTTAGAAAGGAGTACTGCGGAAAGGAATCTGGGTGTCCTAGTGGACCACTAGCTAAATATGAGTCAACACTGAGTGAGTAAGGGTTGCAAAAGAAAAGCAAACATAACTCTGGGATGTATTTAGAGGAGTATTTTAAGTAAGACATGAGAAGTAATTCTTCTGCTCTACCCTGCACTGATTAGGCCTCAACTGGAGTATTGTGTCCAGTTCTAGGCATCTCATTTCATTGTGGACAAATTGGAGAAAGTCCAGAGAAGAGCAACATGAATGATTAAAGGTCTGGAACACTTGACTTATGATGGAAGATTGAAAGAACTGGGCTTTTTTAGTCTAGAAAAGAGGACACTGAGAGGGGATGTGATAACAGTTTTCAAGCACCTAAAAAGATTGTTACAGAAGGGAGAAAAATTATTCTTCTTAACTGCTGATGATAAGACAAGGAGCAATGGTCTTAAATTATAGAAAGAGAGGTTTAGGTTGGACATTAGGAAAAAAAATTCCTATCTGTCAGGGTGATTAACCACTAGAATAAGCAGGGCTGGATTAATAAAGGGGCTAGAGCCCTGGACCCCAGCCTGAATGGGGGTCCCAGGTTTCAGTGCCTATGGCCCCTGCCCTATCACCTGCCCCCTGCCCCACTGGAGCCCCTGGCCTGCCCTGCCCGTGTGGGTGTGGGGGGGAGAGGGAGAGGCAGAGCCCTGGGCTAGAACCATTCCTGCCCTGCCCCTGGGCTGGCCAGTTTGCCCCCAGGGGTGGGGCAGGCTGGCCCAGTTTGCTCCACTCTATTCTGGGGGCAGGGCCAAGCTGGTGCCAGCTGGCACTCGGTATGGCCTCCGATGCAGCTCTCCAGGGCCACGGCCCTAGAAGGTTGCACCAGAGCCACACCTTGTGTCTGTCGGCTTTGGCCCCACCCCCCAGAGTGGAGTGAACAGTTGCCCCATCCCCAGGAGCAGACTGGCTGGCCCAGGGGCATGGTGGGAGTGTGGCCTCTGCCCTCCTCCATTGCCATGCTGGCCAAGGCAGGGGCCCCCACAGTGGTGGTGGGGCTGACGGGACTCCAAGCCGGGGAGGGGCAGGCAGGAGGGGGGAGCCCCGGGCCCCAAGGGCCCTTAATCCAGGCCTGGGAATGTTGCCTAGGGAGGTTGTGGAATCTCCATCACTGGAAATTTTTAAGAGCAGGTTAGACAAATATTTGTCAGGCATGGTTTAAGATAGTACTCGGTGCTGTCATGAATGCAGGGGACTGGACTTGATGACCTCTTATGGTCCCTTCCAGTTCTATGATTCCCTGCACGGCCAATTAGGGATGCATCTAGCAGTCGCAGGGGAGGGAGATCAAGGGTCTGCAAAAACACAGTGAGACAGACCCTGCCTAAAGAGCCATGAAATCCAGAGAGATGGGGAAGATTAATTAGATCTGTTCTATGGAAGGGGAAACTGAGGCAGAGCAGGGCAGTGAATTGCCCAGGGTCACCCCATGAATCAGTGGCAAAGCCAGGCATCTGGATGCCTGTGCCCCAATCCAGTTCTTTAACCACAAGACCATCCGTCACGGTTGCACATCAGGATGATGCTCTGACTGCCCGCCCCCCCCAGTGCAAGTGGCCGCCTGACCTCCTGCTCACCCCTAGCCTGGGCTGCAATCAGAGGCCTGAGTTGGGCCAAGCCAGTGCTAAGAGAGCCAGTAGCAGACGCAAACAGCGGCCCACAGCTCTGAACAGAGGCTGTAATTAAACACTGGGGCTCTGAAATGAAAGGGGCCCAGGCTGCATCTGGCCAGGGCTGCCTGTTATTTGGGGTCAGGCAGTGGCCCCGAGGTCAGGACTCTCCCCTAATGGGAAGGTTGCTGGGTTAATTTCAGGGTCTGCTTGGGCCCTGAAAGACAGGGTGGGAAAGAGAGAGCAACAGATGCAGATGTTGCCAGCTAGGGGATGAGCTGCCTTGCCTGGGTCCCTTCCCACATGGGGCACCAAAGCACACTGATCTCTGCTGACTCTGCCCCACAAGGGTGGCCACTAGCACAAGCCCCTCCTCAAGTACCCCTTAGCTAAGCAGCCCGTTGGATCAGGATCAGGCCAGAAGAGCCAGTTGGTGCCAGATGTGGGGGCTGTGTGCAGTGGGGAGTCCCAACCCCATTGACCCCCAGATCTGGGTCAGCCCAGCTCCACAGCGTTTCCTGCCAGTCTTACAGCCAGTGGGGAGATTGGCAGACACCTGGTCAGAAAACCTGCCCTGGGCTCAGTATCACACCTGGCTGGCAACACTGGGGCTCAGGACCAGCCTGGGCAACTTGGGCTTTATACGTCAGCCATTGCAGCCCTGCTGTAAGGGACCACAGGGGTTGTGCAGGAAGGACACCCCCCATATGCCAGCAGCGGAGGCAGCATCTCGAGTACTGGTCCAGACCCCCGCACCAACATTGAGTTCCCAGCTGGCCAGCTTGTGCCAGGCCTGCACCTGCCTGGATGCAGGGCTTCCCATGTAGCGAGTGCGCTTGGTCTCAGCTTGGGCGAAGGGCGGTGTGGCACCCAGCACCCTGGACCTGCACCCAGGACCTGGCCCCCAGCAGCCACGTGCCATGCGCCGAGTCTCCCTCCCCCGAGCTCTGCAGGGGGCCTGCTGGACCTCGGGCGCCCCCTGCAGGCGCCCTGCTGCCAGGCCGTGCCCCGCGGGGGGGTTGGGCGCTCGGTCACACGTGGGCCGGGCCTCACCGGAACCGGAACCGCCTGAGTGACAGGAAACTGGGCTCGGCCGAGCCCAAAGCCCCCGGAGCAGGTCGGGCTTCCACCTGCACCGGGAAGAGAACCCAGGAGCCCGGCTCCGTGCCAGTCCGCCCCCCGCTTGCAGCCGGGCCCCGGGGCAGCGACACCCGCCTGGCCCGGGGCTCGATCTGGCGGCTGCCCCCGCGGGAGCTTCGTCCGCCCGGCCGGCCGGTGCCGGGCTGTGCTTGGAGCCCCCCGCGGGGCGATGGCCTCCTCAGGGCCCCCCAGCTCCTGTTGCTGTCCCGGGGCGGCGCCCGGCGCCCACCAGAGCCTGGCGGAGATGGACTTCGAAAGAGGTGTGGGTGGGGCCGGAGGCAGGGCCAGCAGAGTGGGGCAGGGGATATACTGGCCCAGGCGACACGAACAGATCAGCTGCGCTGGGCCCCCGTGGCCATTCCCTTTGGCATCTGCCTCTGGCTCCCATCGCTCTTGGCAGCGCCAGCCGGGCCCTGGGGGATCTGGCTCCTGCCAGGGGTGAGGCGAGCACGGATGGGCAGCGGTGACCTGCCCTGCCCCTGCCCCTGCGGGCCAGCGCCCTACCAGGCCCACTTCCACCTGTGGGGCCTTCCAGGGGGATGTGCTGGCCACGGCCCCACCCCCAAGGAGTGCTGGGGAGAGCCTGGCGAAGGGCAGATTTGTTTCGACCCCAGATCCTGTGTCTCTTTCCAGGGATTTGGTCGGCTGCCTTGGATGGGGACCTGGGGCGGGTCAGGAAGCTAGTGGAGAAGCGGGTGGATCCTAGCCAGCCCGACCAGGCTGGCTACACGGCGCTGGTAAGTGCTGGGGAAGCTCGGGGCAGGTGGGCCCAGAATGGGATGGGTGATAGGGGTATGCCTCCATGCAGTCCCTGCATCTAGTGTGTGTGTGGGGCACATATTCTGCCCCTCTGAGGAAGAAGGGTCTGAGAAGAAGGTCCTTAGCCGGATGCACTGAGTGGTCTCCAAAGGGCATCTGGATGACAAGACATGAGTTTGCTGGGTCTCGGATCTCAGTAGCCAGCTATTCTCCTGATGGCACTAACCAGCCCCTACCTGGCAGGTCCTGGCTTAGCGAAGAGGCCAAAGAGGAAATATGCCCTGGGGGTGGTGAGGGGCAGGGGTGAGACTGTACTGGGAGGGAGTTTGCTGGGGTCCTCACCAGGGTAAGACTTGCATGGAAAGCTCTAACCCAGTGGTTTTCAAACGTAGGGTTGGGTTCATAGCATCCCTGGCTGCTGCTGCCAGAAGACTGGAATGCATTGCTGAAAGATGTAATTGTTGGGTTGCAGGCATAAATTATTTTTTTCAACTGGGTCCTGAGGAAAAAGGTTTGAAAACCACTGATCTAGCCCCTGGTGAAACATAACCACCCTGCTGCTCACACTCACCCACATGACAGTAGGAGCATGATTTGAGGTCACAGTGGAGACAGGATTTGAACTCTGGACTGGAGGCCTGCAGCCTGATCCCCTGCATGGTGCTGAAATGCCATTGTTTGGACAGAGGTTCTTAACTAGCCAGATCTCCTGGAAACTTGTCTTGTGAGCTAGGCTGTGAGCCTGGTGCTCCTCCCCAGAACCAGCCTCACTTCAGTGCGTGCTCAGCCCTCGTGCAATGCACATTGAGGCGTGGAGGAGCTGTGCACACAGAGGCTGTCCCTCAGGCACCCTATCTCC
This sequence comes from Pelusios castaneus, assembly GCA_007922175.1. Lineage (NCBI taxonomy): Eukaryota > Metazoa > Chordata > Testudines > Pelomedusidae > Pelusios > Pelusios castaneus. The sequence continues at coordinate 12,742,186 of ML685810.1, forward strand.
TTTGTTTCAAAGCACTACGCCAGCCGCAATGGGCATGCTGCCATCTGCCAGTTCCTGCTGCAGAGTGGGGCGCAGTGCAATGCCCAGACCCATGGCGGGGCCACTGCCCTGCACCGAGCCAGCTACTGTGGCCACGTGGCCGTGGCCAGGTTGCTGCTGGCCCATGGAGCCAACCCCGCCATTGCGGATGACGACGGCATGACCAGTCTGCATAAGGTGCGGGGCTGAGGACTGGGGGGTTTTCCCTCCCCCCCTGCCCCCTGGTGACTCCCTGTGCTCTCCTGCCCCCCTGCCATTGGCAGCCGTGGGTAGGGTGGGAGGGGGGCACCACACATTATTCCCTGCAGGCTGCTGCCAGACCTGCCTGAGTGGGGGTGCTGCTCACCCTCTGCTGGCTGGAGTCCCCAGCTGTGAAGGCATTGATTGTGCCCTGGCTAGGTGGTGGAGGCTGGGCTGCAGGTTCTGGTCCCTGGGCCCCAGGGGGTTCAGCTGTGGGGGGTGGGGTTAGCTGCAGAGTCAATCCCCTGTCCTAGCCCCCACCTGGCCCTGATTCTTCCCCTCTGCTGTCAGGAGACATCTCCTTTCTCTGCACCCACCCTGGTCAAATGAATGCTCCCTAGACTCTGGGCTGCCCTCCCCTCCTCCCTGCCCCATTGGCATGCTTGCCTTGCCCTCACTCCTGTTTTCCATTTGTAGGCGGCGGAGAGGGGCCACAGTGAGATCTGTGACTTCCTGATGCAGCACAGCCCAGGACTGAAGGACTTGCAGGACAAGAAGGCCAGGAGAGCTTGTGACCTGGTTCCTGACAACAGCACCTTGAGGGACCTTCTGGATCCATGAGGGCAGCATAGCCTCAGTTGACTGGGGTGTGACTGCCAGCCCTGACCTGCAGGGGGTGGCCCCCACACTGGGGTTCCTCTGGGCTTTGTCTCCCCTGTGTGACCTGCTGTGGTATTGCAGTGGGTGCAGAGCATTCACCCTATGCTCTGACTTGAGTGTCCTGGGCAATCTGGGGAAGTCTCACTAGGGATGCTGCTCTGGGGACTCTGCTCTACTCCCCAGTGGCTACAGGAGATTGGGACGGGCACAATGGAGTGTGGAAAAGGACGGGGCCACTATAAACTCAGTACCCCCTGGCAGTGCCTGTTTCACCAACTTTCTAACTGCTGAGAACTAGACACAGCTGTTCTGTGTCCCCCCAACCCCAGCTCCTGTCCCCTGTTACTCCTCCAGTCCCCCCCACCCAGACTCACCTGCTACTTGCAAATACAGCCTGCCTGCCCGCCCAGTTGGAGTACGGTGGGGCAGAGGGTGAATATGGTCCCTGGAGCAAGGGGCCAAATGGGGTTGGGGTGTTGGTGCCAGGGTGGAGGCAATTGGGCCACAAGGGAGTGGAGTGGGGTGTCACTCCCCAGAGTGAGGGGCTGGTGTACAATGGGATGGGGTGGGGGGCAGACCCTCCCCCAGTGGGGCCAGTACCTAGCTTTCCACCAGGGGAGCTGGGGCCAGGTTCTTCTCCCCCAGGCTGTGACCCCCATAGTGGAGGCTGGTTACTGCGGTATATGGACTTCTCATGCCAACTCCGTACATCTGCATCCACCCTGCTGGGTCACCCTTTGACCAGCTCCCTGGCTTGGCCATAAGGGTAAAAAGCATTTGTGGGCAAGGCTGCAGGCTGCCCGTGGTCCCAGGGCTCCCTTGCTCCCACCTGCATGGTGTAGGGTCACTGCAGGGTGGCTCCTTCTAGCCTGTGGTGGCTGGGCTGTCGGGGCGGGGGTCTGGATCTAGCCCTAGGTCAGAAGTCGGGTGGGAAGCTGAGGTGGCCATGTTGGTTGTTGGCATTCCCCAGGGCTAGTGTAGCTCCCTTCCCAGTGACCCAGCAGTGTCCAGGTATGGCCGGGCTGGGGCAGGGGGACTGTGTAGGGCGTCCTGTCAATAGTTGGCACCACAGGTGCTTGCCCTCTGGTTGGCTGAGAGCTCTCAACCGCGGGAGGAGGGATCTGACGGGGGAAAGGCCTATGGCTGGCTGCTCTGGGCCCTGAGGGCAGCGTGGTGCCAGGCTGTGCCAAGCGTGTGACCCTGTGACTCGGCCCTGCACCATGGCTAAGGCTGCAGTGGGGGGGCAGGGACGGAGGGAGGGGTGCCTGTGCCCATGACCTGGTGCCGGTAGGTATAGGATGTCCCCTTCCTCAGGGCTATTTTAGTCCTTGGCTGGCCCCTGTAACCGGAGCCCCCGAGGGTCTAGCGTTGGCACGTTGGGCATCAGCCCCCTTAACTCTTCCCCCCTGGATCCCAGCTGTGGCCAGGGGCTGGACAGATGGTGGGGCCCCAGTGGCTCCAGGTTGGGTGTCGGGGGTCCTGTAAGTCATCTGTCCCCTGCTGAAGGAGATGAGTAAGCGCCCAGCCCTGCATTGCCCCCTCCATCCCTCTGACCTCCCACCCCCATTTGCCTCCAGCAGGAAGCTGGGGGGGGGTGTCCAGTAAAGGTACCCTCCCCATCACCACAGCTGTGCTGGAAGAGAGCAAAGGCTTCTGGGGGTGGAGAGAATAAGCCCAGACTCCTTCCCCCAAATTCCACCCTAGAGGGACCCCCTTCAACTCAGCCCCCACAATATCTCTGGGGCCTGATTCTGGGGGCCTGGAGGTGCCCAAGTGATGCTGGGTTGACGTGGCTGTGCACAGCCCCGCTCTGTGCCTCAGTATCCCTGCTGGGGGGGCCCGCACCCGCCGCTCCCGTTGCTCTGGCCCCGGGATGACCCTGGCCCCGATCCACTCCAGGCTGTGTCATGCCCGGGGCCCTGGCCGACGGCCCGGCAGGGAGCCCGAGGCGGTCCTTCGGCGGGTCACTGGGGCCGGACCCGCCCCCGGAGCCGCCGAGTTAAAAGGAGCGGGGCTAAGCCGGGCCGGGAGCGGCGGGACCATGGAGCTCATCAGCGTCCAGCAGTTGGTGAGCGGGGAGCCTGGCTTGGTGGGGCGGACTTTACCGGGAGCGCAGCGTCTCCCCCGGCCTGCCCTGCGGGGGCCGATCCCGGGGGGCTGCCCAGTGCGGCGCTGGGGGCGAGCTTCACCCCAGAGCTGGCTGCACCGGCCCGATCCCGGCCTGTGGCCAGGGCTCCTTTGTCCTGGGGTACAGGGCTGCGAACCGGGAGATCCGAGCCCGACGCACTGGGTGACCCGGTGTCAGATGGGGGCTGGCAAGTGTTACGCCCAGCAGCAGCCAGGTCAATCCGGCCATTGCCTCAGTGGCACTGGGTAGGGAGGGTCCCAGGGAGCTAGGGAAGTGGAGGGGGGAGGAGAGGAGTAGGGTAGCTGAACACAAACCTGGGGGGTGCCAGGGACCAGGGCGCTGCCCTGTCAAATTCCCCTCCCATGAGACCCTCAGGCTGACCCCCACCACTCTGCAGCCCCCCCCGGACCCCGGCCCTGCTCGGCCTTGGGCAGTGGCCATCCCACGTGATGTTTATTTCACGGGGAAGGGGGGTATAAATAGAGGCTGACGCCACCCACGGCTGGGGCAGGTGCACGGCCGGAATGCCAGCCCCAGCCCCAGCCAGCGGGGCGCCCAGGCAGGGGTGATGAGAGACAGGGCAGGGAGCAGACACCTCCCTTCCCGTGGCCATGCGGGGCCTGGCCAGCCCTGAGTGCTACCTGGGAGACATAAGCCATCAGAGTGACCAGAGCAGGCCCTTGAGAGGACAGCCTGGAGCCAATCCCCCCTCCCCAGCTTTGCCCTAGCTGTGGAGAGCAAAGCCGAGGGGCGGGGGGGGGAGGACACGGGATGAAATGGGCGTTTTGCCTCCAGCATCCTTCTGTGTCCCAGCTCTGCAACAGCCACTGGGCGCCTGAGCACGTTCTTGCCCTGCGCTGCCCCTCAAGCTTCCCACTGTAAACAGGGTCTCACGACACCCCAGCCAGTTCTCGTTCATGCTTGGAGGTGTGTCCCATTCCCTGCCCCTTGGCCAGCTATGTCCTGCCCTGGGCTTGGTTTCCCCTCAGGGAAGGGCCCCTTGGCCAGCCCTGTTTCCCACCTTCCTTCTCTCTAGGTAAGTGGCGACAGGTATGCAGGCGAGGTGCGGGCCTTCGAGGTGCTGGCCAGAGGAGCGGCACAGGCCCCTGAGGGCTGGCGGCGAAGTGTGGCCGGGGTGCGAGATGCCGTCAGCCAGGAGAAACAGAAGGTGAAGGAAGAGAGAAGGAAGAAGGTGAGTGGTGGGCACCTGGCAGGGCAGGGTGGGTGTAACCTCTGTGCAGGCACATGGAGGCTCTAGGGGGCCAGGATATGACCTATAGGATCCCGAGTCACTCTTCAGGGCAGAGCCCACCTAGCTCTGTTAACCTTGGGTCGATGGTGGTCAGCACTGAACTGTTCAGCGTCCATCTCCCCACACAGATGGAAGTAGGTGGGGGGTGGCTCTCCCCTCCATCCTACAAACTGCCCCCCTTAAACTGGTGTTGTGCCAAGCACTCAGTTGGGCTGATACATCCCCGGAGGGGCTCAGAATACCTGGTCTGGGTGTGATGCCACCCAGCTCCTGCCCACTGCCCTAGATGCTGGTGCCAGGTGCAATGTAACCTCAGCCCTGCCCTTACCTATTCTCTGGCCCTCGCCCGGCCAGCTTGAAGCTCTCAACAGCTCCCGACTGCGGCTGGACAGTCTCCAGGACCTAGAGGCCCTTGTGCAGCTGCGGAAGCAGAAGAGGAAGCGGCAGAGGGCAGATCCCCCCAGGGCCCCAGAGCAAGATGGGATGGTGAGTGATCCCACTCAGCCTGGCCATGTCCCTGCAGCGCAGCCCTAGGATGGTAGCAAGGCCCCAGGGTATCCCTGGGTGATTGGGTTACTGGGGCCAGCTGGCTGCACTAGTGTGGGGCCAGTGCTCCCTTTTGAGGTGCTGGTCTCCCCCCTCCAGCTGACACTGGGCTGGGCCACTCGGCTACTGGGGGTTTTCCAGCCTGGCACCCGGCTGCAACAGGGCAGGATGCAACTGCTCAGAGCCCATGGGCAGTGCCCAAGTTGGTGTGAGGGGCACAGCCCAGCGGTACCCTGCCCAGGCACTCACCCTGCCCCGTCTGCACCAGGTGGAGTCCGTGGATGCAGCACGGTTCTTGCAGGCTGTGCTGGAGAACCAGCTGCCCGTGATTGACAAGTACCTGGCTGACGGAGGGGACCCCAATGTTCATGACAAGGTGTGTGTGCATGTTTGGGGGCAGTGTCTCGCTGTCACATCAGGCCCCTCTCTCCCCAGCTAACCCCTCTCCCTCTGGTTGCTCCCATCACCCTCTACTCAGGCTGCTGCACTGGATCCACCTGCAGCTGTTGTCGATTGTCTCCGTAGGTTGAGTGTGCATAGCTGGCCCAGGGCAGGGATCCCTCCTGATGCCTGGTTGGGCCATGGTGCACAGTGGGAGGGGCAGTGAGGCTCCAGGGCCAAGCACAGCTGAGATTAGTCTGTGCGCTACATGCCAGCACTGGGTAATGTGCGTTTCTGCTGCAGTTTGGTTGCACAGCACTGCACTGGGCCTGCCTACGGGGCCACGCAGAGACCGTGGACAAGCTGCTGGAGACGGGAGCCAGGCTGGAGCCTAGGGACATGGTGAGTCCTACTGCCCAGCAGTCATACCTTTCTTCCTTAGAGTTGCTGGGGGTCAGCAGGCAGGCCCTCAGCTCCATTCTGGGAGATCATCCCTAGGACCCTGGGTGGATGAACTAAAGTCCCTTGGAGCCAGTCGTGGGGCACGGGTGCTGCAGAACCAGCTCCCCCAGCATCTGTGTTTCTGAGCTGCCCTTCACTGGGGTCCCTTGCTCAGCCTGACACTGCCTTGCTTTGCCAGCTGGAGGCCACGCCGGTGCTGTGGGCCTGCCGTGGGGGGCACCTGCAGATTCTCAAATGTTTGCTGGACCGAGGAGCCAAGATCTCCCAGCGGGACAAGGTGAGAAACTGGGGCTGCCTGCGGTGGGGGTGGGAGGGGCACTGCATCCCTGTGCCACATTCATGAGTAACCCCGCTCCCCTGCTGCATCCGTGGTTGGGAGTGGGTCTGTGGGGGACTCTGCCAATTGGGCAGCCTACTTCCCTGCTCTTGGTGCCAGCCTTTCCTTGGATCTCCCCTGCATCCAGCCCAGCTGACACTCCTGGCTCCCAGCTGGAAGAGACCTGCACCCATTTACCTTCACTTCCTGGCCTAAATTGGGGTGTGTGGCCCAGGGGGCATCTCCAGGGGGTTCCTGCCAGTGCAGAGTGGGACGCCAGTGATCATTGCTGCACAGCTGCCAGCACGGCCAGCCAGACAGGAAACCCCCTCCATGCCCAGGCCAGGTGTCCTAACCTGGCTCTCATAGCTGCCCCAGGGCCCAGACCCCATCCCACTGGCTATGGGCCCCCTGTGGTGTGGGGCATGCTGGAATGGGCTGTGGCCCCAATAGGCCCAGCAGCAGATCCTGCTGGTGCCTACTCTGATTCCAACCGGCTATGTGGTCCTGAGCAAGGCATGGTGCTGGGCACTGTGCAGGAGGAAGGTGGCGCACCCCAGGGAGTGGTTTCCAGGAAGCTGGTAACAAGTCCTTGTCTCCCCACAGCTGAGGAGCACGGCACTGCACGTGGCCATCCGGACGGGGCACTGTGACTGCGCTGAGCATCTCATTGCCTGTGGGGCTGAGCTCAACGCCCAGGATAAGGTAGCACCTGCACAGAGGGCCAGGCAGTGCCCCACCAGCCTTCCCTCCCCTGGGGCCAGCCACCGACAGGGTCCAGGGCGTGGGCACTGGGCTGCCGGACCCTAGAGGCAGCCACATTGCTGGGAGGGGCAGTGCAGGCAGGTGGGGCTTGCCACTAAGCTGTCTGTGCTTTGGTTGGCAGGAGGGGGACACGCCCCTGCACGACGCTGTCCGGCTGGGCCGCTTCATGGCAGTGAAGATGCTGCTGATGTATGGCGCCAACCTCAGCATCAGGAACCAGGTGGGCACTAGGCAGAGCTGGGCTGCTCCCACATCCAGCCACCTAGGGGGCACTTCTCCCCCCACCAGGCTGAGGCTCTCTCAGTAACAAGAGCCTGGGAGCAGAGAACCTGAACAGGGGGCTAGGAGCCAAGACTCTCGGGTTCTTTCCCGGCATGCCCCATGGCATTCCAGCCCCCCATTGGTACTGCCCTGTCCAGCATGCCCTGCTTCCTTTCTGGGACTGCAGCCTGAGCACCACGTACTCCTTTGTCCTCACCATGCACCAGGGCTTGGGTGTCCAATGAGCAGATACTGCTCTGGGCTGCCTGACTGTGTCTGCTCCCCACAGGAGGGCCTGAGCCCTGTGGACCTGGTGAGGGGCTGGCAGAAGGGTATCCAACACACCTTGCAGGAATGTGCAGCCCGGCAGCGCCCCCCACCGCGGGGCTGATGCAGCAGGACCAGCATTGGAGACGCCCAGGGAGGCTTCTGCCCTGAGCTTTCCTGGCCCCGCCCAGGGGCAGTGTGTTTTGCACCTAGTGTGAGAATAGTGTGAGGGTCTGGGGGGAGGAAATTGAGGCTGGTCCTGCCACCCCCTAATTCTGGGCCATGGGCTGCTTCTGAGGGCAGGTGAGATCCTCGCTGTCCCTGAGGGAAACTGAGGTAGGTGGGACCATGCCTTGCCCAGGGACACAGTCACTGAGTGAACTGGAGATAAACCCCACAATCCAGCTGTTCCTCCCAGCCCTTTGGAGCATGGCCAGCAGTGGGGAAGAGTGGAGGTGCTGAGGTGACCCCCTCCTGTCCCACAGCACCCTTGCTGATCCCTCCTCTCCTAGGGAGTGTTGCCTCCTCCCCACTGTTGCACCCTGCCTCCACAACCCCCTCTGCCCCCAAGGGGGAGGGGCTGGTGCAGGATAGGCTGAGCCAGCCCATATGCGGAGTGAGTCAGGGCAGGTCCCAGCCCCAGGGCAGGAGGCAGAGCCCCCCTCAGGGGCTTTCCCAGCATGGGGACTCCCACTGTCAGTGCCCATGAGGGCCCTGCGCCTGCCCTGACTACCTACAACCCCTCCCAGCTGCAAGGCTGATGCTGCCCAGGTGTGCAGCTCTGCCCCCCCCCCTTCCTGTGGGGCCCCTTCTCCCTCTCACACCCTGTGGGCCTTGGCCAAGTATTGCAGACTGTGGCTATCAGCAGCAGCCTCCTCTTCAGCAGGGCTAGATGTGGCTAATGGCCGGGACGGGGGCAGGGTGGCAAGAGCTGTGCTGCTGACACCCTCCCCCCAAGCAGGTGAGGGCTGGGTCCTGCCCCATCTACCCTGGCCTGGAGGCCAGGTTGCCCCAGCCTGGTCAGGATACCTGCTAGGGGCAAGGCAGGTGCATGCCAAGATGGGCCCTCACAGGCAGTTGGCAGGGAGTCCACCTGCACCCCAGCCTGTCCGTCCCCCAGACAGCAGGGTCCTGGCCTGTAGTGAAGGGGGTGCAGTGGAGGGGTGACAGTAAGGTTCCTATGTCTCTGGCCTGGGTGAATCCTGCTGCCTCAGTTTCCCTTTGTATAATGGGGCTAGCAGTGTGTGGACAAGTTTCTGGGAGTACCTGCCTGTGCCTAGCCAGCTCAGCACACCAGAGGGTTGCTCCATCCTTCCTGCAGGGCCAGAGGTGGGTGTCTCAGCACTGCGGGTCAGGCTGAGCAAGCCAGGGCCTGAGGGGCGTGCAGGCTGTTCAATGTGTCCCATCAGCTGCCTTGGGCGGAGCCCGGGCAGCTGCAGTGTGCCGTGGGCTGACCCCACAACTCTGTCTCCTGCTTGTCTCAGCCGAGCCTGCCCTATCCCAGAAGCTGGCAAATAAAGCTCTGTCCCAAGCCACGAGTGACCTCTTCTGTGCTCATCTGCATGAGGTGGGTGCCATGGCAGGGTGGCAGAGAAGGGCGTGAGCGCTGCACTGGGGTGCTGGCACAAATTTGGCCTGGCCCAACTTGCAGGGATCCTGCAGGGGGATTTTAAGAAGCTGGCAGCTCAGTGCCAGAGGGCCACATCTGGCCCAGGGAGCACAGCCCCAGCCCTGTCCACCCGCTGCACTGGGCTCATCCTGCAGTACAGGGTGGTGCTATGCAAACCAGGCAAGAGCCTTGCCCCCACCCCACAATTGTAGTCCTGCCCCCATTTCACTCCCTTCAGCTTTGCTGGTTCAGCAGGAAGTGGCCAGAGCCGGGGAGGACAATCGCTTGGGTTGAGCCCAGCTCTGTGGCAACTGAGGCACCCCTGGGAAGAGTGATGGTGGGGGAGGAAGGGGGTACACGGCTTCCTGAGATAGCTCCATCCTACTAAGATTAACAGGGACGGCCCACATTTCCACCCCCGAAATCATCAGAGAACTGACCCACTGCAGTGAGATCCAGCCAGGCCCCTTACAGCTTGAAGCTGGCAGCCAGCGGGTGGGCGACTCCGGTCAGAAGGTACAGCGAGGCGGGGCAGACGCTGTGTGGAGGGTACAAGTTCTTTACCTGCGTTACACACAGCTTTGCCGGGCTGGGCCGTTCTGCAGCCAGGCACTGTGCTCCCCACTCCAGCTTTCAGCACCTTTAAACACCAGGGCGTGAAACATAACTGGTAGAGATGAAAAACAAGGCTGGCATCAGGGCCTCGGGGTACAGAGTCCAGCCCACTGGTTCCCCTGGGGGCTGACAGCTCTTCCCGGTAGAGCAAGTCCATGCTGGCTAAGGGCCCTGGGTCCAGCTGAGAGCAGGCACAGCCTGCATCCACATCACACTGGCTGTTGTGAGCTCGCCGGGGCTCCCGGGCTAGACACTCCACTGCCCCAGTCCATGGGTCCAAGGAGTGGGGGGATCCCAGCATACACAGGTATTACCAGGTAAGGCACAGTTGCCTGGGGCCCCTGGGACAGGGAGGGAAGTGGTGCAAGGACCATGCACCCCAGGAAACAAACCAGGCATCCAATGGGCAGCCCTGCCTGCTGTCCACACCTGGCATGGCCTGGCCCCATTCCAGAGCCCAGGGCAGAGGCTGCAAGGCAGGAGGGGCCTGTGAGTGAGAGTTCCTGGCTCAGGAGAATAGGGTGTCTTGCCCAGAAGAGCAGGGAAGGGGTGATGCCCAGAGCCTCATGGGGAAGGGGCAGCCAGCCTAGAGAGAAGCTGCCTGCAGCTGGAAACCCTGTGGAGCTCTTGGAGCAGAGCTGGTGTGGCAGGCACCTCAGGCATGGCCAAAGTGGATGCTCTCTGGCACAGGACGGAAGTCCGAGAGGGCCCTTATTCCGGGCTACTGGCACAGAACATCCCACAAGGGACATGCCCACAGGGGGGAGAAGAACCCCAGCCCAGGGACACATGGAGGACACAGCACCACAGTAGTCCACAACCCCCAGCTCTCCCTCCAGCCACCCCCTCTCCTGCTTGCTGGCACCTGTGACTGCCAAGCACTGCTGGTTTAAAGCAAGGGCTCCCGCCCGGCAGGTTTCTCTGCGCCAATGCTGCTGGTCCCACATTTTCCCGTGGGCTGCAATCCAGCGCCAGCTGCCCTTGCAGCTGAGCCTGATCCAATAAGATCAACTGGAGCAGAATCTGAGCTGCTGGCCTCCTACAGGGAAGCTCCTTCAGGCAGCAAGGGTGGGTGCGGAGGGCCTTCTGGGCATTGCCACTCTGTGAGATGGCTGCTGCTGGCAGGAGAGGAGCCAGGCACAGCCGAGATGCCAGGCTGCAGTGAGGATGGCTGCCAGCTCCCGAGTGTCTTTCTGTCAGTGGATCCTGCAGAGAGGCTAGATGTCCGTTGTCAAGCCCGCATGTGCCTCTTCCCCATGGCCCTGGCTGTTCTTTCCTGCCACCCAAGCAGAGAGAGTGGCTGTTACACCCCCATCAGCCATGCAGGCTGGGGAGCTTTCAGGGCTGGTGTGTCCCAGGCCACAATCCTGCAGAAGGGTAAACGGGCCCGGCCGCCTAGCACCCATAGAGCCCACAGCTGCTCGAAGCCCTCGCACAGATGGGGAAACAGAAGCATGGGGAGTTGGCAGAGGTCATTGGCAGGCCAGTGGCAGAGCTGGGACTAGAGACAGGTCTAGGCCCAGTGCCCTGCCCGCTAGGCCACACTGCCCGCTGAAAGGCTGGGCCAGCAGCCAGTGTGAACAGGGAGATGGCTCCTGCCATGTCTGTGTCCAGACAGCGCCCTGATGTCATGGAGGCTGGGGAGGAGCCACAGCTTTGAGGGAGCCAAGGCATGCTGGGGGCAGCACTGGTGAACTCCTCTCACCACAGTGCAGGGGGCGCTGCTGAGGTGGTGCAAGTGCATCTGGTGGCCACAAAGGCTAGCCTGTCTCCTTCCGCTGGGTCTGGTGCTGGCACCGGCAGCCTCTCACAGCCCCTCTTCTGAGAGAAGGCAGTGCCACGCCCCATGCCACGTCCCCGGCGAAGCCACGCTTCCGAGGACCAAGTGTACCAGAAATCAGAGAGGGGAACGTTTGGGCAGCCTGAACTGCTGCCAGCTGACACGTAAAGGTCGTACCAGGTCTCAGAGTCCCCTTACAGCCTGGGGGAAGAGACAGCTATGGGCTGTAGACTGGGCACCCAGAGAATGGGCTGGGCTGCTTAGAGCTTCGAGTCTGAGGAGTTAATGATAAAAGGACTGCGGGGCCAGAGCAGATCTAAGGGAAAATGTGCCCACTATCCCCACAAACCGCATAGACAGAGCAGCCCAGAGTGTGGCAGACCCTCAGTGGAGAACCCCACTGTAACCAAGCGGATGAGGGCTCAGATATTTGGCACATGTATCTGGGCTAGCTGGACAGAGTAAGAGGCATTTAGCGGCTGATGCGAAGGAATGGAGCAAAAGACACACCATTCATGCAGCGGGGACCAGCTTGGCTGGGAGGTAGCTGCTCACTGGGGAGCACAGGCAGAGATAGGGAGTGCTGGCCCAGGGGGCTGGGAGAGGCCAGGCTTGGCCAGGGGTCACTGCAGTAGTGCCAGGGATGGTCCCTGGCTCGGGGTGGAGGCCAAGTTGGACCCCACAAGTCTTTGTGCTCTATGCGGCAAGCGGAGTTGCGCAGCACAGGGCCATTCCAGGGGACGCATCCCCACTCAGTACCACAAACCCTCCAACCCGGAGAACTGCCTTCCAGCTGGGGCAGAGAATGACCCTACCCAGCCTGGACCAGGTCAAGCCCAGCTAGTGCCAGCTGCTTCACAGGTAGGTACAGGAGTTCTCAAGTTGCCTGCCCCAGGGTCGTTTCTTCTTGGCCCCTGATGGCTCACACCCTGCAGCATGAGGGTGATTGAGTGAGACACAGACAGGCAGATGCAGCAAGAGGGGCAGCGAGAGCTTGGAAAGGGAGTGGGTGTAGCCTAGCCTGCCTGCAGCAGCACCACTGCCCTGGCTGGGGGGAGCCAGCCAGCACTGCTCAGATTATGCCGAGTGCTCGTCCATACAAGAGTCTCAAAACCCATGCAGGATGCTCTGGGAGGCCTGGCGTACACCTGCCTGAGTGGATCCCAGACACAGCACGCTAGCTCTCCCTAGGGCAGGGATCGGCAATCCCCCGGCTCGTGTGAGTGGCACGTGGTGCCGCTCAGGCTCCCCCACTGGCCCTGCAAACTGTGTGGCCAGCAGCTGTGGGCCCCTGCTAGCCCCGCCCCCCTGCTGGACAACAGGTGGGGAGGGAAGGGGAGTAGGTCGCGCCGTGGAACCCTGGGCCCGCCCAGAGCTGTGCTGCTGCCAGCAGGGGAGAGCCGGCCCCGGCCATGGTCGGCAATAGGGCGGGTCGGTGCGGGCGGCCTCTGGTTCCTGGCCCCAGCTCCCGGCGGCAGCGGGTAGGCCAAGCCAACTCACCCTCTTGCTGGCCATGGCTCGGGCTGGCGGGCCAGGAGTATGTGACCTGCTCCGCTCCCCTCCCCTCCTGCCGGCCAGCAGGGGGTGGGGCCATCAGCCCTGTGCCACCCCTACGGACCGGAGACGGCCCTGCAGCAGGGAACCGGAGGCCGCCCAGGCCCTGGCCGGCAGGGCACCTGAAGCCTGGCCCCGCCCCCTTTTGGCCCCACCCCCGGCACCTGCTGAGGGTGCAGTGGGCAGGGCTGGCAAAGGTTGCCGACCCCTGCCTAGGGGCTGACCACTGGCTAATCAGATCCCTCCTTGGCTCATCGTGAGACAGGGTGGTGCTTTAGCAAAGCAACCCTTGTGCCCCTGGCCCGAGCAGCCCTTCGTACCTGCTGCCACATCCCTGCTGGCCAGGAGCTTCATCTGGCTGTTGGGCACGATCTTCAGCTCCACGCTGTCTGGCGACTGGGGTGATGTCTGTATCCGGGAGGCCATGAGGGCGTTGAGGTACTGCAGCCGTGTCACCTGAGAGAGCCAGAGCCCTGAGAGCGAACCTGCCCCGGCACTCCCTGGGGTTAACGTTCTCTTTCCTAGCAGAGCCGGGTTCCAGGCCCAGGGTAGCTGGCTCCATTGGCTGGCCAGCCCTTCCCACCAGCATGGGCACAGCAGCTGCAGAAAGGCAGCTGTGTGGGAAAGCGCGTGAGACCAAGAGGGGTGGGCAATTCCTGGGAAGAAGGAACTAGGGGCTCAGTGGGCAGAGCGGGAAGGGGACAACCCCCCCACCAGGGCTCTGGACACCTCCCCCCAGACCCAGACCACCATCAAGCTGCTGAGCGCTAGCCGAGTCATGTCACATATGGCAGGCCCTGAATCTGAGCCCAGATCATCTCAGGAGATAGGCCAGCACTGTAAGCCCTAGCAGGGCCTGGCAGGAAACAATCCCTCCCTGCTAGCCAGTGGGCAGAGGGCCAGGCTTGCTTCTCCTCCCGCTGTGAGCCATGTGGCACCGTGCCCCCATTTGCCCCAAGAGAGGGAGCAGTGCAGCTATTGCTATGATCCAGCTCTGCAGCCCTAGCTTCTCCCAGATGCAGGGATTCACTCTTTATGGGGACCAGAGTGAGGGGCTGATTGCAGGGCCTGTAAAAACAGGCTCAATCAGGTTCTTTCCAGCCCATGACCAGGGTTCCCAGCTCCGATTTTCCAACACAGGGGACGTATTGGGAGTGCCCTGGCTGGGGAGAGGCCTTACCTTGATGAACTGCAAGTCGGTGAGCGCCCGGACAGTGTAGTCGGGACAGTATGCGGACTGAGTGTTGCTCTCACTGCTGTCAAGCGGCTGGTCACGCCGGTTGGGTCGCAGGGTGGACACAGGGGACTGGTGAACTGTTGGGAGGTGAGAATGAGGGACTGGCAGGAAAGGACGGCTGCCAGCTCCTGGCCTCCCCCGCCAGGTGCATCATACCCTCTGCTACCAGCCAACTGCTTGGGTCCCAGCAGGGTCTCCTGCAGCCACGCAGGACTTTGCTCCTGGAGTCCCCACAACTCTGCCCAAGCACCAGGTGCTCAGGGGTGGCACATAGCCACACCGCACATCCAGCCCCCTTGCCCGCCCGGAAGCGCTGCCATGCTGAGACCAGAACCCGGAGCCATGGGTGCTCACCCGAGGAGGGTGCCGTCAGTGCCGAGACGCCGTAGTACGTGAACGCGCCGTTCTCGAATTTCAGCCCCTCCTTCCCGATCTCCACTTCCACCCTGCCCTGCGGAGGAGAGGTGCAGGGTCAGCCTCTGGCCAGCTGTTGGGCAGACAGCTCCTGCCCCAGCCCTATCCTGTTTGTATCGCCCAGCACGGGTGTAGCCAGCCCCCGTTTTCTTGCTGGATTCCCGAGTCTGCAGGGTGGGCCTGGCCACGGGCAGGTTCTGGTCATGTGACCACAAGCTGCCTGTGATGCTCCTGTGAGGAGGGCGGACAGGGAGAGGAGGCAAAATCAGATCTGCCCGCCACAGCTCCCAGCAGAGGCATGACCTTCTCTTCCTTGCCCGCGGGGCTGGCGAAGTCTGTGCTGCTGCAGGCGCTGTGGTGAGTGGGCCTCATCGCCAAGTGTCTATGCCCCTATCACCCAGTTGTGCAGGGCACTGCACATCCTTGGTGTGGGAGGGCAGAAAGAGGCCCACAGGACAGGGACATGCCCAAGGTACAGCCTGGGGCTGCTCGCTTGGTCCCAGTGGGTGGGGAATTCCAAGTAGCCCCCCCACCCCCCAGGGACACGCCAGCACCTGCAAGACCAGGACGAAGTAGTTGACTGGCTGGTTGCGCTGGTACAGGTAGTGCTCGGGTGCCAGACGGTCGCTCTCATTGAACTTCATTTCCTGGTTGACGCTGGGGTGCTTGAGCATGTGCAGCAAGACTTTCTCAGAGACGCGGGCTGGGCTGAACAGATCCACCTCTGCTGGGAACGTGGGGGGGAGACAACATCAGCCACAGGGCTCTGCTTCTGCCTGCTACCAGAACACTGGCCACAGAGAGAATGGGGATGGGCCTCCAGCTGCCCCATTCCTAGAGTCCAACTCAAGCCACTAGGCCCCACTGCCAATGAGGTCAGTGACAGGAGGGCCTTCCCACAGGCAGGGGGAGCCCAGACCCTTTCCTGCCCCAGGCAACTTGCAGCCATCAGCCCAGAAACAGCCCTGTGCCTGTCACACCCCGTGTGCCCGTGACTCACTGGCTGGGGCCTTGCGGGTGGCACAGACAGCTGTCCCCACACCCGACTCACCTCGGGATAGGAAGCGTTGTGTGGCCAGCAAGAGTTGTGGGGAGATCTTCACCTTGTACTCGTCATCGGACACCTTGAACAAGGAAAACTCCTCCTTCCTGTGCTCCAGCAGGGTGCCCACGGGGGCTGGCTTTTTTCGGATCTTATTTTCCTCTGGGGCAAGAGAGGAGGAGACATGGCAGGCGGAGACAGAATCACATCAGCTGGCACCTCCCAGGTGTCAGGGACCATGGTGGGGACGGAGTTGCAACCACCTCTAGGGCAGCTGCAAGCCGGCGATACTGAAGAACAGCAAGCTCAGCATCACCCACCTTACATGGGGAAACTGAGGCATGGACTGGGGTAGGGACTCGCTCACAGTCAGGCAGGAAACAGCGATGGAGCTGGGAACACCAGAGCCAGGCTCTCAATTCCCCCACTAACAGCTAGTTCCCCCCGACTTCTCTCCCATAGCCAGGAACAGAACCCAGGAGTCCCAGTTCCCAGGCCCCACTTCCCTGCTGTGCAGGAGTCCCTGTGTCCCAGCCACTGGGTGACCCCCCACTCACGTGAGGGAAAGTTGGGGGGAATTTACATGCCGCTGACAGATTGTCAAGGGGGGAGAAGCAGGAGCAGGAGGGCAGTGCTGGCTTGGCAGCTGATGCACACAACGCACCTGCAGCATTTCCCCCCTGCTCTAGCACCGTCAGTGATGCCACAGGGATCCCCCGGGGGGTCCCAGCACCCTAGCCGCTCGGCGGAGGAGAAACGAAACTTGCAGCCTGTCTGGCTGCTGGGTGCGCTGTGCAGGGCTCACTAACCGTAGTCATCCGACTCGTCCAGGATCTCCGACTTGATGATCTCCTCGATGACATCCTCCAGCGTCACCAGGCCTATGGCCTCATAGAAGGGGTCGCCCTCCCCCTCGTTGTTCACCTTCTGCACGATGGCCAGGTGCGATTTCCCTGCGAGAGAGGGGTCACAGAGGTGCAGAGAGGTTCAAGGCTACCCAGCAGGTCAGGAAGAGAACCCAGGAGTCTGGCTCCCAGCCTCATGCTCTGACCACTAAACAACACTGTCTCTCAGTTCAGACGCACCCAGAGCAGCAGCAGCAGCAGAAGTGAGAACAGAAGCAGGGAAAAAGGGTGGGGCAAAGAGCAAGGGGGTAGGTGATAGCCCCCTTTCTTCTGCCTCCCCCCCAACACTCCCAGGCAGGACATAGCAGCAGCAGCTGTGAATATGGCCAAGGGAGAGATTTAACTCTGGGGCCCAGTGCGAGGAAAAGACTGGGTGCAGCGGACTCATGGCTTGGGGACAGGTGCAAGCTTTTGGGAGGACACAAGTGGCTGGTACACGCCCTGCATCCTTTCCATTCACCAACTCTGGGACTCCTATATTCCAACAGAACGGATGGGGGCCCAGATCTGGCCCTCGGGCCAGTTCCAGTGAGCTCCATGCCATTCTGCTCTACCGAATGGCACACTCCATGCGCACATCATTGAACAGGTTGGCCCTCACTTCCTACAGTGGATAACCTCGAAGTACAGCCAATCTCTGTTCATAAAGGATCAGCAACGAAGAATCCACCCATGGCTCTCTGCTCCCATGCTTCATTGCTCTCCCCGTTCAAAACGCTCACCTCACTTCCATTCTGAATTCATCTAGCTTTGGTTTCCAGACACTGGAGCCCATTAGGCCTCTTTCTGCTAGGCTGGCGAGCTCAGAATAAAATATTCATCCCCTGTGCAGGTACTTACAGACTGTGATCACCCCCTTGCCTTCTCTTTGTTACATTAAATGGATTGAGCTCATTCAGCCTATCAACTACAAAATAGGGTTTATATCTTTGAATCATTCTCACGGCTCTTCTTGACTCCTCTGCAATTTATTAACATCCTTCTTCAACTGCGGACAGAAGCTTCCAGCAGTGGTGGCACCAGTGCCCAATACAGCCGGGGAATCACCTCTCTGTTCAAGGTTCCCAGGGCTCCATGTTCCAAGATCGCATTTGCCCTTTGGCCACAGAGTCACAGGTTCAGATGATTAGCTACCATGACTCCAACAGCTTCTCCAGTCACTTTTCCCCAGGATACCATCCCCCATGCCGAAAACATGGCCTGCAGCCTTTGTTCCTAGATGTGTTGGCAAACGTGCGGCTCTGGCGAGGCCTTCGAGGGCCTGTGGACTTGGAGGGCTGCCCTGGAGCTGTACCACATGCTAGCTGGCACCAGCCCCAGAATGGAGCGGAGAGGGCTGGCCCATTCTGACCTCAGGAGCAGACCAACTGGACCTGGGTGGGAGCACGGCCTCTGGCCCCCCCAGTGCCCAGCCCAGGTGGGAGCCCCCCTGCCTCCACCCATGGCTATAATGATTGCTACTGCCCACAACATGACTTTCCAGATCCATGGGTCCTACACACACCTATCACAGCTCGCAGCACACCTCATCCACCGCACTGAATGCCACAATAACAGTTGCATGGGTGACACCAGACAAACACTGATCTTTGACATGTACTCCCCCAGGAAAATACACAAGGCAGACATTTCCCTGCATTTAATTTGCTCCCATTCTGTAAGTTCCCCATCTTCAAAGCGTCAGATGAAGTGGGATTTTCTCCCAGGAAAGTTCATGCGATAAATAAATGTGTTAGTCTTTAAAAGTGCCACAGGACTCCTTGTTGGTTTTGCTGAAACAGACAAACACGGCTCCCCCTCTGGAACTTGGCACCCAGGAAAATGATAAACCAAGACAAATGCCCAGTTCCCACTGGGCAGGCACTTGTTACAAAGTGATCACTTTCAGTCCTTGCTTTCCAAGGAAACCTGCTCAACACCTTCAAAAGACAAGCCTGCCAGCTTTAAATTAACAGTTTTGCTAGACAACAAAAATCACAGACTCAGCAGAGACACAGATTTTCTGTCTCATTTTTACAGCAGTCTGTAGTCCACTAACCCTCCTTTGACGGAGGAGGAGTTCATTGCCCACTTCACCTTGAATGGTCTCTTTCAACATGTGAAACAAACAGTTAGTCCTGTGGCACTTTAAAAAACTAACCAATTTATTTAATGCATGTGCTTCCCTGAGAGAAAATCAAATTCCTTACGCTTAGCAACCTGTTCCACCCCCTAATTACGTTTCCAAGTCCTGAAGGGTAGCTCTGTGTAGCTTGAAAGATCATCTCTTTCACCAACAGAAGTTGATCCAGTAAAAGACATGACCTCACTCACTCGTCTCGCTCATTTTGAGACCCACCAGCTGTTAAATCATTTAATGTGTGTGTATCATCCCGGTTTTGATCAAAAATGCTGTGCTGTGCTAAATCAAATGCCTGACAGCAGTTTAAGTACATGACATCAACTCTGTTATTTTTACTCAACCAACCTTGTAAGCTCATCCCAAAAGGTATCAAGTTAGTTTGACAGGATCTATTTTCCATAAGCCCATGTTAACTGGCATTAACTACACCACCCTCCTTTAATTCTTTATTAATTGAGTCATGTATCAGCCACTCTATTACTGGGCTCAGAATCAGGGTCAGACCGATGGCATCATCCCATTTGCTATTTTAAATACTGGCACAATATTAACTTTCTACAAGTCCTCCTGGACTTTCCCAGTGTTCCAAGAATTAATTAAACTCAATTAAGGGTCCAGTGAACTCCTAGGCCAGCTCTTTTAAAAGTCTTGGCTGCATCTGGAACCCACTTCTTCAGCAGCATCCCCATGGCTTCCGCTCAGTGATGCAACCGAGTCTGCTTGCGCAGCATGCAGGCTGAGAAAGTTGGCCTCTGGCAGCCAGTCCCACATCTCTGGTGCAGGAGAGCTGGTTTTACTGCAGTACGTTGGCATAACAGAACTGCTCTGCATTCCTATTGCACTGCTCCTGTCACACTCCCTCTACAGATGGGGAAACTGAAGTGGGTGTTGTGTGTGTGACTCATTCAGAGCCACAAAGTCAGCTATGGCAGAGGTGGGAACAGAATCCAGGAGTCCTGAATGCCAACCCGCACTCCTCCACCAAGAAGAGAACACAGGAATCCTGACCATCAGCGCTCTGCAATCTCCAGAAAGCAGTAGTGACCAGACACAGGGCACATCTAGTTCTTCCAGGGAGTTCACATTTGCTGCCAGCTAGTCCCATGGCAGCTGCTACCCCAAGACAGAGCTGGATACTTAGACAATGAGGTGGGAGAAAGGGAGCAGCAGAAGCAGCATGGTAGGAGAAGCCACCCAGCCCCTATGCCCCCCGTGAGGTGCTACAGCAAAGGAGAGGTGCTTGGGCACAGTGGGTGACATCTCTGCTAGCTGGCACAGCCACCAGTCATGTCAGCATGGGCTGGCCTTAATTAAGGCCTGTGCAGGACGGTCAGTGTGCTGACATCAGGTACCGGCTGGCACGGCCTGTTCTATCAGCTGTCTGTTGGAGATAAGCAAACCAACAGGGTGTTCCCTGGTGGGGAGCTCAGGCCTGGGAGGAGCAGGGATTTGCCCAGGGTCACAGAGAATCAACAGCAGAATGAGGCCTCCTACCTCCTTAACCACAAGGCCGGTCACCCACCCACTCCTCCTTCCCCATGGCATCACTTTGCCCACTCTATTACTGCAAGGTCCCCTTCTTGCCAGGGACCCCTTCTCCAGCCAGGGGGAGGAGGGGTAGAAGCGCACCAGGAGCTGGGCTTGAGACTCCGCAACAAAGTCCTGGCTTGAAACATTGGCATGGAGGGTTTCAGCCCCATATGACTGGAGAGAGGGGGAGATTTGGCTAGACACCAGAACTGCTGATCGCCCCAGTCCCTGTCTCCAGCTAGATTAGAGTTTCAGATTTATTCTTCAAGAGCAAAACAGCCTGTTACGGGGACCACCAGAGAGCCTGGCCTGGAGCAAAATGTGTGGGCTCAGCTGTTCTGCAGGCCAGGGTCACTGAGGCAACAAGCTGGCCCTGCCCCATGTTGCCATGGCATCAGTGGGCGGCAACAGGCCCTCCACCATGCCCCAGCTTGTGCAAAACACTCTCCCCCCTGTGCAGAGGCACATGGCATTCCCCACAGAGACCAAAGCCAGCCCTCAGCAGCAGTGGGGGGAGACAGCCCAACCCCACCCGGCAGGATGGAAGAAGGCAGCTTTGAAGGTGACCTTCCCCCAAGCCCCCTGGGGAGGGAAAGCTTTCCTGACTGTTTATTGAAATGGCAGGTATGTGTGCATGTACACTAGTGTTTTGCTGCAGCAGCCGAGGAAGGGACAGCTGGGCAGGAGAGCACATAGGCCATGAAGCAGCCACGAGGGGCCTGGGTTTGCAACCAGGCTGTTTAAACGGGGTGCATTTTCACTCTATTTGTGCTAACATTTGCAACTCAGATGCCCAAGAAATGTTGGGGAGCAAAGCAGTCTTTGTTAAAGATTTTTACAGCCCTCCAGCTAAGGCTGAGCAAGCCCGCTGCACTGCCCAGTTCTGCCTTCCAAGCAGGCCAAGGAAAACAAAATGAGCCCTGCACTGCAGCCATTACAGCTGGAAGCCATGAGAGACTCTGCCCAATCAACAATTGCAGGCTGATCTCAGGGGCTGCAGTCAATTCGCACTCTGGCTCCAATGCACAGCTGTTCCTGAAGGATGGCTTCTGGTGGTCGCTAGCCAGAGAACATGGGAAGCCGGCTGCCCCCCAGCACTGGAAGAGTTAACTCCTGCTCACTCCATCCATGGTTTGGGGCAGCGAGGCGGCTCCTGACATCTCAGACATCAGTGAGCCTGTCCCCTAGTGATGGTGTCAGCCACCCCTTGGTGCCGTCCGCTCTCCTTCACAGCCTGGGCCCCACTGAAGATTCCTGCAGCAGGAGACACCCAAAGCTGCCAGGAGAACATCTGCTGCAATTCTCATGTGGGTTCCCAGAGGTATGGATGATGGGGGGAAACAAGGGGAGAGAGCTAGGAGAGAACTTTTCCAGGGATGGGGGCTGTAACCTCCCCCCAGTAGGGAACTGCCACCCCTTCTTCAGCAGCCTGCTCAGGAGAGTTACCAGAGAGGGCCCAGCAGCCCCAGTGAGTGGCCTGGCTGGAAGGATACCAGCCCTGCCCTGCTCTCCTTTGGAAAACACTCTGGCTACATTATTGCCAGTTTGCTTGGATGGGAGCTGGGCAAGTCTGTTCCATCACCTGCATTTCCAGCAACACGGCTGCATAATGGGGATGGCTGGAGAGAAACAAGCAAGGAGGGAGGCTCACAGGGGGACATTGTAAAAGAAGCAGAATCTCTGTCTTAGCTGGGCCCCAAACCCCATCCAGGCACCATCCTTGCTGCCTTTTCTTCCTGGGAAGTGCAGACAAGCAACTTGGAGCCTGCGGTGCAGCTGAATGCAACTCCCCTAAATCCCCGGCTGACACATGAAGCCCTGGACTTGGGGTAGGCTCCAGAGGTGCACGTTAGCAGCAGCATGGGCTGCTGTACCCACTTGCCCTAGGCGGGTGGATATCTGTGGCACTGCTCTTGAGGAGGTTACGGGAATGGGAGTGCCAGCTTCCTTTAACTAAAGATGCTTGGATGGAAAAGGCATCCCCAAAGCATCAGCTGTGCTGGGCGTCACAGGCCTCGTGGGCTCAGGATGCCACTGTCTCCCCAGCACCCTGCTAACCTGAGGCTACAGACGCACCACACACGGATTCCGCTGGAGAGCACCGATGGGAGCGTTACTCACCAGTCACTGGCACAAACGTTCTCCTCCCCAAGAGCACCCCCTGCTGAAAGGCCAATGGAATCAGTGTGGCAACCATAGGAATAGCCTCAGCAGCACAGAGGGGCTGGCTCAGAACAAGCCAGGGGCTAGAGTCAATGAGCTACAAGCAAAATCTATATTGCATGGCCACAGGTACGTCACAACCCCTCTGTGCCCCATTCAGAACACAGGGTGATGAGCCTAACTCAGCACCCAGGGTGCTGGGAGAATTAACTGGTCCCTCCAGCACTCAAAAGGCTAATCACGGTCATGCTACAGAAGGGAGCACAAACCAGCCCAATGATGTGGTAGGGTGGGCAGGGGACTCCAAGAAAACCCAGTGCGAAGACCCTAGGTAAAGATATGCAAAGCAGCACTGCTTGAGGCAGACCCTTCATTCAGAAGACACCTCTCCTTACTGGTGAGCACAGCAGCACCCAGGGGCCCCTGTATTCTCTGCTTGCTGGACCAGTGCATTTGTCCTGACCTAGGCAGATTAGAGGCCACAGCTACCACAGGACATAGGATCTTGCAAATCACAGTTCAATTTGCAGAGAGTTTCAGCAGCAGATTTCAGCTCACGAGTTAGAGATTAGCGTTACAGCTCATTTCCAACCTTCCAGAGGGCACGACTGCGGGTGGCTTGAAAACATTTCTACTAGACTCATGCTGGGACTGGAATGGAGTCCAGTATCCTGTGAACTGCCAGGAACTGCACAGCCAGGATCCCCACCTACAGAACATCTGTTTATGACTGTTGCTTCCCGAAGTCTCTGACTATGAAGCAAAGGTTGAGTTCAGGCTCATGCTGGGTGACTATCACAAATCCTAGGCCGAAAAGGAGTTTAATTTAAACTCCATTCTACCCAGGAGTGCAGTTTACAGACCCTGCACCCAGATTATGCCACTCATAAGTGAAATGCACCTATCTCTGGGGGCGGGAGATGACAGAACTTTACCACCACTCTCAGGCAGACACAGGTGGAGACAGAAATCAAAGGGCAAAATGCAATTTCACACATTGAAGTGTGGCCAGGATGCTGGGGCTCACAGTGACTGAAGTACCATGGCAGCTTTACTAATTGTTCAGAGCCTTTAGCAGCATATGCCCAGCACCATGTTGTGGGCGCTAGGGACGGCAGTGAGTCAGGGAGCCCCCTAAGCGACCCACTCCAGACAGTGAGATCAGTACTGATGGAGAGGTGACCGCCTCTCCTGTGGAACACCCTGCCTGTTCCCTGCACAGCACCAGGCACCACTTACTGAGCATCCCCCCGCCCCAACCTGGAACATGCAGTGGGAGTCAGCACTGACAGCAAGGGGAAGACCGGTGCTTATGCATCCCTTGCCCCCTTCATCCAACGGGAAGCAGTTACCTCGCTTGAACTCCTCCAGGACTGCATCCAGTTTGGTGTCGTTGAAGACGAAATGCAGGGGGTGGTTGTAGAACTTGATGATGGTGCTGAGGGGCACGCAGTCATTTGGGTCCACGAACGCCAGGTCCTTGACATAGAGCATGTCCACCAGGTTGCTGCGCTCCTCCTCGTAGACGGGGATGCGGGTGTAGCCGCTCTGCATGATGGCGGACATGCAGCTGAAGTCCAGCACGGAGTCAGCGCTGAGCACGAAGCACTCATCTAGTGGTGTCAGCACGTCCTCCACCGTCTTGTTGCGCAGGGCACCCTTGCTGAATTCCTCTCGCACAAACTCATTGTACGGGTCGCTGGCCCGCGCCATCTCTGCTGCCTTCTCCCGCAGCAGGCAGGCAGTGGCATCGCCCCTCAGGGCCCACTCCAGGAGCTTGCTAAGCGGCAAGGAGACGGGGCAAGCGAGCAGCATGCACAGCTGTGTCAGCCAAAGCCCGCGGGCTGCCAGCGCCAGCCCACAGCGGCAGGTGATGGCTACGGGGAGCACCTCGGCCAGCAGGAAGACCAAGGCAGCCGTGGCCAATATGGCTGGGACTGGTGCCCGCAGGGCCCAGTAGAAGAGTACAGCCAGGGCAGCATTGGCCAGCGAGCCCAGGAGCAGCAGGGAGCAGAGAACAAAGGTGCCCCGCCGGCGCACACGCTCCAGTGCCTGGCATGCCTGGCGCTCGGGCGGCGACCCACAAGCCTGCAGCACCTGCAGCTCGCCGGGCTCCAGGGCCAAAGTGCTGAGCTGCAGGGTCCGCAGCAAGGCGGAGAGGGCCAGGAGCAGGCCCAGCAGCGTGCCCAGCAACCAGGGGGCCAGCGGGGCGCGCTCCTCCTCCTCAGCCACCAACACGGCGTCGCCGGGGGCGGTCGGGGCCCATGCATGGCCGGGTCCCGAGCGGCTGCACAGCTGGTAGCGGCCCCACGCCCCGCCGGGCTCCACGGCCACCCGCACCCGCACCAGTGTCGCGTGCTCCTCGCCAGCCTCTCGCATCACGCTCAGCGCCCCGTTCTCTGAGTGGCTGGCCTGGCAGGAACCCCCCGCGGGCGCGAAGGCCACCCAGGGCCAACTGTGGTTGCTCAGGCCGGTGCCGTAGAGGCGCAGAAGGAAGCTGGCCCCCGGTGCGGCCCGGATCAGGCCCCCGCGCGCCCAGGCCCCCTCCTCCAGCCGGAAGCCCAGCACAAGCGGCTGGGGGGGGGCTGGGGAGGGCCCGGCCTCGCGGGCCGCGGAGCAGCCCGCCAGACTCAGCGCGACCACAGCCCAGCGCAACCCCCAGTCTCCCGCCATAGCCGCGCGCGCGGCAGTGGAGCGGGTCTCTCGCGGATAGAGGTACTGGATCAGCTGACTCCCCGCTGGCGCATCCGAGCCTGCCCGCCCAGGGCCAGCCAATCAGAGAGCGGAGGCCGACCAATGGGGAGAGGAGCAGGGGAGCGCAAGTTGGGCTGCGCCGTGATATAAACAAACCGGAGGGGGTGGGATTTAAAGAGCTAGAGGACCTGTTCCTGCACCCTCCCCTGGCCCGGTTCGCGGGCGTCTGAGCTGTGACCTCATGAGCCAGGCCTCGGCTCCCTGCAGGGACCGGGCCCGGATTGTGGCAGAGGGTGATCCTGGGCCCATACCCTGGACAGCAGCATCCTGCACCATGGACCCCGCATCCCCCAGTCCCTGTCTTACTCTGGGATGCCCGACAGAGGGGCACCCTAGGGCCTGGCCCCACCTCCTGCCTGGGCGAGGCGGAACTTCGCCTGGCCCAAGGCAGGGGAAGTTGAGCAAACAAGGAGTGGCTCAGAGGGCCAGATTTTGCCTCCTTTTCTTCTCAATCGTAGACTTGTCCAGCCCAGACTGGGGATATAGATGCCCTTGCTACTTGGAAAGGGCCAGTTTCACCAAGTGGAAAACGATCCTGATTCAGTCAGCTGGGAGGAAGAATTGAATAAAAAAATGTGAATGATCAGGTTTAGGAATTGGTTGAGAACACTTTACTAAATGCCAGAAAAAGCCACAATCTCACCATCAAGGAGGAAGGCTGGTGTCACAGGATGCACATCTGTGCACCCCTGGGCTGAGCTCTAATTTTTGGTTCACTTTTGCATTGTGATTGGATGCCAATTATGCCATGCAAGGTTCCTTTATGAATGCTCATAACATATTCTACATGATTACTATGGTATGTTTCCTGCAGCAACATGTATGTGTACAAATGTGATGCATGTTACATAGCACAAACCCTCAGGACTATCTCTAGCACAGAGGTTGGTGAATTACATGACAAAGGCAATGCAATACAAATGCCCTCCCTGACTCAGGTAAAAGTAGAGAATCACATGGCAGCAGAGAAAGGGAGGGGTCGAGGGGGTTTTTTGGAAACAAAAGAAAGAGGAGGAGCGGATTACCACATGGGTCTATGGGGCCCACCAAGATGGGCGCCCTCCGTGGTCCCACCCTGCCCCTGGGTCAGCCAGTCAGACCCCAGGGGCAGGGTAGGCCAGCCCGGAAACCAGGCTCTGTGCTTCTGCCCCACCTCTGGGCTGGCCACTCCACCCCAGCAGTCAGGGCAAGCTGGCCGCAGCCTGGATGGTCAGCCCGCAGGGGTGATGGGGCCAACTGCTGCATGCAGTACGGCCTCTGGCGCAGCCTTCAGGCAGCACTGGAAGCTGCACCACACATGCATGTCAGCCCCACCATCCCCAGGGGCCGACCAGCCAGCCCCAGGCACCCACAACGCTGACCCGCCTGCACAGGGCCAGGGCCTTAGGCTGATGGGGGAGGGTTAGCCCCAGGCTGAGGAGAGCCCACCCCTGGGAGAGGATCAGGGTCCCTGTGTCCCCCTGATCCGCTTTTGAGAAAGAGAAACACTTTGAATGGCTTTTGACTTTTTGCCAGAGACAATCCATCTTGAAACATCTACAAGAAGAATTGGGCCTTCTCTAGAAATAGGCAGAGACAGCTGCAAACCATCACAGCCAGGCTTGAGGGGTGAGATGAGCATCTAGTGTGGCTAGATAGTATGCCTTTTATAACTTTCATTTACATGTGCTTACTTTTGAATCTTTATTAAAGTGATTGTGCATTGATTTGCTATATACTCACTTAAAACCATATCCTAATCAATAAACTAGTGTTGTTTTATCTAAAGCTGTGTGAACTTCAGAGGGTGTCAGAGAGGGAGGCTGGGCACAAAACATTTCAGTGTTAAATGAACATGTGTCTATGGAGATTGGGGGTGGGTTCCAGTCTCTGTAGGATGGGGGTTCCCCATGTTGTTTCTGTGGACTGAGGGTGCTCACTTGGGGAATCATCCCAGAGGTGCCTACTGGATGCACACCCACTGCCTGGCAGGGCCGTCCCTAAGCTAGAAAGTATAGAAAATTGTTAACAGAAGCCAAAGAACACAGAAAGAAATCCACGGGATGACCACACCTTGAGTACTGCATGCAGTTCTCATCTAAAAAAAGATATATTAAAACTGGGAAAAGTACAAAGCAGGGCAACAAAAATTATTAGGGGTCTGGAACAGCTATTGTATGAGGAAAGATTAAAAAGACTAACTGTTCAGTTTAGAAAATAGATGACTAAGGTGGGATATGATAGAGATTGATAAAATCATGACTGTGTGGAGAACATGAATGAGGAAGTGTTATTTACTCCTTCATATAACACAGGAACCAGGGCTCAGCAAATGAAATTAACAGGGAGCAGATCTATAACAAACATAAGGAAGTACTTCTTCACACAATGCACAGTAAACCTGTGGAACTCTTTGATGGGGGTTGTTGTGAAGGCCAAAACCTTAATGGAGTTAAAAAAAGAACTAGATAAGTTCCTGGAGGATAGGTCCAACAATGGCTATTAGCTACGATAGTCAGAGACACAACCACATACTTGGGGTGTCCCTAAGCCTCTGACTGTGAGAAACTGGGCATGGACAATCACTTAATATCTGCTTTGTTCTGTTCATTCCCTTTGAAGGACCTGGGATTGGTCATTATCAGAAAGGACAGTTCTTTAGTTCTTATTAAATCTAGCAGAGTTAAGGACAATAAGGAGTTTTTTAAAAAATTATATTAGAAAGAAAACAAAACAAAACCAAAAATCTTGATAATGGTATTGGCCATTTCTAGATGGAAGTGGTAGTATTCTCATTAACAATGAAGAAAATAAATATTTATGTTCTGTAGTTTGGAAAAAAAAGATGGTGCCATCATATTGTATTATGACTCTTTCCATTTCACTAATATCTTAGAATGATGTGAAACAACAGCTACTGAAGTTAGAGATTTTTAAATCATCAGATCCAAATCACTTACATCCAAGAGATTTAAAAGAGCTGGCTAAGAAGCTCAGGAGGCCATTGATGTAGCTTTTCAATAAGTAGTGGAAAACCAGGGATGTTCCATAAGACTAGAAGAAAGCTCATGTTGTGTCATTATTCAAAATGGAGAAACAGGATGACCTGGGTAATTACAGGCCAGTCTGTCTAGATCAGTGTTTTTCAAACCATGGGTCGGGACCCAGTAGCGGGTCACAGACCCTCAGGTATTGGGTTGTGGCGCTCCCTGCTGCCACCACCGAAAGACTTGAATTTATTGCTGAAAGATGTAATTGTTGGGTCACGGGCATAAATGATTTTTTTAAACTGGGTCCCAAGGAAAAAAGTTTGAAAACTACTGGTCTAGATAACAAGAGCAGCTGATGCAGGACTCATTTAATAAAGAACTAAAACAGGGTAATGTAATCAATGCCAATCATCATGGGTTTGTAGAAAACAGATCCTGCAAACTAACTTGATATCCTTTTTGATGAGCTCACAAGTTAGGTTGATAAAGGTATAGTGCTGATGTCACATACTTAGACTTCTGTAAATCATTTGACCTCACAACACTTTGATTTAAAAACAAGACTGATATAAAATTAACACAGCACCCATTAAATGGCTTAAAATCTGGCTAACTGACAGGTCTCAAAACATCAATGGGGAATCATCATTGAGCAGGTCTGTGTCCACTTGGGCCCTGCAGGGATTGGTTCTCGGCCCTGCGCTATTTAACAGTTTTAGCAATGAGCTGGAAGAAAACATAAAATCCTGCCTGATGGAGTTTGCAGGTAACAGAAAATGTGAGGGTGAGGTAACAAGGACAGGTCATGGATCCAGAGTAAGCTGGCTCACTTGGTGAGCAAACCCTGTGAGTTTTAACATGATTAAATGTAACAGTAAATCCAAACGGGATGTTTTCTAAAAGATCTGTTCTAGGAATGCTTGTGAGGCAGGTGCCTGACTGTGCAACAGGGAGGTCAGACGGGACGAGCACAATGATTCCATCTAGCCTTGAACAAACGCCTCCTAATCCAGTGTTTCTCAACCTTCAGTGAGCTGGGGAACACCTAAAGGTATTAATTACTTTACACGGAACACCTGATGAAAACAAAAAAGCTGGTAACAGTGGTGGGAGATAAATGCCCCAATCACAGCAAAGCTTCCAGGTGTGCATCAACATCTGCTGCCACATGCCTGGAAGCTCTGCTGAGGCATTAAATTCTCCCCACCCTGACACAGGGAGGGGTCAGGTTGGGTCACAGTACACCTGTGCTATGTCTGTGGAGCACCAGTGTTCCTGGAACACCGGTTGAGAAACACTGTCCTAATCCCCGTGAGGGTGTTGTGAGCTCAAGGTGCTGGGCGCTCTGCTGGGAGCACTCATGGGAGGGTATCTTTCAGTCCCACTGCCTGTGTGAGGGATGTTAGCTGCTCTATGCCAACATCCACTCCGCTTGGCTCACACACCACAAGCCGCAGGGCCTGGGGAGTTTGCTTTGTTGCTTTAGGTTAACTGGTGAGCCTGGTTTCTTTTTCACAGATGGACAGATTCCCAGGCCATTGTGATCATTGAGTCTGAGCTCCTGCACAGCCCCACCCAGAGAACCTGTAATAATCATCCCTACTGCAGATCTATTAGAAAACACCGCATCTTGATTTGAAAATTGCCAGCGATGGAGAATCTACTACGACCCTTGGTGAATTGTTCCAGTGGCCAGTTACTCTCATGGTTAATCACTGACATCTTGTTTCCAGTATATATTTGTCTAGCTCCAACACCCAGCCACTGGATTGTGTTAGATCTTTTGCGACTGGACTGAAGGGCCCATTAACAAATACTTGTTTCCAATGTAGATTTTATAGGCTCTGATCAAGTCACGCCTTCACCTTCTCTTTAACAAGCTAAGTAGATGGAGCTCCTTGAATCTATCACTACAGGGCAGGTTTTCTGAACCTTTGATCATTCTCATGGCTCTTCTCTGATTCTTCTCCAATTTGTCAGCATCTTTCTTGAATTGTGGGCACCGAAACTGGACGCAGTATCCCAGGAGTAGTCACATCAGTGCCAAAAATAGAGGGAAAATAACCTCTCTGCTCCTACTCAAGATTCTCGTTTATGCATCCAAATATCACATTAGTTCTTTTGGCCACAGCGTCCCACTGATGTCCCATGTTCAGCTGTCCACCACAACTCCCAAATCTTTTTCAGAATCTCTGCTTCTCAGGATAGAGTCCTCAAGCCTGTAAGTATGGCCTACATTCTTCGTTCCTAGATGTTCATATTTACATTTAGCCATATTAAAACACATCCTGTTTGCTTGTGCACAGTTTATCAAGCAAACCCAGTTGCTCTGTAGCACCAACATGTCCTCTTCATTATTTGCCACACCCTCAATTATAATGTCATCTGCAAACTTTATCATGGATGATGTTATGTTTTCTCCCAGGTCACTAATAAAGAGTATTAAATAGAGCTGAAAACAGATCCCTGCAGGACCTTACTAGAAGGACGTGGTCAGTGAGGATACCCTGTTTCCAATGCCATGCCAAGACCTATCAGATAACCCGATCTGAATCCACTGACTCCGATTTTTAATCGTTCCAATTTTTTAATCAAAATGTCGTGCTTTCCACTTGACAAAATATCGAGGGAATATTGCAGGACTGCAGCCAATGGGGCACTCCCACCTCCTCAATCCCAGTCTCTCCCAGCAGGGGGCACTGTGGGGAGCAGGGCAAGAGCGGCTGTGGGAGGAAGTCCTAGCCTCCCTCATCTGGCAGTGTTGCATGGAGTGGGATGAGAGCAGAGGAGCTCCCAGAAGAGGAGGATGTAGGGTGCAGGGCGGGAGCAACTGCAGAGCATTGAAATCTGCACCCCCTTCCTCCCTAAAGCAGCCTCAACCTAGCATGCTCCATGCCACCCTGCCCAGTCCATGCTGAGCAGGCAGATTGGAGCCAGCCACAGCAGCCCCCCCATCCTTCGTGCCCCGGCCCCCATCTCCCCCGCCCAGTGCACATGCTCTTAACAGGGTTGGGAGAACAGACACCCGGGGGCAGGCCGACAGCAAATGTGAACAATTGGGGGATACTTTGGGGGGAGAGGGTTACAGATGTGTATACAAGACAAAGCCCCTAATAGTAGGACATCTGGCTACCCTCATCCAGGCAGTAGAGGGTCTCAGCCTTAGGGGTGATTCTGGAACTCCATGGACCCTTTCACCCAGAGGTGTGGCCAGAACTGAGTTTTTGGCTGGACCTATGGTTGACATGAGTGGCACAATCCTTGTGTCACAAGTGAAACAGGCTGATAAAAAGACAGGATGGATTGCTTAAAAT
Source organism: Pelusios castaneus (assembly GCA_007922175.1). NCBI lineage: Eukaryota > Metazoa > Chordata > Testudines > Pelomedusidae > Pelusios > Pelusios castaneus. The sequence continues at coordinate 12,773,451 of ML685810.1, forward strand.
GTGATGGGGTGGGCCTGCTTTCCGAGTGGGTGGGCTGTACCCCTCTGATGCCCACCCAGAGCTATGCCCCTGCCTGAATCCCAGTCCTCATGCCCTCTCCTACAGCCAGCCCTGGCTGCAGGGGAAATGGGGGGAGGGGAGTCCGCTCGCCCTGATACTCCATTGCCCCCCTGGGGGAAGCTCAGAAATGCCAGGCCCTGCTCCAGTCGTGTCTGTTGCCCTAACAGATGTCTGGCTCAAAGCCACCCACACTCATGGCACCCAGAGGCAGCAGCAGCGCCCCCAGCTTTGAGTTCCTTGACACTGGAATCCACTCGCCTGGAACTGCAGACAGACCCACTGGAGCTGACCAGGAGTCACCCTCTTGGGGATCCAAGCATGCACCTACAGCTGGGCATTGACGATCAGACTTCTGTAACTCTGCCTCTCATTCTGGCATAGAAGGCCCAGATTTATGGTCTTAGGAAAGCCCTTTCCTTGCTCTGGGCCTCAGTTTCCCCATTTGTACTGGGGGGAGGAGACAAAATGGGGAAACTTGGTCACTTGCTGCTGGGCGATAACGCAGTCAGGGCGTGCAGTGCTCCTTGAGAAGGAATAGGAGAGGTGGCTCCTGTGCCAGTGACAACTGTCAGGGGCCGAGCTCCCATGTGACAAGTGATACCGACAGAGGCACTACCCTATAGGGGTTAAATCAATGAAAACGCAGCTAGTAGAGGCCAGCTCTGGGTGAGCAGCACAGCTATGAACAGCCAGGACTCTTGCTAGGTGTGTACCACAGTAGCTCCTGCAGGCCAGAACCTGCACCCCATAGCCAGGACCTGTCCTTAAGAGCCTGCAGTGTAAATGCACCAAGAGAGGGAGGGGAAACTGAGGCACGAGGGGGCAATGACCTGTCCAAGGTCCATGGCAGAGATAGGAACATAACCCAGCTCTGGGGAGGTGCCCGACCTGACTGAGCCCCTCGCTCCAAGTAGTGAGTCATGATGCTGCTGAGATGCTGGAAGACTTGGGGCAGGCCCTAGTTGCAGACTGATCCTCTCTCTGCTGCAGAAACTAGTCAGGGTTCAGCTCTTTCAAACCTGCAAGTGGCAGGGAGTGGAGGGGAAATGCACCGGATCTTCTTTCATTCAAACCGGCACAGCCTGCCCAGTGCGGCCACAGACATCCCAGCCGGCTCAGCGTGCGGAGCAGAGTGGGGCTGGGAAAGCTCAGGGTTGGGTTCTTTGTGATCACCCACGTTCACCAAAGAGTAAAGACCCAATCTTCCTTCTGTCCACTGCCACCAACCCACCGACAGTTGGCTATGGCCCTGCTGCATGCAGAATATCGGTTCTGTCCAGGGCCAGTTCTTAGAAGCGATTTCTTGTGTAGGTTGTATTAGATACTGTGTAGCACGGCAGGGTCTAGGCCCAGTTATGGGCAGGGTGCTGCACGCACGGTCCCCCTTCTAGTGAAAGTGGACTGGTCTGTGTCATCTTTGCATACACATCAACTTCACTTTCTGGCTTTCCAGGCGTAGCAAAGCCCACAGCGCTGTTGCAGGGCCATGGCAAAAGCTGCATTGCTCTGCAAATGCCAGACAGCGCCGTTAGTCTGGAATAACTTCAACTGCTGCTGCCCTGTGCCTTCTAAAAAAAAAATCCGGAAAATGAGGATTCTGGGTTTTTTTTGTTTTGTTTTAAAGACTCAGTTTAGGATCCAAATTCTGCCCTGTCCCTTTCAGTTGTCTGCAGCTCGCTGCTGATGGGGAAGAAGATTAGCTTTGAGGTAGCTACATGTCACTCATCTGAATAAAGAAATAAAAATAGGACAAAACAGCAAGGTGCAGATCCTCATTTGGTGGAAATCAGTCCCAGGAACTTTAAGGGAGCAATAATCATCATCAGCGGAGATCTGGCCCTGTGTGTCAGTAAGCTCACATAACTTGCTTCCAACAAAACGTGAGCAGAGAAAAAATGAAAGAGAAACCAACACTCTTCTGCCTGTGAAATCAGACACGCGCAAACCCTGCCTCTTGTCATCTACCTATGGGGCTAGAACTGAGCCTGCAGGTGGGCCACACAGCACAGAAGGAAGGGAATACAGAGAGACAGTTTATTACCCAATCAAAAAAAATAAATTCCATATTTTGTTTAGCAAATATCATCATTTTGTAGTGACAGATGCAGACTCAAAAAAGAAACACAACAAAAATGCCCCTGGAAGGACACAATTCAGAGCAATGAAACAAATATGGTACAAGAAACGACGACGCCCAAAATAATCACACACATATACAAAGTAAATCTGGTGCAAAATAAATATTAGTCATTTGCTACCTGGCCTGGCCCATCTACCGTATTCAGAGGCTCGCCACCTCCCAGCCGGCACTTGGCCCCTATTAGCTATGGGAAGACAGCGACGCTGGGGGATCCAGTGTGCAGGTTATTGCTGACCGGCGAGGGAGGAGTAAAGCCAAAAGAATCAGGAGGGCTCAGTGGAGAAGAGACAATGGGCAATGAGGAGCTAAGTTCCCTGTGGAAGACATGTGTGTCCACATCATAAATACAGACTGATTTGCCCCTGCTCTGCTCCTTCTGCATAAGAGCATGAAATGTTCCTGAACCCGAATGTAACCGTGTACAACCCTGCAGTGGCGTAAATGCAGGGCAGGGTGCAATCAGGGCTCCAGTCTATGGAACGGCCACAATGTCTGAGACATTTGGAGGCAGGTGTTGGATTCTGCCCCAAGAGACGAGAGGGGATGAGAACTGATCTAGACCCCCACATCCTGCTCTGCCAGCACTGCACTTTGGAAACCCAATTCGCCATGCGTGCTGCAGGCATTGTTTCATGGAGAGGGTAGAATCCCAGATAAAAGCTGAACAGGCCTCAGGAAAGCTACTAGGAGAACATCAACTGGGTCTTTAAACAGAATTGATTTGCTCCTGGTAACAGCCAAGGACACGCTGCATGCTACGCTCACCAGCACCAGGTCAGGAAAACATGGAAGTGTGCGGTGAACGTTCACTGTGTGCTTCGCTCCCACTGACTTGAAAAGGGCTGAAGCCCATTCCTAGGTGCTGTCCTGAACTGGAGCGAAACTGATCAGAAACATGCCCATGACTGATGCATCATCCCTCCTGAGGTCACTTCCTGGGCTCCAACAGGAGAACAGGAAATGACCTGCATGTACCAAAAGAGAAGCCCCACCTGTTTTTATTCATTTAACAAAACCTGCACATAACAGTCCCTCCTCAAATACAACAGCTTCCCATAGGCCTCAGAAGAGACAGGTGAAATGAACATGGTGCTTTACATACACAGATTCGTGTGTGATGGGAGAAAGAAGCTGCAGAAGAAAACTCCAGCTTTCTTCTCAATCACACTTTGTAGAGGTCACTATTTCTTCATTAAAAAATGGATATTTTTAAATCTCTAGGAACTGATCTTAAAAAATTAATTTTAAAATAACCCTCACAAAATAAATTACATAAATTCACCCCCAGTGGGCAGCATCTGGAAACTTTTGTATGCTTCTGTCAGGAATAAAAAAACCTCACCCACAAGCAGACAATTAAAAATCAGACAAAAGCTATGGCTTGTAGCCAAAAGCTTGTAGCCAGTGAAGAACGATGCACTGAAAAATGCCCCGTGGAAGCTATGGCATTTTGAGGGTAGACGTCTCCAGAAAGGTGGAGGGAAATGCATAGTGTACATCTTCCACTGAATTTCAACAGGGAACATCGCATCAAAGTGAAACAAGGTAAGGAAATAAAAAGCCAATTCTGCATGTGGGAGAATTGAGAAAGTCTGGCAAAAAGTCCAATCATGGGAGTTTTCCTTTAAAATGCCGAGTAGTGAGCCAGGTTGGCCCCAATCCTGCAACCTGGTCTGTGTGGTACCTCTGTCACTTTGATGGGGCTCTGCTCAGGTACAAATGTCTTCCCTCAATGGATCCAGTTGCACAATCAGGGCCTTAACATCCTTCCCCCTCCCAGCTTCCTGGCCCGATTATTTTCCCCTAGGCATCACACCCCTCCTCCTCCAGTTACCTGTAATATGGTCTGCCCCAGAGGGCCCAAGCCTGCAGGTTTTTTTTTGTGTTGCTGGGAGTTTTGCCTGAGTTAAGGGCTGCAAGACTGGGCTTGTAATGAAATCTGAGGAGCAGCCCAGGGACTGCCCTCCCTGGGTGTCCAGTTTTGGTCATTAGCTCTGTTCCCAGCCACTGTGAGCACCGGGGCACTGTTTGTGGATCAAAGGTCCCCCTTCCATCAAGTGCAATTCAAACATGGGCCCTGGCAGAGAAATGGGCTGCGTCGGAGAAAGTCCAACAGATCTTGCAGCACTGGAGCGAGGGGGGAAGGAAGAAATGCTACATGTCATGGTGTCACTTAGGGATACAGCCCTGCCGCATTTTGGAGAGGTTCACAGGGGTACAGGAAAGGCAGGAAAGGGAAAGGACTTGCCCAAGATAACACAGCTGATCAGTGGCAGGGTGTTACCCCTTGTTTCCAGGCGTACATGGCCACATGTGGAGCCAAGCAAGGGAAGTCGGGATCCTCGCTGTCTAACTGCACTGTAGCAAACCTGGTTTAAACAGCAGCACAGATAAGGCCTATGAGACGATGTCTCTTTTGGGGCTGCCCCTCTTGAGAATGTCTCCCTGCTGCAGACAGATCAAGATTGAGAAAATTCAGACCTCTAAGGAAACCAAGATCAATTGCACATTTGTTGTGGGTCTGCAATGAAGAGCACCCATAGTAAAACAGCCCCTTTTCTTCCAAAGACGTGCTCCCTGTGCAAATCCATCACCAGAGCCGCTAATTTTATTGCCCCCAAATGTCTTTCATCCTGGGCACCCTAAGGTGGCAGTTCAGGGTGAATGCTGGAGCTGTGCCTCTGTGCTGAATGGCTTTCCTTCTGGTGATCATGAATGACGGTGTCTTTTGGGGTCATTCAAAAGTCACTCTGGAATTAACCTGGAAAGCAGGCGGCTAAGTTGCTCTGTTTACCATTCAAAGGAAGATGTTTCCCACTGCCAGAACTGCAGACCTGGGACTGGAGAGTCAAACTGGAATTCACCTGCCTACCAGCCAAGAGATTCAGTTAACGCTTCTATTGACTAGAGCAGAAAGGTGGTTGAAAACATCCAGGGAGTGCTCATCGGGGATTGAAAGAACTCCAGCTCGGCAATTTTTTCCATGAGAAAACAATTTCAGAGCATCAGGAGGAAACTCAAATATCTCTCCCTGGCTCTGTAGATGGGGCGTTTCCTGACATCCACCCATCTCCCCAAGGAGGAGGATGCTATAAAAGAGCAGGCCCTGAAGAGCTTCCATCAAGAACAAACCGTTCCCCGGACTATTCTGTAGCTCACGAACAAGGGGTTTTAGATCAGAACTTCCGCAGGGAAGCCAGCTGGTCAGCAAACGCTCTGCTGTGCCCACGTGGAATGTTGGCATGCAACATTTGTTCTGTGTGCACTGTTAACTCCCAACGCAACAAGTGCAACAGAACCAAGAGCTGCTGCCTTAAAGCAGTTTCACCATTACTTAGAGGTGACGCAGAACTCGGAAGAATACAGGATCACTGATGGTGGGGGCAACTGATCCCGATTCTTTCAACCCTGAGGAGGCAGTTTCAGAACGTCACTGTCTATTTTACAAGGGTTCAGCTCCCCCATGTAATCAAAGACACCAGTAAAAACATACTCTGGAAACTGGTTCGGATCTTCCGATCCCAACTGAACAAGCCACATTCATTCAGGGTAGCTGACATGGTGCCACCTTGTATGGTAAGTTGAAAGCCTTGGTGGCGGAAGGACAAATAGGTCAGGTAAGTCCACCTGAGAGGTATAAAATTTCATAACACTACCGACAGCTGCGGCCAGGGCTCTTATTTTATCAACCACCAAAGCCCCGAGAAACACCGCACCCATGCTTGCATAGTTCGTTTTAAATGGAAATTCTGCGGGCAGCCCTGCCGCGGCTAAACACAGATCGGATCTGATCACTCAGAGCCGAAAACTAATAGTGCTGGGATGCAGTCACTTGTCGGAGCAGAACGGCAGATGTAGTTAAATCCTATAGCTCTTTAAACAGCCGTATATTGAGTGTTAATTTAAGCAGCTCGTCAAGAGAAGGCCCTGGCCCAGGGGTGACATGCTGCAAAATCTCTAGAAAGGGCAACGGGCACTGGGCCAGGACACGCAGGAACCAGTGAGGCGGGGAGGCTGTTCCCCTGGACTGGCTTGTGCCTGTGACGCCCTGCCCCTTGGTCTGCCGACGGGAAGCGTGAGCCAGTCTCAGCTGCAGCATTCCCCTTGCTGTCCTGCCTGCAGTGAACATCCTGTGCAGCCCCTCAGAGAGGCCAGGATGGGCTAGCTTGGGATAGCACTCAGTCAACCACCCGGCCCCCTGCGCCACAGCCCTGCCTGCTCAGCTAGATGCCTGTCCCCACACTGCAGCCCCACCCCTTCAGCCCACCACCCAACCCCCAACTCAGCCAACCACCCTGCCTACTGGCACCAGAGTCCCCCCCCCTTCATCCAACCAGCCTCGCTCAGCGCACCACCCAACCTGTTGGGTGGGGAGAACTTGGGTCACCAAACCCCATGCTTATGGCTGTTCAGTTTGGGCTAAGCCCAAGTGGCCTACTGGAATGGGAGTGTCAGTGGCTGCTGGTCCAGCAGGGCCCAGCCGCTGGCCAGGCCCGGGATCAGAGAACATAATGGGCCCAGTTTGCAAACAGAGCTGGGAAGCAGGACGCTGCCCTGAGTTCAGAGCTCCACTGGGTGCCGTGGACATTACTCCATCAGATGTGGTGAGCCACTGCTGACCCAGGGACACCTGCCACCAGCCCCCCTTCTACCGCTGCTGGTGCCCTGCCAGCACCCTGTCCTCACAAGCTTCTTACCCGCCTGCAGCACAGAGCTTCCTTGGCTGGTCGCTGACCCAGCCTGAGCTGCATCCCAACCACAGGAGTTGGGAGTACCCGGCCAAGAGAAACTGAGGCAGCCGCAAGCCCAGGGGCTGCTGACTGGAGCCCAGAGGCACAGGTAAGGGAGTCGGGATGAGGTCTCTGCCCGGCCAGGATGGAGGCCACATGGGCATCACTCCCTGTCCAGAGTGGCTTAGGCGCCTGGGAGCTCCCCTAACAACGCAGATGGGTCTTCTAAGTGTCACACACCTACTTCTCATGCCGGAAGAGGACCAGGGGGCCTGAGGCATCCAAGGGAACCTGCTTTGCGGCTTTGGAAGCTGGCCAGCAAAGGCTGTCACTGCTCCGACAGGAGGCTGCCTGGGAGCATAAATGAGCTCTCTAGGGCAGTGTCCCCAGGCGACCCTCCCTGCCCAGCCCTCTACTCCCTTCCAGCGTCCCCAGGTCATGACTCCCCACAGTCCAGACAGTGACCACGGGAACAGACAGGCAGGACCCATCAGTGCTGCCTGGCCTGGTAGGAGGGGACAAGCTAAACCGCTTTGGTCTCTTCCGTCTCCCTGGCTGCTTGGCTCTCAGTTAACCCTGGTGTAAATGGGGCTCAACCAGGGGAAAGCTGGATTTGCACTGGCACCTGGGAGCGGAAGGAGTTCTCTTTGTCTCGGGGCCAGGCAGGGGAAGATGCCCTGCTGGCTCTTCCTGCAGCCGGCTGTTCTAGGAGACAGACCCAGTCCCGTGGGTACGTGCGGAGAACCGCACTGCCACAGCAAACCCTGAGCCAGCGAAAGCAGGGCCCGGCCCACTAGGGACAAAACCAATGGGCCCATCCCCATTTGTGTTGGCTGGCGGTGCCCATTCGCTCACCTCCTGTGGTCCAGCCTCCTCCTACCACACCCAGCCCCATTCACACCCAGGCTTGCAACGTTACCCGCACCACGACCACCCATGAACCCAGGCTGCTCCAGGTCCCAGCAGCGCCACATCCAGCAGGGAGACACACAAGCGCTTGAAGTGAGCCATGTTCCTGGCCCTCCAACCCTGCACCTGGGACCCGCTCTGAGTGCCGCACCCCCAGCTGAACTCCAGAGAGTCTGTGGAGGAGAGCATGGCACTGATGGGTTCCAGCCACCCCGATCTTGGCTGGCTTCAGTGCTGCAGCGCTAAACAGATCTGATGCTCAAACTCCTGACCCGCAGCACCAAAAAAAAAAAAAAAAAAGATACAAAACATCAATTCTCCCTGAGCTGGGCTGGCGGCTTCCACATCTGACAGCTGCTGTGTGGGCCAATCGTTGACCTCTCCCCATGCTGCGTGGCCCCAGGACACGTTAGCTGCTGGAACGGGGGCAGGAGAGTGTGGACCGCAGCGAAGCTAGGGGGAACATGGGGGTTGGGTGGCAAGACAGAAGCAAGTAGGTATGGCTGCCCACACAGGGGCACTCCCAGCATGGCCTGGGGCTCAAGAGCGCAGCTCTTCGCCTCCATCTTTATTAATTTAAATAAAAAGCCAGTTTAGAAACAGCAGAAAACGGGCTCCCTTTATAAATCCTCTATGGAGCCAGCCTCCTCACCCACCTCCAAACCTGGCCCCATCCACATTCAGGCTGCTTGCAGGGGATTCCCTTTCCCATCTTGGCGTGGCCACGGCGCCACGAACCCGTATCCTCACCGTTGGTGGCAGCTGAGGGCTGCCCTGGAGATCAAAGCATCTCGTAAAAGGAGGGCTCTCTAGAGAGAAAACTATCTGGGTATGGGGAAGGCAGCTGTCGCCTCCCCACACTTGCAGGGTCCGAAGCGCCCTGGGGACTGCTCAGATGGAGTTCTCATGGGGACTGTGGTTGCTCCTGTGGGGCAGGCAGTTCCTCTCATTCAGGAGGCTGGTGGTCTCATCAGCCACCGAGGACTCCACCTTTTCCGTCAAGCTGGTGTCCATTTTGGGGGCGCCGCTGTCCGGAGACTGAGGGCAGCTGTCCAGGCGCGAGGCCATGAGGCCATTCTGGTACTGCTGGCGCGTGATCTGCAGTAGGAGAAGAGAGGCAGACGTGGTCAGCCAGTCAGAGGGGTCCCGGCAAAAGCTCCAGAGTGTGGCCTATGGCTAACATCAGCTCAAAACTACAGATCCCACTATGCAATGCTTCATCCCGACATTGCCACCTTGAGCGGAGACTACAGATCCCAGAATGCCATGCTCTAACACATCCTTCCCCCACCTGAGACTACAGATCCCAATATGCCATGCTCTATCCCTCTTCCTCCCTCCCCTCCCCCCCAACAATAACACAAGTGCACTCCCTATATAAGAATGACACCCTGGGCAACTTGAATCTTACAAGCGGTTGACTCCAACAAGCGGAATTGCAAAGAATGGATTAAATTGACCATTATGGTTTTTTCCCCAATTGAGAAATATCTCATTTACCGTAACTAAATTCTTTAGACTTTAAACATATTTGACATGAAACAAAACTGTATTGACATTCTAACTGAGCAGCACGTTATTATTACCCAGTCATCTACTCGGTGCTTTCATTGAAGGCAGTTACTGTATTAATACTGTATAGCCTGTTACAACTTTATACCAAGTGGAAATTAGTGGCGCTTTGTACCACTTAAGATCCAATTATTAAATTTCTCAAACCACAACAAATCTAACACAGGTTAAGTACATGACACTGGTTTTTACAGCATAAACATAAATTTAAAACAGCAGAAAGGACTGATGAACGGCGCTGACTCATTAACATGTAGTTTGGTGTGTCACTGTCTCTCACTGGCGTGGTGTGCCTGACACAGCCACTGCGAGTACAAACTCGCCTGGGGTTCCCTGCATCACTGCACGATCCACAAAGTTGTCAACCTCCTTTTCATGGTGATGTAGGAAGTTCAGATCACTGAAGGCCATTTGTCAACGTTTCTGTCACGTCCTGCATTCTGCCTCTGTGTTTTTCGGGTTTCACTTCAACTTGGTCTCTGATCTCAGTCACGAAGGCCTAGCCAGAGGCTGCTTGTGTAATAAAAGCATTGAAGTTGATGTCCATCCACTCTTCAAATCCACCTGCACTGAGTTCTCTTGTTTGCTCACCACCACTTGCTTCCTCTACAGCAGCTATGAGTAGGCCTCCTTTTTTCCAGCAATTCCGGATTGCTGACGCTTCAATGTCAGACCTGACGTCCTGGCAATGTCCACAGCAGCGACTTTGTTGTTCTCCATGTCAATGTGCTGCAACACTATGTTAGCCATTTGCTCAGGAAAGTACGGCTTGGCAGCTCTGATAATTCCCTGGTCACACGGCTGAAAGACAGAGGTTGTATCCTTTGGGAGGAATTTGAGTTGGATATTCCTCAGTGCTACATCTTTCATCACGTGGGCTGTACAATTGTCCACAAATATCAAAATCTTTTTCCTTTTCTGGCCAATCCCTCCCTTTTGACCCCGATCCTTCACCACTCACTGAATAGCTACCCCATCATCCAGGCACATGCACTGGCAGCAGAGTAGACTGGAAGATGTTTCACTTTTTAAAACACCGGGTTTTTTTTACTTTTCCCAGTGATGAATAAAGGTCCTTTTCCTTACCAGCTGTCACACAGTACAGTAATTCTTTCATTAGACGTCTTCCTCCTTTTTATTTGTCTGATTAAAAGGAAAGAGTACTATCAAAGTAAATTCCACTCTCCAAATTTTTCTTTAGCCAAGTCATGTCTCGTTTCGATCCACTTATTCCCTAGCCATTCTTCATGTGACCCCATGTCTTTGGCTTTGATTTCTCCCTTCACTGTCACAAAAACAATCCCTCTTAGTTTTTAAAGAGCTGAAACCAGCCAGTGCAGCCTTGACATCAGCAATGGAAACGGTCACCACCAGTTCTTCTACTTTCTGCATCACCCACAGTCCACACAGGGAGGCATTTCTCTCTTGGCCATTTCTGATCCACTTTATAAGCAACCTCGACCATAGGTGCCTTTCCTGACTCTATTCTTCCCCAGCTCTTTCGTCTTGCTTGATGCTCTTACTCCCCATCTCTGAGAATCGTACACAATGTAGGTTGGAAAAAGACCAATTTCTGAGCTGTGAAAGATGTGACCAAGTTCATACCCAAATCAGCTGCGTTGGCTTATTACATGGTGCCACACGTGGTTGAGTATCGTATAACATGAAGTCAGCTAGGCCCAAAATAATTCCTACAAGTGGGTCGCTTGATTCGCGCAAGCAGAGTACTTTGGGATGGTTAGTACAGATAGGTTCCTGTAGTTTGGAGCACTGTCGGCGATGGATTCTTATATCAGTAATTCCTATAAACTGAGTGCACTGCAACTTGCCCATTGGGGGTAGGGGGGGCCTCAATCACTATACAGCCACTCCTGGGGTGGGGTGTGGAAGCTGCTGAATGGCACACAGTGGTGCTACACAAGACAAAGGAGACTCCAGCGTCCAGCAGGTGCTGGGGGTGGGGTTCAAAGAGGCTCAGTGTAGAAAACCAACAGCGGAATTGGCCGGGATGTTCCCGAACACGCCGAGATCTCTGCTACCCTCCTCCGCCCCAGCTCTGCACGAGTGGCCTCACCTTGACAAACTGCAGGTCCGTTAGGGCGCGGACACTGAAGTCACAGATGTACTGGGGGCTGTTGCCCACGTTCAGCTGGTTGCTGCTACCGCTGAGTGGGGAGGAGAGGGAGTCTGAGCGTTCATGGTAGCACAGCGATGCTGAGCGGTTCAGGCTGCCCACATGCGACGGGGAGCGCAGATCTGTGGAAAGACATAGGCAGTGTGAGGTTGGGGACCCTACTCCTTCCTCGCCCGCCTGTGCTCCACCCACAATCCCTGCCTTTTCACCCCACCCCAATTCCTGTGCCCAGCCTGTCCAAGCCCCTTGTGGGTGACTGAGGCGCTGATCGCAGACATCCCCTCTGCTGCTCCAGAGTCTGTCCCCATTCCTTTTAGACAGCCCTTCCTGCAGCCAAGGGGTCCCCCTGCCCAGGCCTGGTGCACCCTAAGCATTTGTTTACTCGTAGGACCTACAGTAAATGCAAATCACCTGACTTTGCTGTATTCTTCAGCCCTGGATCTAGCACAAACCCCAGGTGAGGCTGGAAGGAGCAGCCTATTCCCAGGGTTGGCAGCATGTCAGAATGAGGGGCCATTTCTGGACTAGTGGGTGACACACGAATCCTACCCTGAAGAGATGCCAACCTGCCCTGCAACAGCTCCCCGTAATGGAGCCACGGAGTCAGGGCAAGTTGCAGAGCTCTTCCCTCCTGGGTGCCCTCCAGCTAGGCCCCTCCTGCTGCAGAACCGGCACCTGCCAGAACCCCTACCTGCTGGGCGACCTGGCTGTGGGAGCTCACGTCGGGAATCACGGGTGTGGGAAGGTTGTAGAGTAGTGGGATAGGAGCGAGCTCCCCTTCCAGTTCCCTCAGTGACCCCAATGGGAGGGAATGGGCAGGGGGACTTGTCTGTGCTGTGGTGGGGACCCACAGTCACGATCCAGGCAGGGCTGGTTGCTACAGCTTCCCCCACCACACTCTGGCAGAGCACCCAGCTGTGTGCAGGGGGATGGTCAAAGGGCACCATGTTCACAAGGCCCAGACAGAACTAGCTTTCTCCCCGTGCAGCCCAGGAGAAACGGGGTCTGGGTGCCACATACAAACCAGGCTGGAATTCCGTCTCCAAGCCAGGCCCTGGGCATACTGGTTGATCACAGGGTGACTCTGAGCCACAGTGTGACGTGATCAGGAAAAAGACTAATGCTGTTCTAGGGTGCATCAGGAGAGGTATTTCCAGTAGAGATAAGGAGGTGTTAGTGCTGTTATACAAGGCACTGGTGAGACCCCATCTGGAATACTGTGTGCAGTTCTAGTCCCATGTTTAAGAAAGATGAATTCAAACTGGAACAGATGTAGAGAAGAGCTACAAGGATGATCCATGGAATGGAAAACCTGCCCTGTGAGAGGAGACTTAAAGAGCCTGGCTTGTTTAGCCTAACCAAAAGGAGGTTGAGGGGAGATATGATTGCTTTGTATAAATACATCAGCGGGATAAATACCAGGGAGGGAGAAAAATTATTTGAGGACAGTGCCAATACGGACACAAGAATAAATTCATATAAACTGGCCATCAGGAAGTTTAGATCTGAAATTAAACACAAGTTTCTAACCAATCAGGGAAGTGAAGTTCTGGAATAGCCTTCCAAGGGGAGCTGTGGGGGCAAAAAAACCTAGCTGGCTTCAAAACAGCTTGATAAATTTATGGTGAGGATGGTATGCTGGGAACATTTTACAATGGCTGGTAGCTGCAATCTCCATCTGCTAGCAGCAAATATTTCCAGCGGCCAGTGATTGGACGGTAGCTGGGGATGGTTCACAGTTACAGCAGAGAATTCTCAACGAGGTGTCTGGCTGGTGGATCTTGTCCCCGTGCCCAGAGTCTAACTGATCACCAGATGTGGGGTTGGGAAGGAATTTTCTCCAGGTCAGTTTGGCAGAGATAATGCTGGTTTTTCGCTTTCCTCTGCAGCGTGGGGCACGGTTCACTTGCAGGTTTAAATAAGTGTATATGGTGGATTCTCTGTACCTTGAAGTCTTTAAGCCATGATCTGAGGATTTCAGCAACTCAGCCAGAGAATCTGGGTTTGTTACAGAAGTGGGCAAGAGGTTTTGTGGCCTGCGATGGGCAGGAATCCGGACCAGACAGTCCTTTCTGACCTCAGAGCCTATGACTATCTCATGGCCTAGGCACCAACTCCAGAGTTTGAAAGCCTTGATGCGGGGATCTCACTCCTCCTTGGTGACTGATGTAAAACATGCCTGGCATGCTGTCCGTCATGCCCCGATTAGTGGTAGACACAAGAGACTGGTGCATCTGACCAATCTGAGCTCCAGGACATTGCTTGTAGGACAGTCTCCTGCAACGTCCTGGCGGAGGGGCCTCCATCACTATGATGCCCACTGGGGAGGACATATACAGACGGGAGTCCTGCACAGACGGTCTGATGGCTCCCCACCAGCTGAGACACACTTGTATGCGAGGGGGATGGAAAGAAGTGTGTTTGAACTGTGTCTGTTTGGTGGAAGTTCAGCTGCAGACCTAGTGCGAGGAAAAGATCTACAGCCCTGAAAGGCGCTGGAGCTGACATTTCCAGGGAGAGGCCCATCAGCAGCCAGTTGCCCAGCTAAGAGAACACAAAGACACCTTTCCTGTGGTTGTGCTCTGCTACCATTGATGTGACTTTCGAGAAGACCTTCGGGGTGGAGGATAGGCGAAGGGGAGCAGGTGGGCCTGGCAGAGAACGAAACAAAGGAATTGTTCACAGACAGCAACATGGAAAGACGTATCTTGAAGGTCGAGGACTGAGAACCATCCCAGGGATGGAAAGACAACAGCACATGTTGCCATTTTGAATTTTTGTACCTTCACACTGGTGTTGAGCAGCCTTAAAACTAGGATGAGTCTCCAGCCACCACACTTTACAGTACCAGGAAATATCTTGCCTAAAACCCCTTCCCTCTGTGCTGCTGGCTGTCTGGCTCCAACACTCCCAAGTGTAAGACGGCGTCTCCTTGATGATCTCCTGAGAAACAAGATGTGAAAGGGGGCCGGGAAGGTGAACTGTGGATGGTGTGTCCTGTGGAGATAGTCTCCAACACCCACTTGTCTGTAATGAACAACTTCCAAGCCCATCTAATGATCAAGGGGTTGCCAAGGGAGGAAGGCAGGTGAACCGGAACAGCTGACGAGGACAATAGTTCAGGCCCTCGACCAACCCATCAAAATTGCGCTTGGAGGCTGAGAAGCAGGTGGTTTCCCTCTCTGGAATCTCTCTCTCCTGGTGCAGTTCATACAGCCTCTGGGAAGGGAGGAATTACACAGGGTGGGATCTCTGAGCCGCTTGAGTGCTAGGCTTGCTCTTTTGGATATCAAGAGAACGAAAGGTAGTTCAAGTCCTTCGGCGTCTCTGCTGCTTGCGAACGACTTCGACACACTGAAAGGAAGCTCCTGTACACTGGAGATCTGGAGAGCAGGTGCCAGGAGGCCCATCACACAACTCCGCTGCAGCAATCCAATGGGCAGCCGCATCGGCGGCATTAAGGGAGGCTCGTCGACATGTTTTGGGGAGTTGCTGGCCATCCACAGGCACACTTGGAACAACTCCCGGGAGCTCTGTTTAGTGCAGCTCACATGACTGTATTTCACAAGTGCCTGGTATCTGAATGTCCTGCCTAGCAGGAGACGCTTACAGTCTCTCTCACGCAGCATGGCTTTTGCGCCATGCTGCCTTTCACATTCAGTGATGGGTGGCCACTGCTCAGGAGTTAGGGGAAGGCTGAGAAGATGGAAACTCAGAGTCCTCTGCTAGGATGTGACGCGTCTCGTCCACTCTCCTGCACATGGACCATCTCATGGGATCCAGGAGGGCTTTGCTGACAAGCAAAGAGGCAAATGGAGGCCAGCGACTAGCTTATGATGAGGTTTTTTATGTGCAAAGATCCTGGAAGGGCGTAAACTCATCTGCCAGGGATAGAGGAGAGGTGTGACAGCAGCATGCAGAGAGAAAAATGAGATGATGTTCACAGGAGAGACCTGTTCATTCATTAGCTCCTGCTCCTCAAAGGATTCCTCTGAAGCAGCGGTTCTCAGCCACTGTGTCACGACACATTACTGTGTTGCCACTCAACAGTAAGTGTGTCACAGAGAGCTGAGGTGGTGGCTGGATTTGGCCTGGGGGGGGTGGGCTGGTGTGTCCTGTAGGGTTGTGACACATCACCAAATGTGTCACAATCTGCAAAAGGTTGAGAACCACTGATCTAGAGGATCAGCTCTTCTAGGGGGAGCAGGGGAAGTGAGTTGCCTCCCTTTGTGGCTCAAATCCCTGGAAAACTGTTGGCAACAGGCTACCCAAGCATGTCAATGTGGCACGGAAAGTGATGGCACCCCATGATCTCAGATCAGCAAGGCGCTGGTTGCAGTCTTATGCCAGGAGTCATCGTAGCTTTACCGTGGTGCTCTACAGGAGTGAGGGGGGAATGTGAATCGATATGTGAGACGCCGAGGCAAGGCCACCATCGGAGTCCTCTCCCTCCAGCAAACTCTAGGATGGCGCAGAGGCTGGAGAGATCATAGGTGAAACCGTCCGTGCTGCAAGAACTTTGCGCCATCGGAGGACACAGCCAGTTCCCAGGGAAATGGAATCTCCCGCAATACTGAGTGTGAGATCAGTACTGAGTCCATGGGTTGCACTGAGGTGATGGTGGCCAACGGTGCCATGGGTCTCGGGTGTTCTGCAGGAAGCCTGGCTGAAGTCCCAGAGGATGTCTTCAGTACCAAGGACACGGAGGAAGCTCTTCTTGCTCTTGGGGCCCGAGGCTTTGCCCTCTTTTGGGTTAGCAGGGCTGTGGGTACTTGAGGAACCAGCAGCCATGTGGTACCTGAAAACACTGATAACCTCGGCTTTTTAGAAATAGATTCTCTACCTGGCAGGCTTGGGCATGGCCCTTGGAGGACTTATTAAATGAGTTTTGTGCCCTGGAGGTGAGGAGCACCAGTACTGTGCAGGCAGCAGACCGAGGAATGGGGGGTCCCCCTGGCTCAGAAGCTGGCCATGGCGAGCTCTCCGTCAGGAGGAGACTAAGTTTTGCCTCCCTGCTTTTTCTGGTCTGGATTTTAGCACCAGCCAGAAGTTGCAAAAGGAGAGGAGCCCTGTCACTGACCGGGATCGCCGCCCAGCATGCCAGACACATCTGAAGCAGGGAGAGCCGGGCACAATCACCCAGTAACGAGGAGACGCTAACAAGCATCTACCTAAATCCAATGGACAGGAGAAACAAATCCATGGTTGGTTTACACTTCTGTTTTAAAGTTGTTTGAGAACTAGGAAGTGGAAATGGCCGCTACTCATTGACTGACCAGAGTGAGGCTAAGAGTTGGTGTGACTAACGAAGAGAATCGGAGACGAGGGCCAATTCGGTGAAATCTCAGTGGGGACAAGCGCCAAGCTCTGTCCCAAGCCCAGGTGGCAGAATAGCGGGTGTCACCCACACAGCGCTGAGACTGGCCAGCGCTCACATGCGGGTCAAACAGAAATGTGGGAAATCTCTGATCAAGGCTGTGGGGTAAGGCCAAGGTGGAGCCTCCGCAGGGCACGGCTGGAAGAAGCCTGGGAACGGATATTGGACCATCCATGGCAGGCTGCAATTCCCAAATCTAACCAGTGGAGGGAGCCGGCAGAACGATGCTTGGACCTTAGTTCCGGACCCTAGGGCAGGGGACAGCAGGGAGGGGAGAAGGAGGCACATTGGGACTGAGGGGCATCAGCAGGGCTGCAGGGGCAGGGGGCTGCAGGTCAGGAGTGAGGGACAACTGCAGAGCTGGGGGTGGGTGGGAAGCCTAGGGCTGGTCTGGCAGGGGAGCTGCATGTCGGGAGAGAGGGGCATTGGCAACTCAGTGGGGCTGGGTGACACAATGTGTGTTGTCCTTACTGGATGTGAGCAGACTGTCCCCTCTGCGGGCCTTTGGCTTGATCCCTGTGGTGGGAACCGCAGCTCCCTGAGATCCAGGTTTCCAGCTGACATCACCCAGCCCCTAGCCCAGTTCACACCGCACGTGACCCTGGCGGAGCATGTCAAGCGGGGCCAGGGGGAACTTACCCGTCAGGGGGGCCGGGCTGAGTGCCATCACACCATAGTAGGAGAAGGCTCCAGTCTCAAACTTCATGTTCTCCTTGCCGGCCTCCACCTCCACCTTCCCCTGCAAGTCAGAGATGCATCAGGTGCTAGTTCCAGCCCGTTGGGGAGATGGGCACAGGCGGGGGGATGGGCACTGGTGGGTGATTCCCGCCCGGGGGGGGGGGGGAAGGTGAGGGAGCCAGAGCAGGGAGAGACTCAGGGTGCTGGGGAGTCCCAGAGGAGCTATGAAGAGTGGGGGAGGAAATGTGGGCCAGGTGAGAGCCCTGGTGTGAGCTGCTTCCTCCTGAAGAATCCCATGGGTCTGGCTGGGGGGGCTGGGGGGCTTCGGGGATGGGGCCAGGAGAATGAGGGGTGTGGCCTCTCCCTGTGGCTGCTGCAACCTTTGGCACAGGAGGGGATCCAAAAGCACCGAGCGGCTGATTCCTTCAGCCTCCCCAAAAGGCTGCGGGATTGGGTCTTTAGAGCACCCTCAGCCCTCCATCACCTCTTTGGGCCCCATGGGCTGCACTCTGACCCAGATATGGCCTAGGGGCTGCCACAGCCTGCTCCCCACGGTGGGCAGCAGCTTCCCCATTGGCCCGGCCAGCCTGTCTCAGGCCCCTGAGGACGGGGTAGACTGGGCTGTTGCCCCCCCCCAGGCAGACACGCTGGGCCCCCAGGTCCTGGACGGCACCTGCAGGATGAGGATGAAGTAGTCGGCCGGCTTGTTCCTGTGATACAGAAAGTGCCGGGGCAATTTCTTGTTCTCCTCGTCGAAGCGCAGCTCATGGATGACGTCAGGGTGCTTGAGCAGGCGAAGCAGGATCTTCTCCGAGATGAGGGTTGGCGTGAAGAGTGTCACCTCTGCGGGGAGGGCAAGCGGGTCAGACACCCTGTGAGGGCTGGGTCCTGGCTCCACCCCCTGCCCCAGGAGTGACCATAGAACTGGGTGTCCCCTAATGGCATCCAAGCCTGGCATCTGGAACCCCAGCCAGCTCCATGCAACCACCTCTAGGGCGAAGCTTGTGGCCAGGCAGTCAGTGTGGAAGAAGGGAGGGACACATGGAGAGCCCTGGTGTGTAGACAACTCACCCAATTGGACAAGCACCAGCCTTTTGTCACTGGTAAGGCCACATGATGCTGGGCTGGGGTCTCCTCCCCAGTCTGGCTGGGAGCAGGGACTACAATGGGAGACTTGGTTTCTGTTCCTGGTTCTGTCACTAACTTGCTGGAATTCTTTGGGTGGGGCCCCGTGCCTGGGATTCCCCATCTGCCTATGTTAGTCTCTCGGGGCAGTGAGGAGGGGTATGGTACCGAAGGTTCTGGGATGGCTGTGGAGGCTGTTTGCCTATAAAAGGGGAACCTGCAGACCAGGCTGAAACCGCAGCTCCCTCCATGGCATCATGGGCGCCATGCCTGGCACTGCTGGGGCACATCAGCCTCCTGGTGACTTCAGGCTTGAGTCCAGCCTGCCCCTCCAGTAATTCCCAGTGCCACCGCCCCATCACCTGTGAGAAGGGACCAGCCCCCGTTGGAGAGGCCATGGAGAGATCCCCAGGTACCAAGAGACAGTGGGTGCCCTCTGCTTCCCCTCCCAGCGCATTTGCTGGGCTGCTCCGTTGGAGAGACCTGGCAATGCCGTCTCCTGGAGAGTCTCAAGGTGATGTCAAGAGATCAGGCCCCTCGCCATGGGTGCTTTCTGGGCCTGACTCTGGACATGAAGGGCGCCAGCTATTGGATCTGCTTCACCCTCACCCTCCCATGAGCCCTGTGTGTGGCTGGCCGTCTCTGGTGCGGCGTCCCAGAGGCTCACCCGTGGCAAGGAAGCGGTGAGCAGCCAGGAGCAGCTGGGGTGAGATCTTCACCTTGAGCTCGTTGTCCGGGTCCTTGAAGGCAGAGAAATCCCGCTTGTCCTTCTGGTTGGACACCCGCTTCTTGGTGCGGTTGTCAGCTGGGGGCAGAAAGGGGGCGTCAAGGGGGCACCTAGCAGTGAAAGGCCCCAGATCCAACCCCAGCACATCTTAGCCCCGGGCGAGGGACAGCTGGAGTTAGGGGACGGGACATGCAGCCACAGGGGGCGCTGGGGTCAAGAGGCTGCAGCAGGGTCCTGCCCCCGTGGGAGGTGATGGGGGCTGCAGTGCAAGGCAGGGGGGCACCTAACTGTACATGTCTGACTCATCCAGGATCTCCGACTTGATGATCTCCTCGATGACGTCCTCCAGCGTCACCAGGCCCAGCACCTCGTAGAAGGGGTCGCCCTCCCCCTCGTTGTTCACCTTCTGCACGATGGCCAGGTGCGATTTCCCTGCGGGAGACAGACACCAGTCATGCCCTGTAGGCCAAGTGCAGTGGGCTCTGCGTAGTGCAATCCCCCACAACGCCGTGGGAGCAGGAGGCTGCGGGGATGCCCAGCCTGCGTAGGAGTTAATCAGGACTGGACAGAACCAGGCGCCAGGTCACCATGGCGACTAAAAGTTTCAGGCTGGAGCCTAGGAGCCAGCTGTGTTTTTTTAAAATTTAGGAGCCGGCTGTTTTTATTTTTAGTCACTAGAGGGCGCTCGTCCACTGCATTTTTGCTGCAGAGCGAGGCAGCCTAGGGAAAATGCAGCAGAGGAGCTTCTGCAGCATTTCACTGAGGGTGGGGGGTTCGGTGGTGAAGGGTGCCTGAGCTAGGCACCTTTCTTTAAAGCTGAGCGGCAACTTTTTCGACCCTGAGTTAGACAGATTCAATGGGCTGATCCGGACAGACAAATCCCAGCAGCACCTAATCCACTGTGGCACAGTACTGGGCTCCAGCAGGCGCCATTTCTGCCAGCTGCACTGCCCAATTGTGCCGTGCAGCTGGCCAACCCCACGCACAGTGTTGGGATTGCAGCAGAATCAGGCTCTGTTTGGGGGCAGTTTCAGGATGGCGCTAAACCAGGATTTGGGCCCAATCTCTGTGTCGTAGGAGGCTGGTGCTATCCTCCCTCTGAACCCCTGGCACAGCCCTTCAGCTGGGGCTGGGCAGAGTTTGGGTGCCTGGGCTCCAGGACGGATCTTGGCTGATCCTGTGTCTGCATGGCTCTGGTCTCCCCAGAAAGGCAGGGCAGTCCTGTCCTGCCCCACAGCCGTCAGGCCCTGGCTGACACAGGATATCAACCTCCTGATATTTAACATCTTGGTTCACCTCCACGCCACGGGGGGGGAGGGACACACAGGGCCAGGACCCTCGACCCCCACCCCCTTGGTCTCACTTGCCCCATTTATGGGGGATTCATGCCACCTAACAGAGCTTGTTTAGTGTAATTCTGCAATTGCATCATTAGCCCAGGATGTGATTTGCCTCCCTGGGCTTGGGCCTGGCCCCCCTGCAGTCTTTTGCACAGGACGCTGTCCAGCTCAGTGAGCCCCAATGCCCCCCCAGCTTGCTGGGCTCTGGGTGACAAGGGCAGGGGAACACAGCAGCTGCCCCCCCGCCCCTCCACCTGGCACCAGTGCAACACTACTGCCCGCGAACTCTGGCTGCAGCCTTGGGAGAAGTTGGGAGGCGCGTAAGCAGATGAGACTCCTCCCAGAGACCTGTTAGCACCCAAATGACCCTGAGGGCAAAGAGGTGGAGTTCAAGGGGACAGACTTCCAGAGAGAGAGAAGGCAACAGAACCCAGACATCCTGGCTTCCAGCCCCCACGCTCTAACCACTAGACTCCCTCCCAGATCCAGAGAGAGAACCCAGGAGTCCTGTTCCCCCACTGTTATCCATTAGTAGAGCCTTGCAAATCTGCAGATATCTGCATTATATCGCGGATATCTGCATCTGCAGATACAATGCGGATATCTGCAGACCATTTCTTGCAGATGTAGATCGGATATGGATCCACATATTTTTATTTGCACACTGCTAGAGCCCTGCACATAAGCGGATATCCGCATTATAGCCACATCTGCGGATACAACGCAGATATCCGCAGACCATTTCTTGCAGATGCAGATCGGATATGGATCCACATGTTTGTATCCATGCAGGGCTCTATCCATTACGTGACATTTTCTCCTCACAAAAAGCTAAATTCCCAGAGAATAACTATCAGTGGTTTGCAGTCAAGTTGGAAGGAGGGGGCCTGCTGGACCAGTTCTGGGTATCATCACCAATGGCTTAGATGATGTCATAGACAGTACACTTATAAAGTTTGCCGATGACATCAAGCTGGGAGGGGTTGCAAGTGCTTTGGAGGGTAGGATCACAATTCAAAATGATTTGGACAAACTGATGAAATGGGATGAAGCAAATAGGATGAAATTCAATATGGACAAATGCAAAGTATTCCACTTAGGAAGGAACAATCAGTTGCACACATACAAACAGGGAATGACAGCCTAGGAAGCAGTGCTGTGGAAAGGGATCTGGGGGTCATAGTGGATCACAGGCTAAATGAGAGACACTGTTGCAAAAAAAGGCACCATGATTTTGAGCTCTATTAGCAGGAGTGTTGTAAGAAACACATGAGAAGTGATTCTTCCACTCTACCATGCGCTGATACAGCCTCAGCTGGAGTTACGTGCCCAATTCTGGTTCCCCCGTGTCATGAAAGATGTGGACAAATTGGAGAAAGCCCAGAGAAGAGCAACACAAATGATGAGAAGTCTAAAAAACATGACCCATGAGGGAAGATGGAAAACACTGAGGTTGTTTAGTCTGGAGAAGAGGAGACTGAGAGGGGACATGATAACAGTTTTCAAGCACATAAAAGATTGTTATGAGGAGAAGGGAGAAAAATTGTTCTCATTAACAGGGCTCTGAGGACAGGACAAGAAGCAATGGGCTTAAATTGCAGCGAAGGCAGTGTAGGATGGACATTAGGAAAAACTACCTAGCTGCCAGGATAGTTAAGCACAGGAATAAATTGCCTGGGAGGGGGGAGGTTGGGGAATCCCAGGCACTGCAGATTTTTAAGAGCAGGTTGGACAGACACACCCCAGGGATGGGATGGATAATGTCTGCAGGCGACTGAACTAGTCGATTCCAAGTTGCAATCAAGAGAAGTGCTGCAGCGTCTCATGCTGTCCCCTCAGCTGTGACAGTTGGGAGGATCTGGGCAGGGCCACCCCCATAGAATACCTGCTGGCTGGTTCTGCATCCCATGGCACACGGGCCGCTTCTGCTCTGGGCTGAACTCAGCGGGCAGCCAATAACCCACCAGGATCCTGGTGCCTTGGGCAGGACAACGGTGCCACATCTGCCCCAAATTATAGGAGTTGGGAGCAGCTGCTGTTGGTGCTGTCTGAAGGGCACTGGGCGGGACATGCCCAGCCACAGGGGACAGAAAGCTGAGCCAGGCACCAGGAAGCAGGAGGAAACAGCCAGCAGACCCGCCCTGCACCCTGGCATCCTCACCCCAGATCTTGCCCATAGCCACGCTGTGAGCTGCCAGCACAAGTGCCCAGTGGCACCAGAAGTGCAGGACCATTAAGCCACGGTCTGACCTCCCTCCCCTGTCTGGCAGGGGCACAGCGTGGGGGGGGGGGGGCAGGCTACACCAGACAGACAGCCAGGCACACACTGGCACTAAAACTCTGTGGACACCAGCCATGCCCAGGGATTGGAGGCTACTCTTTGTGCAGCAGGAGTGACCGGCTTTTCCACTCAGGCTCCAGCCCTTGCTTGGAAGGGATGGGGCAATCATGGCCCTGAGCCAAAGCAATGAAGGGGGCTCCAGGGACCAAGGCACACCCAACTCAGCTGGGTCACTTCCAGGACTCAGAGCCTGGGTCTAAGCCTACATGGCAGCGTGCCCCCCATGAGTCTTGGGGAAAGAAACCAAAGGGGATCAGATCTGCAAGGAGCTTCGGGGGCCAGGCACTAACTGATGAGGGAAGGAAGGGCACTGTGCCCCAAGAGACACAAATGACACAGTCCCTTGGTAAGTGGAGGCCGGCTGCTTTGCCTCTCCTTCCTCACACGCAGCTTAGCAGGGCTTCCGAAAGGCCCACCAGGTGCATGCTGCATCCAACCTGAGGCCAGCACCGAAGCTGGCTTGGGTTCCAGCAAACACAGGGCAAAGAGGAGCTTTCAATTCTATAGTACCTTCCCTCCCCATTGCTCCCCAGATCCTAGGGAAATCTGAGCGGCCTCCAAGCTACTGCACTACCCACCACTGCCATGCAGACACCCCTGGGAAGAGGTGTGGCAGCTGGGCCACACTGCACTAGGCTGCCCAATAGTTTAGAATAAGAAACAAAGAAGAAATAACATTGGTTTCAATACATGGGGAAATTGAGGCAGAATGGCAGGACACACCCTCGGATTGGACCAGGATGATGGAGCAGGGGGCAGGGAGCTCCCTCTTCACCATCACCAACCGCTGCACCAGCTGGGACAGGGAGGAACATGGCTGGGTGGGAAGGGCACCTGGCTGGGCAGGTAGGGGAAAGAGGAAAACACAAATTGTGCGTGTGGTGTGCAGGGAAGGGTCCAGGATGGATGTGTCACCACAGCGCTGGGATGGAGCATGCAGACTGTACTCTGCCCATGCCAGTAGCCAGCCCGGGGACACTCTGAGCCCACCCTCCTGCCCCGGCACCGAGTGCAGGAGCTGGGGGAAGGGCTGCTGGTGACCAGAGCAATTGCTAGCCACCCAGGCAGGTGAACCCTGCCACGCCCAGTGTGGGCCTTGTAATGCCAGATTAGGAGGGTACATGGGTGTGTGGCAACAAGCAGGGCTCGGTCTAGGCAGGAGGGTCCTGGTGCCATGAAAAATGAGGCAGGTTTGGGGACCTCAGCCTAGCCCCCGCTGCATGGTTGTTCCTCTCAAAAAGTCAAATGCATGCACCCCGTGATAGACGCAGCTCTTGGAGTCTTTGGATGGGGATGGCTGGGGTGAGACACGCCCCGGACAGACAGATGAAAACCCTGCGTCCTCAATGTACTGCCCTGGCTCCCTCAGACACACGCCTCCACCTCCAAGCCTCAGCAGGTGCAGAAAGGCCACAGGCAGCAGCCCTGGGTCAGCGGGGAGCCCCCATCAGCTGGTGTCCCGGATTCCTGGGATTCACCAAGTGTCCCTGGCAGGAGTCTGGCGCGGGCAAGCAGGACCACCAGGGCTGCAGCTTTCTGGCAGGAACTGAGCCAGCAAGTTTCAGGCCATCAGAGCTGCAAGGAAACCTGCCCAATACACTCTGCACGCACACTCTGCAATGACACAGCCTGAGTCTGCAGAGAGCCTGAAACTGCTATTCAGAGAGCACCCGCCGGCTGTGGATCATGCTGCGGCGTCCCACCAAGAGGCCAATGATGATACTCTACGTAATGGGACGTCTACTGGCCATAGGTGTCTCTCACCGTGAACGATACACAAAGACCCTAGTCTCCCCATGTGCCAGGGCAGCTTTTAGTTGGCCGGTAGCGCCTGGTGCCTGCCACACATCGCATACATCAGTGCACCCCCCTGCGTTGGCTGCTCAGGCTCTCAGCCTCTTTGGGTCTGACTCCCACATACACTGACGCATCGCAAAATCCCAAAGCATCAAGGGGCCTTTGTGTAAAAGGGAATCAGGCCCTGAGAGCTTTGGGCTAGATCTGAGTGTTGCCCCACTCTCCTCTACCCTGAGGTCTTTCACACTCACCTCCCGCAGGCAGGTGCGGGATGCTGCCCAATCCAGCAAAGCATGAGAGATGCCTAAGGTGTGTTCTGCAAGCTTTGGGGCATGAACCCCAGAGTCCAGGCAAGTTTCCTACTCTCCCTCCCCCTAGTGGTGGGAACCAGCCAATTAACCCATTCTCTTTCAGCAGCTGCCCTGACCTATCCCACCAGGCCATGCAGTGGGCTAGAAGCCCTCGGCATGGCACCTGGAGAATGGGTTAGGATCCACAGGTGAAGGTGATACCGAAACATCACCCAGTGTCAGCATTTCATTTTCCATGGCCTGCAGACAGCGAATCTTCCAGCACCGGGCAGACGGGCTCTAAGCCTTTCCACTGCACCGGCCAGCTGTGCTGGAGATGATGTCCCACACTGCTCAAAGCACTAGCTGCACCCGATCAGACGATCCTTGGTGCGTCCTACTCGCTCGTCACTGGGCTCCCAGATAGTATGATTTAATCCTCAGTTGTGGCTAACTCCTGTTCTATTAATAGCCCGCCACCTCCGGCCGCAAGAATGCTCTAGCATCAGAAGCATGCCAGCATCCAGGGTCCCCTTAGGAAATGACATACGGTGAGGGCAGAGAAAGAACATTGGGTCTTTGATTGTTTCCAGTGCCCTGCAGGCAAACTGTCTCAGGGCACACGGAGAGGGAGTCACATCCTCCACAGTACGGCCACGCCAGGATCAGCACTACCGCAGCCTCCTCACAGCACCTTGGACCATGAAAAGCCAGGGGTTCGGATGCTGCAGGGTGGCCTAGCCAGACGGGGCAGGTGAAGGTCACGCTGCATCCATCAGGCCAGGCTGTGAGGTCAGATCTCCTCTCAGCTACAATATCCCTGTATGTTCCAGCCAGGCGAGGCCCTGAGATCACCCAGCTTGACCTCTGTGGAGCTGGGCCAGAGGACCGCCTGCCCAGACATCCGCATTGAGCTGCAGCTGGTGACTGGACCAGTGTGAGTCTGTTAGCCAGGATGGAAAGAGAAAATCGCCCCCACGTTAATCACCCAACTCCAGAAAACCTGCACCTGCAGCTTATTCCAAGAGAAATGAGCAACAAATGAGCCGATTGCAGAAACTGAACGGGCGAGGGGATGCCCACCAGACCATCACCCCGCCTGACTTGGCTCCCTCCACCCCACCACCACCAGCCCAGGCAGGGGACAGACACCACGCCCAGCATAGGGGCAAGGCTCTGCAGGCTGGCAGGGGTTGGGGCTGGATGCAGGAGTGCAATACTGGCCTCATGAAGCAGGCCAAGTTCATAGGGGTGGGGCAGGTTGGCAGTGTTCCCCACACAGACCTTTTCCCACACCCCCTTGGTGCATGCTTCCATCCCCAGCTCCTTCCTGGCACAGTTCCAAGCCTGCTTTAGTCACCAGACCCCCCCACCCCAGCCCCGCAGTAAAGCCCCAGACCCCAGTATTTCCCCCAATCCTGGGAAGCGTCTCCCGCCCAGCTTCACTTTCAGCACCTTCAAGCAGGGCTGAATTTACCCAGCCAGCCCAGCCCCCTGTGAGCCTGGGAGGACCAGGGAGTCTGTGACCGGTCTCCTAGGTCCTGCCCAGCCCCTGGAGCCCCAGGACCATGCAGACGTATCATCCTGTGCAGCTATCACTGGCTGGGCCCACCCTGGCTTCTTTTCCTGCCTGGTCCAGCAGGAGCATTGTGCAACACACCTGCTGCGGCTTTGCAGAATGGGAGAGAGGCAGCCAAATTTGGATTTAACCAGAACGTTGCCTGAGCTCTGTGCTGCAGAACCAAGCTGCGCCAACGCGGCTCAGCGTGGGACCCAAACACGTGCCCAGCCCAAACAGTGCTTAATTCGCCCCAGGGCTGCCCCTGCTCTGGGGCTGCCATGTGAGTCAGGAAAAGGAAAAATTGCTTCAGTCCCGGCACCTCTTTCGTTACAGATGAAGCCAGGAACGCAAGTTTCCAGAACGTGAGTCAGCAAGCGCTGCTAACGGGCTGTCCAGAGAGCCAGAGTTCCCAGGTCTCTCACACTCCTGAGAATGAACCTGGCACTGGCCGCTGTCAGAAGATAGGACACTGGGCTAGATGGACCACTGGTCTGACCCAGTCTGATGAGACAAGAGCCAGGAGCATTGTCTCTGGCCAGTCAAGTGTAATGGGGCAATTAGACAGGCCAAGAATTTGAAGAGTAACCACAAGACTCAAAATGTAACAGCAACATTTTTTGAAGTCTATCAGAAGCAGGCAGCCTGCCAAATAATCAGTGCCACTACCGGATGATTGAGATGCTAATGGAGCACTCAAGGAAGATAAGACCATGGCGGAGAAGCTGCACAAATTCTTTGCAACAATCTTCATTGCAGAGGATATGAGCAAGATTCCCACACCCAAGCTGTTCTTTTTAGGTGGCAAATCTGAGTAATTGTCCCGGATTGATGTGTCATTAGAGGAGGTTTTGGAACAAATCAATAAAGAGTAATAAATCACTGGGACCAGATGGGATCCGCCCAAGAGTTCTGAAGGAACTTGAACATGAAATTACAGAACTATTCACTGAGGGCATCTAAGCTGTCACTTAGATCAGCCTCTGTACTAGATGACTGGAGGACAGCTAATGTAACACCAATGTTTCAAAAAGGCTCCACAGGCGATCCCAGCAATTATAGGCCAGTAAGCCTAACTTCAGTACCAGGCTAACTGGTTGAAACTATAGTGAGGAACAGAATTATCAGACACAGAGATGAACATGATTTGTTGGGGAAGAGTCAACTTGACTTTTGTAAAAGGAAATCATGCCTCATCAATCTACCAGAATTCTTTGAGGGGGGTCAATGAACATGTGGACAAGGGTGATCGAGTGAATATTCTGTACTTGGACTTCCAGAAAGCCTTTGACAGGTCCCTCACCAAAGACTCTCAGGCAAAGTAAGTGGCCATGGGAGAAGAGAGAAGGTCCTTTCCTGGATTGGTAACTCATTAAAAGATAGGAAACAAAGGGTAGAAATAAATGGTCAGTTTTCAGAATGGAGAGAAGTAAATAGTGGTATCTCCCAGGGGTCTGTCTGGGACCAGTACTGTTTAACCCATTCATAAATGATCTGGAAAAATGGGTAAACTGAGGTGGCAAAATCTGCAGAGGATATAAAGCTACTCCAGATAGTTAAGTGCAAAGCTGACTGCGAAGAGTTACAGAGGAATCGCACCAAACAGGGGGACTGGGCAACAGAATAGCAGATGAAATTCAATGTTGATAAATGCAAAGTAATGCACAATGGAAAACAGAAACCCAATTATACAAATAGAATGCTGGACTCTAAATTAGCTGTTACCACTCAAGAAAGAGATCTTGGAGTCATTGGGGATAGTTCTCCGAAAACATCCACTCAATGTGCAGTGGCAATCAAAAAAGCTAATGGAATGTTGGGAACCACAGGAAAAGAATAGATAACAACAGAGAAAATATCATAATGCTACTATATAAAATTCATGGTACGCGTACACCTTGAATAGTCCGTGCAGATCTGGTTGCCTCATTTCAAGAAAGTTGTATTAGAATTGGAAAAAGTACAGAGAAGGGCTGCAAAAATGATTAAGGGAATAGAACAGGTTCCAGATGAAGAGAGATTAGGACTTTTAAAAGCGATGACTAAAGGGAGTAATGATAAACATCTATAGACTCATGAATGGTGTGGAGAAAATGAATAAGAAGTGTCCTTTGTTCCCTCTCAGAGCAAAGGAACTTGGGGTCACCCAAGAAATTACCAGGCAGGAGGTTTAAAACAAATATAAGTAAGTATTTCTTCATACAACATACAGTCAACCTGTGGAACTCCTTGCCAGGGGATGCTGTGAAGGCCAAAACAATAATGGGGCTCAAAAGGAATTAAATAATTTCCTGGAAGATAGGTCCATCAATGGCTATTAGACAAGACAATACAACCACATGCTCTGAGTGTCCTTAGCTTCTGATTGTGAGAAGCTAGGAATGGGAGATGGGATAGATCAAGTGATGGTTACCCGTTCTGTTCATTCTCTTTGAAGCACCTGGTATTGGCCATTGTCAGAAGACAGGATATTGGACCATTGGTCTGACAGAGTCTGGCTGTTCCCCTGTTCTAGTTTTGGCATATTCATTCCGAAAGGCCGTGTGGTTGAGTTAATGAGACATGGGCTGTCAGATCTTGTCTAGCTAGAGTGATCGTGAGCACCGTCACATATTTTCTCTATAAAACGGAGAGGATGATAGTTGTTTGTCTCTAGGGCAGAAAGAGGTTAACAACAAGGGTTGTGAAGTGCGTAAAAATATAAATTAACAGCAGTTAGTGGAAAACACGTGGCCTCTCGGTCTCCTGGTTTCCAGCTGAGTGCGTACTCCCCTGAATGTCCAGCTCCACTGTGAAGAGGTTCAGTGCATGGTGCTGGAATTCCACGCAAGAGCTGGGAATGACTTTATAATGATAATCCTTGGAACCAGGGCCCAGATCTCAGCAGGAATGGCCCAGAGGGGCGAGTCTCTGGGCTGCATTGCCTACAGATCCTTTTCTATCTGTGTGCAAAGGAGGACTGTAAAGAAGCTGAGATTGTAGGAACAGTGGGGTTGTAGATGTTTGGGTCCTGGGATATTAGACAAGGTGAGGGAGGTGATATTTTTTATTGGAACAACTTCTGTTGGAGAGAGAGACCAGCTTCACAGATCTTCTTCAGCTTTGGGAAATAGGGCACTGGAGGAAGGGCAGGGCCAGGGGCTATATTGCAGGAACCCCTTTGCCAAGTTACCCCAGGATTGCAGCACACACACTCCGGAGAACTCCCTGTGTCTGCGGATTTTGAAAATCCCATCCTAACGCTGAAAATACTCTGGAGCTAAGGCTGCAGAACAGCTAACAGAGGGTCCAACAAAGCTCAAGGAGCCCAAGAAGGAAATGGAGAATGAGACAGAGGCAAAGGGAATGCCTTGCTCAGGGAGTGTCACACCAGACTTTACAGACAGCACCTTGTCCTGATGGGACACTGAGGCACAAAGGAAGTGTCTCACCTAAGGTCACATGATGAGTCCAAAGTGGGACTTGGGGCTCCATTTGCCACAGCCACATGGCTGGCTTTCTTCCCAAGCTCCCTTTTCGCTTCCTGACCCTCCTTCTCCCACCCCCGCCTGCCCCTCCCTTGACCCCACACCATGAGGAATCAGGAGCACGCTAGCTAGCCC
Organism: Pelusios castaneus; assembly: GCA_007922175.1. Classification (NCBI taxonomy): domain Eukaryota; kingdom Metazoa; phylum Chordata; order Testudines; family Pelomedusidae; genus Pelusios; species Pelusios castaneus. Next base: position 12,803,831 of record ML685810.1, read on the forward strand.
TGCTGCACCTGTCTAGCCTGACACACCAGAAAGGTGGCTGCCGGGCAGAGAGAAAATAATAAACCAGGGTCGGAAGGTTCATCCCCGAGGGATGGGGCGGACGGCCTTGGGAGTGTGTTTGACTTTGCACAGCATGGGCAACGCCCTTCCTCATCTGCCTCAGTCTGCATGCCACTTTCCCTATCCGCCTTCCCCACTGAATCCTGCCCCGCCTCTGCAGCCTGCACTCACCCCCTAACAGAGACAGAATTTCCCAAAACACTGCCGCCAATGGCCCAGGGCAATGCAGGGCCCCCTCTGCCAACGGGTCCTTCTGAGAGCTCCACGTTCCCACACTTTCTCCAAACCCTTATCATCCCAGGGCCCCCACCAATGCACAGCAGGCTGGTTCTCCCCGCCAGCCCGATGGGAAAACGAGGCAGAGAGAGTGGCCAGGGCCAGAGATAGGAATGCGACCCAGCTCTTCTGAGTTCCCGTCCAGCACTCTACCTACCAAGCCATGCTGCCCCCATACAAATGCTAAACTCGCCTCTCCCCTCACCACTGAGCTGCGGGACCCACCTCTCATTAGCAAAGATGCCAATTTTCTGCCTCTGGGCATGACTGTGCCCCACTGCCTGCTAACACCCCCATTTACTTTTCTCTGCCCCCCCCCCATCCCCTCCCAGACCAGCCTTCCGACTAAGGCCATGCCTCGGCCTCTCACATAGTGTGTCCATCCTGCAGCCCACATGTGCCAGCATCCACAGGTGCCACTGCCTGATGCTCGGGAGAAATGGAAACATAACCCGCCAGCCACCTGCGTGATGGGGACAAACTCACTCCTGCCTGCAGGGTGATTAGTGGGTGGGTGGGGGGATTAGCAAGCACATACCACCGCACAGGAATACAACTCTCCAGGCACCATGAAGATAAAGAGGGACACAGCATTTCACAAATGCTCATTCCAAAGACCATATCTCATAGCAGGAGACATTCCCACCCCTCTCAGCCAGGGGATCCTGCCAGCTTTCAGCTCCCAGGTGAAGAAAACATTCCCATCCAGTTTCTAGCCCTGAAGGTAACCTGAGTCATTGTTTTAGTTTTCACTGACATGAAGATCTGAAATTGATTTTTCTTTTTACTGACATCACTAAAAATATCATAGACAACATAATAATGCCCAAAGTGTGCACTCACTCCTGATATTCTGTATACAGGAATTTGGAATTATGCAATTGTTTTAGCTGCAGTGAATTGATCAATCGGGTTCTTTGGGTATGTGAAATAATAGAAATGATAAAAGTCACGATCAGTGTAGTTTTATGATACAAGAAGTGATTCTGAATGATGATAGTGTCAAAATACAATGTTTTATATCTATCCGATTGTACTGATATTTTAATTTATTTACAGACTTTACTGACAGGATTAAAATTGTACATTTTTTAACTGACTGCCAGTAAATTCACTGACAGCTGGCAACCCCAGTGCAAGTCTCAGTATGTGTGTGTGGGTCCATCAGCACTCACGTCCCAACGCTACCCAGGTTCATGTCCATATAGGATTCCTAAACAGAATTAATACAGCTGACACGGTTACAGTGATGTCTAATGTTTAGAGCAGGCAACTGAGGGTCAAGACTCCGGCACCCACTCCCCAGCCCCCCCAATGACTCACGCCCTGATCCCTGACAGGAGCTGGGAGACTATGCTCCAAACACGAGACTTAGAGACTTTAAGGGCAGAAGGGCCCATCGGATCACCCAATCTGACCCGCATACATCACAGGCCAGGGAACATTGCCCCATGGCCCCTGCTCCAAGACCAGCGACTTGATGTTTGATCCAAACATCATCCAGGACGGCAGCCAGGCGGGATGCAAAGACATCAAGAAACAGCAAATCACCACTGCCCTTGGAGTTGGTTCCTATGGTTAGTTACTCTCAGCGTTAAAGAGCTGTGCCTGCTTTCTAATTTGAACTTGTCTGGTTTCAGTGTTGGGGCACTGGATCTTGTTCCGTCTTTCCTTGCTAGATTTGGTACCCTGTTTTTTTTTTTAATAAGGCAGAGAGATGGTGCTCCTTAAGTTTCTCACCATCAGGCATTTCCTCCAGACCTCAAATCATTTCCACAGCTCTTCTCTGCACACTCTTCCCCTGGCTGCCACCTTGGGGAGAGTGGGGGCACCAGATGTGAAGGCAGTGTTCCCTGCTTACGTTCTGAGGCATGTATTTCACCACTAAGGACGTGGAACCCCCAGGCCTGATACCTGAGAGTGCCAGGAATCGGTATCTGAGCGACCCACCTCAGTCCTCTGACTGTCACAGAGTCACTGAGCCCGTGTGGCACCTTTCTGAACACTCACCACACTCCATGCCACTGGGATTCCTAACAGAACCTTCCCAGCCTCTGGCTCCTGGCTGAGAATAGCCTCCCGTCTTCTCCCAAAGATCAAAGGTGGGTCTAACTAGGCCCCAGAAGACACTGCGAGATCAGTTCTCCAATGCTTTGGCTATTCAACTCTTAAACATCCCGAGGAATGCATCTTCCATCCAACCCCTTGGGGAGATGATGTGAAAGTCTAATAGAATTCACTGGCCAGAAGCTTTCTGTTGTTCAGCCTCTTTTACTTAACTACATCTTTCCACTCAAGCCATGACCCCAGTACCTCAAGTTCATGACACCTTTCTCCAGGCAGCACCTTAGATCCACAGACTATTGAGTCCAAGGCTAGATCTTGATCTGACCTCCTCAGTGCTTAATTTCTAATGACAGGGCAGCTGGGGCTCAAGCCATTTTTTTACATTAATCTCTGACACCGCAAGCCAGAGGTGCCAGGACTATGAACTGCCAGGACCAGGGTTGCCAGGTTGAGCCCTGGAACAAATTAAGCACTAGACCGCTTGGAGAACAGCCTCAAAATAATTCCTCAAGCAGAAAACCACCCAGTCTCAATTTAAACATTGCCACTGATGGAGAATCCACCATGATCTTTGGTGAGTTGTACCAGCGGTTAGGTACCCTCACCACTAAAAATTGATGTCTTGTTTCCAGTCTGAATTTGTCTAGCTTCAACTTCCAGCCGTTGGATCATGTTAGATCTTTTCCTGCTAGATTGAAGAGCCCAGTATTAAATATTTGTTTACCACATGGGTACTTACAGACTGGGATCAAGTCACCTCTTTCCTGTCTCGTTGTTTAGCTGAATAAGTTTTGCTCCTCAAGTCTCTCACTCAAAGGCAAGTTTTTTTAACCTTTTAATCAGGGTGTAATTTACACACATGGGAAGCCATGTGCCCCTCTGTTTCCTGTGCTGTGCTTTGGTCTGTCTCACCTGCACTCTGCCCAGACCGTCTCATCACGTGGCATGCATTTGCAGACACGGCTCGTCTACTGGGCACCTCCCACCACTCCTCCCAAGCACCCAGCCACCATCTCCCCGCCTCATTTAATAGTTCTGGGGCGGCAGCTGCATACTTGGAAAACAACATCCAAGCCAATACAGTGCCACTGTCTTTCCATGCAATGAGGCATGCATGCTGGAAAGATCCGAAGCCCACTGAGGTCAATGGAAAGCCACCCAGTGACTCCAGTGGGCTTTGGAGCCACTTGGGTCGTTATTACCAACACCATGTGATCAGCCAGTTCTCTGTAGATCGCCAATCCTTCCCAGACTTCTACCATAAAACCACAGTGCCAGCAATGCCTCATCTCCCCATCAATGGCCTCTGCCGCATCCACACTCAACAACTCGCAAGCAGCCACTATTTTCCAATTCAGATAAAATACTGCCTCAAACTGTCCCTTCTCCTGGTTTCCTCACATAGACTCTCCCAGATCCCTATAGCCAGGAGAGCCCACTCAGGAGATTGGCCCAGATTATCACAGTGGTCCGAGGATCCATTAATTTTGGTTGTCCAGCCTGACGTCCTGTAACTCCTCTGGATATTTCTCCTTCCAGCCCACCACTTCTGTCCAGCTACTCCAGCTTCGGTTTGTCGTAGCCTTTCCACCCAAAGTGACCTTGATCTGGGCAATATTCAGTGCTAAGCCAGGGACACGTTAGAGATCTGGTATTTTACAGAGCTCAGAGATGGGTGCTTTGTGATCTGGTAAAGCTAAGAACTCCCCTTTCCAGGAACATATGGGGTTTAGCTGAGCTAATCTCACAACATCAGGATGTAGGAAAAGCTAGTTTTATAGGTTTCAAAATTGTATCAGCTCCAATTTCTCCATCCCACAGAGGCCCAGACAATTGTGCTTCTGTGGTTTGGGGAGTTCAGCTCTACACATGAAGGTGAGGAAGAGCAGTGCCCATGAAGTATGGAAAACATTTTTTCCTGCAAGTATTTGATGGCACAACCAGAACATGCATGGGGCTGGCCTGGCTTCCCCATTCATGTGCAATGAGACTGCCCCAACCACAATAAACCCTTTGTACAATTCTGCCCCGCCCACTAGTTCTGGTCACTGCGTTACATGGATGCTCATGCGGACAGCCTGGGCATTTACAGAATGTGCTTCCTACTCACAAGGAAGAGAAGACAGCGTGGGGCAGATTACAGTGACATCCTTGTCCTTAAAGCCCACCCAAGGACTGGCTCAGATAAGCCAAGGAACCGATCCTCTGTGAACTCCCAGGATTCCCTCCGAGAGCTATGCATCAGTGAGGCAGGGGTGAGCTCCTTTGGATGCTGGTCCATGATGCGACCATGCTACTGGGAGAAATCAGTGTAAGCACAACAGACTTTTTATCGGGGCTGGTTCATCCCCGGGGACATGTGCTGAAATCCCTTGAACCCAATGGGACTTTCATGGGTTACATGCTTTGGGGACCTGGGCCATAAGCAGAGAGAGAGAGATTTGCATCTGAGTCTATCCTCAGCAGTTTATACAGAGGGGAAAGGGAACACCATTGGGTCAGCCTCATGCTCTCTTCCCATCATGGGTCTGGTTTTCAAGGACCTTGCTCTCCCCCCTCCCCCACCCCCAAAGGACTCGACGACTGGACTGTTCTGATGAGGAAGGTGACCAAATGCAACATTGAGGGGCAGCAGTGTGAAAGGACAGGTAGACTGGCAGATCGAAAGGCTGGATGGGGCAGACAGACGAGTTCCGTTCTCAAAGTAGCACATCTGGATAGATTTTTGAAATGAAAGATTGAAACCCGGCGACTGATTTCAGCATCTAAAAGGGAGCGGTAATCGGGCCACTTGTTTGTCCATTCTTGGCTCTTCCCTTCTTGTGTCTGCTTCCCTCTCGGGGAAAGGGAAGAATAAAAACCTTGTGCGCTTGGGTTGACAGTGGCAGGATGAAAGATACCACAGTGCCATTAACCCTGGGAGGTTAGAGCAGGGCCACTGATGAACTGCAAAGTCAAGAAGTTTAAAAGTGATCTATTTTGCCATTTCCTATGCAAGTGCAGAGACAGCCTGTGGAACTTACTGCCACAAGAGGTGAAAGGAAATGCTTTTGCCTGAATTTAAGATGGAGCCAGAAGAGTCAATGGCATTTACAGATGCTCTGTGAGCTTCCATTTCCTGCCTGACCCAGGATAGGCAAGGAGTAATTCGCAATGTTATTCCAACTGTTTACCGGTGCACATTGGTTATTCCCTCTGGGCCACTGCTGATTTTGTAAGGCTGATTCACAGCAATCTGTGCGACATCTGAAGGGGCAAGAGAAACGGAGTCTCCTTCTGTGCCTAGGCAGAGCTGAAAGTGGCCCAGCATGCTCCACGAAAACACCCCAGTACCAGGCCTGGACTTAGCTGCTCTGTGCCAGGAGCCAGCCAAACGTGAAATTGCCAAGATCTCTGTTCTGATCACACACAGAGCAGTGTGTGAAGAGAATTACTGGCTGGGCTGTAAATGGCAGATCACAGCAGAAACTGGAGAGAGTGGAACTGCAAGTGCAAAGAACAAACACTTAGCCTAGCTAGGAGTTTGGGACACCCTGCCCTGCCACGGACTCCCTCTGTGATCTTGGCATGTCACTTAGTCTCTCTGGATCCTGTAAAACAGGAGACCTGCACGGCTCTGCCTCAGGGGTATTGCAAAAGATAAGTGCATTGAAGATTGAGATGCTTGGGTACTATGATGACCAGATAAGTGTCACAGATGGGGGTAAAGAGCTGAGGCGCCCGGAGGAGGATGGGGCAGATGTTCCCTGCATGACGCAAGGGGTTCAATTAATATAATGATGAGAGAGGCAATGAGATGTAATGAGGGTATGGATCAGTGCCACAAGAACGGGGGCAGTGATGGAGCAGGCAGAGGGATATAAAGTGCCAGACGTGACAGTGTAGATCTTATTGTGAACCAAATAGCTTTCACCTAGGAAGGTCTGTGTCCCTTCCGTAGCGCCAGCACTCACTGCAGCACAGAATGCTGATCCATCCACAGGGCCCAGGCAGAGAAGAGGAGGAATTCACACACTGTGTGTTGCAGGTCACATGTACTCAGCAGCCAAGGGGAGAGGTAAAGGCAAAAAGCTATTTATTTTTAAAGGCCTCTCAGCTCCCCTTGCGGACCAAGTGAGGAGAGCTTCAGCCAGGATCTAGCGGCACGGCGACAAGTTGCATTGTGGGAGAGCAGAGCCAGGGTCCTGGAGCAGCCCCTGGGGTGCAGGGAGTGGAGGCGACCAAGAGAGCGTCACCCAGTCATCAGCTGGAGAGAGGAGTCCCTGCCCCACATGCCCTTGGGGGCAAAAGGCTCCCCCACAAAGAGACTCAGGCCTGGTCCAGACTAGAGAATTTTGTTGACAGAACGGAGCTGGTGAATACCCTGTAGTCACCTCCCCCCCAACAACACTGCTCTGTTTTTCGACAAAATAAAAGCAACTCGAGGAGAGGCCTAGGCCTTTGTTAGCAGCGCTAGGGTGAAGCAGTGTTGGTGTAGACACAGATCCCCATGCAGCTATGGAGTCCTTGTCATACTTGTCAATTTCACGACTCCCCCTGGATCAGTGAAACTGACAAGAAAGCCAGCACAGCTGGAGTCCACCTGCTGGCTGTGAGCCAGAACTGGGTGGGTCTCCTGGCTGGGACTGGGGGCTGGAGGAGCCCACAGGGGGCCTGTGGACTCCCAGCAGGTTCTCCTTAGGTTGGCAGAAGTGTTTCTGCTGAGGACGCACACCACTGACTCAAGGCCACCAGAAGGCTGAAAGTCAACCTATCTTCTGTCAACTTATTTTTCTAATATAGACAATACCTTAGCTCTCCTAAGTGAGCAAATATCCCAAGCCCCACAGCAGGGACCTTAGGGGTTTCCCAGATTGCCTCTGAGAGCGTGTCCAGCACCCTCAGTTGGCTGGCCCAGCTGACTAAGCCCACAGGCAGACCGGAGGCAGACCACCAGACCCTTCTGAGAGAACTGCAAAGATTGAACGGGCTGACGCCGAGTGGAGTGAGGCCCCTCCCCAGCTGGACCGGGCTGCAGGATGCAGGAATGGAATGAGTGAGCCCTGGCGTCTGAGTGGGGCAGCAAGAGCCTCTCTGGGCAGGGAGCTGGCTCGCGAATGGGGTTAGGAGGCGCTGGGCCATCTGGCCCACCAGGTAAGTGGAGCTGCCAAGATTCTCTGGGCCAGCCACCTGCCCCACTGTTTGGCTGCAAAGCCCCTGCCACAGGGAGGGAGAGAAGCAGCAAGGCCTGACTGAGGAGCAGGTACTGCATCTCGAGCCTGCATCAATCGCTTTGCCACCATGACAGGGAGTGATTCTGTCCCCAGCTCGAGAGTGAGGTGCCCATCAGCACCCCTCTGAACACATACACGTTCCTGTGGTACCCCCCCTCAACTCCTTCTGCTCCTCTCCCCACCCACCCTGGCACTGTCCTCTTTTCAGGAACTTGAAATACAGTAACCCTAATCTGGGTGGGGGCTAATCAGGAAGGTAGGGGAGGGGAGCTAGGAGGCGGTCAGGTGATGGGAGCTGGGGGGATTATATACCTACGATATTTTAGCTGACAAAACCCAAGTTAATACACTTTAGAAACTCAGAACAAATTCAGAATGTACAGCACTTGTCCACGTATTTTAATGCCAATAGTTGCATCTATTTGAGTCCTTTCTCAGCACCTTGAGTGGGAGAGGGGGGAGAATTCACTTTGTTTCTCTGGGAGGCAGCTTGGAGGTTCTGCAGAGTTTGCTATTACATTTCATTGAATGCACTAGCAGTGTAAGCCAGGGGCGTGGACACCCACACCACTGTCCGTGTTTGTTGAACAGGGGCACTTGTGGTGTGAACAGTGTCTCTCTGGTGTCCGGACCCTGACAAAAAATAATGGAATCCTCCAAGGGGTGGGGCTGCATAACAGTGATGTAGGGCCAAGCTCTGGGGTCCTACAACCTCACAGGATCCCGACGCCTGGCTCCAGCCCAGCCCTGACCATCTTCCCCAATTATACAGCCCTGAGGCCCAGTGCACTGAGTAGGCTGGACCAGGCCAATTGTGGGTATCTAACTGGGGCATGGACACACTCAAGATCAAGGACATTAACCCAGGGGCCTTCTTGAGCCCCGCCCACCTCAGGATCTCCCATCCCCAGCGCAGGATGGTGAAAGGGGTCAGGGCTGCTGTCCCCAATTCACAGAGGGGAACAGAGAGGGTGAGGGGCTCGCGCAGGGCCCCCAGCAAGTCACCAGAGGAGCCAGGCACAGAACCCAGCTGACTGTGCCAGTGGGCCTCACCCCAGCTTGGGCAGGGGGAAGGAGGGGAGACATGGACGACACGAAGCTTGATTTTCATGCTGGTTCAATCCTGGGCTGGTTTTTTTCCCCAAAAAATTATTCAAAAAAGCTACAAGCTGCTGGCCCGTGGTCACTGACCCCAGGAAACCCTTTGGCCAGAGAAGCTCAGCTTGGCTCCTGGCTTTGACTTGGTTTTGCAGCTGGCTGGACACCCCCAGCCTGCACCAGTGCCTCCCTCCCATGCCTTCCCGGTGCTTGCCCCTGATCCTGCTTTCATTGAAGCCAAAGGAAAAAACTCCCTTTCACTGCAATGTGAGCTGGCTGGGCCCTGTGGCTGGGGAGGAAGTTTGGGTAACTTGTGGGGTGAAGATTGTAAGCTACCGGAGCACCATGTGGTGCCGAAACACAACAGTAAACATGGCCCCTGCGTTTCCCCCTGCCATATGGGAGTGAGACCCTGAGAATCTGGGGCCTGCAGGCATGACAGCATCAGGACCAAGTCTGCTCACTGCAGAACAAAGACAGATCAAAGCCAGCAAGGCCCAAACAGACTGGGATTCCCCTGGCCGGGGAAGGCCCAAGAGATGAGTGCTAGGACCTGGTCCTAAACACACAGTTGGGAACTGGCCCACAACCAGTTCGAGGTCTCGCTGTTTCCATTCTGGTGAAATGACTCAACATCTCCTTGTCCCTGACCGTGACACAAGTATCGCCCAGCAACTGCCCCAGGAACAAGAAGGGACATCAGTCTCCATGGTCAGCTCAGATCTTAGGCTCTCTGCTTCAACGGTCCCCAAGAGGACTAGCTGGTGCGTGGTGTGAACACCTATCCATTAGCAACTGGAGTGTGACACCTTCCTCCCTTCACGCAGGCCATCAGACTCCCATCACATTGCCCTGGCTCTGGACCACAACTGACTCAGCTCCAAAATGGGACTCACGGGGAAAGGTCTCTGCTGCCACGGCCATGCTCGATTCTGCTCAGTGGAACCATTGAGGGTAACCCTGGTGTCTCAGGTCAGAAGGAATCAATATGAATATGATCATCTAGTCCATATGAGGACTAGGATATTGGTCCATGGGCCACATCACTGAAACCTCTTCATATAACAGTTTTTAAAACCCTGAAGGGCTACCAGTTTATTTAATTAAAATTAAATTAAACATCAATTAATTGAATTAAAAGTGATTGTAAATAAAATTAATTAATTTGGTTTAATTAATTGAATTTTAATTGAAATTTAATTTTTAGAAAGGTTTTAAAAAAACCCTTTAAAAAGGTTTTTAATTAAAATTAAATTTTTTAAAGATTTTTTTTTAAGAAAGAAAGAAAGAAAGAAAGAAAGAAAGAAAGAAAGAGGGGCCAGGGACAGGGCGATGGTGCCTGGCCGCAGTCATCCCCGCCAGCGGCATGGCCTTGGCCAGGACTGGCTCCGGGAGGCGGCCTTGGGTCCCTGGCTGGGGCGGGCTCGTGGATTCAGCCTCAGCTGGGGCGCCAGCTCCCAGTCCACGGGTGGGCAACCGGAGACCCTCGGGCATGGAGCGGGCCGGCCCGCCACGTTCCCCTCCAGCATGGAGGTGGGGGGGTCCCACCTTCCCCAAGGGACGGCCCTGCAGGCTCTGCTTGTGGTGCAACTCCCAGGTGGTGGTAGGCTCCGCCTCCTCCCCGGCTGTGGCTGCCGAGCTGGGTCCCTGGGGGGTGAGGCGGCCCAGATGCTCTGCGGCAGGATCCTGGGTGGGAGGCAGGTGGCTGCAGCCCGGCTGCTGGCTCCCAGATGGCGGGGCGCGGGCCACTTGAAAAGCCGGTCAGGGGCTGGGAACCCCTGAATTATGGCTCCTGTTATGTGGCCTGCGGGCCGTGTGTTTGAGACCCCTAATCTAGTCTGACCTCCTGCACAATGCAGGTCACAGAACCTCACCCCACCCACTCCTGTACTAAACCTCTATCTATGACTGAGTTATTAATGTCCTCAAATCATGGTTTAAAGGCTTTTAAGTTACCGAGAATCCAGCAGCAAGTGAGCTACAAAGGAAGGTGAAAAATTCCCCAGAGCCTTTGCCAAGCTGCCCTGGGGAAAAATTTCTTCCCGACCCCAAATATGGCGATCAGTTAAACCCTGAGCATGTGGGTAAGACTCACCAGTCCAGACGCCCAAGAAAGAATTTTCTGTAGTAACTCAGAACCCACCCATCTAATGTCCCATTGTCATATTGTCACCAGTAGTCAGAGTTCAGTCAATTGCCAAACTAGGCTGTCCCATTATACCATCCCCTCCATAAATTTATCCAGCTCAGTTTTGAAACCAGCTATGTTTTTTACTCCCACTGCTCCCCTTGGAAAGCTGTTTCAGAACTTCACTCCTCTGATAGTCAGAACCTGTGTATTATTTCAAGTCTAAACTTTCTGATGGCCAGTTTATATCCATTAGTTTTTTTGTCCACATGTCAAATCAGTGTAAGGGGAGATTCAGGCCCAGGGTGTCCAGCAAGCGCTGTTATCCTGGAAAGAGATCGGCTAACAGCAGCATGCTCTTCCTAGCTTGTTTGTGTCTCTCTCTGCTAAGCTGGTTATCAAAGCTCTGTAACTGTTCCACTCACAGCAGGGCCAGGGAGGTTAGCTCCTGTCCCATATATACCATAAGAGACTGACCCACATGAGGAAGCTATGAGAACTGCCACAGTGGGTGGAGGGGAGGCATTCAAGCAATTTGTCATTTTGGCTTTCTGGTTTACACAATAACAGGAGCTACACAATAACACCTCCTCAACCTGGGTTCCTGGGAGAACCTGGAGATTCCCACATTCACCAGCACATTAGTTGAAAGACAACAGAGTCCTGTGGCACTTTTAAAGACTAACAGATTTATTTATCGCATGAGCTTTCGTGGGAGAAAATCCCACTTCGTCAGACGCTTTTCTATCTCCAAAGCGTCTGATGAAGTGGGATTTTCTCCCACGAAAGCTCATGCGATAAATAAATCTGTTAGTCTTTAAAAGTGCCACAGGACTCTGTTGTCTTTCTACAATAGACTAACACGGCTACCCCTTTGGAATTTGACCACATTAGTTGAGTACAGGAAAGGGGATGGGAATCCTTCTGCCTGGAGCCCTCTCTCTCTGCATGGCTGAACCTCAAATCTCTGACAGGCACTTGGTTCACTGCACATCACAAATGTGCAACCACAAATAAGAAAACCACCCATGGCTGGAATTAAAGAGACATCATCCAGTTAAAACCCCCACATTTGAGTAAGGATCTTTCCTGTGTGCTAACAGGATAAAAACAAAAACGTGACCCACAAAGCCACAACTCCCCCGCCGCACCATCTGCCCCGCCCTGCAGCTTTGTTTACATTCTGAATTTCATTGCAGTAGGACAACTAAAACAGATCCCTCAACTTCATTTTTCCGCCCACTTCGCTTTCACTTTCAGGTTCTCTGCTTTAGCTGCTCCTCCAGTGTTTGGGTTGCAAACACGTGGGGAAGCGGTTAGAGCCAGTTATAAATCAAACCCCAAACAAAGGCTGTGTGCATATTTAGTATTTTATGTAAATATTCGGTTGTGGAAAACTTTAGCTCCAAAGCACCATCTGGGGTGTAAGTGCTCCATCAGGGCCCATTAATGGGTATCTGGGGCTGAACCAGTCTTTTTGGTGAACAAAGTACTGCTAAAGTTTTGCATTGAATAGAATTTGCCTCATCACAATATAAATAAAGTGTGTCTCCCCCTGCAATGCTCGGTTTAAATATCCTTCTTGCTAAACAATGCACCATTTCCCCTGTGCACTGAGTGGGGTATGTGTCCAGAAACGGGATGGACATGTCTCTAAGATCCCGCTCAGGAGTGATCCCTGCAGCATGTTTGCCAATGTTTTGGTCTAGTCTAGTTTGAAACATCCCAAGGGACTGGGATTCTAGTGCTTTGTGTTGCGAGGAGATGCCTCAGAGGTCAGTTACCTACAGCACTAGCTCTCCATCCCAGCCCTAATGCATCAGAGAAGTGAGCAGGGTTGGCTTACCCTTTTTGAACTCCTCCAGCATAGCGTCCAGCTTGGTGTCATGGAAGACGAAATGGACCGGATGGTTGTAGAACTTGGTGATGGTCTTGAGGGTAGTGCAGTCGTCAGGATCCACGAAGGCCAGGTCCTTGACATATAGGATATCCACAATGTTGGACCGCTCCTCCTCGTAGACAGGGATGCGGGTGTAGCCACTCTCCATGATCTCCGACATGGTGTTAAAGTCCAGTATGGCATCGCTGTTAATCATGAAGCAATCGTGGAGTGGGGTCATGACATCCTCCACGGTCTTAGTCCTGAGCTCCAGTGCTCCCTGGATCATGTTGAGCTCTTCCTTGACCAGGTCGTTGTAAGGCTCAGTTACCTTCAGCATCTCCACCAGCTTCTCACGGTTGTAGACAGTGCCGATCTCCTGGCCCAAGATGCAGTCCAGAAGCTTGCTGACGGGGAAGGAGAGGGGGAACGTCACCAGCATGAAGAATTTGGTGATGACGATGGTGTTGGCACCCACAGCCAGGCCATGCCGGGAACAGAGGGCCTGTGGCACAATCTCCCCAAAGATGACGATGCCGATGGTGGAGGCGACGACGGCACCAATGCCGGAACCGATGAGGTCATCTAGTAGAATGGTAAGGGTGGTGTTGACCAGCACATTGCCCAGAAGCAAGGAACAGAGCAAGTAGTTGCCCTTCCTACGGATGGGTTCGATCTTGCGGGCATAGCGCTTCTCCTTATCAGTGCCGCAGTTCTGCACGATGCGCAGCTCCATGGGGTCCAGCGCCATCAGGCCCAAGTTGAGGCCGCTGAACATTCCTGAGAGCACCAGGAGCCCGAGGATGAGGATGATCTGCAGCCAGAGGGGCAGCAGCGACTTCTTCTCCTCCTCCACCTTCAGGCGACCATCTGGGCCCTCATGCCGCAACCAGGGCTGGTCGGGGCCACGCCGGCTGCACAGCACATACACCTTGGCATTCTGGTTCTTGCGCAGCGGCTGCACCTGCACGTGTAGCACCCCGGAGGTGTCACGGGCGTCGTCCAGGCGGGGTTGCACCACCAGGTCCTGGGAGCGCTCGGGGCAGCTGGCATTGGCCTCGGTGGCGCTGCTGGCGTTGGCGCCCAGCTCGGCGAAGGCCACCAGCTCCCAAGTGCGCGGCCGGATGCCCAGCCCGAAGAGCCGCAGCTGCACCTGGCTGCCCTCCGTCACCTGGATGACGCCCCGCTCGGGGATGGCGGTGATCGGCTTGCTGCTGCTCTCCAGCCGCATGCCCAAGATCACGCTGCTGTCGCCGCTGCTGTCCGGCTGCGCCAGCCCGGCCACCAGGGGGAGCGCGAGCGCGAGCGCCAGCAGCAACCCCACCGCGCCCCCGCCGCAGCCCGGCGCCATGTTCCGCTCGCCCCGCTGCAGCCGCCCCGCACGCTAACCGCCCGCCCGCTCTGCCGCGGGGCTCTGGGGGGGGAGGGCGGTCACGTCACCCGCTGCGTAGACACGCCCCGCTCTCCGCGGGCCACGCCCCTCGCCACGCCCCCTCCGCCGCTTAAGGAGGTGCCGGGCGGGTGCGCCTTAAGGAGGCGCCGCGGCAGGGGATTTGGGGGCGAGTCTCAAGGGTGTCCGGGGCGGAGCGCAGCCAGGGAGAGGGGTGCACGGCTTGGGGAGGGCTTTGCGGGGCAGGAGAGGGGTGAGTCTCGGGGGGCTGGACTGTGTGGGGCAGGTGGTGTGTGGCTGGGGTTGGGGAGGGGGATGTATTGGTGGGAGGTGAATTGTTGGGGTGAGTCTTGGGGGCAGGGCAGCGAATGGAATGGGGTGATATTTTGGGTGGGAATGGGTTAGGGATGAATCTGGGGGGAGGGAATGGAATGGGGTGATATTTTGGGGGTGTATGGGGTGGGGATGAGTCTGGGGGGCAGGAGAGGGAATGGAATGGGGTGATATTTTGGGTGGGAATGGGTTAGGGATGAGTCTGGGGGGAGGGAATGGAATGGGGTGATATTTTGGGGTGTATGGGGTGGGGATGAGTCTGGGGGGCAGGAGAGGGAATGGAATGGGGTGATATTTTGGGGTGTATGGGGTGGGGATGAGTCTGGGGGGCAGGAGAGGGAATGGAATGGGGTGATATTTTGGGCAGGGTGTGGGGTGGGAGGTGTCTCAGGGGCAGGGGAGGGTGTGGATGGGGTGAGTTGTAGGGGAGGTGGATGTATTGGGTGGGAGGTTAGTAGTAAGGTGTGGGTGAGTTGTAGGGGAAGGGAATGTGCAGAAGTGGCTTTTGGGGTAGGTGAAGCAAGCAGACGCCTAGGGCCCCAAGCAGTAAGGGGCCCCATCACCTGCTTTGCCTACCCCAAAAGCCGCATCTGCTATGGTTGGCAGCAGGAGGAGGAGGAGCTGGGCTGAGGGGGCCAGGACCATGGGGTGGGGAACTGGGGCAGGAGGGAGGGCAGGGTGGTGAGAGTGGGCCATGGGTGGGGGTAGTGGGGCCACAGAGGGGGCCCCTGTGGGCCTATAGGGGGCCCCACAATGGGCCTTTGCCTGGGGCCCTCAATAGCCAGAGGATGCCTCTGGGAATGTGTGGGGGTCTCTCTAACCTCAGGCTAGTCATGGCTCAGCCTCTCTGCCCTGCTCCAGCTGTAAGATGCTGTCCCATAGCAAACATGGGGATGAGGCCCCTACGGGGCACATAGTGGCTCGGGGGAGGCTCTGCACCAAGTCTCTCCCACTAGGTGGAATTTTCCTCTCCTTGCCCTGTGTTTTCCTTTATTTATTCATGCATTTTACAATTTGCCATAAAAAGCCTGAGTCGGTAACCACAGGAAGGGGGCTGGCACCATGGCGGCTCGCCCAGCGCCATCCTGCAGCCTTCAATCCTTGTCAAGTTCTGCTGGCATTTGCCCCAAGAACAAATTAACATGGGAGGGTGGGGTGGAGAGAGATGAATCTCTGTTTGTGCGTGGCCCTGTTTGGAGATGCTCCATCTTCAAGGATCGAAGTGAGGCCTGTGGCACCAACCCGAGCAAAGGAAGCAACTCTGATCTGCACTGAGCAGCAATTTGTTATCTTAGCTGGGCCTAGCCGTGAGCGGAGATGTGAGACCAGGGCCTGCCCCACAGCTTGTGGCAGTCAATGGAAAGACACTGACTTCGAGTGTTGGACACTAAAGTGGTACATGATAGAACTGTGATTAAAAATTCCCGTGGTGTGATGTATGCTGAATGCTTCCCCACTGTACCCATGCTATGGGCTCATTTCTCAGTGTGCATCTTTGTGCTACCCAGTGCCCCTATGCCGCCCTGCAGCCAATCACTGCAGGATCCCGCACTGCGCGGGAATCCTTAGGTAGCATACACCGATGCTGTCTCCCAGATGCAGCTGGGGAGGTGACACAGCATGATCCCAAATTGCTGTCCTGGCCCCCTGAGGTCATTGTAGGCAGGGCAGGTGAACCCCTGTAGGTCCCAGGATATTAGAGAAACAAGGGGGGAAAGTAAGAAGGGCTTTGTGTGGCACCAAAGCCTGTCTCTCTCTCCCCCCCAACAGAAGTTGGTCCAATAAAAGCTTTAACTGCCCCCTCTGGAGGTCATTGGCAGTGATGGGCACTAGTCCAGCCAAATGGACAAGTTCCAAAGGGGTAGCTGTGTTAGTCCAGTTCAGCAAAACAAACAAGGATCCTTGTGGCACTTTCAAACACTAACAAATTTATTTATCACATGAGTTTTTCTCCCACAAAAACTCATGCGATAAATAAACCGGTTAGTCTTTAAAAGTGCAACAAGGCTCCTTGTTTTTAGTGCAGCCATAGAAAATGGTGATCACAGCGGAGGTTTAAAACAGTTGTCAATTGCTGTATCTTCAACTTTTTCTTTGAGTTATATAGCAACACCTTGCCCTGGGTAGAATGCTTTTTATCATGCATGGGGAAAACAGTGAGAAGCTGGATTCCTCCAGCCTCGGCAGATCAGGGAGTGATACTGTAACTCTTATCTGCAGTTTCCATTTATTTTTTCCCCTCTCTCTATTCCTTCCAGTGGGTTTTGTAACAGACACATCACAGGATAGGCAATTGTCCTCCAAACAGCATGCAGGAAGCTCTTGCTATTGTGGCATCAGAGAAAATTTGTGCTGTGCACCTGGCACCCTGCCGAAGGGTAATGCTGGCATGTGAGGTCTATAAATATCTTGCATTTCTGGAGTGTACTCCCATCCCCACAGGATTCTAGACTGCTTTGCAAGCTGTTGTACAAAACCGACACAGGTCACTTTGACTGTGCCTGAAATGCAGCTACCTCTGTGGTAGAACATCTGAGCTGTTCAGCAACTCATAACACCACTATAACAGGTTAGGGGCCCAATCCTGTGCTATTCTTAACTTCCTTTAAATGGAATTTGAAGGCAGTCAATCAGAATCTGGTAGAATCAGGCTTTAAGATGGGACCTGAAGGAAAATTTGGCATCCAAATATACTGCAGGAGGGATGTAAAGAGGCAGAATGTAATTACCAATATAGGAACTGAGCTTAGACATCAGGCAACATGCTGACTTATGCCGAAAGGCTGCTCTCATCACTGCAGAACAAACAGCCCTGGCTAGGCAACATGCCTCAAGCTCCACACTGGTAGACGGGTGGGCGGGGGTGGATGGGTGGGTAGGCTGGGGTTCAGTGAATAGTCTAAATGTACAAGAAGTCACTAAAAAATGAATCTCAGCAGAGGGCCCTCAGACAGCCCTAGCCAAACCTTTTGGCTCATTTGCCCAGGTACTGGCAGTTCCCATTTAAGGGCCTGAACACTGAGCTACTAAAGGTTGGTTCTGCTCAGAGCTCTTTAATAAAGAAAGAGGTTTTATAACAGAGCAGAGTTTACCTCTCCTTTCACAGCTTTGATATCACCTTGTCAGGGCCGGCCCAAAGATTTTTGGCACCCTAGGTGAACTATGACTTTGGTGCCCACCCCGTGTTATAAGAAATAATACATTAACATATACATTTTTTAAACAGAAAAAAATTCACTTCCATCTAATTTGCTGCCCCTTAAAGCCTGGCACCCCAGGTGACCACCAAGTTCAACTATATGGTTGAGCTGGCCCTGAACCGTGCTGTGCAAAGCCACTGTTTAGAGGGGCAACAATCCTGCTGGGTGCATCAGATCAACACAACCTGTCCCCAGAGTGATTTGAGAGGAAACAACCTGGTTGGTTCTTTGAGACAAGTTCCCTGGTATTTGTAAACAGCCCATACCCCGAATTGCTTGGCCTAGTCTCTGTGCAGCCATTCAAGCCCACCAACTGAATCAGGCTGAGTTGTCCAAAGCAAAGTGTGGGGATGTTAGGACAAAGCCAGTTCTGCAGGGCTAGTGACTAGTTGGCCAGGTTACCGCTCCTCAACTCAGTTACCACCAGGTGAGCTGCATGTGCTAGCACTCTGAGAGTCAGCGTCTGATGCAACAAAATGAAAGTGAGCGAGTCAGATTTTCAAAGCTGGGACAGTGAACAGGATTGGCCCTGGGGAGACTGCGTACCTCGCAATGATCTGGAGTCAATTCTAGGGCACTGCAATCCAGCCCCAGTTCTTCACCTCCTGAAGGGGGTTTCAATCAGCCCTTCCAGTGAGGAAGAAGAACTGATTCCTCTTCTCCAAGAGTCGCTGCACCCAGAACCTGTCCTGGGCCTTGCAACCATGACACAATTCATGGCAAGGCAGAGGGAGCGTCCTGATTCCCAGCAGTATGCTCACTCTATTTAACTAGAGCTGTCTTGTCAGAGAACCCTAGAATAGCAAGCAACTCCTATTGTTATGGTGCCCTACAATACCAAACCACTGCACCTTCACCACAACACCCCAGTGCAAGTTAACAGTGGCAGAATAGCCCTTTTTAAGACTGGAAATGGATTTCTAGTTTGTTTCCAACAGGGTGGTAAGTGCCACACAAAGTTCCCCTGACTTTAAAGATCATACTGACTGGGATGGGGCCTTCTATAAACACAGGTTCTGTGATGGCCTTGCTTGGTTTCCAGACTCTTTGGACCCACTGCAACAAGGAGTTCCTTCAGGCACACTGGGCAGGTGTGAAGAACTCCTGGGACTCGCACTGCCGGGTGTGCTGTCCTGGAGCAGCTGCCCTTGATTTGCCTCATGATATGAAAGACATTGCCCATGAATGCATCAGAAAGAAGCAATCATTTGCTGGGGAGCTCTAACCTGTCTACAGCCCTTGACACTGCTCCTCAGTCCCTGATTTTACTGTGACCCAACCACAGAGAACGGAAAGAGCCAGGCTTCACTCCTGCTGTTGCACAGTGGAAAGCAAGCGGTAATTAATGAATCGCCTTTGGGGAATGTAACCTCAAATCTACCATCAGAAATCAATGGTCCACAGGAATGTGTTTCCATAGCAACAAGGACCAGGGAGATAATTCTTTAGAGTTGAAGCAGAAAGGGCAAGAAGATACCCAATGCACCAGGCTGGTTAATGCAGCCCCTGATTTTCATTGCTGGAGAGCTGGGTTCCTAGGTGAAGTCACAAATGGCTCTCAACTTCTGTTAGGGCTAGGCCAAGGTGGGAGTAGAAAGAGATGCTCAGTCAGGATGGAGGTGGACAGGCAGAGTATGTGAAGACGCAGGACTGGTGGAACAGGGTCAGGATTTGGAAGGGCATCCGCAGGGCTGGGTGTGAATCAAGATGGTGCTGTAGGCTGGGCTTGATAGGCCTGGGCGAAGCTGTGTAAGTGTCATGGTTTGCACCACTCCCGTGTGAGCTCTGGAACAAAGCAGGGTTCAAATGTCTGCATTAAAGCTACCTTGTGACAGTACCGTGCAAATTCCAGCCCCTTTCCCCATCTGTGTTGGACTCTGCCAACAGCCACCCTAAGAAAGCATGTTCCTCGGCCACTGTTGGGATCAGGAAACTGGATTAAGTGGAGTCAGCCCAGCAATCCCTGTGTTCAGAACTTCTGGCGATGTCCAAGATCACATCCTCTTCAGCTCCTCCAAGGAACAGGCTTTTGAAGAAACAACAGGCCCTTTTGTTCAGAGAAAGGCCAAGGAATGGGCTGCATCAGCTAATTTCTATTCCCCTTCTTGAATCAAGCCCCACAGTGAAGGTGCCTGGTTCCCCTTTTGCCTCCCACTTACTGTGGCATCGCTCTCTCTTGTGGCTGGAAGCAGGGAAGACAGCTGGACGCCATGTGCGCAGCCCAGAGAGCACGTGGCCATGAGCCTTGAGCCCCGTCTCCATTTTGTTCAGACAGTGTGGTAGGATCTGCTGCCTAGAGTTCCTCTTGCTGCACCCTGAGGTGATGGCACGTGTGAGGTCACCCTGGCTGGTCCATGTGTGGGGGGCTGGACACAGAATTCACAAATGCCCTTGCTGCTTGATGCCTGGCCTTGCGGGGGGCGACAGACCCACCAAGAACAGTCGTGGGCCTTGGGTGGGGAAACTGAGGCAGGGAGGCATGCTCAGCAGCAGTCGGCCATGGGAGGGTCTCTGGGTCCTAGCATCATCGTGTGTCTCCCGTCTCCAGGCAACCGGCCCCATGACACCGCTGACCCCATATCGCTAGGCAACTGTTGCCGGTCCTGAGACACTGGAGGGAGGAGGTGGCAGGGTGGCGACGGCTAGTGCCCCTTTAAGGTTAAGCAGCCCCGTAACCGGAAGCGCAGAGAGAACTACATTTCCCAGAGCCCCTCGCGGGGATCCGAAGAGTCAATAGAGGCTCGCCCCCTCTCGGCCCAGTGTTGGATGTGCTCCTCAGCCAACCAGCATCGCTATACGCAGACGTGGGCGGGGCCTTGCGGAGAGCCAATGGTGAAATCGAATAGGGGCTCCCTATAGCCAATGAGAAGGCAGGGGGCGGGCACAGTGTGACAGCGGAGGGTCGGGTCTAGGGAAAGATGGCGGCGGGATGGTTGCGGGCTGTGGTCACGGGGCTGCTCGCACTGCTGCTGTGCGGGACGCGCGCCGAGCAGACCGAGGAGCACTTGAAGCGGGAGCACTCGCTTACCAAGCCCTACCAGGGTGCGGGCGGGGCTCGGGTTAGGGGGTATCTGTGGGATGAGGCGGGCTGAGTTGGGGGGGCAGCTGTGGGGTGAGGTGGGCTGAGCGGTGGGGTCGGAGTGGGAGACACCTGTGGGGTGAGGGGGCGGGTGCTAGGCGCTGGAGTGGCACGGCCACAGTGGTATAGGAGTGTGGGTCACCTGTGGAGGCTGGTCTGGCCTGAAGGGGGAGAATTGTATAGCTGGTGCAAATGTTTCCCTTATACCCCCCAGGTGTTGGATCTTCCAGTTCCTCTCTCTGGGATCTTATGGGCAATGCCATGGTCACAACCCAGTATGTCCGCCTCACACCAGACATGCAGAGTAAACAGGGGGCTGTTTGGAACAGAGTGGTAAGAATAATGTTCTGTAGACATCTGTGAGGAGAGCTGGTGCTCCAGGATTTTTATATTGTGCAGAAGTGATTTCTGTCTTTGGCTGCAGCCAGTGTGTCTGAATTCAAGATGGTGATGGGTAACGAGATGGTAATTGGGGTGACTTGATTTACGGAGCCAAGATTCTCCTGGGAATCTGCAAAGGCAAAGATCCTTGGTGCCAGCGCAGTGCACAGCAGATGGGCCTCAGGAGAGATTGCATTAACGAAAACTATTGGCCAGACAGATTATTTATGGACTAGTTGTGCAAAACACTCCAGCTACAGTTAATCTGAAACAAGCCTGTTACTAAAAGGATCAATAATTGCTTCTTTCTAAACCAGTGTCTTGGCAACATATCTGCTTTCTGTGTTGTAACTGGAGGTCATTAACCCAGTGATGATATTCGGTTGCACTGAATTTGTCCTCTAACTAAGGGCACAAAAAGGCAATGCTTCTAAATGGCTTGCTCTCAGGCAGTAGTCCTGCCAATTCTGTTACAGATTTTACCCTATTTATACTGTTATCATCATTATTATTCAGGATCAGCACTGTGTTGTGCTACATGTATGTGATACATCCTTTAAATCCTGCATAGATTAAGATCCATTCCCCACAAATACAATGATTTATGAAAGAGGCTTTTTGTTTTGGGGCATGTGAACTTTATAGATGCATACTCTAAGGACACTGGACCTAATGCAGACCTGGTCTAAGCAGCTGCAAATCAGTTGAAGTCAGTGGTTGTAACAGCTTATACCAGTATGAATTGTGCCTGCTGAGTTGATCCTGGAATTGATCTGACATCCCCCTCCTTCCATGTGACAAGGTGCCATTAGGATCTGCAAACAGTGACCCACCTCATATCCACCTTTTAATACTTGTGCACAGCAGCACAGCTCCCGGGGTTCTCTACCTTTCTTTGATGGCTGTCAGTCTGAGTCACAAATTAAGCGCTCATTGAATGTTTTCCTATCTTATATCCACTCCTTAGGCAGCATTTAACTTGCTGATTAAGTGAACAGCTGGAGTTTGAACCAGAAAGTGTCTTGTGGTCATTATAGCTTTCCTTGGGGTAACTGAAGGAATTCCTGTGCTGTTCAATGTGATCCTTCTTAAATGTGCTTGGACCCTAACACATTCATATAGTCTTACCTTGCTATGCTGTAGTTGTTCTTTAATGTTTATATTGCCATAGTGTCTAGAGTGGAGCCTACTCTTTTTAAAAAAAAATCATATTTGATGTCCGAGCTGTCAAAGCTTCAGTTTTGAGTGTGTTTCTCTGAATCTTAGTATGTGACTTCCACTTCTTTCCAAAGCTGAAAAATGTCTGTTCTTGGTAAGTGCAATTGTAAGGCAAAGGAAAGTGTTGTCTCTTGTATATGAAGTAGACACAGGAGGGCTGGCTGTTAGACAGGCAAAGCAATTTTTTTTAGGATCTTATGTGATGCTCATCATCTTGTTGTGCGTATATTTGCATTGTGCGGGATCCTGGTGTAGCTTCCCAGTGTGTATGCTGGATTTCAGTCTGTGGTAGAATTACAGTAGAGCAGTGATTCCCAGCTCTCCCATATGGCCTCCCTCTTATCTCTCCAAGGTCTAGCTGGGAACCCCCTCCCGTTTAGTAATATGGAAGAGCTGAAGTGGTCACACTCCTCACACCTGCCTGCCCAGGTTGAGGCCATGCACTCCTTATAATGTCTGGCTGTGCAGTTTTAGTTCTTGCCTGCATTTTGAGCAGGCAATGAATCCTTTGCCTAACTCCTGACAGGACATGCAGTAGAAGCCACTCAAAGACATGGTCGTTTGGGGATGGAATTTACTGTGGGGTGGATAATGATGCTCTTTCAGGTACTGTAATTCCATAGAAAGTTGCCTGTAGAATATAAGGGACTTCTGCTCCCGACACACCAGTAACTGTCTGGTTCTGCTTGGCCATTTGAGTCCAGAATAGTTGTGTGTTTTGGAGAAAGTTGTGTGTGGTGTTCCAGGAGCAAAGGTACTGTAAATTTTCCAGGTCAGTACCCTTGCAGCAGTTCAATGTGTCATGGATACTCTCCTCTGGCAGACAGTCCCTTCAGTTAACAACCATGTCTCTCATTCCACGCAGGCAGAGAGTTTTAAGTCAGACACCTCTAAGCAATCTACTTATGCTGTCTAAATGAGGCCTCCTTCCCAGTGTGTTGGACAGTTGCCTCCTTTTATTAGAAGCAATGTGCACATTTTCTCCAGGTAGCTCAGGGGCCTCCCACATGATCTGGATGATGGAAAAGCATCTCTCTGGCATGAACAAGTTCTAATTGTCTCTCATGATTCTGCCTTTGACAGGGAGTTGCTGACTACCTCCGTTAAGTATCCAGGGCACAGGGTAGGCTCCATGCTGCTGTCTTTGGCAATGGGTCCCCTCTATAGGCACTGTAGCAAGATGTCTCCTGACAGTAGATCTTCCTGTGCTTTCTTATGTAGATGCAGTAAAAATAAAATCCTTAAAAAGGGCTATAGTCAGGTAGTTCTGGACCCAAATGCAGCTTTTTGAGAAGTTGTAAATGTTTTTCATTTTGTAAAATGTTACCGAGTGTTTCTGTTTGGATTTGTAATTCTGCTGACACGGTTGTGCTTCACATCAGCTCATGCTAAAAGGTTCATTGCTCAACCTGAATGAAACACAGGAAATTGAACTGCTTATGTTGTGAAAAATGGATTGGATTCTGAAAATCCATTCAGTCTTAAGTTGTGATATTGATAATATTGTAATGAGTTTTCAGAGGTGGCTTTGAAGTGGGCAGTGTCCCTTTAATTTTGAATGTGCTCATATGGTATGAGTCCAGAAGTCAAAGTATCTGTCTAGCTGCTAACTCCTGTCCAGTCTGGGCAACTCTATAAATAGTTTTATTATATGTTTTGTCCCTAGTTGCTCATACACTTCATCTGTTGTTCGTAAGGGGGCAGAACTGGTTAATCTAGAATGATGAAATCCAAGCCACTCTGGGCTCTGATCTCACCAAGTTACTCCTGGCTTAGAACAGTGCGAGATCAGAATAGCTCTTTGTTTTTATATCCATGGTTTCCTAATCTTAGCCATGTCCCCTGGGATTAATTACTCTTGCTGAAATGCGAACGGTAGGGCAGTGCAGCGTATTGGCAAGGGAAAAATGCATCTCTCTGTATGGCTCCATTTAGCAGCTGTATTTGTGCTAAGGAAGGCCAGCACTTTCCCATGAGGTGGTAGTTGTGTTTTGGTGCCCACGCTTGTTGTCTGGCAGGGGACGCTGCCACCAATTGCAGCTATCTTCCTTCCCCTTTTCTCCCCAGTCTGTATGGAACAGCTCCCTGCTGACATAGTGTCCACTATTTATCTTATCCGCTTGCATGCCAATAGCAGGCGGGTTGTGAGGGGTGAAGTATTCTATTGCCAAGTTCCAGAGGGGGAGCCGTGTTAGTCTAGTTCAGCAAAACAAAGGAGGAGTCCTGTGGCACCTTTAAAGACTAACACATTTATCTATTGCATCAGCTTTCTTCGGAGACGACGGGGAACTTGCCTCTTGTGTCTGACAAAGTGGGATTTTCTCCCACGAAAGCTCACGCGATAAACACATTTGTTAGTCTTTAAAAGTGCCCCAGGACTCCTTGTTTGTTCTATTGCCAAAGTTCCCCTGACTGCTGCATGCACTCTCCTCCTTCCTCTCTTGCAGCCGTGTTACCTGAGAGACTGGGAGATGCAGGTCCATTTTAAAATCCACGGGCAGGGCAAGAAGAACCTGAATGGGGATGGCTTTGCCATCTGGTACACCAAGGACCGCATGCAGCCAGGTAAAATGTTCTCAGCCGCATACCATGTGGAGGGCTGGTCTTCAAGGGGAAGTGTTGTGCAAAGCCTCTGCTGCCTGTCTTCTCCCATCTCCGCACAGATGTGCTGGCCAGATGGGTGGCACCCTTAGCTGTGGATTTATATTGTCTTCATCAGCTGCCCTAAAGTTGGTGTCGCCTTGTGCCGTTTGCTCTGGCAGACAAGGGGGCAACAAGGAGTGACTGAGCCACTAATATTGACCATTGACAAGGGCTCTGAGGAGTCCACAATGGCTGTGAATTCAGCCCTTCAGTAGCAAACTTCCTGCCCTGATTTCTTAGGTGCCCAGCCATCCCCGTTCCCACTGCAATGCTAGAGACTGTGGTGGCTCCAAACCTCTGGCAATCAGGTATTCTTTCAAACCTGGGCTGCGAAGGGCACCGTCCTAATGGGCTGAGCAGGGGCCTGGAGGCCAGAAAAGCCTGCATTCTGTCACCGGCCTTGGGCACGTCACTTCAGCTGTGCCTCCACTTCCCCAGCTGTCCAGTGGGGATGCTGTTGGTAAAGAGCTCTGCTGTCTAGCCCTCCTGACACACAGATGTCAGCGCCTCGCCAGGGGAGCGAGAGTCGCTGTCTCCCTTTGACAGATGGTGGAGTGGTGCAGGAGTGGTAGTGACATGTCCGAGGGCCCCGCAGCAGGTCTTTGGATACAACCTGGGACTCCCGTGCCCTGCATGCTGGACCGTGCGGTTTGATACACACTAAACGTTGAGAGATGGAGGGGGCTTCAGGCTCACTGAGCACAGACAAAGGACTGGAATACCTTGGGGCTTCTAGGAGCAGAGGGGGACTCAACCAATGCCACTTGCTAAGTTCTGTATGAGTTGTCACTGGCGCCAGGCAGAGCGATCTTTGGTGGCCCCTGTGACATAGCTCCTTAGGGGCATATGCCTTCAAAACGGCATTTCATGACATTGCTGGCCACCCTGCAGGGTCTCGTTGGCTACGAGGACTTACACGTGTCTCTGTCTGGTGCTGCAGTGCAACCTCTCTGAGCTACTCGTGGGTCTGCTCCGAGGTGAAGCCCATCAATGGGGAGTAAATCTACCCTGCACCGGGTAGAAAGCACTCGCCCCACTGTCTCTAGGAAAGTGCCATATGACGCAGCAGGAAAGAAGCTGTTGCCCGCTGTTCATCATCTAACCTCTGTTTCAGGGCCTGTGTTTGGGAGCAAGGATAACTTTCTGGGGCTGGGGGTGTTTGTGGACACCTACCCCAATGAGGAGAAGCAGCAGGAGGTAAGTCGGCCCTGTGGCAGTTCGGAGGAAAGTGGGAGGTGGGGTAAAATTGTCTTACTCTTGCTGTGTGCCCAGAGCTTGAGTAGAGTTGGCACATTCGCTTGTTCAAAAGGCTTTGGCCATATTTCTGAACTGAACGGCAGCTCTCTGTGCTAGAGATTTCAGCTGTGTGAGACTGGGCTGGAAATGTAGCATCCTCGCTTGGTTATTGTGGCTGCAGCTTTTAGCACCGCACTCTTGACTGCTTCCATTTCTCTTCCCTTCTGGCTTTTAGTTTCTGTCTTTCCTGTGGTTCCCTCTCCAGGGTGAATAGTGGGAGGCGAGTAGCTCTTCATATGTGGAGGGACTGCAGACTTGACCAGTTGACTCCCTTCTGCAGCCCCTTTGTGTAAGGGCATCTAGTATAGAGGAACAGCACAAGGATTGAGCGATCCTGGTTAGTTTCTCCTCATCACAGACTCCCCGTATGAAGTTTCTCTGCTCTGCGGAGCAGTCTGGTCGTGCCCAAGGCGAGTGTATGCGGGCTGCACACACCAGTTAGGATGTGTTATAGGCCGGCAATGGCTGTGAACATTTTGCAAGGCGAAACGGGGGAAGGAGAAATAATGATAGGAGGTGGGAAGCAGTTGTGCACAAATCCCCAAGGCAAATGGGGATCACTAACAAGTGGGTGTTGGTGGTCGAAAGCTGTGTGGACACTAGTTAGCATGGAGCTTTAATGTAGTGCCACAAATGCCACCCCCTAGTACCAGCTGACCCAGTCCTTCAGCACAGCCCTTCCGTACAGTTGTTCTGGAGAACATCTTGTGGTCTCCCCGGTTTCCTGCACTGCAGGGATGTACAGCAAGGCGTCGCTGCTGTTCATTATTGAAGCAATTGTGGGCTAACCTAATAAGTGTGTATCAGAGCTGGGCTCAAATGTGCCTTCACTGCAAACCAGCTTTGCAGAGAAAATGAGCCTTTTTGGGACACCGTTGGTTCATCAGAAAATTTCAAAGCACATTGATCAAGGTTTTGTTTAGGATTTTTCTCCCATTAAAACTGAGCAGGGAGGAACTCAAACAGCCGAGAGGTGAACATTTTTTAAACAGTTGTCCAATTTTGCACAAGATGAGAATTCATCAACTCATTATGAACGTTTTGTGGAAAATACCTGGCTGTTTTTCAGCCACTCTAATCTGCTTGGAATTAATCCCAAATTAGCTTCCTGCTAATTCCTTTGACTCAAGAGCCCATGGCTTTCCATCAGACAATGTCTCATCAGCTCATCTCTGCAGTTGGCTTCTGCCTGTAGCCTGATTAAACAGACCTGCAGCTCTTGAATAAGTGTCTGGTTTGGTCCATGCATTAACACTGGCCTGCTCTTCCTCTGTCGTCTCAGATCAGGTTTTAGTAGTGCCAGGCAGCTGGAGAAACCTTGAGGTCAGGGGAGCTACTCCAGGGCTTCAGTTTAGTGAAGCTCATAACGTTTGCCACATTGCAGGGAAAATCTCTAGCCTTTCTCCTGCCACGGATTTGTGCTGACTTTGGTTACTGCCTTAAGCAGGCAGTCGAACACAACAGAGGCTTTTATTCTGGGCCCAGTTCTGATCTCTGACACTGTGGAATGCCACTGACACCTCAGATTCTCCGGGAACGGGTACAGAACTTGGTCCATGTAAAAACACAGGAGTGAGTGCCTTGGGCTTGTGTGCCCAGCTCGGCAGGACAGTGGTGGCCAGATGGCTCTGCTGGGACTGTCATGAGCATGAGGCCAAGTGCCACTTCCTGAGCTGTGGACATGTCCCTCCTCTAGTGAGGGAGGCCGGGGTGCAGCAGTGCCGGACAAAGAACATCACATTGCTCCAATAGCGCCTGGCATCCCAGCTGCGCCCTCTTTCCTTACATCTCTATTCCCGCACGGAGCGTGGGGGTGTGATGGATGCAGTTAAGGCTGCTGGAGGAATGGGAGCTACGGGTTAAGGTTGATAGATGCGGGTGGCTGCGGTGCGTGGGGTGGTGATTTCAGCCAAGCAGTCCTTTGTGGGCGTGCATGCTCTCAGTGAGTGCTGCAGATGGGGAAAGGAAACGGAGTGTAAACTGCGCATGATTAGGGTGTGTATCGGGTTACTTGGGCCAGTGACTCTTTCCAGCCACGTTTCTAAAGGGTTGGCACATGACTTGCAGGCCTTGGCAAGGGGATGATGCTGATGAGTGTCCTAGGGTGAATTTCCTTCCCAGTTTGCAAATTAATACTAAACTGTCTGGTGGTGACTGTCTTGCTTCTGTGCCCTTTCTTGCTCTCAATAACCTTCTGGACTCAGGCTCAGAAGAGGAGGTATACCCCTGGAAATCAGGTACTTGCTCCTGCTCACCTCCCTCATTTCAGCCTTCAGAGTCTCCTCCCCTCTGTCAGCCACTGGCACATCCAGGTTGCTTGTGCCCTGCTTGGTGAGAGAAGAGTAGGGCCAGTTACAGAAACACTTTGCTGAGTGGCTGCAGCCGGCATGGATGGTTCAGAGCCTGTCTCTCCACCTGCCATCAGATCCCGCAGCTGGCGCCCTGTGCTCTCTGACGAGTGACGCCGAGTATGTGGGCTGCTGATTACTCCAGTGGCCTGGGAAAAGAGATGGGTGTCACCTCCCTATGCCCCTTTCTCGGAGCTTTGCTTCCCTGCAGGCTTGGGGCCCTGGTCTCTTTCTGTGCCCATCTCCTCAGCACGCGCAACTCCTACCTGCGAGTCTCTAACGTGCCTGTTCTGATGGCTCCCTGGTTTTTTTAAATTTCATTTGAGACAGAAACAAAGCTCTGTTCCCCTGCTGTGCAGTCTTATCCTGGGCTGTGGTTTGCAGGCCTGGCCTGTCTCCACTCGTGTTCTCGCTGCCTGGCAGCTAGAGGAGGGAACATCTGACCCGGGAGCCTTGTTAGTGTTGCCTGCCGACAGGAACGGGGGCTGCTGGCATCAGGCTGGTGCCCGATATGCATTTCTTGGTGGCATGGATCTTGGTAAAACAACCTGTGAACAATGTCCTGGGTGGATGGGGTCGTGGGCTGAGGTAGCTGCATGTCACTGTCTCGACGACAGCTGTGCTTGGTGACGCTGATCGTGGGGCCCTGCTGGCATTTGGCTGCCTGGCCTGTGTGAAAGGCGCGTGCCGGGACGATGTCCATGCCACATCCCCGACCCTTGGTGGGAATGGCAGTTGTGGGCAGTGCTTGTCTCTAGTCCTGGGTCCCTCGGACTCTGGATGAGGCCCAGGGTCCGAGGGATCCGTCAATTCGGCGCTTCTGGCCAGCACTTTGCTCCCTTGCAGACCCAGCTCCTGCTGGGCTGGGTGTGAATTTCCAGCGTTGGTTGAGTGCTTGGTGTGACGGTGGCTCCTGTTTCTTGGCTCCATGTGTCAGTGTCCTGGGTGAAGCCCTGTTCTCTGCCGGCTGCAGACATGCATCACCCGGCCATGCTCCGAGGTGACCTGCGGCCATGTCTCTCTCTCCTCCAGCGCGTGTTCCCGTATCTCTCCGCCATGGTGAACAACGGCTCTCTCACCTATGACCATGACCGGGATGGGCGGCCCACTGAGCTGGGCGGCTGTACGGCCATGGTCCGCAACCTCAACCATGACACCTTCCTGGTGATCCGCTATGTCAAGAGGCGACTCACAGTGAGTACGGCCTCCTCGCGCTCCTGGTGCCGTGTCGGCTTCGGGTGGGGAGGTCGGCTGGGTTGAGTTGCTTGGCCTGAGTGGAGTCTCCACCTGTCTCTCAGATCATGATCGACATTGATGGCCAGCAGGAGTGGCGGGATTGCATTGACATGCCGGGGGTCCACCTGCCACGGGGATACTTCTTCGGGACCTCGTCGGTCACAGGAGACCTCTCAGGTACCGCTTTGAACCCGCGGGCCGGAGTCTGCTGACCTGGGCCTGGGATTTGCTGCTGTGGGTTTTACCACACCCAATGGGACTTGGGAGCTGGCCCTGCCTTCGGGAGTGACTGTGGCACTGTTTGAAAACCCCAGCAGGCGCCTGTTTGTCGTAAGGCTCCGGAATCCCTCTGCAAATCGCTGGGCCATGTCTTGGAAGGGTCCTTGGCGGTAACGTTTCACCCTGACGGGCTGGTGTGTTCTCCATGCAATAAGGGGGTGCAATCAAGTCCGGGAACCTCTTCTGTGGTTAATGAAACCCCAGTAATTTATGGGTGGCACATTTGGCTTGGGGTACCTGAACTTTGGGACGTGAAGGGTGGCACATAAATGTTTATAGTATTTAAAATACAAATCCTGACCCCCACTGCCACTCTCTGCCTCTCGCAGGGGAACCTCTTGTACACAGCCTGTGACTAGATGGGGCCTTGAGATCTGCTTGGGAGATTTTGACCATGCACCCCTCTTAGGTGGTTTTGCAGGACACGTCTTGAGTTTCATGGCCCAAGCGTTGTTAGGTTTTCCCCTTCCAGTAGAGGGGAGGGGTCAGTTGTATGGGTTTTTGTAACTGCGGAGGCTACAGGAGGTGCTTGGCCTTTATCAGGTTGTAACAGCTGTGCTATGCCACAGTGCTTGAAAGTACCCGTCCTGTCTGCTTCTGCACTTCTCGAGCCAGCTTAGGACAGATGTGATGGAAACCTCCACAGAAGCGCAGTGCTCACCGAGGCCTGGGTTCCCTGCTTGTACCAGCAAAAGCTCCTTGTCTTCCCCCCTCTTGGCTGAATGCTCTGGGAATTGGAGCAGCTGCCTGGGGCAGTTGGGCTCTGCTAGTAGGTGTTGCAGAAAAGCTGAGGAAATGAGTGCCTTGGAAGTCAATTCTAACTTGCTTCCTTCAGGTGACTGAGGGGGTCAAAGGTGCTCCCTGGCTACACAACCCCTCGGTTCTCAGCCTGAACTTAAGTGGCTCAGAGGCCCCTTGTGGCAAAGCGTATTGTCTTGGGCACTGTCCAGACCCAGAAGGTGGCAATTCCTGCCCTGAAGAGTTGAGTTCTGCTGGCTCTGTTTGAGCAGATATTCAGTGTTTCCCTCTTCCAGCAGCTTAGCCATCCCTGCTGGATTCCTTTTCCCATATGCCGTCTAAGGACAAATTTCTCTCCTGCCCCTAGATAACCATGACATCATTTCCCTGAAACTCTACCAGCTGACAGTAGAACGGACCCCAGAGGAGGAGAAGCGGGATAAAGAGGTGTTTCTGCCCGTTGTGGACAACATGAAACTGCCTGGAGGTGAGTAGCACACAGATTGGTGAGGCGCAAGACTGGGAACCACCATGTACCTGGCTTCCTCGGGAGGCAAGTTAATCCGTTCATCAGGAGGGCTTCTCACACATTCCTCAAAGCAGCTCTGATCTTGTGTCCCTTTGCTTTATGCTTCCCAAGAAACATTGGGGCCCCTTCTGCAGCCTGAATGTCTCGATTAGCTGCCATCCCTATGAGGAGGGAATGATGTGATCACATGCTGAGTGCTGCTGTCCCAGCTTCTTTGACCATCCCTGCACTGAGCAGCGGGACCTCCCTCAGATTGGGAGGTTGCCCAGGATCAGATGAGCCCAGTGTTGACCACCCCCTGGGTCTCACTGGGGGCAAGGTGGTGCAGCTCTGCTGGAGAGAGGTTGCCCAAACCCTGGCGCATTTTGAGATCTTCGGCAGGCTAGTGATCCTGTAGTGTTCTGTCTCTGAGCCCCACATGTTCCTCGCTTCTCCGGAATCTCCCCACAGCACAACCCAAATCCCATAACTAAGTATAAATACAAGCACCCCCTCTTGGATAAAGCGCTGGGGCTGGGGGTGACTTTCTCACCTGCGCACTGCAGAGATGGTTAGTGCAAGGAGAACCCAGCTAAACTCTTTTGCAGCCCATTACCATAGTCTCTGGGTGTGTGGTGTCTGCAGCGGCTAATCCTGGCTTGTGCTCCTCTGCCTTTACCCTGCAGTGGAGGCCCCGCTGGAACCCATGAGCGGCCTGGCCCTTTTCCTAATCGTGTTCTTCTCGCTGGTGGCCCTGGTGTTCGCCATCGTCATCGGAGTCATCATCTACAACAAATGGCAGGAACAGAGCCGGAAACACTTCTACTGACCTAGGCAGCGTCCTACTCCTGCTCTTGGAAGACCAGCAGCTCCACTGGAGTGGGTTGGCATGTGGGCCAGCGGCTGGCCAAAGAGAAGCCTTTGGGGGCACATCAAAATGCCTGCTCATCCTGAACTTCCCATAGTGTGGCAGAGTGCTGCTTTGCTGGCCCCCATGGGACCTGCTGCCAACTCTCCTCAAGCTGTGGGATTCCCAGCAGGAGGGACGCATCCTGGATCATGTGGGGAGCAGACTTCGCATGACACGTAGTGGATCAAGGAGACCTCACCCACCAGACTCTGGAGGTTTCTATAGTGACAGATGTGCCTCCCTGTCACCTCCTGGGAGCTTTGCAAGGTGTTTGGGAGAGGCTTGGGGCGGGTGGAGCTGAGTGCTGATTGCCACATGGTGGAGCCTTACCGTGTGATGGCTGGGGTGTTTCTGAGTCAGGGCTGGGAGGCCAGGCATTGAAGACTGTAAAATCTTAGCCACGACGCTCTGGTTTAAGGGGGAAACTGGGCCAAACCAGACACGGCTTGTTGAGAACAGTAGTCTGCTGTATCCACAGCCTGGCCCCCTGCGAGATGCTAGGCTAGCCCTGGTCCACAGCTGCCTCTGCTCTTGGCCTGCGTTCTCGCTCCTGGCAGCCTTTCTGCTGCAATCCAAATGGTTTTGCTGGTTTAGGCTGGTTGGGACGGCCCCGTTCATCTGCCCCAAGCAGCTTTATGCTTTTAATCCAGGTTTTGTTGTGGCACGGTTGAATCCTACACCATGAACGAGATACATCCAGTGTGTCTTGCTGCTGCTTCTCATTTGGTGATGGTGAACTGGCAGCTGTACTACAGGGAAAGCCCATGTTTTGCAGCCGCCCCATTGTGGTCTGGGCACAGGTGCAAATCTTGGCTCAGTGTCCTCCTGACACCCCCTGGCCTTGCCTGCTATCCCACAGGAGGGCTGGGAGAGGCTGCCTCTTCCACACGGGAAAGCACTGCCCTTCCAGGCTGTGCTCCGGCCCTCTCGATGCGACTGACTCTTGTACTTGGATGGAAACTGACCGGAGCTGCTTTCATTCAGTGCCTCAATGCTGCCACTATTAGCCCCTCTTTTTCCCTACCACAGCCCTTTCCCATCAAGGTCCAGGGGATTTTGCTGCTGCTGTTGAAAGAGCCACTGAAAAGTCTCCCTGCTGACTGGTGAGACCAAACTAATCTGAGAAACCCTGTTTGGATCCTGGGCCCATCGCACAAGGGCCAGGACATCTATGTGCAGGGGCATCGTGGAGCATGGTGGGTGAGGGCTGACTAGTCCTGACCGGCTTCCCATCCGTTCCCGTGGCGCTGGTCAAATCGTCAGGGCGGGGTTCACGTGATCCTGTTGCTAATCTGTGTGAACACTGGATTTTGCGGTAGTAACCACTCGCTGTTCTGTCAAGACTTCTCCCTCTGCCGCTGGATCACTTTTGCACGCAACGCTGCCTTTCTTCCTCGTTATACCTCTGGTTTGGAGACAGCCCTTTGCTTGGGGCTATTTGCATGTCCCCCTCTTCTGTTAGTGGTGTAGGTGGAATCTTTCTCCCATTAAATTACATGTCAGGGTTTGTCCAAGTAAGCTCACCCCTGTGTATTTCTGAAGAACACCCATCTGGCTGCTGGCACCAGGAGTCTGCAAAGGAAGGTCATAGGGTTGATGGGCCTGGCGGAGAACTTAGCCTTGCTTGTTGGATGCTGGCGTATGGGTGAAAGGAAGAAGTGAGCTCTGCAAACCTGCTGCTGCCTTTCACTACAGGTTAGTTCTTTCCTACCTCAGTGACTGCTGGGTTTTGCTCTCTACACCTGGCTGATGGTACAGAGTTATTCTACCACAGATGTGGTGTGGGGTAGAATACAGGAACACCTACAAATATGACTGGACCCTGGAAGACGTAACACTCGGTCCTTGGCACTGTAGTGTAAATAGGCCTGTAGTGCGCTCAGTAGGGAGAATTTGCTGGTGTAGCTGGCCCCTGGCCCAAGTCTGGTTAAACTTACCACAGCCCTGTTCTAACCTTGTCAGAGCCAACCATGTTTAACAGGATAGCATGCCCTTGTTCCAATGGCCCTGAGGGCTCCTCCTGCCTGTGAAGCCATCTCTGGGGATCGGCAAGGAAGCCCTGAGGAAGAGGAAATGCCCAGAACCATCAGAGGAGCCAGCCCTGTGAGGGAAGGGAGGTTTCAACGCAGAAATCCATCTCCTGTGACGATGGACTATCCAGGATCCCTGATATATCTGCACTGAAGAGCAGCCACTGCTCAGCTAATTACAGAAAATGGTTCTGAGGTTTTCTGAAGTGACTCATGATTTTTTTTTTTCTTTTTAAGTGCCTCAGTTTTGGGGAGCTCAATCTGAGACTCCTTAAAGACCCTTCCTGTTCAGAGCAGGGCGCCCAGCCCTTTGTGGAAAACTGAGCCCCCTTCAGGGTCTCTGGCTGGGCACCCAAATCCCCAATCACTTGAAAGTCTTGGCTACTGGTCTCTGTGTAAACCCCACCCTCTCTTCATGTGTCGCTCTGCTCATCGGGCGTCAGTAGAGGCTGGCTGCCAAACCGCTCGTAGAGGAGGGCTGGCGTGGAGCCGGACTGCTGGCATGAGGAAACAGTAAGGGCACCTTCACCAGAAGGGTCCTGTGCTGTGGCTGAGGCCCTGCTGCTGGTGCCTAGATGGATGCCGCGGTCCATGGCCTTTGCAGCAGCAGAGGTGCAGGAAGGGTCTCGGTGGGCTTTATGCAGAGGCCACGTCCTAGCTGCTGGGCTGGGGGTGAGGGTGAAGTAGGGTCCCTGCTCTAACAGGGTGACGTGGCCTTGCTGAAGGCTGGAGTGGTGGCAGGCCCAGCTTGCTGGTTCTAACAACCTGCCTGTGTTGACATGACGCTTGTGACTCTTTGAATTCCAGCTCCCCTTTGAGTCATTCGTCCTCACTACCTCTCTCACCAGCATGGGTCAGGGATGCGCAGCTGTGTTTCTGGATCGGCTCCACTGCTCTGGCCTCTAGGAAAATCAGTGCGGGAGCTTCCTGCCCTACTCCCTCTGCAGACTGGGTCTGACTGAGGTACCTGGGCTGAGGCTGGTCACTGGGGCGAGAGGGGAGATTTTATACATGACAGCAATAGAGCAGCTGGACAGCACTGGTTCTTCTCTTGCCTCTTTTAAAGCCTTTCCCCGATCACCGGAAATGTGTGCACACGTCTGCCTGTTCTACAAGTGTAACTTGTGTCCTGGAAATAAACACAAAGGTCCAACGCCGCGGCCTGTGTTTACCTTAACTCTCTCGTCTGGCTGCCTCTCTATAGAGGGATTTTGTGATTGTCTGTAAAGAACAAGAAAAAGTCAAACTCCAGGTGAGTCGGTACTCACTCCTCAGAGGAGTCTGATGGGACAGCTGGCCTAAGAGATGCACTCTAACCCCTGCTTCTGGTCTGTACTGCCTAAATCAATGGCTCCTAATGTGACCTGGGGGCCAAAAATGGGGAGCTGCTGCCTAAGGACCCAGATGGAGCGCATTGTCAAGTGGCTGAAAAACTGGTGCAGGTTCCTTGCTGCAGCCAGAGGGATGGGAGATCAGCACTCCCCTCCCTCTGGCTGTAACAGAGCACAGCAAAGTGCTTTGCCTGGGGGCCCTGAGAGGGGGCACTGATCTTCCTTCCCTCTGGCTGCAGAAGGGAGCAATGCCTAGGGACTCAGCTGGACTGCATGGGGCTATCAGATGTGTGCTGCAAACGGGGATGGAAGATCAGTGAGGAGGTAGGCAGTCTTCTTGCTGAGCTGCTGTCTGACTCCAGGGATGGGGATGAGGGCTGCTGGCAGAGACTGGTGGCCCTTCAGGGTTGTAACAATATCTGTGACCCTCCAGCCAAAAATGTTGGGAACCACTGACCTAAATAATAGATTTTACGGTCAGCAGGGACCATATGATCATCTAGTCGGACCTGGACAATGCAGGTCACAGAACCTCCCGCCCCTCCTGCAATAGACACCTAACCTATGACTGAGTCACTGAAGTCCCCAAATCATGGTTTAAAGACTTCAGGGTACAAAGAAACCACCAGCAAGTGACCCATGTCCCACACTACCGGGGAAAGTGAAAAACCCCCAGGACTCCTTCCACTCTGCCCTTGGGGAGAATCTGACCCCAAATACGATGATCAGCTAAACCCTGAGCATGGGGGCAAGACTCACCAGCCAGACACCACCCAAAAATCCCCTGTAATAACTCAGAACCCACCCCCTCAAACGTCCCATCTCGGGCCATTGGGCATATTTAACCCTAGTAGTCAAAGTTCAGTCAATTGCCAAGCTAGGTGGTCCCATTATACCATCCCCCCCACAAATGTATCCAGCTTAGTTTTGAAACCAGCTAGGTTTTTTACCCCCCCGTGCTTCCCTTGGAAGGCCATTCCAGAACTTCACTGCCCTGATGGTCAGAAACCTGTCTAAACTTCCTGATAGCCGGTTTGTATCCATTTGTTCTTGTATCCACATTGGCACTGAACTTAAATAATTCCTCTTCCTCCCTGGTATTTATCCCTCTGACATATTTATACAGAACAATCATCTCCCCATAGCCTTTGTCCAGTTAGGCTAAACAAGCCAGGCTCTTTTGAGTCTCCTCTCATAAGGCAGGTTTTCCATTCCACGGATCATCCTAGTAGCCCTTCTCCACACCCATTCCAGTCTGAATTCATCTTTCGTAAACACGGGGGACCAGAACTGCACACAGTATTCTAGATGAGGTCTTGTGTAACAGCACTAACACCTCCATTTCTACTGGAAATACCTTGTCTGATGGATCCCATTAGGTTTTTTCATGGCCACATCCCATTGATGGCTCGTAGTGATCCTTCTCCTCTGTCACTCACAACTGGTATGTTCTAACTGAAATGGGTAAGTGGGAGGCGTGGAAAAACACCACTGTAACCTGGTATCTAATTCCTTCCTCAGGCCATCCTTGAGCTGCTGGCAAAGCGCTGTCAGGACACTGTCTGTCCCTGTGCTCTGGGTCCCTCATGTGAGCAGTAGTGACCTCCCTGGTTCCAGGCACGAGTGCTCTTGTGAGTACACTCATGCTTTGCCCGTTGGTAGAATGAGGCTAAAACCCCTCACCGGTGGGGGAAATGGGGTCGCAGGCAGACCCACAATCTGATGAATGACCATTGAACAGCGCCCCCAGACCCGTCGGCTCACTGGAAGCTGCTCCACGCTTCTGCTACTCGTGCCGTAAGTAACTTGTCTCCAGTGGGGAGGAGGTCCAGTGGCAGAGGTGGGAACAGAACCCAGAAGTCCTGCCTGCCACCCCATCTCCATGCAGCACAAGTAAGGAAGGGAAGATAACACGGTGTGCTGCGGTGATCATTACAAACAGAACTGAACCCCTTTGGAGGAGAGAGGGAGCCATGAAGAGTTGTTCCTGCAGGCTCTAGCCGCCTGATCACACTCAGCTCAGCCCTTCCAGCATGCCAGGTTGGTCGTATTTCAAGCTGCCCACACGCAACCTGGCGGCACTGCTGTCTCCTGGGCGAAGCTGTGCTGAGAGGAAAGGGACATGGCAGCAGCCACGCTCTGAGCCGCTGCAGTGATGAGCCCTAATGGGATTCCTGGTTAAGGGCAATGAAGCACAGAACAGCCTCACCAGCACCAGCTGCAGGAGGCGAGGAGAGCTGTAGGGAAGTCTAGGGCTCTCCCAGCAGGCTGGGTGGAAATAACTGCCAGGGGCTGGTGCTGTTTCCCTTCGGCAGAACTGCAGTGGGTACAGATCCTGAGACAACATAAGGAGAATCTCTCTGGAAGCTACTCACACCAAGAGGCAGGGTGTCCTTCCTAGGCCTTTATTGCGGAAGGCTGGGCTTGACTACTTTTAGTTCAGAGAATAACCCCTGGGACTGTAGGGCTGCTTCTGCCTCTCCCTCCCTGTCCCAGCTGCTGAGCTGTGTATCTGTAGGCACAGACTCCCTGGCCAGTGAACCATGGAGCTTTGCACCCAGCGAGAGGAGAAGGAGGCAGCTCTCATGCCAGCAGCGAATGGGCAGTTAGCGGAGCTAGGAAGGGGTGGGAAGACAGGCTGAAGTTCCCTGGAGGAGGGCAGACCCTGTAGGGCAGGGGGTAGTGTATTGGGCGGCTGCCCAAATACCATGAGTGAGGGGAGGGCTGGATCCTTTGCTTGGAGCAAGCACCAGCAGATGTCTCATCACAGTTGGCAGCAGGCGGTCAGTGAAGGAGCTAGTTCGGGCGAGTGCTGCCTGAGCCTGTGGCCTACGGCTTCCCACTGCTCCCCGCCAGCGGGTTTAAGCTCCCAAAGGCATGCAGGCTCCGGAAGGGGTTGATCAGCTTCATGGCCAAGTAGCGCTGTGGAGAGAAGGGGAGTCAGGCCCTGCAGCAGCAAGTGGGTCCTCCAGCTGGGGGGAAAACGGGGGTGGGGGACCTGCCTCTCCTGGTGGTCCCAGGGGAAGCTCTGGGCCTTAATGAGCCCTGGAGTAGCAGGGGCGGGTGGAACAGGGCAGGGGAACAAGGCACTCAGCTGTGTCCTGCCGTCTGTGCCAGCCTGCAGGACCCTGCCGGAAGGGCAGGCAGGATGGGTCTTGGGATGTTTGTTCCTCTGTGTCTGCAGCCCTGATCCTCCCCCCCCAGGGCTCAGCCAGGAGACAAGCCCAAGCCCTTTCACCGGCCACCATGAGGCCACTCCCCTGGACAGGCAGGGTTTCCCCCTCTGTGCCTGCACCCCTATGCAAACTCTGTGCAGGGAGACTTGCTCCCCTGTAGCCCCAGGACCCCCTGCCCTGGCCCACGCACTGGGGAGGCATAGATGAAGGTCGCCACCAGGAGCAGCAGCAGAAGCAGCAGGAGGCTGAGGAGGATCTTGCACTTGTGTGGCTGCCAGACGATGTAGCGCAGGCTCTTGAGGGGGGCCGTGAACCACAGGAAGGAGGATTCTGGGCGCCTAGTGGGGAGAACGGATCAGACAGCTGGTCCTAGCACGTGTGTGGAACAGTCCCTGGCCAGGTCAGGATGGCGTGTGTGTGTGTCTGGGGGGAAGGGGGGCTTCTGTGGCTTTCTAGCAAAGGTTGGGGCAAGGGTCCAGGGCTGTGGCTGGGCAGAGGGTGGGCATGACCCAGCCAGCCCTGGGCTACCCCAGAACACACAGCTGTTCTCAATCCTGGGCAGTGATGTACTGTGGGTCTCCAGTGCTGGTATCCCCACGCCCCCTCCTTCTTGTAGCAATGCTTAAAGTCACAGAAAATCATAGAAACCCAAAGCCAGGGGAACCCTGAGTAACTGACTGTACTGCTTGTAGCTAAAATCAACTGTTCGTGCTTTGATTTCAGTGAGGGTGAAGGGGCCGGAGGACACGTGCTTCCCCCCACTCCACCTGGCGGGAGTCTCATCCACTGGCAGGCCTGAGCTGGGGTTGGCACAGCCATCAGGGCTGTCAGAGCCCGCTGGACTTGGGCTGCTCGTGACAACGAGGGATGGCTTCTCCCAGGATGCATCAGGCCTGCTGGGGCTTTGGGAAATCAGCTTTCCTCCCTACTGGCAGAGGGTGGACAGAAGGGAGATGTCCAGGCAGGGGCAGTGTAGTTCCGTGCGATCACCCAGGACCCTCCCCCGGCTCTGGGGGCAGCAGGGGGGTGGGTACAATGGCTCAATGTGATCATCCCATCACTTAAATCTCCTTGGTTTGGCCTCCCGCAACCTGGGTGTCCCACCTACAGTCAGCACTGCTGGTTGGTAGCTTCGCCTCTCTGCATGATGCAACTTTGAAGGGCCCTGCTGGCACCCCCCCACTGCTGGCATCTGGGGGCCATG
The DNA here is from genome assembly GCA_007922175.1 of Pelusios castaneus. NCBI lineage: Eukaryota > Metazoa > Chordata > Testudines > Pelomedusidae > Pelusios > Pelusios castaneus. Next base: position 12,843,852 of record ML685810.1, read on the forward strand.
GTCCCCTCCTGCCCCACCCCATTAGTCCGCCACTGGCCCTGGGCCAGACTGGCTCTCAGCAGGGCCAGGGTATGGGGGGCAGGTAATTAGTCACTGGAAATGTTCTGTCATTTCTGCCCCGGAACAATTCCTCCTGGGGAGCCTGGTAACATCCCCACACTTACACAGGGGGGTGCAGGGTGGGGTTCATGTTTGGCTCCTCCCTTCCCCTCCCAGCTGGCCGCTCCTCTGCCTCCTGGTCCGTCAGCATCTCCAGCGTCAGCTCCATCTTCCCCTGCAGATGCAAGGCAGGAGTTGAGCTGTGGCAGTGGAAGCAGGCACCTGCTGCACGGAGGTGGGGGACACTCGCCAGCACCTCTCCTGCCTAAGGCTGGGGAAGGGTCATGCCTGTAATGGACCAGGAGCATCATGCATGCCTGATTCTCCACCCCAAGGGACACCTGGCCCCTGCCTCCCCCACTACCCCTTATCCCAGCTGCCAACACCCAGCCCTGCTCATACCGACAGCCGCTGCTTGCCCTCCTCCTGCACCGTGCACGGCCACCAGCCTCGGGCGACCCTTTGCTTGAAGAGCGAGGTTCGCTTGTGGCTGCGGGAGTCGCTCTCGTCCTGCAGCATTTTCAGCGTGCAGTCCCTTGGACGCCTGGCTGGGAGGGGTATGCTGAGCAGCCTGATTTCCAGAACACCTGCAAACAAGAGGGCCCAGACCCGTGAAGGGCAGCTCAGCGACTGACTGCAGGCACTGGTGCCTCTGGAGGCCAGTGTTCCAGAACCTGGCCCCTGCCTCTCCCAAGGGGTGGGGACATATCCAGGATGTGGCTGCTCACGGCAGGCAAATGGTGACATATTTAGAGCCCTCTCTAACATGGCTGCTCCTTCCCCTATTGCACAGGGAATGGAAGCATGGACTTCCACCCCAGAGGTGGCTGCATTTTGTTAGCCCTGCAGTGGCCGGTCTGCTCCTTGGGGCAGAACCGTACAAGCTCATCGGTACCATGGGTACGTCCCTACACCAGTGGGAAGGGCAAAGTTAACGCACGCTGCTGCTACGTGGGCTGGTTAGGGGCAGGGTGACGCCCTGGAGGGAAAGGTCTCACCTAGAAAATCGTCAGCTGAGAACTTGTCATTGTCCCAGACCTGGATGATGAGCTTGGGGGGTACCTTGAGCACCGTCTCATCCAGGCTCCAGAGATATTGCTGCAAGCAGACCAAGCACTGTTGAAAGCAACCCTGTGGGAGGCCACAGACAGCAAGTGCCAGCTGGAGGCCAGGGAGACCCACCTGGGTGGGGAAGAGTGGTTCCAGCCCTGGGCCTACCATAGAGAGGTGGCATGGGAGGATGCGCTGGGCTGCTGGGCACCTACCAAGATGTCAGCCGAATGGATGGCTGCTTATAGGTCTGCAGCTGCTCTAGGGTTACTGCTCCTGGCAGCAGCTCCAGGTGCTGCTGCCAGACGGGTGTGCAGAATGAATCTCCCCCCGTTAGCTGACATCTGCAGCCCTCAGCATAATATAGGAGCTAGGTTCCCCAGGGACACCCAGAGGGGCTGCATGATCCATGCACGGTCATTACATGAGGTCATGGACCAGGCTAGGGGATAGTGGTAGGTCCAAAGCAGAGGTGCTGGTCTGTGCATGGCCAGTCACTGCAATACCTTCCCCAGGTGGCAGCACAAACCACAGTTCCTGCCCCCTGCACGGCCGGTGCTCTGCCCAGCAGCTCAGCCCCACAGAACTTTAGCTAGGCCACAGTTCAGGCCTGGTGGGCGGACAGCCCTGGAGCAGGGTGGGAGACAGGCTGGAGGAGGCCAGCCACGGAGAGGCATGATGGCATGCAGCAGCATCTGCTAACAGGGCAGGAGGTCATGCTGCACAGCAGCCTGCCCCGGGGGCACTGCAAGGATCGGATTCACGCTGCTGGGGCTGGGGAGCCTGGCTAGCTAAAGACAGGACAGGCCCCCTGGAGCAGAAAGTGTTGCCACAGGGCCGCTGCTGCCCAAGGGGAGCGGCACCCACCTTCCTGGGCAGGATGAGGACCTGTTCCATGGGCAGGAACTCAAAGGGGAAGACGAATCGCCAGTTGAAGTTGCCCTCGCCTCCCAGTGACCTGTAGTGTACGTCTGTTCTCTGCCGGTCCTCCTCCAGGCCATCCAGCCACCTGCAATAAGGAGCAGGTGGGCTGGGGTGCAACAGAGGCACAGCTGTTGGGCGTACCTACTGCTGAACTAGCGCGGCATTGGACACTCCCTGCTCCAGAAGCTCCACTGGCGCTCGCCTGCTAGCTCTGTACCCAGTGCCCTCACGTTCTCAATCGGCCTCTGACGCTCCTTCCAACCACAGGCCCAGCGCGGCGCCCCCCCACCCCCCACTGCCACTTCAACCAAATCTACATTCGGGTGCAGCTCTGGCACAATTATTTTTAGTGACAGTCACCAATGGGTCCTGGGCAACAAACCAAAACACCTGGGCCCTGTGACTGGTCTGTGAATTTTACTGAAAGAAACCAGGGGGGAGGAATAACAGCCAGAGCCCCCTGCCATCGCCAGCGGGTCACAGCTCCCGACACAGCCACTCTCAGTGACCTCCATGTCTAAATCGTACTCATCAGCTGACCCCACTTAGTCCTCAGGTCGGCACTTTGCATTTCCATCATCTTTGGCTAGTGCCTGGTCCAGCTAAGGAGCCTTCTCGGTCCCCTACAGCTGTGTGAGGGAGGAGGTGGCATTTATACTGCCCCCCCCCCCCCCACTCAGACCCAATTGGTTGGGAGAGAGGGCAGCCTTGCCCCACCCACTCAGCTGGGCTTCTTGCCTCCAGCCCTTAAAGAAACAGTAACCAGCTTTCCTCCGAACCCTACTTACTCCCTGCTTCCTTTCCCTGTTATCATTTAGGGCCTTGACCCACAGTTGGACCTTTCAGTCCTGAAAGAGCCAAGCCAGGTAGCAGGGTAGGCCGACCCATAGGCAGTGCTGCCCCAAGGGACAGACTACCCCATTGCACCTGCTGGTCCCATCCCAAGTGGCTCCCCTGCATGGTGGGGCGGGCAGAATGGCAGGAAGAGCTAGCTGTTTGCACTCAATATAGGCTTTCTCGTGCTGTCAGGGCTCTGGCTAGTGACTCTCCTGCTGGGTGCTGGCTAGGCACTGGGAGCCAAAGGAGCCAGGTACGGCCAGGCCCAGCTGGGCCTCAGAGCACACTGTGAATGTTCTGATGAAACGATCAAGGAACACTCTCCAGAAGGGAACACACTCTAGTGATGCTGAGCAGGCGGCAATTCCCAGCCATGCCCACTCAACCCACTGAGCTACGCAGAACAACTGTCCTTTCATGCTGCTGGCCGCCCTGGGCACACAGGCAGAGCTGTGTGGGGAGCCCCAGGGTGGTATAGCAGGGACTGTGGGTCAGGACTGAGGGACCATGCGTGGACAGAGTGTTGTATGGCTAGTGTGTGTAACAGGAGTTGATGCTTCCAGCCAATCAGCTCGATCCCATTCCACCTTACTGGCTCCAGCCCAAGTTGATCCCCATGGCACACTGGAAGGAGGCTGCTTCCCAGGCATTCCCAGCCTTGGGATATGGTGCGGTTCTGTGATGGGCCAGAGGCTGGGGATCCCTGGGGACCGACTCCCCTGCCTGCCGCACACCCGTACCCTTTCACATAGACGTCGCTCATCCGCTGCCCTGTGATGCTGATGTCGCGCAGATCTACATCCTGTGTGTTCCAGATGATGCAGCGCAGCTCGTATCTGGGAAAGGGAGGGAGCACAGTGTGGGCAACTCTGACAAGCCCAGTGTTGAGTACGCTCATGGGGCTAGTGCATGCAGGTGTTTGGAGAAACATGGAGAACATCACAGAGGCCACAGGGAGTCCCCGGGCAATGGGAGGATCTGGGGCTCTGCACAAGAGCTGCCAGCCCTCTCCAGGGTGACGCCAGGGTTCAGCGGCTCTGGCCACAAGGGGTTTGTTTCACTCACCGTTTGGGCTTCCGGGGAGTGATGTTGAAGGCAGGGCCTGGTGGGCCGAAGCCTTCTGGGAAAATGTCCACCCACATCTGCAGCTTCCCCTGCCAAGCAGACCAGAGCAGGTAATTTATCAGCATGGGCCTGGCACCTTTCCCTGTGTTGTGCCCCCGCCTGAATGTTCACTTGCTGTGTTGTTCTCCCACACAAAGGGTTTCACGTCTCTGCTGGAGTCTGGATTCCCAGGGGGATGTGGGCCGTGGGTTTGCCCACTCCAGAGGCGTGAGACTTTGAAGCAACAACCAAACCTCCCATCCACAGCTTGGCTCAGCTCCACTCACCTCTCTCGGCCAGCTGGCTGTGGGGTCATTCTTCCCTCCCACCACAATAATCCCACATGAGCATTTTGGGGCGTACACACTTGGTGCAAACATCGTGCAGGGAAGCGCCACCCAGACACAGTACGTCCTGGCAGTTGTCTCATCGAACGTGGGCTAGGCTGCCTTCACCCTGGGCCGGTCAGCTGTACCTGAAGGGATGCCTAGCCTGGCCTGTGCTCTATCCCACAGGTGCAGGGCAGTCCAGGGACATGGCCTCCTGCCCACAGAAGAGCTCTTAGTTCTCTGAGATTGTCCCATTAAAGCTGCTTCCCCATGGCCTGCTGCGGTAGCTTTGGGGGCCGGGCTTGCCGCATTGCTGCCCTACCTGGTCGATGCCTGGCTGGATGCTGTGGTACAGTGTTCGGGTCTCCAGGTGCTCAGGGACTAACCCACAGGTGCGGAGCAGGTGCAGGGCCAGGCGTTCCCTTGGGGGGCCCAGGTGCCGATGAGGGGTGGCCTTGCTCTCTGAGATAGGGAAGCCAAGCACGGCATGACCATGGGGCACTAAGGGGGTCCCTTTGCTCCCTTCTGCCTTGGAGGGCACAGGGCACCTCTTCCCCCCCCATTTCCCTGCGGGCCCCAGTACAGCCCACTCCACCCTGGCTCTCCTTGCTCAGGGTCCCCACACCCAGTGCAGACTCTCTGCTGTAGCCAGGTCTCTGAATCCAAAGGCTGCGTGGGCAGGAGGCAGAGAAACAGCTATAGAGAAACACTTCAGGCCCTTGATGGCAGGGGACCATATCCTGGTTAGGAGCCCCAGAGCTCAGGGACCCTGTGTCCTGGCCGGGAGCCCCAGAACCCAAGGATGCTGTGGCTCACCTGGGGACCCACGAACCCCACACCCTGTCCCTGGTTGTGCCCTCATGGGTGCAGGGCCGGGGTTGGGCTCTGGTGTCTCTTGGGGGGCCCAGGGACTCACCCAGCTCTGCCAGCAGGAAGGTCCTGCCCAGGAAGGTGGCTCTGTCACCCTCTGTGCTGAATTCGGGCAGGGCCAGGCCCCTCATCCTGGCCACACTCTCCAGTAACTGGGTGGGGAGGAGCTGGTCTCGCCACTGACAGGGGCCGGAACTGTGAGGGTGAAGGCATTGGGATAAGGGTGGGGCCTGGGTGTTGTAGAGATGGGTGCATTATAAACAGCTGCCCCAAAGCTGGGCCTAACTCTGCTCTGACTCCACAGGCTACCCTCTGGGCTTAGGTCACTCTGTCTCCAAACCCCCTGGGCACCAACAATAACATGGGAGTTTCACCCCTGGTGCTCACAGCTCTTTCCAGGGCTGGGCAATGTTGTCCCCAGAGAGGAAACTGAGGCACTTCTCTTCCCATCCCTTACCTTGGCTCCCTTTGTCATGCTCGGCAGCCCCACAGCCCCATGATGTGGAGATGCGCTCTGTGTGTACCAAGGGCCATTCCCCGCTGTAGACTGGCTGGCTCCCGAGTATGCAGGGACAGGCCAAGGGACCCCACTCACATGCAATAAGACTGGGGCAGCCCACAGTTGGCCCGGAAGTGGGACAGGAGCCGGTTCTCTAGGTCGATGCTGGTGCTCCCAATCTTCTGGTCAGGGAGAATGAGATCATAGTCAAAGAGTGAGATCTGCAAGTCCTTCTCCAGTGGGATGACACAGGGGAGCTCAAACATCCTGGCAGGGAGGCAGAGAGGGGGCAAGGAAAGGAAAGGGAGCTCTCAGCCCAAGGGCGCTTCGCCGCAGCTTCTCCTTCTCTCCAGCCAGGGGAACAGTCACGCTGCCCAGTGAGCCTCTGGCAGGAAGTGATAGTCTTGGGCATTATGGCCACCAGACCTTCCTGCTCCACAGATCAGGGCCTGGCCTGGCCTGGGCCCATCCAGCCGATACCATACCCGGCAGCTGGGAGCCCAGATCCCCCTTTCCACATGGCAAGGGAAATGCTTCTCAGAGTGTTCAGAGCACAGTGCCACAGGGCCCATGGTGGGGTCCCCCCCCGAGATGAATGTGGGAACATTGGTAATAGCTTTATGATGCCCATGCGTGCCTCAGTTTCCCTCTGGCCTTTGCATGGCTGTGCCCTGAGTGTAAAGGGCTGAGCCCACTGTTTGACTTACACAGCAGCCTGGCTAGAGACCAGAGCCATAAGAAACTGTTTAGCACCTACACATGTGAAAGGAAGAGGGGGAAGAGGCAAGGGAAACCCCACTGGCCAGGACGTTCACTGTGAGTGAGCACACCCATGAGGAAGGAGATTCCCCACCTCTCTGCAGGGAAGCAGAGTAAAGTCCCTGGCTGGAGGAGAAAGGCGATGGGATCCAGGTGGCTGGGGAAAAATGAGAGCACACACAGACTATGTCTACACTGCAACAAAACCTCCAGTATCAGCAAATCCCAGAGGCAGGGTCCCCACACTAGGGTTTGCGGGCTCATGCCATGGACCTAGCATAGCCTTGCGGATGGTTCCACTTGGGCTGGAGATCTGGCTCCAAAACTCACCCTGCTCCCCAAGTTTCAGCAGCCACACGGCACCGTGCTGCAGGGGGGCCCCAGAACTGCAGAGGTGCCCTTGGTTTTTAGGCTTGGCTGCAGGAATCTGCTGCACCTCTCCAGTGGGGAGAGCCCAAGCGGAGCAACGCTTTCAAAGCCCCAGCTCCAAGGAATGGCCACGTGATCCCTTTTTAGTGCCATGGCTTGTGCCCCACAAGCCCCCGTCCCTAGGCTCTGGCAGTGAGATTGCGGCTGCTGCAGGATTGGTTTGCAGTATTGACACCAGAGACCCAAGCTCTGACCCAAGACATGTCGCACTGCAGAGTAATGTCACCCTATGCTAGGCTAACTTGCAGCCATCGCCACAGTAATTACTGCAGTTTTTCAAGTCCACGTGATCCTCCCTCTGTCCTTGGTGCGCGTCCGCCCCAGAAGCACGTGCATTGATTTAAGAGGGACCTGTTGGGGCTGGAGTTCCTAGCTGGAGTCCGGCTGCCACCTGGCTCTTCAGCCTCTCTCCCTGCGGTAGGTCGCTCCATGTAGAGCGGGAGCCAAGAGTCCAAGCAGCAGCTGGGCTGCAGTGGGGATTCCACAGCCTGTTTTCTCAGCTGGGGCTCGCAGCAGGAAGATCCCACCCGGCTTCGAAGCTGGGCCCCTCCCAGCAGTGAAACTGAGGCTATGTACACACGGTCAGATTAAAGCGCAACAAGCCAATCGCGCTACAAAACTCACGTGACCTTTATTGCGGGACAACGTGTACACACGTTGCTCCCTGCAACGCAACAAAATTACATGCATTATCGCGGTTGAGCGCAATGACTTCTGGGCACCTATCCCATCGTTCCATTTTCCCCTAAGTTGGCGCTATGAATCATGGGATGAAGGAAAGGAACGCAAAGCGCCATGGGTAAAGTGTCAGTTTCCCATGGTGCTTTGTGTTCCCCTAGCGTCTTCCTCGTTGCCAATAGCAACTCGCGCCTATTTTCAACATTGCAGTGACGCAACGCACCACTTGCAATCAATCGCAACAGCGACAGCATGGATCCTGCTATGATCTCCATTGTCGCCTTCAACATTCTGAATACATCTCGGCTTGTTGCTCAGTACGCAATGAGCTCCGAGTCAGACGAGGACACCGAGGAGCAGGGGCTGATCGATGCCATGCAGAGCAACAGCACCGCGTTGCTCAGCTCCTTCACCGATCATCTGCACACGGTGCAACGCCGTTTCTGGTCGCGAGAAACGAGCACCGAGTGGTGGGATCGCATTGTTATGCAGCTGTGGGATGACGAGCAGTGGGTACAGAACTTTCGAATGCGGAAAGCAACCTTTCTGGAACTGTGCTCAGAGTTGGCCCCTGCCCTGCGACGGAAAGACACCAACATGAGGTCAGCCCTAACCGTGGAGAAGCGTGTTGCGATTGCTGTATGGAAGATGGCGACTCCCGACTGCTATTGGTCCGTTGCAAACCAGTTTGGAGTCGGGAGGACCACCGTCGGATTAGCCCTCTCACAAGTGTGCCAAGCCATCAATCGCATCCTGCTACGGAGGACAGTGACATTGGGCAATGTTCGAGAGATTGTGGACGGCTTTGCTGCCATGGGATTCCCTAACTGCGGGGGAGCCATAGACGGCACACACATCCCTATTTTGGCTCCAGACCATCTCGCGACGGAGTACATAAACAGGAAGGGCTACTTCTCCATGGTGCTGCAAGCACTCGTGGATCACAAGGGTCGTTTCACGGACATCAATGCTGGGTGGTCGGGAAAGGTGCATGATGCCCGCATTTTCAGGAACACTGGTCTGTACCGGAAGCTGCAAGGGGGCACCTTTTTCCCTGATCAAAAAATAACAGTGGGGGAGGTGGAGATCCCCATAGTCATCCTCGGAGACCCAGCATACCCACTGATGCCATGGCTCATGAAACCCTACACTGGGAACCTTGATCGCAGCAAGGAGCGGTTCAATTACCGATTGAGCCGCTGCAGAATGACTGTGGAGTGTGCCTTCGGCCGTTTAAAAGGGCGCTGGCGCTGTTTGTATGGGAGGCTGGACTTGGCGGAGGACCAGATCCCTGCCGTGATTGCGTCATGTTGTGTCCTCCATAACATTTGTGAAAGTAGGGGAGAAAAGTTTTCCCCTACGTGGGCTACGGAGGCACAGCGCCTCGAGGAAGCATTCGAGCAGCCAGCCACTAGGAGTATTAGGGTGGCACAAGGAGAAGCTGCTCGCATAAGGGAGGCACTCAGGGAGCATTTCAATGATGCCCTTCCCTAGTTAAGTTCCATGACGCATGAGGTGCACCTTAGGATCATTTCAATAATGTGTATAAATAAATGCATTCTTCAAAGTATTTGTTACTGTTTTTATTGAAACCTGAAAGATGGGGGTGGGGTTACAGGTTGGTGTAGCTCCGGGTCTCGTAAAAGTAGCTTGGGGGGGGGGGGGGGCTGGATGTTGTCCTGTACCGGGG
>ML685810.1:12858119-12909660 GCA_007922175.1 Pelusios castaneus
CGCAAGAGCCCTGTTGCACGTGTGTACGCCGTTGTTGCTATCGCGCGTTAATGAGCTTTAATGCGCGATAATCTGATCGTGTGTACAAGGCCTGACATTCCTGTCCATCACTGTCACTGTCCAGCTGGGATCTACCTTGACAGCTAACCTACATCCACCCACGCCTCACATCTCAGGGGAGGTGGATTTGCTAGGTTGGCGGAGCGGGCGAGTTACAAAGCAGCAGGAGGAGCACCGCAGCGTGCCCGCTTAGACAGCTAGGTCAACGTAAGCTGCCTTTCGGGGACTCTGCTTTGTAACAAAGACAGAGCGATGGAGGGCGAGTACCAAGATTAGGTTCTGCAGCAGCTGGGCCGGGTGAGACGCTGGTGCCAGCCACTCTGAACTCGGTGTCGTTACCTGTCCACACTAACCTAGGGATGTGCCGATTCCGTATCCCGGTGACTAAGGAATTGCTACCTTCTCTTGAAAAAGCTGCCTGGCATCTCTGCCAATGCTCATGGGGAGGCAAAGGTGTGCCCACGGGTCCTATTACCCACTATCCACCACTGCAGCCTGGTCTGACCTGTCCCTTCCATCTCAGGGGTGGGCAGGGTGTAGACCCCAAACTGCCCCAAGGCTCTGGAGAGGCACAGGCTGGACTTACCTGCCAAAGACAGGCTCCAGGGTGTTGGGCAGATACTGGTCTCTGTCCCCCAGCTTCTTCTTGCCTAGGGTGACCCTCACATAGGGGTCACACTGCAGGGGGCACAGCCAAGAAGGGGCAGTTAATGAGCGTCCCCTTAGTGCCACCCACTGTTCTTGTCACAACCAGGAACCAGGGGCGGGGGGCAGGGTGGAAGAGGAGATGGAAAGGGAGCCCAGCAGCCCTGTGGGCTCTAGCAGAGGCTTGATGTGTCCCCTATGAGGCACAGAAGCAGCACTGGCTGGCACACACAGACCCTGGGAGTGCTCCGTGGCACCAGTGCAAGCTGTATGATATGGGGAGCAATTAACCCCTTGGCAACAGGAGGGGAACCTGCCAAGAGCCTGCATGAGTGGGACTTTGGATTAGCAGGTTCCTTAGGGTATGTCCACACTGCAAAAAGCCCCACAGCAGCAATTCTCAGAGCCTGGGTCTGTGGGTTTGGGCTCCACTAGGGGACTAAAGATAGTGATGTCAATGTTCCGCCCCGGCTCAGAGCCCCTGCTGCTCAGGTGTCAGACCCCAAGCAGACATGTCTACACGGCTACTGTTAGCACTGGAGTGAGCTGGCTGCTGAGACTCACTGACGTGGCTTTATTAGGGCACCATTGAGACACTCTTCCTGGGCAGCAAACACACCAGCCCATGGAGCTTTGTCCCAGTGCCACAGGGAGAGGTGCTGGCTGGGGCGGGGGGCGGGGGGAAGCACTGTCCTTTGGTGTCAGTGTGCAAAGTGGGTGTGAAGTCCCGGGCTGCAATTGGGGTGCAATTACCAGGCCGTTCCTGTCCTTTGGTGGGAGGTTAAAGGCCCGGATGATGTAAACCCGGACCAGACACTTCTGGGGCTGGCTTTCGGGCAGCTCCTGGAACTGGCGCGGTGGCAGTGGGGAGGTGGGGTCTTCTGGCAATGGGTAGATCTGGAAGAGTCCCTGCAAACAAACCAGCCACATGGCTTCTGGCTGTTCAGATACGGGATTGCTGAAGCCCTGTTCCCTGGAATTGGGGCTGTGAACAATGTTACTAGTTCTATTGTGTTCAGAGACCAGGGCAGGCAGGTATGGGGCACAGTGCCAGGGGCTCGGTTCAGAAATCAGGGCTGATGGGGCACAATCATGGAGCTGTCTGGCATGCCTGGCCCTGGGTGGCAGGGTCTGGGAGCACAATACTCTGTAGATGGCTCACACAGCACTGGGTGATGGATGAGTAGGTGTCACCAGACCTCAGCTGACCAGCCCCTTTGCCCCCCTCTGGTCTAGGTCTGGCTGGGAGCAGAGAGGGTGGGTGGCTGAGGGGGTACTGTTGGGGGCAGGACCTTGTTGATGCACCAAAGTCCCTTTGCAAGAAACCCGAAAAAGCCAAATACCCAGTGCCTGGTTCTCACCTTGAATTCCCCAACCACCAGAGGGTCGTCGCTGGCCTCCTCCCTCACCCGCCCGCGGTACAGCCGGAAGGTCTGGCAAAAATCCTGTAAGGCCTGGAACTCTGCCACGGCCTCCAGCTCACAGTTATAGACCTGCCAAGGACACGGACAGCTCAGCTGTGTGAGGTCTGTGTGGGGGGGTCAGTGCTCGCTAGCACTGTGCCAGGAGTGGAAGAGCACCATTGCCAGGGGCCAGGCTATGGATGGAATCAGACCTGGGGTGTGTGTCATACACCCCACCCTGCCAGTGAGAGCTCCATTGGTAGCTGTGCTTGTAGGGCAGGGGCTCTGGATTCTTTCCGTCAGGCTGCTGAAAAGCCCGGAGAGCAGCATGGTCACTCATAAGGCATCTCTGTTCCAATAGCTGACATCCATATTGAGCTCAGCCTACTGGGCTGAGAATTTCTTATCCCTAAAGCACTTCAGCCAGTGCAGAAATGCAGCTACTTCTGGGGCAGAGAGTGGCAGCTGTCTGAAGGCTATGTATGACTCCAGGCAGGGAGTGAGGAAGGATTTGCGTGCCAAGGCCTAACTGGCGGAGAGCATCACAACTACGGCCGTGGTGACTGTGGAGTCTAGCCAGTGGGGGAACCCTGTGGCCAGCCAGGAAAAGCCCAGCTCCCCTTGACCACCTGTCTGAGGCTCAGACTGAGGCCAGCCTGCCTCTCTGTGGGAACCCTCTGGCCTGTAGAAGGCAGGTTCCACCTGGGCCCGGGAAGTCATCATATCCTGTGTGGAGGGGAGACCTGTTTCAGCAACCCCTGGTCCAGTTCTACCAGGCCTGGCCGGCCAGCGAGGCACAGCACACACCTTCAGGCTGTCCAGCCCTGTCTGCAGGTAGGCTCCACTCTTTGCCAGATCCCCTGTGGCTGCGTAGAACTTGCTCCACCAATCCACACACTCCTCCTCCTCCTCCTGGGGTAGGGAAAGCGGCATGAGCCTTGTGAGCCAGTGGGTGACATGGGTGTCTCCGTGGTGCTGCTGCTGAGACCTGCTGCTCCAAGATCCGACCAGACTGCCTGTGAAACCCACCTTCTTCGCTCTTGGTGCTGTCCAAAACCATGACTCAGCCGCCATCCTATCCAGCATCTGCCGAGGTGAGGGGAGAGAAATGTGTCATGCCCAAGGAGATCAATACCCTTGATCAGCTCCTGCCTGGCCCACCCTATGCTGGGCTCCCAATGAGTCCAGGGGTGACGACTTCAGAAACATTTCTAGGAGCCAGCTAACATCTGGTAAAGGCTGCTCTGGGTACATGGTGTGCTGTGGAGGATTGGCCAGGCCAGCTAGCTGATTTGCTGCACCCTCCGGGGACTGGTAACCCACAGCTTCCTGGAGGGGCATCTGAGCAGCTCTCTGGCTAGAGGCTGCCTGGAGAGGAGGCCATCCCCTTCCAGCTGCCATCTGTGGTCAAGGTGAAATTTGCGTATTCAGTTAGCTAACTACCTGACCTGGATCCCAGTTTCCCATTCCTCTGGGGTATTCCCTTGCAAACATCTAGGCTGGATTTTTATCGGTAAATGTCAGGAAACACCGATGTCACTGTGCATGCACAAACTGATGAACAAATATTTCCACTGAGCAAACGAAATGTACAGGCAGGCAAAGTAAGAAAAATGCGGCTTGAGAATGTATCAGAGTTTGATGGCAGTGTTCAAAGGGGTAGCCGTGATGGCAGGGTGTTTAGTTCGTCTAGTTAGACCCATGAGGTTGAAAATTTGCATTTATCAGTTATAAAGCTTTAACTGTTTCAGTGCCTAACAGCATGAAATAATTCTTGCTTGACTCCCCCAAATTTTTGGTAACTGTGAAAACAGAACTCGATGAAATAGAAAAAGGGCTTTAAAATAAATATGGATGCCATTCACCGAAAGGTAACAAAATATCAAACAAATTCTGCCAAGCCTGCACACAGACAGCCTCTTCCTTCTGACCAAGGGACCCCCCAGGGCTTGACGAGTGTTCATTCATGAAGCCTTATAAGCCCTGCTCCCATGAAGTAGATCAGTAGTATCTAGTTTTACACATGGGGAAACTGAGGCACAGAGGTTGCCCAAGGTTGCCCACTGAGTCTGTGGCAGAGGTGGGTATAGATCCTAGATCCCCTGACTTCTCCCCTTTGCTCTAATGCCTGGCTGATATGGTCTCATCTGGCCCACCAGGTAGATCCCTCAAGGCTAATTAAAAGTGTTCCGTGTGATTACAAAGCCAAACCAGTGTGGGTGAGGTGCCGATGTGACATCATGGGAGCAGCACTGGGATGTCCTCCCATCACAGCAGTGAGGGGCAGGAAGGGTTAAAGCATAGCTGAGACCCAGATCACCCCTTGCTGCATCACTGACATTAATGGGGTTAGACCAGGAACTCCGCTGGCCCCTGGTATCCTTCTCCAGGGAAGCAAGATGTGAGTGCAGCAAAGAGGACCCAGCAAGTAGGAGCACTCACCTTCGCTATCTTCCCCTTGGGAGCCACTGCACGGGGCAGGGAGGGGAGGGGCAGAAAAGAGGCATGGCATTAATGGCAACATCAATCTACATTGCCGAAGACACACAACATTTAGCAATAGACCGGCATTGCTCATGGGAGTCAAGGCTAGAACTGAAAGGCATTAGCACAACTGGGCTGGGTTAGCAGGGGGCAGCAGCCAGGTCAGGAGTGAGGGACAGGTCCCAGTTGTGATGTACTAAGGGGGCTCACTGGGAATACGGGAGGCTGGTCTTCCGGCACAGCAGCATTTCTGCATTAGAGCACGCTGGCACCATGCTAGAGCCTGGCCTGATGGTGCTGGACAGTGGGGTTGGCACAAAATTCCACAGGAAAGGGGCTGGTGGTGACAGATTTCACGGCCACTGTCAGCCATGGGATCAGCTTGGGTTCCCTTGAGGTGAAGGGAGGTGGGCTGGGTGTGATGGACAGTGATTGGCCCATACCTGGGGGTGGTAGCCTGGGAGTGTGCCCCTCTGCTGATGGCTCACACATGTAGTGCTTCAGGGATCTCACGCTGGCCTGGCCCACCACCGGCTTGTACCCAAACTCCCGGTTATCCATGACCTTCAGCTCAATGGGAGGCATGAAAGCCTCCTCCACTGGCAGATGCTGCGGGGTGGAAAGAGGGTCCATGAGTTCCAGGGGGAGGCAACAGAAAAAGCTGGCAATGCGGCCAGCACCTAGACGCTAAGCCACGGGGCACTCTATAGACAGACAGATGGACAGCGCCAGTCTTGGGATAGTGATTCCTGGAGCCCTCTGACTATCTTTGATTCCTGACCCAGCTGTGGAGGCTGGCAGTGAGGGGAGGGTCTGAGATGCGCTGTGCTCTGCTTACCACTCTCATGAGGAAGACATTGATGGGGAAATTGGGGTTCTGTTGAAGGTCCCTGATGGGAGGCGTCTGCACGGCCTCTCCTGCGCACTCCACCATGAGGCTTGGCGACAGGACACTTCGCAGGTCGTAGCTCCGCAGGCCACGCAGGCCCCAGGCCAGGATCTGTAGGGTGGAAGGGGCAAATGGTACCACGGATGGACCCTGTAAGGGATGGGAGGAGTAGGCTGGGCTTGGGCCATCTTCAGCACCAATTGCCCCAGCACACAGCAGGAAAGAAGCTGTTGATGTGGTTCGGCTGTGACATCTGGACCTTTCAGAATCAGAACAGAGCTTAGGAACCAGCGAGGCCAGAAAAGCTGCCAGCCAAGAGCCCTACCTGCCCTGGATGCTCCCCAGGGAGAGGAATGGGCTGGATGGCTCTAGGGCGAGAGTGGCAAGGGGCTGGTGACAAACTCCCATCTCTCTTACCTGGTAGTGGGTGGGAAGGGATGGGTGACACTGTTGTCTGGGTTTTTGTGGGGAGGTAGGGGATGATTGTGGGTGACAGGAGAAATAAAGCCAGGAAAGAAGGCTGGGGTGACCAAGGGAATATTAGGCTGTGATAGGCTGTGGAACAGGGAAGTGACATGGTCCCATCACTTGAGACCCTCACTCCTTGGGGACTAGACTGGAGAGACAGTCTTCCCTGGGCCAAAGGGATGGACATGGTAGGACCCGATGGATGTCTCCATCCCCCTGATGAGTGGAGGCACCCACAGGTCATTGAGGGCCACCATCCTCTGCCCAAAGGGCTGGTTTGATTGTCATGGCCCCAGTGGCTTCTGCCTAGGCTCCATCCAGGGAAGGAGGGAGTACATGAGACTCCTCCCTCTCAGCAGATCTTCCTCTGCCATGATGCTTGGTGGTCTCTCCCTGCCCAGAGGCAGTCAGGCTGTCCTATGGGGTAGAGACCAGGCTCAGAGACTGATGCCCAACAGCAAGCCAGGGTCGGTGGCTGGAACCATCATTGCATCTGGCAATGCAGTGTGCCCTCTGGCCACCCGACAAGCGAGTTGGGCCCTGCAGTGAGAGTAGAAGCACCCCAGCCTCATACTCACCTCAATAGCCATTAGCCTAAGCGTTGGTCGGATGCCACTAGGGATGATGTAGCGCCCGTTCTTCCAGGGCGGGGTGGGTAGGCGTCCAGGTGCTCCATCCTGGAAAGGAAGGACAAACCAGTTGCTGTGACACACTGGCCTGGTTGCACAAAGGCTGTTTGCCCCCTTGGGGCCAGGGACTTGGTCTGTGTTGCTCACCATTCCTGGGTGTGAGGAGGCCAAAGGGGCTCTTAGCTTTCGGGTTGGAGACACCTGGTGAGTGGAAGATCTCCTGAGATTCCCCATCAAACTGAGTGATTCATGTCTGCCAGTCCCAGGGGCATCTCTTTTGTCCCCTGAGCTGGGACAGAACAAGGGAACCCAAACCATCCCCCACAGGCATTTGTCCAACCTGTTCTTAAAAGCCTCCAATGTCAGGGATTCCACAGCCTCTCTTGGATGCCTACAGCAGAGCTTCACTCCTCTGAGAGTTAGACAGCTTTTCCTAGTATGCCATACAGGTAGATCTGGATGATCTTGTAAACTGGAGTATCAGGAACAGGATGAAATTTAATAATGGGAAGTGCAAGGTCATGCATTTAGGGACAAACAACAAGCATTTTTCCTATAAGTTGGGGACGCATCAGTTGGAATGGACTGAGGAGGAGAAGGATCTGGGAGTACTGGTTGATCATAGGATGACTATGAGCCGCCAATGTGATGTGGCTGTGAAAAAAGCTAATGCGGTTCTAGGATGTATCAGGAGAGGTATTTCAAGTAGAGACAGGGAGGTGTTAGTGCTGCTGTACAAGGCACTGGTGAGACCCCATCTGGAATACTGTGTGCAGTTCTGGTCCCCAATGTTTAAAAAGGATGAATTCAAATTGGAACAGGTGCAGAGAAGGGCTACAAGGATGGTCTGTGGAGTGGAAAACCTGCCTTATGAGTGGAGACTCAAGAAGCTTGGCTTGTTTAGCTTAACCAAAAGAAGGCTGAGGGGGGATATGATTGCTCTCTATAAATACATCAGAGGGATTAACATCAGGTAGGGAGAGGAATTATTTGAGTACAGCACCAATGTGGACACCAGAACAAATGGGTATAAACTGTCCATCAAGAAATTTAGGCTTGAAATTAGACGCAGGTTTCTAACCATTAGAGGTGTAAAGTTCTGGAATAACCTTCCAAGGGGAGTTGTGGGGGCAAAAACCATAACTGCTTTCAAATCTGAGCTTGATAAATTTATGGAGGGGATGGTATGATTAGCCTATTTTGGAAATTGATATTTGGCTCCGTGTGGTGGATTTACAAGTGGCCTAAGAGGGGAGAGTACGTGGGGTGGGTTCTGAGTTATTACAGAGAATTGTTTCTTGGATAACTGGCTGTTGAGACTTGCCCACGTGCTCAGGGTTTAACTGATCGCCATATTTGGGGTCGGGAAGGAATTTTCCCTCAGGGCTGATTGGCCTGGGCTCTGGGGGTTTTACGCCTTCCTCTGTAGCACAGGGCTTGGTTCACCTACCGGTGAATTCTCTGTATCTTAAGTCCTTAAATCATGATTTAAGGAGGTAAATAACTCAGTCATAGGTTGGTGGCCTATTGCAGGAGTGGGTGGGGGAGGTCTTGAGGCCTGCATTTTGCAGGAGGTCAGACTAGATGATCGTACTGGTCCCTTCTGACCTTAAAGTCTAGGAGTCTATGAGTCTATCTACCTAAATACCCGTTGCTGCAAACTAAGCCAGTTCCTTCCCTGTCCTACCTTCAGAGGACATGGAGAATAGTTGTGTGATGCTGTCTGGATTTAGGAGATCATTTATGATATTATTTCATATCAATATTTTATAATTGCAATAATCCATAGGAGCTATGCTATGTTGGGTACCAATAGAAAGATTATAATTTGCTAGGAATGATTATATTGTTTATGTGTAGGTGTCATAGCTGTATTAGAAATTATGAATGTTTGATATATTTATATTTCAACTTATGTGATTCTGGGAAATGCCCCAGATAGGATGTCTACTGCCACTGTCTTCTTAATGGCCCATTAAGGAAGCTCACAGGGACAGTGGGCCCAGGGAGAAACTTGTTGAGCCACTAAAACTTGACCACATGACTATAGTTTCCATTTTGTTTCTGGAAAATACCTCACCAATGATGTGAGGAAAGAGATGATAAAAGGGGCAGCAGCATCACCTCCATTTTGTCTTTAGTCTTCAGTCTACAGTCCGAGCTTTCAGCCAACACTTACCTCTGAATTTACTCATCTGCAGCTAAGATTGTGAACAAAGGGTTGAGACCCACCCAGGTGCTGGGTGTCAACCAGAGGAACTGAACAAGCTGGCAAACTCCAAATTCTGCCAAGGACTTGCTTTACATGGACCCTTAATCATTGTATGTATGTGATTTGTTCTGACCCTTTAACATTCCTCCTAGTTTGTTTCTTTCCTTATATAAAAAACCTATAGTTCTAGTTACTAAAGGATAGACCAGCAGTGTGGTATTTCGGGTAAGATCCAAACGTATACTGTTCTGTGTGATGTGGCTGGCCCTCTGGGGCCAGGGAACCTTTTAGGGTAAAGAGCTTGGAGTTTTGAGTAACTTATCTCTTTACTAGATCCAGTGGCCATTTGTGAAGCAGGGGCTGAAATGTAGTAAAAGGGGCTGAATATATTTTGTTATGCTTCTTGATAACCAATGTGGGAAATAAGAAGCATGGTTTGTGACTGAGTTGGGAAGTCTGCCTTCAGTGTCACCCATCAGTGCTGAGATAATTTGCTCTCATTTTTGCAGTTTTCCCTGATCTTTGCACTTCCATGTGGTTATCCTAGGAGGACCAGTCAGAAGATGTATGCATGATTGTTGAAAGACATTAGAGAGACAAGGTGTATGAGGTCACTGAACCAGCTTCTCTTAGTAAGAGAGACAAGCTTTTGAGTTCCGCAGAGTTTCAGGTCTGGGAGAAGGTACTCCGAGTGCAAGAGCTAAATACCAAATTAAACAGGGATTTTAGCATTAATAGTTAGGACAACTCTACGAGATCCCCTGTAGTCATAGGATAAAAAGAGGGGTAAGTGGGTTACAGACTGTTATAGAATCAGTAGGTTAGACTTTCCGCAAAGATCATCTAGTCTAACCTCCAGTAGACCATTAATGCAATGTTTTATTAAGTCTTAATAAAGACACTGGATTTACGGTTTAGTACAAGCTGTAACTCACTGACCCCCCTTTCTGTCCAGTGACTGCAGGCACGTCACTTCACTGGGAATGGTCACTTAGAATATGTGCTAACTAGTTATACCAAAGCAGTGGTTCTCAACCTTTTCTCTGCTGTGGCATACCTTGATGCCTTCAATTATGTTGCGGCACACCAACTCATGAATATTCAAATTAACTCATGAATATCCATGAGCGAATATTCATGAGCCATGGCACACTGTTTTGGGAAACGCTGCTATGTAGGATTGTTGGGTGGTAGGGGTAGCAGAGCAGGGGTGGAAAGTGAGGAGAGGGAAGGTCAGGAGTGGCTTTGTGGGGTGGCAGGAGAGAGTGTGGGGAGCAGAGCAGGGCAGGGGTGGCAAAAGAGGGCAAGGATGGCCACGTGGGCTGGGCTGAGCAGGGCGGGGAGATTTAAATTGACCCAAGCTTCTCTGACCCACAGATTCTCATGGCACACCTGGGGAGTTGCCGCGGCACATACTGGTTGGGAACCACTGCACTAAAATTCAAAGGGATAGCCATGTTAATCTAGTTCAGCAAAACAAACAAGGAGTCCTTTGCAATAAATAAGTTGGTTAGTCTTTAAAAGTGCCACAAGATTCCTTGTTAGTTATGCTAAACTATCTGTTTGATCTTGTATTTAGCCATGACACTCTGAATACCTGTCCCAGGCCTGAAGAAGGGCTCTACCTGTGGAGCTCCAAAGCTTGTCTCTCTCACCACCAGAAGTTGGTCCAATAAAAGATATTACCTTTCCTACTTTGTCTCTCACCTGGAAGACAGTTGATCACCATCTTCCTTATAACAACTTCTTACACACTTGAAGACTGTTCTCCGTTCCAGAGTATTGTCCAGTTCTGGGTGCCACATGTAAGGAAAAATGTGGACAAATTGGAGAGCACCCAGAGGAGACCAACACAAAGGGTACAGGGTTTAGGAAACCTGATCTGGAGGAAAGGTTAAAGAAAATGGGCATGGTCAACAACTGAGAAAAAAAGATGGAGTGGGGGACCTGACAACAGTCTTCAAATAAGTTAAGGGCTGTTATAAATGTTCCTGATTCCAAGGCCAGACTGGACCACTGTGATCATCTAATCTGCCCTCCCACATAGCACTGGCCAGAGAAATTCCACCAACTAATTCCTAGAGCAGATCTTTTAGTTAAACATCCCATCTTGATTTCAAAAATTGTCAGAGATGGGGAATCTACCATAGAGCCATAGAAACTGGAAGGGACCATGAGAGGTCATCAAGTCCAGTTCCCTGCACTCATGGCAGGACCAACTACCCTCTTAAACCATCCCTGACAGGTGCTTGTCTAACCTGCTCTTAAAAACTTCCAAAGATAGAGATTCTATAACCCGCCTAGGCAACTTACTCTAGTGGTTAATCATTAATCATTAGGAATTTTTTCCTAACGTCTAGGCTGAACCTCCTTTGCTGTAATTTAAGCTCATTGCTTTTTGTCCTGTCATCAGCAGCTAAGGAGAATAATTTTTCTCCCTCCACCTTTTAACAACTTGTAACAACCGTGTTGCAATGGTTCCATCCTCCAATGGTGAATTTCACTGACAATTGAGGGAAATTCAGGGAAATTGTCATCTCTACGTTTAGAAATCCCTAGGGTGTTTACTGACAGCATGAGATCTGCAGCATATGTTCTCAGATTGAAGTTCCCCATCAAGAGATAGGTTTTCCCCCCCTGCACACTGTATCTTACATGGCTGTAATTTAACTGGCCTTAATAACATGTGTGCAGGGCAGTAGTAGCAAAATGCATCAAAGTAAATTATGGATACTGACCTTGCCTGTAGACAATAGAGGCCTATTAAAATGACCTATGATTCCTAAAGTATTAGGGTGCATTTCAGTCAGAGGCTGTGTTTAACTTGTGCATCTGCATTGGGCTATGGTACTCCTCTTGCTTTTCTTTATTCCCATTGAGAGAACAGAGGCTGCCTTTTGATGATGTATGACTTTAAGAAAATATCCTGGGTAGTCAAAACTAATCCAGAGTTTTAGAGATCATTCACCCAGCAAAAGACAAAAGAGGTCAGTTCTGGTCTCATTTACGCCTGTATACTGTAAAGCCACAACAGCTCATCTGGTGTACCTGATTTCTGAACTGGTCCAAGAAAGATTCCTCCAGCTCAGAAGGATATGTCATAGGGCAAGTCTATAATGATGGCGGCAAAGTCACCTCCGTCAGCGCGATCTTCAGTTTTTAATTGAGGCCTCTGTGTAGACGTGCTGAATCAAAAATCAAACTGGAGCTGGAACACCAGTTCCGTAACTGCACTTACACTACGCCGACAAATGCACTGAAATCAGATTAAACCTCATGATAAACCTTTGCCTTCTTTGTGCATTTAACATTCAAGCCCAAAGCCTTTCTGTCTAAAAATATAACAACTTCAGCCAGATCAGTTTTATCTGCCCTTTTTGGCTGTGGTTACTAGATGTGTTTTCTGTGAGAACTCTGCAAGTGTGTCGATAGATGTGTAAGGAAGCAGTTATCCTGTTCCTCTGTGGAATTTGATGTTCGGTAGCAGACACTAATACCCCATCTTGTGCTCTAGCTGTCAACACACTGGTTCATAAGCCTACAAGAATGATCAGAAACAGACAAAAATGCTATTTCTGACATACATTGCCACTCTGCCTCCTCTTTTGCCCACTTGATCTTCCTAAACCAGTTATAATCATTGAGTTTAACACTCCAGTCATAGGAATCAGCCCACCAGGTTTCAGTAACAAAGAGGATGGTGACCAATCATGTCCACTGAAGGCAGGACAAGAAAAGGAGCTTAATCTGCAGCAAAGGAGAGCCTTTTTTACACCATCACACTGTTGATTCACATTCAGTATGTGAGCTACGATCACCCCAGATCCTTGCCAGCAGTACCACTCCGAGCCAGTTAGTCCCCATTTCTATTTGTGCATTTGAGTTCTCCTTTTTAAGTGCAGTATTTTGCCCTTGTCTCTCTGGAATTTCATCTTGTTGATATCGGACAACTCTGCAAATGGTCAAGGTTGTTTTGAATTCGAATCCTTCCCCCAAAGTGCTTGTGACCCCTGCCCTATGGTTTGTACAAACACTTCCTCCACCAAATAAACACGTCCCCTTTTTACCTCAGTATCCAATAGGAGCTCAAAGGCAGATAAGAGCTCGCCTGCTTCCTTCTGCCGCCTTGTGATTGGATACCACTGGAGGCAGGGGAGGAGCCTGGAACTTAGATCCAGACATACCAGTGGGGAACACATGCTCCTGCCCAGGAAGTCATCCTTGTCCTAATATAAAGAGGAAACATGATCAGATCAGATCACATGACTCATGCCCTTGCTCCTGCTTTAACTCCCTTCCCTGGGAGCCTCACACTTACAACAATCTCCTGGGAAAACAGCTCCAGACCCACCAGCGGCGGGTCCTGCCAGGTGGCCTGGGGGTCTCCATAAATCAGCACACGGTCGAAGATGAGGGTCTGGTCCCAGCTGGGGCTGAGGGTGGCAGCCAGGGTCTGTGTGCGCTGGCTCATATGGAGGAAGGACACATGGGCATAGGGGTCTGGGGGGAAACGAGATGGGAGAGATGAGCTGTTCAGTGCAAAAAGCCAACATGTAGTAACCCATCAGAGCGGGCAGTGTCTCCGTGCTCTGTCCGAACATAACAGCATGGTAGAGTTCATCTATCCCCACAGCACCTCTGCAGCCTGTTGTAGACGATGTACGCAACAGCAGAGAACCCGCAGAGTCACTGCTTATACTGTGTGTGCCATGCCCAACAAAGGGGACCTGTTTGGCCTCAATGGGGTATAGTGCTGGTGGCCCCAAGGATATTTTTGCTAGGCTCCCAGGCGGTAGGATCTGGGGTGGCAGGAGATGGGGGCTGGAGCAGGGAAGATCTGGAGCCATGTGTGGGGAGGAGGTTGAAGTTTGCCTCCTGTCACCTACCAGAGGAGCTCTTGCCATTGCTTGGTGTCAGATCCCTGGCTTGGTAGATGTAGCAGCGCAGCTGGTAGTAACTGGGCTCTGGAATATGAAAAATTCCCAGGTCTGACCTTTATCCATTACATGTGGGAGGATGTGTTCCCCCTCCCTACTGCACACCCTCCACCATTCAGCATAGGGGCACCCCAGGCCCAGCTGCAAACTCTACAATCCCTCAGTTTGACCAGGGAGAGGGGCCATGGCCAGTGAATTGTAGGGGCCTGAAACCATCAATGGGTGGATAGGCTGATGTGGGGACATTGTCCTGCTGGGGCTCCAAGGATGGGTGCAACCCTCTCCATGCCAGACTCACGCTGGAAGACACAGGTGATCAGAGGAGTGTTCAGTTGCAAGATGTTCTGGGCTGGGGACCTCTTCCCTCTTTCGCCCTCCTCCAGGATCTTTTTCTCTTTCTCCTCCTCCACCTCCTCCTTCTCTTGATCCTCAAACTCCACACCCTGAGCAGGGAGAAACCCTAAGGGCCTGGACTCCACAGCCACAGGATCTCCCACAGGAAGAGCTGGTACCTGGCTAGAGCTCTGGTTGCCCAGCCCTCTGCGTTGACTCCCCCTTTGTTCAGGACACTCTCAGCACCCCTGTCCTGCTGGAGGTCCTGCTTCCTCTTCCCAACCCCACTGGAGCTTACACAGTTCTTTTTTTGTTTTAAAAAAAAAGGTGCCGGAACTTGGCCAGGGACCTGGGGTAGCCGGTGGCAGGAGCCGGGGCTGCATTGCTGTAAAAAAAGGTGCCAGTACTCAGTACCCCTGAGTACCACCACAAAAAAAGCCTCGAGCTTACATCCCCAGCTGCCACCTAATCTACAGACCCTCACAGACACAACAACCAGAGTTGCCTGCCTCCTGGATCACCAACCCAGCATCCCTCTGCACTCCTCCCTATGGCAGAGTCTCCTTTCAGTGCAGGAGCCACCTGACTGGGGGCTGGCCCATAGGGACTGTGTCCAGCCATTCCGAGGACAAGATCTCACCACGTGGGCCAGCATAGCAGCCGAGAGCCCTGGCCCTTGGCTGCCCGGCTCCTTACCAGGGACCCCTCTAGGAGGAAAATGGAAGCCACCCTGGTGGGCTGCATGTTCACAAGCCTCCTGCGCCAGCAGCGCCGCCGGTACGTATCATGTGGCCGGGGCTGCAGGTGGAACTTCCAGCCAAAGAAGGATGCATATTCCCAGCTGTCCTCTTCCACCGGCTTCTCTGCTGTGTGCTGCAAAAGTGGGAGAGCCTGAGAAAGGGGAAAGAGCTCAGACTCAGACCCTCCACAAGATTCCCTCAGAGCAATTCTCTGTTCTGCCCGCAGCTTTCAACCCAAGCCAATCTGGAGCATCCCCACTCAGCTCTGCAGCCTCTTGAGAGCTGGGAAAAGTCCATGGACCTTGAGGGGCTTCTCTAAACACAGCTCCCTTGGTGGAGTTTGGTGGAGCTGGTGATTTGCAGAGGAGCCACGTGACACCAGCTGGGGCATCATCTTTGCAGTGCAGTGTTCCTCTTTGTCCCTCGCAAAGCACAGCCCCTTCTCAGCCAGCCCCATAGTCGGCTCCGTGGGCGCCGCTTACCAGCTGGAGGAAGGAGGCAATTTCTTGCTCCCGGCTCTCAGCGCTCAGGTCTCGGCAACGTCTCCGTAGCCAGTGCCGACGCCGGTGCGTGTGGTACGTCTTCTCGGCTGCATGCCAGGATGTGGGGGAGCCAGTGGGGGTCATGCCGGTGCCATACTCCCAGCCTGAGAGAGGAACCACACCGCTGTCAGGACCTGGGAGGAGGCTCTGGGCAGATGTGCTCCCGTCCTCACCATCAGACTCACCCCTCCCTCCAGAAGCCATGCTGCCTGGCCCAGATCACTCCCCAACCCACGGGGCAGGGCAGTCACTGCTGAGGGACTCATGCCATGTGTTAGCATGCGACACATGTTCTTGGAGTTTCCATGATGTACTGGGTGGGTTCCTTTAGTTGGACGGGGCTCAGATCCTGGGGTTTCCATGGCAAACACTGACAGCTGCTGGCATCCAATACAGCTGTTCTGCCGTGCAGCCTGGGGCCCACTCCGCCCTACAGAGCAGTCCTTCCGAGGGCTGGGGGTCTTGTTCTCTATGGGCTGTCTGCTGACACTTGTCTGCTGGGACCCGGCTAAACTCATTGCACTGCATTGCATTGCTGTCATGGGCAGGGTTGGCCCCACAGGCCGCGTCAAGGGGAACAGCCAGCCCCAAGCTGAATTGCCGGGGGCAGCAGCTCAGTGCCATCTCTCCGACGGCTCCACGCCTGGAGTGAGGCTCTCCAAACCATCATGGAAGGTACTTGCCAGACTCATCCACTGCTCGGTTCACCTCGACCCTCCAGCCTTCCTCGAAGCGCCAGCCCTTAGGGCACATGATCTCTTCCTTTGGGGAGACGGCAGCTCCAGCCTGGAACAGGGAACACACAGAGCTGAGCTGTGCTGGTAGTGCGTGCCAGAGCTGCACAGGGCAAGAGAGGTTCTGGTTTGATGGCACAGACCAATGAAAAACAACCTCCAAGAAGGCACCCCCTACCACCCATTGCTGGCCATGCCATGACTCCCTCCTTTTCTCACCGCATCAGTGTTAGGAACAGAGGCCGGGGCCCACTCTTCCCCGGGCTGCCGGCCCTCATTCTCATACACTTCCTCCAGCACCTCACTGTGGTTGGTCTCCGTGTCCAGTAGTAACCTGAGTGGGAGGCCATGGCAGAGTCAGGAACACAGAAGCCTCGTATCATAGCTTTTCCCAGGAATCCTATGGAGACCTCCATCCATGTGGGAGGACGTCTTTCCTGGCAATCCTCGGATACCATGAGGCCTGATACGGGTCTGAGACCCTTGGGGCAATTGTCCTCACTAGCGTGACTGCAGATATGATCCCTATTGGGGCATGTCTAACTCTTCTCCTGGAATGGACTCATCTACTCGCTTCCATAGTATCCTGCAACCAGCAAGTTCCAAAGTTCAGCCATGCAGTCAGCTCTCCAGGCCCCTCCAGAGCTCAGCTCTTCCCCATCTTACTCAAGCACTGGGTTGGGGGGGGGGAGGGGGGGACTCAACTGGAGTCATATTTAACCCTTTAACCACCTTCCCTCAATAGAAGCCAGTGCCACAGGTCAACTCTATGTCCAACCCAGCATGTTTCCCAAAGCCCATCTAATGTTTTGGCCGTTTCAGAGAGGTGTAATCCTCCCCATATAATTCACAGTTCTCTCTCAGCCCCAGAAGCCCCTCTCGCCTGAATGGTTTTTGGGGCCCTCCCTGGCCAGGCTCCCGTCTGCAGGGAGGAGAGAGCCTCTCAGCAGGCCTGGATCCATCACTCACCTCCTCTGTGTCTCCACTGCCCATTCGCCATCCCAGTGCCAGCCCTTGGGCAACTGGAACTTGTCCCTGGGGAGGCCAATCTTCCCGGTTATGTCTGAGAAGCTGGGGTGCTGCAGCAGCCCCTTGGGCCCCCACTTCCCAAAGAGCTTCACCTGGTTCTCATACTAGGCAGGGGACAGGGAGCGACAGACACAGAGGGAAGCAAATCAGAGCAGGGTGCGATTCCCTGGACACAGGGCAGGGTGAGCGCTGGGGTCTCACAATCTACTGAGAGCTGGGGTGGGGTGGGGTGGGGCACAGAGTGTAAGCTGCACCCTCTGTCCGCACCAGCGCTGCTCCTGCCCAGCCAGGAAATAATGCGTACCTCCTCCCCACAGGGAATCCCTGCTCCATAACTAGAGTGCTCACATCTTGGTGCTGCCCTTCTCCTTCTCACCGTTTCTGCATAAACCCTGATCTTCCCCTCACAGTGCTTCATGAATTCCTGACTGTCTGTCACCAGGCTGAACCACATCCGCACGCGCAGCTGGCCATGGATGGCGTCGTCCTGCCCATCGCTCTGGGGGCTCTGCAGGACAAAAGCAAAGGGGCCGTGCTGCACCCATCCAAAAGCAGCCACTCGGCATGGGCAGAGCTGGCCCAGTGGCTGCTTGTCTCTCTGGCTCCCCACAGCCCAAGGGGCAGAGATCCTGGCCTATCTCCTACCTTCAGGAAGAGGGTGTGGGTTTTTCCACAGAGCTTGCCGCAGGCACTGGGACCTGCCTTGGAGAACATGACGGTGTGAGCCTTCACTCGGGCATAGGCCACTCGCTTCTCCTTGCACAGCATCCAGATCACCACGTCAGGCAGACTGGCTTGGGGCTAGAGATGGCAACCCCCAGGGGAAAGAAGAGAGAGGACAGATGTTATTGCAGGAGCAAGATACCTGCTGGGCTGTCTTCCTGTGGCGGGGCTATGCCCATTCAGTCCCGGAGCATCCCCTTATGCCCACCTGGCCCTCTACTCAGCGCTGACCCCCTGCTAGGCCTGTCTGCAGATGCAGCTCCCGGGGGGATGGTGGAACCATTCTGCCCCACTGTGAGCTATGAAGCATTGCCCCAGCATCGCTCCTAGCTCGCACCGCCAGCGCCCCAAATACTGAGCAGTGAGGCCAGAGACAAGAGAGTGATGTGTCTCCGTGGCTAAGGCTGCCTTCCTTCTGCTCCAGAACTGGGAGCTGCTCATCTCGGGAGACTGACAGGGAAGAGCCCCGGGACATATTTCAGGAGACAGTATGATGCCAGAGGAGCTGCTGGGTGTCAAAACAGCTTGGGGATGGCGTCTGGGGCAGGGATGCAAGGCCGTGGCCTACCTCTGGAATGACGGAGTCGATCCTCTGCAGCCAGTCCTCTCCCTTGAGGATCAGGGTCTTGGGGTTCATCTCAGCGCTCAGTCTCCCTGCAGACCTGGCTACTTGGTGGAGGAGCCGAGCACGCAGGTCCCTCATCTGTTGATCCAGGACTGTGGCTGTCACGTGACCTTCCAAACCAGGCAGCGACCTTCTGCAAGGAGCCAGCAGGGCAAGATCACAGGCTCCTCCCTGCCACCAGCCACCCAGGTCAGAGAGAAGAGGGGAGCTTAGAACCATCCTGCCCTCGGCTCACAGGTGGAGAGACGAGGTGCTTGGAACAGAACCGGAGGTCAGAACCGGGAAAGATGTGGTCAGTCCCTTTCCTGATGGCTAATTGCTTCCTGTTGCACATTCACCACAGCTCTGCCCAGTCCAGTTTTACATGTCTCAAGTGCTGGGGATCCCACTCCTGCCTCTTGGCAGATGTTTCCACAACCTCATCAATCTTAGTGGCAGGGAGTCAGCCTACATTTTCCATTTCTCAGTTCCATCCAGTCACTCCTAGTTACCCCCCATGTTCCCCTCCCTCCTTGGGATTCACACCCCACAGACCTTTGCAGACTATTATTGCGTTCCCCCACCCTGGACATTGCTTAGCCACAATTTAACCCTCTTAGCTCTCCAGCCCCATATTCTTCTTTCTCCATATTCTTTCTCCTCCCAGCTGTTCAATATCTTTCTGGAGATGAAAGATGTGTAACGACTGCTGTAAACTCACGCTAGGCTAGTAGATGGCGAGTAGAGGGACAGACACAAGAGAGCACTGAGAAAACACAAGAAAAGCACTGAGAAAGTTGGCCTCTCAGCCTGTGAATCAAATGACCATTGTAACCAACCTCTGGAGATGGGGGGACACATGCATTATTAGATGATATCGCCTTCTTGTGCAGTTCCACGGACCTTTGGTAATGAATGACCTTTACCTTCAAGATCATCTTTCATGTGAGGCACTGACAGCCTGTGATCTCGGTCACACCAGTGAATATCTGGAGTGACTCCAGTGAGGTCAGTTGAGTTACTTGGGTAACTGAGGTATGAGTCACGTTTAGCAACACGAGGCATTGTTCCCATTCTACACAGTGGGAATCCAAATCATGGCACGATTAAGGCCCGGGTTGCCAAAGGAGATCAGCACATGGAGGCAGGTAGAGTTCTGCACACTTGGAAATCTGGCTCCAGGTTCTTTTGTGAGTCTGGCCCCTGATGTCCCAGGTCCTCTGGAGCCAGGGACAGCATGGGGAATGGAACCCAGGGGTCCTGACTCGCAGCCTTGTAGCCACCTGTAAAGCACTGTGAGATTCTGGAATGCTACAGGCACGCAAAGCAATGTACGACTTTATTATACAGCCTCAGAGAGGGAAGCTGTGCCTTTCACAATTGTCCGCCCACAGGAGCATGTCTACACCGCAATTAAAAGCCATTGCTGGCCCCGAGCTCATGGGGGCTCAGACAAAGGGGCAGTTTAATTGTGATGCCTCCTGCTGCATCCCAAGCTCTGGGATGCTCCTACCTTACAGGGACCTAGAGTGCGGGCTCCAAATGTCTACACTGTAATGAAACAGCCCCTTTGCCCAAGTCCTGCGAGCCAAGTCAACTGGCACAGGCCAGCCATGGGCATCTAATCTGTTATGCAGACAGTGCAAACCTAGCGTCCTGGCCCCCAGGCTCACTTGCAGTCCTCCAGCAGCTCTGTCAGCAGCTTCTTCCAGGCATTACTGAAGGATGGATCCTCAGCATTTCGGATGGACCTCAGGGCATCCAGATTCTGCTTCTGATGGAGAAGGAAATTAAGTCAGACTTGAACATGGATCTGTTTATCTGCAGTGACCAGGGCACAGAGTTACAGTACAGGTAAGGCTTGATCCAGCTTCTACTCAACTCAACGGGGAGTCTTTCCATTGACTTTGGTGGGCAGGGCCCCACATTCCTCCCATAGGAAAGCTACAGTATCTGGATCCATCTGGAGCCATGAAGGAGAGGAGCTTAGAAATGAGTCACAGGAACAGGGGAGAGTCTGTGAACTGGGGATTTGGATGTGGCTAGTGCGGGAGCTACAATGAAGTTATAATGGTCGTTAGAGGTAGAAATGAACTATTAGTGCCACCCAGACCATCTGCTCTCAATGCAGGGTTGTTCTCTACTGTACATGTCACTTAGCCAAGCAAGAGCTAGTTAAGGGAGGGCACAGCTAGGATACAGAGTGACCTAGACAAACTGGAGAGTTGAGCTAAAAAAATCTGATGAGATTCAACAAGGACAAGTGCAGAGTCCTGCACTTAGGATGGAAGAATGCCATGTACTTCTACAGACTGGGACAGACTAGCTAGGCCAGTGGTTTTCAAACTATGGGTGGGGACCCAGTACTGGGTTAAAGACCCTCAGGTACTTGGTCACCGTGCCCCCTGCTGCTGCCACCAGAAGACTGGAATGCATGGCTCAAAGATGTCATTGTTGAGTCACGGGCATAAATGATTTTTTTTAAACTGGGTCCCGAGAAAAAAAGTTTGAAGACCATTGATCTAACCAGCAGTTCTGTAGAAAAGGACCTGGGGGTGACAGTGAACAAGAAGCTGGATATGAGCCAACAGTGTGCTCTTATTCCCAGATGGTTAACAGCATGTTGGGCTGCATTAGTAAGAGCATTACCCGTGGATTGAGGGAAAAGATTATTCCCTTTTATATGGCATTGATGAGGTCTCATTTGGACTATTGTGTCCAGTTTTGGGCCCCCCACTACAGAAAGGATGTGGAAAAATTGGAGAGTTCAGCAGATGGCAACAAAAATGATTTGGGGGCTGGAGCACGTGACTTATGAGGAGAGGCTGAGGGAACCAGGCTTGGTTAGTCTTCAGAAGAGAAGAACAAGGGGGGAGGTGTTGATAGCAGCCTTTAATGACCTGAAAGGGGGATTCCAGGAAGGCTGGAGCTGGGCTGTTTTCAGTGATGGCAGATGACAGAACTAGGAGCAATGGTCTCAGGTTGCAGTGAGGAAGGTCTAGGTGGGATATTAGGAAAAGCTTTTCCACTAGTTGAAGCATTGGAATGGGTTACCGAGGGAGGTGATGGAATCTCTATCTTTAGAAGTTTTTATGGCCCAGCTTGACAAAGCACTGGCTGGGATGATTTGATTGAGGTTGATTCTGCTTTGAGCAGGGGGTTGGACTAGATACCTCCTGAGGTCCCTTCCAACCCTCATCTTCTATGATTCTACAGGCTGTTGAATCCACCCTTCCAGCCCCCTGACATTTTTGTTGCTCCGCTCTGAGCTCTCTTTACTTTGTCTGTATCATTTTGGCACTGAGTTGTCCAGAACCAAGGGCAGTATTTCAGATGTACTCATGTCACATCTGTCAGTTGCGGCTCTGGGATGGGATGCCCCTGTGCATAGGTGGTCCTAGCATTTGCCCAGGGCCACATACTGGGGGGCTGCCCCTGCTGCTGGGGCCCCCACAGGCCCCACTGATGGGCTTACTGTGGCGCCCGCCGGCCTCCTGGCTCTGCTGCCAGGGCTGGGAGGCTGGCGGGAGCCCTGAAGAGGCTGGCGGCAGGGCTAGGGGGGCTGGTGGGGGCCCTGGTGGGGCTGGTGGGGGAGCTGGAGGCAGGTCCTGCAGAGCCCCTGGTGGTGGGGTGGAGGGGCCAGTGGGGGGGGGGCCAGCAGTGAGTCTGGGGGTGGGAGGGGGCCCTGGTGAGGTGTGGGAGGGGCAAAAGTCAAGGATGTGCCCCCCCCATGCCACATGGGTGGCCTCAGCCTTGACTTTTTCCCAGGGCCCTGGAATCACTAAGACTGCTGTGTGGGCAGCCCAAGAACTGCATGACCCCTTTTTGCTGCTGTCTCTCATCCCAGATTCATGCCTTGCTTTGCAGCCTGGTCTTAGCAGGTTGCCCTGCTCCCTGAGCAGCCAGGGCCAGCACTCACCAGTCTGTCGCGTACAGAGTGCATGATGTTCAGGGTATCCATGTGGTAGCTAGCATCCTCCCAGAAAGAGCTGATGGCCACCATTGGCTTGGTGTCGTACCACGGCAGATAGTGATAATGGTTTCCTGGAGGAAAGGAAGCAAGGGAAGGTGAACCACTTGGTCTTCTGCTTCTTCTGGCTTCCTCACCGCTTTCCCAACCCTTGGCTTCTCTTCCACCCCATCCTGTCCCTCTGGGCCAGCCCCTCCCCTCTCCCTTTCCCTTGCCTTGCTCCTACCATCAAACACAGCTCGGCTGTACTGGGTGGTCGAAGCAGAAGGCTTGCATGTCACATCAAACTTGTTGCCATAGTTTCCGATGCTGACCTCGAACTGGATCAGTTCCTTGATAGCGGGCAGCATGGTGGCCGAGTAGAAGATGGCACACAAGCCGTACTTGCGCCGGGACAAGTATCGCTAGCAAAGAAAAGAGCCAGCAGGCAGCATTAGGACAGGGAGGAGGCAGGTGAGGGTGTCTTGGTCACTAATACCTGACCATGTTACATCCCACCCAGCAGGGCATCAGCAAAGACCCACCCTGAGACCCACTGCAGCAAAAGCTCAATCCTCGGCAGTCTGAGCTAAACAAGTGACGCCCTGGGGCCTAGTTGTCGGTAGCAGCAGATTCCTATCCGCTATGTGGACCCATTCACTAGGAGGAGATGTGATCGTAACCTGTTGGCCAATAGTTCTGAGGGACATCTGTAAGGATCTGTCCTAGGGAGAGATAGGCACAGCAGTGTAGGAGCAGGAACCAGGGAAAGGATGCTGCGGTTCCTGTTCTCTGTCCTGCATTCCCCAGGAACACACACGGCCTGTGATCCTGGTGGGGAAATAACTCAGTCTTTGGAGGGAGGCTTTGCTGCACTTGTAGGTATGTGGGGATTGACAGGCCCATCTAGCCCCCTGTCTCATCTCCAACCAGAGCCGGCACCAACTGCCTCACAATAGCAGATGTGGGATATAATCTGCTCCCAGGATGGTCTTGTTCTAACCCCGAGGAGGTAAGTTCTGAAGCAGGAGGTTTTCTCTCCCTTCCAGAATGGGATAGCATTAACTATGACAGTACTTTAATTTCCTCATTTCCCATCTGCATGTTCTCTGCACAAGGAAGCTGAATGTTCCGTCTTTGATATTCCCATCACCAGTAGCAGGCTACGGAGCTCCAAAGAGTGTGCATTGGTGGGAAGGAACTAGCAATGGTTGTGATGAGATCAGCATAATTGGATCCAAAGGCCAGCTTCCTTCCAATATTCTCCTGGCATCAAGAGGGCTGATTCTGGGGCCCTGCCTTTTTCATGGTTCCCAGATGTGTTTTGTGTTCAACTGCAATTCTGCCTTGAGCAGTGACAGTAAGAACTGCAAGGGGCAGTGGGGTTATGGATGCAGCTTGGGATCTGAGAGTGAAGCTGGGTTGTTCTGTTTTGTACAACATCCCTATTGAAAGGCCCTGCAATTGGAAGAGGAAGTGGTGGGCTCCCACCTCCTGGTGAAGCTAATGGGCCCTGCTAGTGAATGGGCCCACAGCTCCCAGGGCAATCACAGCTCACAGGGGGCTGGCTGGGACCTGTTACAATTCACAGGTGACATACAGCTTCCCTTCCAGTGGGACTGTTTCCTGAACAGCTTTGTGCCTGCTCCTTTTCCCTGCCCCATTTGCTGTGAGGCCTTGGCCGCCTGGAGGGTTGGGTCGTCCCTCAGTCATGGTTTGTTACCTCCACCCTGGCAACGGCCTCTGCAGGGATATCCTCTATTTTCTGGGTGGGGACCCTCTCCATGCTGGTCTTTAATTCCACAAGAATCCGGCCTCGATAGGCCACTCCTTCCTCCTGTAAGACAAATGAGTCCTCAGAAGAGGGACAGGAAGGGGACAGAAGAGCGAAGAGTGGGAGACCCTGTAAGAGGGGTAAGAGATGAGAAGGAGGGGCAGGGGAAACTTTTTCCAGACCTGACATCAAGAGCAAGCAGCACAGACAGCTGTGGCGTGCCGAGCTGCTCCATGCAGACTCTGCGACCCACGGGGTAAGCCAGAGCAGCAAGGGAAAAGTCGCTGACTGATTTCTTCCTTCTGCAGCTTGCTCCCTGAAAGTCTGGTCCCTGCTCACCAGACCCCTTCTCCTTTCCATCTCACTTTCCCCTCAACAACCATCAGAGGTAGCTCACACTGGAAACACAGGCTGGGAGCACTGAGTGCTGGAAATGGCTTGCTGCCCCCAGTGCATCCCTGCCTCCATGTATTGGGCTCAGCAGGGATGGCAGAGGTCAGGCAGTGTGTGTTTGGGGGAGATGGGCTGTCACTGGTCAACCTGTCATTCCCACCTTGTACCAGTCACCTGTCTCTGGAGCCACTTGGGGTCTTGTACGGTGCTCCTGTCATGGAGGACAAGAGTCAACCCAGAGGTGTGGTGGGACTATCAGATGCTATGCTAGGGGCCAGTGGCATGGACTCACAGCAACCCCAGTGCTTGGGAGTCGTGGGGACCCCTCTCCCAGGGATCCAGACTAAGGAATGGACAGGAGACACTTACAATCCCAGAGTTGAGTTTCTCATATGGGTCTTGGAGGCTGGTGAATTCCCTCGGACTCCCATAGAGGGTCAGGAAGCTGGGTCCAAAGCATGGCAGAAACCCGGAGA
The DNA here is from genome assembly GCA_007922175.1 of Pelusios castaneus. NCBI lineage: Eukaryota > Metazoa > Chordata > Testudines > Pelomedusidae > Pelusios > Pelusios castaneus. The sequence continues at coordinate 12,883,144 of ML685810.1, forward strand.
AATCCCCTGGAACCAAGAGAGGAAGCTGAGAGGATGTGAGGCCCTGGAGTGAAGCCCACTCACCACGTGTGGTCAAAGACTTTTACCTTCTATCTCGGCCCCCATGGAAGACACCTGGGACAGGCTGATGGACGTGATCCCAAGGACGTCCGTCTTTCCTGCTTGGTCCCTGGAAGTGCAGAGCAAACAGCAAAGGAGCTTGCTGGGATTTGGCATGGGCTGGGGCTGCTGCTGAGTAAAGGCCTACCAAGCTCTAGGGTCTGTAAACACTGGCTTCTGCTGGCCTGATGTTATCTTCTGAGGGCTCTATGGCTGGGACCAGGGTCTTTACAATGGGGCCAAAGCTCTGGCATGAGACTGTGGTCAACACCAGAACCCCTGTGGCCCAAGGGAACCTTCTGTAATAAAGTTTTCCAGGCAGGAGACAGAGCTTCATTGGGGGCCAGTCCTAGAAGGGACTCGCCCAAAACTAAGGCCCACCCCAAACCTCCCCCTTTTCACTGCAAGGGTCCGTCTCACTTCCTTGACCTGCCTTCCCTACCACAACTACAGAGCAACCTGTCTGTGTATCTACCAAACCCATGCAGGTCCTTTCCTTTCCACCCACAGCATCCTCATTGGCTCTTCCCTAATCCCACTGGCCAACCACACCCTGTGCTTCACTCCTCCGCGGCTCCCCTTCCTCTGAGCTAACACAGGCCACTGGGATGTCTTGCTGGCGGGGAGGAGGATGGGGAACTCTCCAATGCACTGCTTACCCATTAAGAATGATTAGCTTGATCTTATCACACACGGATGGTAACTGAAATAGGAAGGGGGGAGGTTAAAAGAGTGTATGTCCCTGGGGCCAGGCCCCGCTGGCTGTTTGACACCTTCAGCCTAAATTACACAGCAGGTGGCTCCTCCTTCCCACAGTTTATGTGGCTGGGCTGCCCTGCTTTTGTTGACACACTAGGAAGGATGCTGCTGTGTGAACTGATGCCAAAGCCACTGGATACCCTAGCGGCTCTTCAGCTGTGGCCGGGGATTGGGGATGGTCAGTGGATGGAGAAGCTGAAGCACTGTCAGCAGAGGGAGGCAACTGTTTTGTGGAACTCCCCGCTCCAGAAGGGCTTAGCAGTGGCACAGGCCTGGGCCTTCCCCTCCTTGCAGACAGGGCTTCCAGCCTCTTCCACTGCTGCCAGGGTGGATCTGCTACAGCAATCCCAGGAACATGCGCACGGGAGAAACCCAGCTCCCACAAGAGGGAAAGCACATGACCTTTCACAAGCACCATGAACCACTTCTCCTGTCTACCAGTGAATACCCCTGGGACTCTGTGCTGCACATGCAGGCTCTTCCTCTACTGTGTCATCTGTCTCACCTGGGCAGGAAAAAAGAGGGCCTGGTTCCACTCGGGGTTGGCGTTTCTTGGCATCACTTTGGTTCGGTGCTGAGAACATTAAATGGCAGTTCTAAGAAAACAGAGATTGGTGCCTCTCCTTCCAGCTGCACCCTCTGTAGGCCAGTCACTTTCTTCACCCCCTCAGCTCCCTGGGGCAGATTTCCCCCCAGAAAAGCATTTGTGCCCGGCAGCATTGCAGCAGGTGGGTTCAGTACTGTCTCCTGGAGGTCAGCACTGTCACCGGCTAGACTCCCACTTTGGATCATTAGCATGGATGGTGACTTGGGGAGGCTTGGAGAAATCACAGGAATGGCACACCCTCATCAGGGGTGCCCCAACTGGCATTTCCCAGTGTCAAGTGCCACTTGATACCCCCAGCAGCTTTGCTCCCCACAAGATAGTTGGGAGAAGGGCAAGGAAGACCAGCGTAGCCATCTCCATCTCAGCACAACAGACTAGCCTACTGGCAGGACATATTTGGCGACAGGGGATGGGACACAGCAGGGGCAGCTCCTCCGTGACTGTTAAAACAAAGTCAGAGTGTCACAGAGTGTCGGCCAAACCTGACACGCAGGGGTTGTTGTGATAATTGGGCCTACACATTTACCGATTGTGAGTTAACAGTACAAGTGAGTGCACATTCACAAGATGTCACAGGCAACTCTAACAACAGATGCTGATGGGAAGAGGTACAAGAAAAGTGGAGCAAGAAGCTGGATTCATCTAAACCACGGTGGCCATGCTGACTAGGACTGTCCTGATATATAATGCTTTGGTTTGCATCCCGATTGATGTACAATTGGGATGTGGTTTGTTTTGATATTTGGGTAAAAATTCAGTTCTTAGCTTCCGTGGGGGAACCAGAGCTCCCAGATGCCGTGGGCAGCCCCGCAGCTGCAGCTCCAGGTTCTCCTGCTGTCCACAGAAGCAGAGAGCTCCAGGTCCCCCTGATCCCACTGCCTGCTCCCATATATCCCGATATCTTACTGTTGCAATCTGGCCACCCTGCCTGGGATCCTGGGCCTTCATCATCCTGATCCCGAGATATGTCCTGACCTGACCCAGAGGACATCACCACCCCTGCCGGCTTCAGGTGAATCTCTACCACCACCTGGGATGTACATCTTTATCTCTCTCTCCTCTTTGTGCGTCCTTTTCCTTCCCTACCTTATTTGTTCTCTCTCCTTTTTCTTTCTGTTTAACCAGAGTCTGGCATGGCCAGCCACGCCTGCCTACTTTGTAACCCTGCTATAAAATCTGTGACCAGAAAGATGCAGCTAAAAGCAGTGCCCTACACAGCCCAACACCGGTACAAGTTTACCAGGCCTCAGAGCAGCTGTCTCTGCCTTTCTCCAGGAAGGAGGTTGTGAGTGAGAGTCACGCCAGAAACAGAAGCTGCGCTTTCTACCTTTACTGCTCTTTTCTCTGCTCTGTTGTGTGCATTGGTCCTGTTTTGTCTTTTGAAGAAACAGGCTCAGATTTTAACAACAGCAAATATGGCAGCTCCAAGCCATCTCGACTAGCTTCTCCTCTTTTCCCCAAAAAGGACAGTTATGAGCACCTTTAATACCATCTAAGAGACCGTCAAACAAGAGTGCTTTTCCTTCTAAAACTACTTCAACAACAACAGTACATCTCCTGCCATTTCAACCAACGTTTGGCTTGTTTTGATGTGCTATGCTACACTGGTGCAGCCGCGCCATTGTAGTGCTTCAGTGAAGACGCTGCTCTGCTGATGGGAGAACTTCTCTTGTCAGCGCAGTTAGTCTTCCTCCCTGAGAGGCAGCAGATAATGTTGATGGGAGAAGCTCTCCAGGGACCTAGCACTTTCCACACGGGGGATTAGGTGGTATAACTATGTTGCTCAGCAGAGTGTATTTTTCACGCCCTGGAATGATGTGGTTATTCCCATATAGGGCTGTGGTATAAACCTGGCCTTTTTCTCTTTTACTCAAAAAGACTTCAACAAACAGCAGCAACAATAACTCCAGCTCATCTCAACTAATTTCTTCTCTTTTATTTCTCCACCCCGAAAGGCCCTCAAACAGTTATGACCATCTTTAATAACAGCTAAGAGATTGTTTGCAGTGTTGTAGCTGTGTTGATCCCAGGATATTAGAGAGACAGGGTGAGTGAGATGATATCTTTTATTGCAACTTCTACTGAAGAAGAACCCTGTGTAGCTCAAAAGTTTGTGTCTTTCACCCACAGGAGTTAGGCCAATAAAGGGTATGATCTCCTGCACCTTGTCTATTTACGAGACGGGCGAACAGGACGGATTTTCCTTCTAAAAGCTCTCACCAGTTAAAGGGAAAGGGAACAAGGATTGCTGTTAAAATTGAAGCCTTACTTAATACTTTGCATTTCAAAGGCGTTACCTGCTATTCCTTCTCTTCTGTGTCTTTAATGAAAAGTTAAAAGCAGTTTTAATAGGGTGTTTGCCATGGCACTGAGTAGGTAGAGGTCTCTGTATATGAAACTTGGACCTTGTTTAACGCTGTTTTATGATAGACAGTGGCTGGGTTATGTAAACACCTTCGGCCCACTTATTCCATCAAAAGTAATACACCAGGGCACAGTTTGACTCCCAGCCCTCAGGGGTATAAGTTGCTTGGCTGTGTTGCTGCAAACAAATCTTGCATGGACTCTCATCGAGCAAGCTGGAAACCATTGCCGGATAATAACTACTGATAACAGGAGCAAGTTAGCTGGCTCTAGCATTCATGGGTTATTTTACTAGTGTAACTAGTGGGACGGGGATTCCATCCATGGTGTTGCTTAGAAATTCCTCCTGCTGCACTCTGCTAGATGGCACTACATCATCTGCAACCAGCAGGCTAGTGTGTATCTGCATCTACTGGATGCAATCAGCACTGCTCAGCCGTGTGTCACAGGCTGTATACTCCCATCAGCTAATGGGGATTCTCTGGAATCTCAAGGGGCTTGTGGAAGAAAAAGGAATCTGAATTCTATCTCCTCAGTTTCCATGGCATTTCTAAGGACTGCACATTCATTACTGTGAGTGTTCAGGACACAAGCCTTGCTGTTGATTAGGAGATTGAACTTACACGGTGCGGTGGCTTTTTTCCTTTTGTGCTGCAGGAGACACCTCTCCTGTTAGGTCACTTTTCTGACCAGAGCTGCATGCGGCTGCTTCTGTCCATGAACCAAGAACTGAAAGGCAGGCCCTAACAGTTACCTACCGTTTTCCCTGCAAAACTGACTTCCACTGAAGGGTCAACACAGATCCTTTTGTCAACGTGCATCTGGAACATAGACTTGAAGTAATTCAGGCTGGAGTCCTCCACTGGAGAGGGAAGAGAGAGGTATTCATGTCAGACAGCTCTCAGCTGGCACAGTTCTTGCCTGCTGGACCAGGGATCCTCTGTGCTATCACGGGCGAGCCAACCCTTCCCCTCGGCTGAGGGGGTGGTGTAGGGTGACAAGAGCCTGAAAGGCCAGGGAAGTTGGTGACATGGGGAAGCAGGCAGGTGAAGTGGACATGAGCACTTACTAAGAATGGACAACCAAGGAGTCCTGTGGCACTTTTAAAGACTAACAAATTTATTTAATGTATGAACTTCTGTGGGAGAAAATCCCACTTCGTCAGATGCTTGAGGATGGGGAACTTACAGAATGGGAGGGAAGTGGGGAGGTAGAAAGAGGGGAATATCATTTATTGTAATGAGAAAGCTAGTTCAAGTCTCTGTTCAACCCCAAGGTAATGGTATCAAATTTGCACATGAAGTTTAACTCTGTAGTTTCTTTTTGTTTCTTCTACTATGTTGTACCACACTGTTTGAATCTAAACAACTGCTTTGATTTGTTGAAATAGTCTGATCTGATCCTATGATTTACACTTCCCTGCATTTATTTTCCCCCCATTCTGTAAGTTCCCCATCTTCAAGCATCTGATGAAGTGGGATTTTCTCCCACAGAAATTCATGCAATAAATAAATGAGTTAGTCTTTAAAAGTGCCACAGGACTCCTTGTTTGTTTTGCTGAACTAGACTGACACCTTTGGAACTTAAGAATGGACAAAGATCCTAATTTAGCAGACTCCAAACAGGTAGGCTTTGTTTGCCACTGCAGAGGGGTGAGCTCCAGGGACTGTCAAACCCTTGCATTACTTGTGTTCTGGCAGCAGTCAGAAGTGTGCTAGGCGCTGCACGCACATAAGACGGCAGGGTCCCCATCCAAGGAGCTAATTGTGTAAAAAGACTAAGGAACAGCCTTTGGAGTCCTGGCTCACACTTGGGTTCTCTGACTATGGGAGCACAGTTCCTCATCAGGTCATGGAGCAATATCCTCTGTTCTACATGACACGTACTTTGGGGCAGATCCTCAGCTCTGTAGAGGCACAGCTGAAAAGTGGCCATGCATACGGGCATGGCTGCTGGCTTGAGCAGGTTGGACTCCACATCCTCGCTCTCCACAGGCTCAACCAGCTCCTGGGTGAGGGGAGAACAGCATTCAGGATGCACGCAGTGGCAGAACACAATGGCAAGACCACCCATCAGCAAAGCAATGGTAGGAACCCAAGCATGGGAGGTGATGTGTCTGAGATCAGGTTTTTCACTAATCTAGAGAGAGCTAAAGGCAAGTGGTGAGCAAGGGTGGTTCCTGTGTGGTATGGGCGGTGTTAGGGCCAGCCCCGACATCTCTGGAGCAATGAGGACCCTGTCATGGGCTCCAATGGAAGACTGGAGTCACCTTAGGGTGCTTGTGCGTGAAGGGTGGCCCAGTGGGGCCAGAGAACATGGCCTGTGGTGTGGATGGGTAAAGCATGAAGCCAGTGTGAGAGTGGCAGACGCTAACAAGGAATTGCACCAGGCTCCGATTTTCTGCGAGGATGAGCATTCCCAGCTGAATCTACACACAGCGGGAGCGCAGCACTTTTGACACTCTTTTAAAACCTTGCACTGGGATTCAGGCTAATTGCTGGTGAGTCTTGCTGGTAGGTGGGTCCAGTTTGTGCCAACCAGCGTCCAAAGGGGGAGGGAAGGTGTCCTGACAGGAAGTGTAGGAAAAGCCAAGTGCAGGTTTAGGTGGTATTCCTGTTTTGCAGAGCTCAGTGAACCCAAGGACTTGGAAGGGAACCATGGTTGTTTCGGGCCTGACTTGGGAAGGGACAGGAATGCAGTGTGACCACTGCAACTATCATGTCCCTTTCCCAGGAGGTGATTACCTGAGCCTGGTCCCCAGCTGCAAGCACACAGAGGCTGACTTTCAAGTAGCCTCTCAAGCCAGCACTCAAATGATTAGGGTGGTAGAGGCTCAGCCATTTCCAGTTGAGAGCATGACCTGGCGGAGAAGGACACCAGGGTCTGCTAGGTATGCAACTCGGTATTCGTTCCACCCCACCCTCAGCTTCTAGACATTCACAGACTGAAAGGCCAGAAGGGACCACTGTGATCATCTTGTCTGACCTCCAATATAACCCAGGCCAGAGAGCTGCCCCACAATAAATCTAATGCAGCCCATCTTGGTTTAAAAATGGTCAGGGATGGAGACTCCACCATGGCCCTCAGTAAACTGTAATTGTTAATTACTCTCACTGGTAAAAATGTAAGCCTTGTTTCCAGTCAACTTGTCTAGCTTCATATTTCAGTCACTGGACAGGGTTAGACCTCTCTCGGCCATGCTGAAGAACACAATATCAAATATTTGTTGCCCACGTAGGTGATGAGAGGCTGGGATCAAATCCCCCCTTCACCACCTCTTTATTAAACTGACGAGAGGGAGCTCCTGGAGTCTGTCGCTATAGGGGTATTTTCTAATCCTTGAATCATTTTCATGGCTCTTGTCTGCACCCTCTTCAATTTACCCACACCCTTCAGAACTGGATGCAGGATCCCAGCAGTGGTCACACAGATACAGTGCCAAACACAGAGGGAAAGTCACCTTGTTCCAGTGGTGTACTAAGGGACTCTGGTGCCTGGGGGCCAAGCCTACGTGGGGGGGAGGTATCCTGATACCCTCTACCGACTGTCCCGGGGTGGGGTGGCTGTATCTGTGGAGGGGGTGCAGCAGGCTTGGGGGGTGAAAATGCAGGCTTGGGTCCGTTGCCCCCCACCCAGTGCATGGTGCCCTCCTCTCTTCATGCAGCCCAGAGCTGGCTTTGATGGTGCAGTCTCAACCCCCAGCATGGGGGAGGGGTTGGGATGATGTTTCATGACAGACTGGAGGGACCCTGAGAGGCACCCCTGGATGCCCCCTGCCCCCCAAGAAAGGTCAGGCTAGGTAGAGCTGCCCCGCACTAATCTGCCACTCCAGCCCCACACCTTGAGGCTAGGCCAGCCCTTCATGATGTGCAGTGAGGGAGGCACTGGGGGGGGGGGGGGGCAGAAGCCCCTAGTGTCTTCTGCATGCCCTGCACCCTCCCACACATGTTGTGAAGGGCCAGCTGGTCCTGTCAGGTGCACTGCATGGCACACCATCCCCCACACTTACCCATGGCCTTGGGGGGTGCTAGGCCAGTGTCCCTCTGCAGCCTGATGCCCAGCCCCTGCTGTCCCTCCCTTCAGTACAGCACTGCGTCATTCCCCCTACTTGAGATCCCTGTCTATGCAGCCCAGGATGGCATTAGCTCTTTTTGACCACAGTGTCACACTGGGATCTCCTAGTCATCTGATTATTCTCTATGACACTCTGTTGGGGGGGGGGGGGTGTATTCCCCACACAGCTGCCTGACAGCATAAATTAGGCCAGGTGAACCTAACTGACTAATTAAGCAGTCAGTAGGGAGAGATACAGGTTGCCAGGAGGCCACTAATTAGAGGCAGGTACAGCTGGGCAGGAAGAGGAGGGGCCTGCAATGGGCACCTGAGAAGAGGGACAATGGGTTTACAAACTCCAAAAGAGGTGGGAGTCAGTGATGTAGGAAGAAACCCAGTGAATAGCAGCAAGAACTAGGACAGATTGGTCTTGGCTGCGTGTTATAGGCTCTCTGGGCTGGAACCCTGTGTCTAGGGCAGGCCTGGGTTTCCCTAATAGCTACTGGGTAATGATGTAGGGTGTTGGTGATGTTGTTCTGGAAGGACTGTGATTTCCTTGGAATGGGGGGAACTCTGTGACCTGTGAGGAGGCCAAGCCATACACTGGACATGGCTGCTCTGAGCAGGGGAGAGAGACACTGTTGGGAAGGGTGAAGCAGCTGGCAAAGTTAATCCTCAGTATGGCTAGAGGAGGCACTACAAGGAGCAAGGGAAAACCCCATCACACCCTGAAGTTTCTTCAGAGTTCCCCAGATTGTAAATGCAGCCTGCATTCTTTGTTCCCAGCTGTATCCATGTACTCTAGTATATCAGTGTGCCCAGTTCATCCAGTGATCCTGATCTCTCTGAACCAGAGGCCTGTCCTTGTCACTATTTACCACTCTCTGGTTTGCATGTCATTTTGTGAGTTTGGCACAGGTGGGTGGTGCTAATTCAGTATCCCTGAATAGTGGAGTCCTCTCTTCATAGAAGCTGTGTCCCAGCTGGCAGCAATACAAGCCACATGTGCTGGCAAGTAACTTTACCAGGGAACAGTCCTTATTAGAACCTGCTCCCCAGTTCTGGGCTTGTAAAGACTAAATTTCCAAGGAGTGGTTACCATGAAGGTAGGAAAGGGTCCAGGGACCTTGTTCCCATTCCAATGGTGGGTAAGGGCTGTTAGCAGCATTATTGAGGGGGTATGGAGACATGTGGGTGATTTCATTAGTGTTCTGGGAAAGATGGAGGTAGGACTATGTACCCTGCCCAAGAAGGAAGAGGGTTACTGGTAAGAGAGAAACAGTGAACAAAAGCTATGCCAGCACCCAGAAGAGCATGAGGGATGGGTGTGGTGCCCCAAAGGTGAGGATGAACTTGGGGCAACTGGGATTGGTTTGATATCCTGTTTGGGATGTTGCCTGGGGGGAATCTGAACAAGATCTTCCTTGCTGTGCTGGTGATAGGGACAGCCCACCCCATCTAATGTATCTAATGCTCCATGAGCAGCTTTCACCTACCAGGAGAGTCATACAAATGTCCAACCTCAAGCTGTGGAGAAGGAAATACAGCAGATTAGGGGATTTGCCCAAGGATAACAGTGACAACATCACCTGCCAGTTCTCTCAGGATGTTAAAGTATGTTAAACCTCAGAGCCCCCTCAGGTAACTGACCCCCTGTAGGTGGGGAAAGTGAAGCATGGAGTGGCAAAATGCCATGTCCAAGATTTATGGCAATGTCTGGAATAGAAACTGGACCTCTTGACTCCTTATTCTGTAATTAAGAGCACAACTCAATGCTGTGGCTCTCGAGCTACTTACCATATACAGTGCTTTGTGTTAGGCAGGTGGCATCCACTCAATATATACCCTATCTATAGGGTCCTGAGAATGTCACGTGGGCTGCAGCTGTGCGCTCATGTGAGGGATTGAGACCCACTGCTCTACGGGCTCATCTACATTTACAATGCTGTAGCACCTCAGCTGTCCTTGTGCAGTTGCGCTTATGTAATACTTAATGAAGATGCTATTAGACAGGAGGAGCTCTCCCATCTCTCTGAGCAGCAATAGCCACATTGAGGGTGAAAGCCCTCCCACTGACGCAGCACTCTCTAAACTGGTGGTTAGGTTGGTGTTACGGTGTCACATGTGGTGTGGATTTTCCACACCCCTGACTGATGTAGTTACAGTGACAGACACTGGTAGGCCAGAACTAAGAAAAGCTAACCCAAGGGCAGAGTAGAGCTAAGCTAGCTGCTGTTGCTATGGTTCTGTTCATTCCTATCATGCAAGCCCTGGGGAAGCAGGTGTGGAGTTGGGCTGGCTTCCCAAACAAGATTTAATGAAAAATGTTGAAGTTTCAACATTTGCCTCTGTTCTGATGAAGAACAAAACTAAGACTTCTTGAATTAGGGGGAGGGACTTATGAGACTGATTCCTGTGATTATGACTAGTGATGTGAGCCTTAGAGCACTTCTGGGATGTAGGATTCTGGCCAAGCATCTATTCTGGGGCTCTTTCTTGCTCTAGGTTTGATCAGAAATTCCATCCTGGACCCTAGAAACATTCCTGTTGAAATTTTGGTCAAAATAGGTACTTTTCTGTGAAAATGGCCCATTTCAGAAAATCGGGATTTTTGTTAAAAAGTGCCCAACCAGTTAGCAGTAGCTGAGGCCATGGTGGAGGCACAGTTGTTCCCCTCCTTCCCCCCCTCAAATTCCTGGCTGTCTGGAATAGGGGTGATTGGAAGGGAAGGGCCAAGGAGAAAATTCTAGGAACATAAATTACAGCTGTCAGGACACTCAGCCAGTTTCATTCCCATGTTACCACAATGTGCCAGAAGTAGGAACAAGTTAAGAGGGAGAGAATGTTCATAGGTAGGATTTAATGAATGAATGGAGTAAGGATACGTTATTGACCAGTTTGAGAACTGTAGCCAGTAGTGGAACATGCTACTCAAAGGCAACGGATGATTCTGCTTGACAGCAGGCTGGCCAGAAAACAGGAATCCCATTTCACAAAATATTTCAAAGTTTTGGCATCTGTTTTGTTTCACATGGGGACAAACTGAGCCCTTTGAAAGAGCATGAGTGCACACTACTTTACTAGCCCAATGGTGATGGCACTAAGCTGTGATGGAGGAGAAAGCAGCTCAAATCCCAGCTCTGCCTGATTCAGACAAGGACATGAAGGTGGGTCTCCCTCACCCAAGGTGAGTGCCCTAGCCACCCAGCTACTGGCTAGTCTGAGATGGGTCGGATCTCTGACCTCACTATCACAGACATTCCAGCCAGTCCCTGAGAAGGCTTCACTGAAACTGAGCTGTTTCCAGGGAAGGCTTTGGTTATGGAGGAAAAAGGGTTTCTCGAGCAGCTCTACTTGGGAGTGGTTATTGCCCGTATGCTGGCTGCCACGCCCATGCATGCAACATCACCAGGAAAACATGCGTCGGCTTGCTCCAGTCTCTTAGCTCAGTCGAGATGGCTGCATGAACTGTCACTCACCTTGAACACTCCAATAATGGAATCGGCTCGCACTGCCCTTGAGTTCAGCACCTAGCAAACAAACCCAAGACTTTGCTTCACCAGTCTGTGTCTTAGTCTCCATCCCACCCACAATTCCCAGCCCTGGGGTGCTGACAGAAGGGGTCTATAGACCTGATTCTCCAATGCCTCGCATCCTGTCTCGTCACTTACACCTATCTAAAATGCTACACCGCCAGAATTCTCCATGCCTCTTGTATGAGAGAAATGACAGCATAAAGAGGAACTGGGCCTCAAGTCTTGAAAGACCTAAATGCAGGGCTGATCCAACCATATAGGTGAACTAGGCGGTCGCCTAGGGTGCCAGACTTTAAGGGGCACCAGATTAAATGGAAATGAATTTTTTTTCTTTATTTAAAAAAAAAAAAAAATTAATATATTATCTCTTACATGTGGAGAGGGGCGCCAAAGTCATAGTTTGCCTAGGGCACCAAGAACCTTTAGTCTGGCCCTGCCTAAATGGCAACTAGATTTTGAATATAAAATCAATAGATTCATAAATTTAAAACCACAAGGAACCATTGTAATCTAGTCTTAACCTCTTGCATAACACAGGCCACAGAACTCGCCTGCATGAATTCCTTCCCCGAGTCCAGTAGCTGTGGGTTGAACTACAGCAGACTTTAGAAAAACATCCTCTCTTGACTTAAAAGTTGTCAGTGAGGGAGAATCACCACTTTGATAAGTTGTTCCAATGATTAATTACACTCATGGTTTAAAGATTTGCTCCTAATTGATACGCTGTATTGCCTAGCTTCAACCTTCAGCCACTGGATTTTGTTCTACCTGTGGCTGCTAAATTGAAGAGCTCTCTATTCTCAAAGTTTATGTCCTCTGTTCTCGAAGCTATATTAAAACACACATTGTTTGCTTGCACCCAGCTAACCAAGTGGTCCAGATCATAGTGTATCACTGACCTTTCCTCTTCATTACTTGCTGGGCACCCAATTTTTGTGCCATCTGAAAACTTCCAGTGATTTTTAGTTTTCTTCAAGGTCATTGATGAAAATGTTAAATAGCATTGGGCCAAAGATCCCACTAGCAATACGCCCACTTGAGGATGATTCCCTTTTTATAATTCCATTTCAAGACCTATCAATTAGCCAGTTTATAATCTATGTAATGTATCATGTTAATTTTATATCATTCTAATATCTTAGTCAAAATATTGTGCAATAAGTCAAATGCCTTGTCAATAAGTATATTATATTAATTTTATCACTATGAAGCAAACTTATTTCATCAAAATGACATCATATTAGTTTGAAAGAATTCTAATTAAGCAGGAAAGCTCCTCACCGTCTCTTCTTTGACCCAATGATGTCTTAACTTTTGGACCAAATCCTGGTATCCCCTTGTGACAGAGGCCCCTTGGCAAAGGGTCTACTCTTATTTGCAAACAACTCTTGTCTCGGGCTGACAAACTCACTACACCAAACATGTATATTGCAAGGTGTTTATCCAGAAGAGGTTACATGTAAGACAGCTAAAGAAAACTTGTAAACTCTCAAGACTCCATAATTGTGAAATGTATGTACAGGTGATAAATCAGGAATAGTGCTACTATACTGGCAGTATTCTATATGGACTTGGAATAAAAGTTTAGTCCCCCTGCTAGGGGATAATGCATCTTGACGATGGCCCATTCTGGCAGGAAGGATTTGTCACTCCTCCCAAGTTAGCCAGTCATGTAATACGAGGGTTGAGTCCCAGCCTTGCTCCATCTCAAGATTATCAATGGAAACCAGCAAAGACAATTGAAACCCCTTGGAGGTGGAAAAGGGACATTAGAGCAGACAGGGGGTCGCCCTCTCTGTGAACAGAGACAAAAGACTTTCAGTCTAACACCGAGTGGGAAGAGGCCTTGTGTGTCCATTCACTGAGGAGATGTCTTGGGGGGCAGGGAGTTTTCATGGAAGTTTGGATCCTGGTTTGTCACAGACTGAACTTTGGGGAAACCCTCCTTTACAAGGTAGGAAAGGGAACTGTTAAGTGTAGGCCCTAATGCATGGTTTGTGATTTAGATTTATATCGTGACTGTTTGTTTCTGCCACTCTCTATTTCTTGTGGAATTGTTATTGTTTTCTTAAATAAACCTTTTAAAGAGCTCACAAGTGTTCTTTGTTGTACAGGAGTGATGATTTAAGGTCAAACTGACCAACTGAGCTATGCTGCTCCTTTGGGGGCAGAAGTTATAGGATTTCTGTGAGTAGCCAACATCAGGGGCTCGATATCAAAGGGTAGTAGCTGGGGTCTAGGGTGCATGTCTTGTTAGCCTGCAAGGCAAAGACGGGGCAGGCCTAGGCCATAGGAGAGGGCTGGAGTGGCTGAAAGGCTGGTGGTGTCAGGGAACTCCCCTCATGGTGGAAGTGGGGGTAATAAGATGACTCCCAGTCATGGGTACCTCGAGAACAGTCTCACATGCTAGCAGCTTCCTGTTTCTCTTAGCCCATCATGTCTGATTCATTCTTTCACAAATTTCAAGGCCAGAAGTGACTATTAGATCCTCTAATCTAGTCTGTCATACAGTGGCAAGCCAAATGCCTTACCAAAGGCTATAGGTCTTACATCTACTCGGTACTTTACCTACCAACTTGTAACCTCAGCAAAGCACGATGCCAATGATGTTTGACAAGCCCTGTTTTCTGTAGAATCATGTTGATCAGCATTCTTTACGTTCCTGCCTTTAATTTATCAGTTGACTCCAATGTCAGCTCCTCCATTATTCTGCCCAGGACTGATACCAGGCTAACCGGCCTATAATGACCCAAGTCCTCTTACATAGCCGCTTTGGGTACATTTAAATTGCAAAAAAACTACCACAGCAGTGAGTCCGAGCCCAGATCTACGAGTTCAGGCTTGCTGGGATTGTGCAACAACCTAAAAATAGTCATATAGATGTTCCCAAGGGGCCTGGAGCTTGGGCTCTGAAACCTGCTCCCACTCAGGCTCCAAAGCTCAGGGAGAGGAACATCTACATGGCTGTTTTTAGCATTATAGTGTGAGCCTGGGTCCGTTGACCTGGGCTGTAAGTCACAGAGCTGTTGGGGTGTTTTTTGCAGTGTGGCTATGCTCTTTGGATACTAGTACAATGTTAGCGCTCTTCCAGTTTTTTAGAATTTCTTGCCTACAACTGAATGTCTGTGTGAATTCAGCACCAGATTAACAGCTGATGGTAATGGGAAGATTTTAGTTCCCGCCCTTAGATGGAGTTAGCTTGGAGTGATTATCATAGAACCATAGAAGATTTGGGTTGGAAGAGACTTCAGGAGGTCATGTAGTTCAACCCCCTGCTGAAAGCAGAACCAACCCCAATTAAATCATCCTAGCCAGGGCTTTGTCATAAATGTGTTTAGTCTCCTCTCAGGGCAAAAAAACCTATTGATCTACAGTTGCTTTGAAACACTCCTCCCTTGTACTGAGACTTGCATTACAGCATCCAGTAATAGCCATGGATGGAACATGATTAGCTCTTATACAGTCAGAAGACACCACTGAGCACGTTCAGGGAATGCATAGCCGAGGCCCACTAATGCTGATTGATATCAAGTTTGACCCATCAGCAAACAGACTCAATATCTTGCTATTAGAGGGCAACGTGCTTCAAGGTTCTCCAGTGCCAGGAGAGTGAAAGGCGGGACTCTGGTCAACCAGGCAGAAGAGAAGTGATACAAGGCGGCTCCTGCCCTTAATCTGGCCTATACTGGAGTAGGAGGGAGGGTCCTCTCGGTGTGCTGTGAGACTCAGGAAGCCTACCCCATCTCAGCATGGTGTCCCTCTGACTTGCGTATCCTGACAGTGTTGAGAGGATAGAGGGGTTTTGGCCTCGCTATCGTACCTGTATGTTTATGGTCTCATCAAAGACCCGAGCAGGCGTCTCATGGAAGTTCTGGAAAAATATCTGAGAAAAATGGGGAGAGGTAAACTTAGGGCAGCCCCAAGCCTGCCTGCTCAGGATTTTGCTCACAGGCTAGGGTTGTCAATTTTGGTCAGATGTATTCCTGGGAGGTTTCATCACATGATATAATCTTTAAGTAAAGATTAATCTTTAATTCCTGAAGACACCAGGACAATCCTTGAGGGCTGGCAATCCTAGATGCAGCTTCCCATACTAGTCCCCTATGAAGTCCAATCAAGACACTGCCCAAGGAAGGAAGACTGTAACTCTGTCTCTCCTTCCATTCCCTCAGTAATGGCTGCCCTCAGATGATCCTAGGTTGAATTTGGAATTGTCTCAAGGAGTAGAGGGCCTCTGCAACACAGACTTGATATGTCCCACAAACGCAGGCCCTGGAGCCACAGGATGCCCACTAACCTCGTTAAAATAGGGGTTGTTCCCCATTTTTATTCTCGTCCTGTACACATGGTCTCCAATGAAGACCTTCACCACTGGCTTGATGTTGTTTCCCTGGAGCTGGCGGCCTTCAATTATCCTTACACGCACCTGCAGTGAGAAATGGAGTGGTGTGATTGAAAGGGGCTCTTGGGAGGGACTGTTCTGTTGGCCCCACTGGGCTCCAGTACTGGAACTGGTCCCAATGCCAGCCTGACCTCAGACAGTTGAAGATGGGACAGCCTGATGACAAAGTAACCCTGGAATAATCCTATCCATTTCAGTGATTTCTACACAGCAGAGCACAGTTCCGGGGGAGGCTCTGTAAAGCATCAGCTCCTTCCAAGGTAGTAGGATGAAGCCCCGGGGATGAAGGAACATAGAGCTGGGATGCTTGTATCCTCCTGAGGAGAGGGAACTAATCATGGTACATTAAGCCTATCGCTGTAGGAAAAGACCTGAATTGGCCACTGAGTTCCATGTACTGACCACCTTTACTGAGGCCATTGGGCCTTGGCTATATTGGAGGGATCTCTCCTCGGTGTGGTTCTTGATACCTGGAAGTCCTGTTTTTTGTCTTCAAGTCCTCTTCTGGGATTTATCGTGCTGCTGATTCCTTCTTTCCAATGATCCTCGCCTTTGATACTCTGGGTGGCTCTGCTGACCACATCTTGTGCCCCTGGAGATGGTCAGAAAGGGAATGGATTGGCCTGAGATGGATAAACTGGAAGAATAGACCTTCCCCACAGAGGAAGTCAGAACAAAAACTCACTGCTCCCGCTCTGGGAGTTTTGTCAAGGATAGGTGTCAGACATGGGAGTTTTAATTCCATAGAGCCACCTGTTCGACCCAAATGTGCCTGTGACTGCGGAGTATTTAAGGTCAAAGCGGTTATGTGAGAATCTGTGAGACAGATGTGAGGAGTCTAAAAGCATGCCCCAAGATAAATGCCCCATGATATATGCTGTTTGTGTGATCTCCTCAATTCACCCCTGCCACATTGTGCCAATGGAGGAATGGGCTCTGCTATTCACAGGGATCAGTCATGAGTCCTTCTGCGTACCTGCACAGAGGAGTAAGGAGTGAAAGGAGACCCTGTAAACCCCTGAGCAGGCTATACAGGCTGCTGGAGGCTGGGCAGGGGTGAAGACTGGAGGTAGCTGGGTGCTGTCCCCTACCATTCATAGTCTGCAAGGCTAGAAAGGACCCACTTTGATCATCTCATCTGCTCTCCTGATCTGCGCAGCACTGGCCAAAGCCCAGCCTCAGAATAATTGACAGGGTAGATTTTTAGAAAAATATCCACTCTTGATTTGAAAATTGCCAGTAATGGGAAATCCACCATAACCCTGGTTACATTTACACCACAGGAGGGTCCCAAACAGCAGACACTCACTTACCTTCACCACTGGCTTTCTGTTTTCCTGACTCCCCCATTGCCTTGAGTCCTGGAGGGGTGTAGGAGGCACTTACATTGATGGTGCACTGAAATTCAGCAACAAACCATATTAAACCAGCTCCATTAGCTTGGTGCAGGTGTAGTGGCGCTATCCAATGTTTAAGAGCAGACAGTACCCTACAAAGAACTTGCTCCTGGCCTGCACACCAATACCATGCTGGTTCTTTTTGTTTCCAATCCTTAGTGTATGGTACTGGCCCCAAACTCTACATCTGATTCTAAGGTGGCATGGGGCTCCCTTGGAGATTGTGGCGTGACTGTAAGAAGTGAAGGATAGTCTGAGCACTTGGTGGTGTGGCCATATGAAGGATAGACTGAGCTGTGTGCCGTGTAGATATTGCCGGCACTTGAGCCCATGTCATCTGATCAGTTCACTTAGTGACTGCACACGGGCCTTGAAAAGGGAAAGAGGATTGATCCAGTTGGAGCCTCACAACAGAGGAGTCTGGTGCCAGCTGTGCAGTTTTCCATGACTCCTCATTAGTGCATCCCTCCAGGAAGGACTCAGACCATTTCAGTGCATTACTCTGGACACCTGCACCTCTGTAGGTGGGCCAGCCCCAGTGGTTAAAGTATAATTTGACAGGCCCCGGAACCCTCCTAATCTACGGACCCCCTTCCCGTATTGTCTGGGCCCCCTTCATGCATGTGCAGGCCCCAGCCCAGGTAGGCATTTGCAACCACTTCTCAGTACCACATGCATCGGTTATCGCTCCATAAAAATATTTATAATTCTATATGGTGTTTATGTCTATAGCAATTATTGTCACAAACTAGCAAACACTGCATAACACAATAAGTATTGTGATTAACAATGGTGGGTGTAGGACCTGCCAGCAGCCAGGGCAAGGCGGAACATGCATTCCACTGGATTTTTCTATTTTTAGGGGCCCTGGAACTCTGGTCCCTCAAATTTGTGGGCCCCGGAACTGCATTCCGATGCGTTCCCCCTTCCTTTAACCCCTGGCCAGCCCTCATGGTTGACATTGCTGATTGCTGCAGAGAGGTCCAGGAGGATGAGAATGGATGTCTACCCTCTACAGCTAAACTGTACCCTGCTCCTTCTGTCCTCTCCCACCTGTGAGAGACAGTATTTTAGAGACTGTTCCAAAGACCCCTGAAGCCACTGTGAAGACTATTATGATACATGGCCCTACAAATTTACTCTAATTTTGAGTTCAGCTGTAAAAAGTGAGTGAGAGGGGTGTAGCCATGGGTGGGCTGGGCCCACCCACTCAGCTCAGAGGCATGCCCATTTTAGCCCCTAGCAGTGGTATGAACTTCAGTGCCGGGGTCGTGGGGCCACCCAGCAGCCACAAGCAGGGCAGAGGTGCTGGCGCCAACAGCTCTGCTCCACTTGTAGCTGTGGGGCCTGGCGGTCGCGGTCACAAGCAAGGCAGAGGCGCCAGTGTCTGCTCTGCTCACAGCCGTGGCTGCCAGCAGCTGGCTGGCACCGTGGCTACGAAGTTCACGCCGCTGTCGGCCTGGGTGTGTGACTCTCCCCTCCCTAGGGGAGATCTGCCCTTGGCTGGGTCCAACCTGCACTTGAAGGGGCCTGGCCAGAAAACAGGGGCTGGCTACACCCCTGTAGTGTGAGTTTGGAAGATAGCATAGTAAGTTGTTACAACAAATGTGGATGGGAAAAAGTATGAAAGACAGACAGAAAAAATGAATTAGTCCAAACAAAGAGGCCTCCTGATGTAACTCAAGAACTCTGTTAAGATCATGCTTGGTAACAAGAAAAGTGAGACACCTGGAACCAATGAACCAAAATGGGTGTGTCAGAAATTAGACCTAATTTATGGACAAAAAAAATGAGGCGATGGGCTATTCTGCCCACCAATCCCCCTGTGGGTCTGTCATGGGGTGTATATACCTCATGCTAGCTCAGCAACCAAAGGATTAATACAGGCACGGCCAGCCTGCTGCCTGACAGACTCACAGCAGCTAGCACAGGGGTCAGCAACCCAAAAGATAAGAGCCATTTAAAAAAATTCCTTCAATAACGAAGTGTTTTGAGAGCTGCAATGGGTGTAGCCTCCTGGTGGGGGGAGCTGGGCCAGGACACCTGGTGGGGGAGGGGGAAAGGCCAGAACCAGGAGCAGGTCCCCTGGTGGCAGGGGTAGCCTGGAGCCGCAAAGGAGCACCCAAAGAGCTGCATGTGGCTCCGGAGTCGCAGGTTGCAGACTCCTGAGCTAGGAGGATGAAAGGGCTGGGAACGAAGGCTGGGGCAGATACTCAGAGGAGTGAGCAGGCTGGAGAAAGGAGCTCCTGGCAGCAAGCTACCAAAGAGCTGCCTAGTAGCTCAGGGAAAAGAACCCAGAAGGGATGAAGTGACTGAGGCTGGAGAGTGTGCAGAGATCCAGGCGAGGGCAGGAAGGAACTCAGGGCATGGTCAGAGTGGAAGAATCTGGATCCTGTTTATCTAGCTTGAAGGCCCTGTGCTGGAACCCAGTGGGGTGGGCAGGCCTAGGTTCCCCTGCCAAACTCCTCATGAATGTGGGCATGAAGAAAAGGGCTTTCAGTCTCCCAGGCAGCAGAAACAGACTGACAGTCGCACTAGGCTATGTGAGCCCAGTGGCTGTGCTGTGCTTGGACAATGATCCTTAAAGAAAGACTTTGGGGAGAAAAATTGGCTCCTGGAGTGAGCTTCATCATCATGGCTGCCACCACACCCATCTCTTGTGACCCCAGGATGTCATCACCATGATCCCAAGAGATGTTCTGACCAGGCTGGTCTAGAGAGAAGGAACCAGATAATAACACCACCCCATCAACTCCCACTGAATCCCAAGCACCAACTTTAGCATCAACAATAACAACCCCAGCCCATCTCAGTTAACTTCTTTTCTCCCCTCGAAGGGCAATTATTACCATCTTTGATACGATCTAACAGATTGTCAAACATGGGGGATTTCCTTCTAACAACTCGCCAACTAAAGAGATGGCACAAAAGATGGAGTTCAAATGAAAGCCTGCCTTACTGTTTTGCATTTCAAATTAAATTGTTGGTCTTTCAAAGTGCCACAGAACTCCTTTTTTGTTTTGTCCCCTTTCAGGTTAAAATGATGTTTGCTGGTGGGTTTGCCTTGGTACAAAGCAAGCTGAGGTCGCTGGGTACCAAACCTCACACCTTGCAGGACACTGTTTGACCTTGGACAGGGATTGGGTTATGTTAATGCCTTTGGCTCATTGATTGCACCTAAGTTAATACAACGGGATGCCCCTTTTCTAAAGGGAGGATTACCCTCCTTACTTACGCCTGTTGGCTGCTGGCCACTGTCCAAAAGGGGCAGGTCCTTGAGGGTGAGTATACTGCTTGGTTCTGCAGCCAGAGATGCTAGAAATACAGTAACAGAGCCCAAATCCCTGGAAGATAGAAACACCTGCTTGTCAGTAGCACTAACATCTGCCCCTTTCCCTAATAACTCAAAGGAAGTTGCACCCTGATGGAATCAGTGAGGATCACAAAGTGTCAAAATGGCAGCCAGCACTCTGTTTTGAAAGGGTAGTGGAGCTGTCGCTCAGTGACTTGTGCCATACAAAAGACTTGGTTAGATTCTGTAGTGCCAGACTCCTCTCTTTGGAGGGAGAGGCTCCTGGGCAGGGGCAGGGCTGGTACATTCAGATTTTAAGG
Organism: Pelusios castaneus; assembly: GCA_007922175.1. NCBI lineage: Eukaryota > Metazoa > Chordata > Testudines > Pelomedusidae > Pelusios > Pelusios castaneus. Next base: position 12,903,973 of record ML685810.1, read on the forward strand.
GGATGTGTGTGGTGGTGGGGGATGGCTGAATTTTTGCTCCTTGGAAGCGACCACTTAGTCTTTGTCACAACCAGGAAAGGCAGCACAGCTTTGCTGGCCTGTGTTAAACTCAAGGTACTTGCGATTACGTTCCTAGTTAAGACAAAGCTTCAGAAGGAGGAGTAATAAGGGAACCTCATCTGGTCTTCTTGGGTGAAAGTAAATTTTGTAGTTATGTGGGTGTGGTTACACAAGGCTGCAAAAGGATCAAGAAGGGCCTCCCCCTACACAGCCCTCGATGCTCAGTCTTTACTTGCTGTTGGCAAATTACCTTTCTTTAGCCAAGTGGCCCTGCTCCTGGAGCTGTACATGCACAAAGGAAGCTCTGTCCAGGGGCTGGTCATGCAGGAACCACACCAGCGTCTGCAGGAGAAGCAGCACAATATGCATTTCACCACCCACTGCGAGTCTGATCCTGCTCTCACGGACATAGGAGTTATCCCTGATTTACAGTGGCGTGACATCTGAGTAGGGCAAACCTCAGTCCTTGTGAAAGGGCCTCCAAATCAGTTGCGTTGCCCCTCACAATTGCCTGATGAAAAAGAGTCGGGAGGCCAGCTCCTTGATGGCTGTTGACTGGCTCCTGTTGCACATCTGCTCTCTCTGGGTCTCTGCAACCTTGGGAGCTCAGTTATGCCTTCTTCTTTTACTAACCCATGTTGCTCCATCATCTACCATTCTGGGGATGGCTGTGCTGCAAAGAAAGAACTGCAGCAGTGTCTCTCAGGACCTGGGTCTACAGACTCAGGCTCATCAGGCTACAGCTACAGTATTAAAAATAGCCATGGAGATGTTCCCACTCCGGCCGGAGCACGGCTCTAGAGCCCAGTGAGGAGGCAGGTCTCGGAGCCTTAGTGGGAATATCTACATGATTGTTTTTAGCACTGTAGTATGAGTCCTATGTTGCCGAGTCCGGAGACCCAAACTCTGAGACTTGCTGCCATGGGATAGATTTTTTTTGCAGGGTACACGTACTCATTGTGGCCTGGTGGATTTCGACTCATAGGGTGCGTCTACACTTGTAAATTAAGTCAACTTAAGCTTGCTTAAGTCGACTTAATTTACTCTGCGTCTACACTACACTTTCCTTAAGTCGACTTAAGCAGCTGCTTAAGTCGACTTAAGGAAAAGTTAAGTTGACTTTATAAAACCTAGTTTTAAGTCGACTTTAGAAAGTCGACTTAAGCCAGTGTAGACATAGAGTAGCCCTAAGTCGACTCTAAGTCGATTTAGGGATCTCCAGGACTTCCCCACTGCCCTCCCTGCCAGGGCGGCTGGCACAGGGAGAGCTTGGCATGCCTCCCCAGAGTCTGGTCAATAATGCTGCTGGAAGCATATGGTGAGAAACTTTGCTTTGTAACTAACGCAGTTTGTTATGTTAGGCACTAGAAAGCGTTTTATCTGTGTTTTTCTTGTAACCCTTTCTGACTTTTTTTCCTTATTGCTTGTACTCACTTAAATCTAGCTCTCTGTAGTTAAACTTGTTTTATCTAATTTGATATCTTTAAGTGTCTGGGTAACTCCATTTCGGGTGGCAGCTTGTGTGCATATTATTCTCTTGAATGGACTTAATAGATTTGGACTGTACAGGAGAAGGCTGGGCAGTATGAGAGACAGTTCTGGGGGGAAATCCAGGACTGGGAATAAGCTGCAGTCACTCTGCCGTATAACCAAGGCTGGTAAAAGAGAGCGTGTAACTCAAGATTGAGTGGCTGGCATACTGGTGGCTGTTTGAGAGCAGTCCAGGCTGGAGGCTAACGCAGCAAGTCATTGTCAAGTCATCCCAGTGACAGGATAGGGTGACACTCACGGGTCTGGACTGTACAAGGTGTGTCCCACCCATCCCAACTGTTCTTCTGACCACCCTGTGTTTGTAGGTGGCAGATATTCCTATACAGTTCAGTCATGGATTGCAAAGGTTTTAGGGGCCCATACGATAAGGTCAGGTTGTAGAACCCTGTAGAGTGCTGCGGGGCTGGGTGACTGGTGCTAGGAGTAATTTCTGCTGACTTACCTGATAACCAGACGGGAGAAAGGACGAGTTTTCTGTTTTTTTATAAAAATAACAATCCCTGCAAACCCCAAGGAGATGGTAAATTCAGAGCTGTGTAAGTGTGTGCACACATGCTTTGTTAGGAGGAGAGTGGGAACACCACTTGTTTACAGGGCCTTACCTCATTCCAAGTGGGGTTCCGTTCCTTCTGCACAGTTCTGGTACTCCTTGTGATATCTAAGAGAAATTAAACACACCATGGATTCCTCCAGCTTGCAGCTCCATGGAAGTGCTGGTGTCTGAATGTGCGTGTGAGAAGGGAACACAACCCATGGTTACTGTATTCTCTGAGGTGGGTCCCTTTTTCTTATGCTATCCACTTTTGACCCCAGTCCAGTTGTGCAGGGAATAATCTTGCAATGTGAGGAAAATGGACTGGATGAGTGACTAGGTCTTTTCTGCCTCCAGATTCTTGATTCATAGACTCAAATGCCAGAATGGATCACTGTGCTCATCTACTCTGACCCCTTGAATAACCCAGGCCAGAGGACAGCCCAGAAGGTTAAATGCCATGCAGGAAACTAAATGTTCCAAACTTTCTAAGGGATTTGGCAGACCAATTGCATTAATTTTAATGATATCTGGCACCTGAACCTGAATCACTCAAATGGCTTTAAGAATCTCAGCCTTCATGTCTACAAATCTGCCCTTTCTTCAGTTTTGTGCTTTGTGCAGACTACTTAATATGCTGCTCTGAGCCCCTTTAACTCCTGAAGGAGTGAGACACTCACTCAGCCATCCCAGCCACCATTTGTGGATCCCAGTCACAGAGGGAGACTGACCCTTTCTGAGGGTGCATCTACACTTACAAATTAAGTCGACTTAATTCACTCCACGTCTACACTGGGCTTTCCTTAATTCGACTTAAGCTGCTCCTTAAGTCGAATTATGGAAAAGTTAGTTTGAATTAATAACACCTCGTTTTAATTCGAACTAGCGCTTAAGTAGACTTTATTAAGTTGACTTAAGCCAGTGGAGACATGGAGCAGTGCCTAGTTGGACCTTTTTAAATCGACTTAAAACATTGTCGACTTAATAAGGCCAAAAAGAGGCTATGTCTACACTTGAAAAGTTAAGTCGACTTTTGTTAAGTCGACTTAATAAGGTCCACTTTAAGTCGACCTTATTAAGTTGACTTCATAAAGTTGACCTAACTTTTCAAGTGTAGACATAGCCTGAGAGATCAGGGCCCGTGCACTTGAATTGCATCAGCTGACTCAGATTTGACTACAAAAGGGGACACCAGATCTGGGGGGAAGTGAGGCCAGGTGAGTCGGAGCTTGGGGGTTATTAGGATTCCCACCCCCGGCCCTCCCAGAGGAAATTGTGAGAACCTGAAAGGAACTGTTCTAAAAGAGAGAAAAGCCTAGGTGCTGGTGCTCTTGGAACAGGGCACAGAAAGAGTAATCAGGCTTTGCTGAACTGTTGGAGTTCTCTGTGGAGGGGGGGAGGCTGAGAGAGTCAGAAAGAAGGGGAAAATTCACCTGGGAATTTTAGTGCAGGGTGAGTGGAGAATCTGGTTTGGTTTGGTTTGGTTTAAAGTTGGCCAATAAACTTGCTGAAAAGAGATGTGGGTGTAGTTGAGTCGTAAAGATGGGGAGAAACCCTGCCCTTTTTCTAATCCCCATGCACAGGTCATACATGGAGGGATTTCTTATCTTGTCCTATATTTAGATTCATTTCCTCTGTGCCACTCAGCTAGGAAGAGAAGGCGGCCCCGGATGTCCAGAAATCTTTGTGATCCTCAGACAAAATGCACTGTGAAGGGCAAACAACTGTCACTTATCTACTGGAAAATGCTGAACAAGGTGCAGTTACCTCTAAAGCTGGCAGACACTTGGGAGTCAGGTGCAGTGAATTTTCCAGGGGGGATGTTTGCAGACAGAATGATGAGGTGTAGCATTTCTGTCCCCCCTCTATTGTTGCTCTCCCTGTAAATTCATGAGCTTTTTCAAGGGAAATGGCTTTTTTTTTCTGTAACAATGCAAGCCCTTCAGTTCTCTATTTCCCCTTCACTCTGCCCCTTCTCTGCTTTTGTCCTGCTGCTGGGCTGTTAGTAGTATTAGTTTCCTAATGCCACTTTGTAGTTTTGTTTCAGAATTCCTGTCTGTATGGAATGCAAGTTCTGTATCCAGGAAGTAGATCAGAATGAGGAGTGACATCATATAGAGGAGATCATCAAAGAGCGTGCAGGAAGTGATGCCATAATTGGAAGGAAGAGGCTTCCTTTCATGGACCTTCTGCTACTTAATTGTGTGATATATCTTTTGAGATAAATATTGAGGTGCTGACCATTTTGATTATTAATAGCACCTGAACCCTTTCTAGTATAAATCTGCATTCTGGTGCCTGCATTTGGCTGGACATTTTGATTGGGTACAATACTTCCCCCACCACTTTCTGACCTAAGAAGTTATGTAGTGTTGATCAAAGTTGTTAAACAACAGCCAGGCTACTCTCCAGAGGTGGCTGTGTTTAATTTGTAGGAAAATAACGCATACATGCTCTTTTCCTTAAAATGCAACTTTGTTCTTTATTTTGAGTCACTTATAACATTTGGGAGACTTGATGTGATCATTTTCAGACAACTTCCTTTCCTTTTCTGCAACTGTATTTAGCTACCAAGAGTGTTAGGCTTAACTAAAGTTTAAGTGTTTTGAAAGCCCTGAAGATAGAGAATAGCAATTAGTCAACAGAAGATCTAATTATTAATTACTGTGTATTTCAGCAGCTTGTGGTAACTTCTTAAGCAGAGTGATAAGCTGCTGGGGACCCATGGAAACCCTGTGGGAGAAATTCTGCCCCACCTTGGAGTCAAAGGGAATTTTGCTACCTACTTCAATAAGATTGGTTAGGGTTACCAGATACCAAAGCATGGAAAGGAGGACAGGGAAGTACGAAAAGGAGGCCATAAAGAAAATGTAGTATTAATATCTGCCCGCCCCGGCGGCCCTTTCTGCGGATTAGCTGAACCCAGCTTTTCAGGCATATTTTGGACCCTAAAATTCTTGGCTTATACGTGAGCATATACAGTAGCTTCATATAAAAAACTGAAATTTTAATCATAAGTAAAAAGCTGGACAAAATCACGTATTTTTAAAATGCCTGCCAGACAGAGGACGTGAAGGTAAAAAGGAGGATATGTCTTCCTTCTGCCGGACGTCTGGTAACCATAGGCTTGGGAGTTTAGCCTTAACAGCTAGTGCCTTTGTTTCTCCTAAGCATGGGACATATCCTGCTGGAGGCTGCCATTTCTGCGACTGAAACAAGCCACCTTCTGGCTCTGTATTTTCATGATGCTCCACCCGATGGGAAATTGAATACCCCTGGCAGACAGGCTCACAAGCGTCCATGTTTTTTTAATCCCACAGCTGCATTCGAGGAAAAAAAAAAAATCTGTGAAAAACATCAGCACAAGTGCTGAGCCCCAACCTGAGCAATGAGGGAGTTGGGGCAAAATCCAACCTCTTCAAACATCTTCAGAAATGTGTGTCATTGCCACCCCAGGCACCCAGAACTGGTTGGGCCAGATGCCATAGCTGTGCAATGGGTGCTGTATCTGGGGGAGGGGCAGGAGAGGCGGGCATGGCTGTGCA
>ML685810.1:12914621-12993766 GCA_007922175.1 Pelusios castaneus
CAGTCAAGCCCTAAGATATAACCGCATTTGCTCTGACCCTTTAGACAGAGACAGACACCTTCAGGATCTCTACCAGGCATTCTTACAACTACAGTACCCACCCGCAGAAGTGAAGAAACAAATTGACAGAGCCAGACGGGTACCCAGAAGTCAACTACTGCAGGAGAAGCCCATGAAAAACAACAACAGAACGCCACTGGTCGTCACCTACAACCCCCAAGCCAGACCTCTTCAACACATCATCAAAAATCTACAGCCTATTTTACAAGATGATCCCTCACTCTCTCAAGCCTTAGGAGACAGACCTCTCCTTGCTTTCAGACAGCCCCCTAATCTTAAAAGGATACTTACCAGCAACTACAGATCACAGAGCAGAAACACTAAAGCAGGAACACAGCCCTGCAGCAGACCACGCTGCCAACTTTGCCCTCATATCTACACTGATGACACCATCACAGGGCCTAATCATGCCACCTACTCCATCAAGGGTTCGTTCACCTGCTCATCCACCAATGTGATTTATGCCATCATGTGCCGGAAATGCCCCTCTGCCTTATATATTGGACAGACAGGACAGTCTCTGCGCCAAAGAATCAATGGACACAAATCTGACATCAGAAACTGCAATACTGAAAAACCTGTAGGGGAACACTTCAACCTCCCTGCTCACTCCCTTAACGACTTGTTAATAGCTGTGTTGACACAGATGAATAACAAATCACAGCTTCAAAGAGAGTCTGCAGAGCTCGAACTTATATGCAAATTTGACTCAGTTGCCTTGGGGTTGAACAGGGACTATGGATTTTTCTCGCATTACATCAAGTGAATTGACCTCCCCCCTCCTCTATGTGCTGTTCCCCAGTGTTTTGAATCCTAACACCCAGTCTTTATAGGTCACGCTGCTCCAGGGGCTCTGTGTGTCCGTTGGTCACCAGGCAGTTGCAGACGTGACTCACAGCTTGTTTCTTGATAGCTTGATTAACTTTCTCCTTTTGTCTCTGGGGTGGATCCTTTTGTTTTTGGGGTTGTGTTCACATTCTTCAGCCGTTGGAATGGACTTCGCATTCATCAGGACAAGCTGGCAGTTTGGGACTGGTTCACACATACATACATACACCCTCCATCCATACCTTGCTCAGACAATGTAAACTATTCACTTTAGAAATAGTTTCACACAAGATGGGGTACATTGGTCAAAGATGGAGTTTAACATTTTCAAGATGGAGTTTAACATTTTCAAGATGATGTTTTACATTACTTTAAATGAGATACTTTTCTTTAAATGCAGCAGAGACTGGATAAAAAGGGGTGTCATACCTATTGCCTAAGGGTACATAGGCAGAGATTTACACAGCACTGCAAGCTGGGAGAGAGTGGCTCAGAGGGGAAAGACCCCCCTCCTAGCCAAGAGAACCCCAAGATCAGCGGCTCGAGCCCCGTGCTCCCCCTCAGCCACACAGAGCGCAAGGTCTACAGTCCTATTAACAATATTACAAATGTCAATCATAATGAAACAATGTTGCAAATAGGGAACCCATTACAAATGTCAATCATCATGAACCAATTAAGGTTATACAAGGATTGGCACAACTTATGAATGAAACCAATAAACCAATTAAGACTAAAGAAAGTTAATAAACCAAGGATTGATACAAGTTATACAAACAGCAAAATCACCCGCATATCCCTACAGTAAGAGAAAGATGTTTTATTTTTGTTGCCTATATTTTGCATCTCAGGGCAGGTCTATGCTGATGTGGCAAATTTGCTGCTGTCCGAACTTTCAAGTTCGACTGGGGAGTCTGTGAATACCGACTCAGTTGATCGAGTAACTCCAACCCCTCAAGTGTAGTACCACTGAGTCAAAGGGAGAGCATTTCCCTTTGACTCAGCGCAGTGGACACACCGCGGTAAGTCGGTGTTAAGCAGGCGAAGGGAGATACGGAAGTTATTTTAAGTAACTTGTGAATCTCCCTTTGACTTTTGTGAAAACCATGGTACATATAGACCAGGGCCTAATGCGTCCCCTCTTTTTATTTTTCTTTTATATATATTACCTTTATTATGTTGCCTGTGTGTATATGGGGGGTGGGTGGCTTGAATAAAAGACTTGAGGCCAGTCTGATTACCATCATGAAATGGAGATGCTTCTAGTGAGGTTTTGCAGGGATTGATTTTATGCCTGATGCTGTTTGATATTTTATCAGTGGTCTGGAAGTAAATGTGAAATCGCTGCTGATAGCAAGCAACTCAACATGAGCTTCCAGTGTGTCGCTGTGGCCAAAGGGCTAATGCGATCCTTGGACATATAAACAGTGCAATAGAGGGAAGGCGCAAGGACGTGATTTTTTTATCTGTGTACAGCACTGGTGCTACTGACACGAACTCTGCATCCAGTTCTTCTACATATATGATGAAAAATTGGGGAAGATGTAGAAAAGAGCCACAAAACATGATTTCAAGTCTGGAGAGAATACCTAACAGTGGGAGACTGAAAGCTTGATATGTTGTAGCTTATCAACAAGAAGATTGAGAGGTGACTTTATTAGTAGTACTATTAAGTACCTTCTTGGGGAAAAAAACACCAGGTACTAAAGAGCTCTTTAATCTAGAGCAGAAAGGCAGAAGAACAACTAATGGCTGGAAGCTGAAGTCAGACAAATTTATATTGGAAACAAGGTACAGATTTTAACAAGGAGGATGATTAACCATTGAATAAACTACTACAGTAAATGATGGGTTTTCCATCTCCTGATATCTTCATGTCAAGACAGGATTTGCTTTAGTCAACTCAAGTTAATGGGCTTAATTCAGGAGTCATTGGGTGTATAGGACGTAAGATGTGACGATCTAATGGTCCCTTCTGGAATTAAACTCTGAATCTAAGAATAATAGATACTAATGGAGGGCTCCCAGATGATGCAGGAGTCTCTGAGTTCTGATCATGTGTGAAATAAATTTGGCTGTACTGATGCAATTTATGTAGGAAAACAGGTGACATGTTTTCTCTTCCACTACTAAACTGCTCAGTGGAGCAGTAATTTCTGCAGAGTCTCTGCTACTACTCGAGTTGAAGTGTCTAAATCATTAGAAATAGACATTTCAATTAAACAAATCCCCCTCTAAAGAAACCTCAGTAATTTGTATTTCAATCCAAAGGGCTCAGCTGTAAACAGAGGCTAAAACGCTTCTCACTTTTATAGCTTAGATAATAGCTGTTATTTATATTCCAGTGGTGGTCAAATCATTCAGTTACAATTGGGACCCTGTTGTTCTGTGAGCTGTATGAACGTATAAGAAGAAAAAGGTCCCTGCCCTGAAAAACTTAATGTAAATAGGCAAGACAGACAAAGAGCATGTCAAAAGTACAAATCTTAAGTGCACTTTTTTAAAGTCTTGTTTTCCCTGTCCTTCCTCCATACCCCACCTCCCTGTCCACCTACATACCTTAGCCAATATACTCGAGCATAGACCAAATAAAAATACCGTCATGGCTAAACAGCAGAGTAAAAAAGACAGAGGCAAAGAGGCATCCTTTAAAAATTGGAAGTCGTATCCAATGAGGATAATAAGAACCATAAGCAGTGGCTAATAAGAGACAGTATAACTAGGCAGACCGAAAATATAATTTGAAGAGCAATGTGCAAAAGACACATTTTTTAAAAATACATCAGAAGCAGGAACCCTGCCAAACAATTAGTGGGGCCGTTGGACAATCTAGGTGCTGAAGAAGCACTTAAGAAAGACAGGACCATTGCAGATAAAAGTTGAACGAATTCTTTGCATCCATCTTCATTGCAGAGGATGTGAGGGAGATTCCCATACCTGAGCCATTCTTTTTAGTGACAGATCTGATGAACTGTCCCAGATTGAGCTGCAGTAGAAGAGGTTTTGGAACAAATCAATCAGTTAGGTAGTAAGAAGTTACCAGGGCCAGATGGTATTCATCCAAGAATTCTGAAGGCACTCAAATATGAACTTGCAGAACTACTCAGTGTGGAATGTAACCCTTTGCTTAAATCAGCCTCTCTGCCAGATGACTTGAGGTTAGCTCATGTAATACCAATTTTTAAAAAAGGCTTCAGAGGCAATCCTGACAATTACAGGCCAGGAAGCCTAACTTCAGCACCAGGCGAATTGGTGGAAACTATACAAAAGAACAGAATTATCAGATATGTACAACACAATATGGTGGGCAAAAGTCAACATGGTTTTTGCAAAGGGAAAACAGGTCTAACCAATGTTAGATTATTTTGAAGGGGTCAGCAAGCGTATGGACAAGGATGATTTGGCCATGTACTGTGCTTGGAGTTTTAGAAAGCTTTTGGCAAGGTCCCGTATCAAAGGCTCTTAATCAAAGTATGCAGTCATGAGGTAAAAGGGAAGGTCCTCTTTTGGATCAGTAACGGGCTAAAAGATAGGAAACAAAGGGTAGGAATAAATGGGGATTTTTCACAGTGGAGTGAGGTGAATAGCAGCATCCCCCAAGAGCCTGTACTGGGGCCAGTCTTGTGCAGCATATTCATAAATGATCTGAGAAAAGGGGTAAACAGTAAGATGGCAAAGTTTGCAGACAATACAAAATTACTGAAGATAGTTAAGTCCAAAGTTGACTGTAAAGGGTTAAAAAGGGATCTCAAAACTGGATGATTGGGGAACAAAATGGCAGATGAAATGAAGTGTTGATAAGTGGAAAGTAATGTGTATGGGAAAAAATAATCCTTACTATAAACAAAGTGATCGGGTCTGGGTTAGCTGTTGTTATCACTCAAGCGAGATCTTAGTCATCAGTTCTCTGAAAACATCCGCTCAATGTGCAGTGGCAGTCAAAAAAGCTAACAGAATGTTTGGAATCATTAGAAAAGGTAGAGAGAATTAGAAAATATCATGCTACTATATAAATCTATGATATGTCCACATCTTGGATACTGGCTGCAGTTCTGGTTGCCTCATCTCAGAAAAGATAGACTATGGTTGGAAAAAGTACAAAGAAGGGCAACAAAAATGATTAGGGATATTGAACAGTTTCTGTATGATTAAAAAGCCTGTGACTATTGATCTTAGACAAGAGGCAATTAAGGGGAGAAGGGTTACAGTAGAGGTCATGAATGGGGTGGAGAAAGTGAATAGGGAAGTGTTATTTACCCCTTCACGTAACACAAGAACCAGGGGTCATGCAGTGAAATTAATAGGCAGCTGGTTTAAAACAAACAAAAAGAAGTACTTGTTCACACAATGCATAGTCAACCTGTTGAACTCATTGCTAGGAGAGTCTGTGAAGGCCAAAAGTTTGATGGTCAAAAAAGAACTAGGTTAGTTCGTGAAGGGCAGGTCCATTAATGCCTATTAGCCAAGATGGACAGAGATGCAACCCCATGGTCTGGGTGTTCTAAACTTGACTGCCAGAAGCTGGAAGTGGACGACAGAGGATGGATCCCTTGATAAATTGCCCTGTTCTCTTCACTCCATCTGAAGCATCTGGCACTTCCTGCCATCAGAAGACAGGATATTGGGTTAGGTGGATCATTGGTCTGATCCATTATAGTTGTTCTTTATGTTCTTAAACATTATGTGAACCCTGGTACCAAACTGCTTCAACCTTGGACTGCTGGGACTATGAAGTTTGCTAGCATGGACCCTTGCCTGTTTGGAGTCCTGCTGACTTCCCTGGAACGTATTGCAATGTAGAGAGATCTGTGCTACAGGATCAGTGCTTAAGACTGATGTGGGTTGGGAGACATGGTTGAAACCTGATTCAGGGCTCATCAGCACTACAAGCTGTGAGTAATCTAGTCAGTATGCTCTTGTTGCCAAAAAGGCCAATGGCATATTGTGCTGCATCAGTAGGAGCATTGCCAGCAGATCGAGGGATGTGATAATTCCCCTCTATTCGACACTGGTCAGGCCGCATCTGGAATATTGTGTCCAGTTTTGGGCTCCCCACTACAGAAAGGATGTTGACAACTTAGAAAGAGTCCAGGGGAGGGCAACGAAAATGATGAGAAGGCTGGGGCACGTGACGTACAAGGAGAGACTGAAGGAACTAGGCTTATTTAGTCTGCAGAAGAGAAGACTGAGGGGATTTGATATCAGCCTTCAACTACTTGAAGGGGTGCTCCAAAGAGGAGGGAGCTAGGCTGTTCTTGGTGGTAACAGAGGACAGAACAAGGAGCAATGGTTTCAAGTTGCAGCTGGGGAGGTCGAGATTGGATATTAGGAAAAACTTCCTCACTAGGAGGGTGGTGAAGCATTGGAATGGGCTATCTAGGGAGGTGGTGGAATCTCTGTCTTTGGAGATATTTAAGGTCCAGTTAGCCAATACCCTGGCTGGGATGATTTAGTGGGAGTGGTCCTGCTTTTAGAAGGGGGTTGGACTAGATGACCTTATTAGGTCCCTTCCAGCCCTAAGATGCTATGAATCTAACCCAATGTTGTGTGTTTCCTGTTCTGGTTTTGTGTTGAAAAACCTACTGTGGTAGTGCAAGATCATGTTCTCTGAAGTCCCAGCTCTCCTCTCCTTTCAGTGAGGTGGATATTCCTATTGATGTGGAAACAGTTACGCCTACGCCTGTCCCGCTCTACGACAACCAGAAAGCACGCAGTGTGATGAATGAGTGTGAGCGCCATGTGATCTTTGCCCGCACGGATGCTGATGCCCCTCCTCCACCTGATGACTGGGAGGAGCACATGAACAGGTAACATGGCTGGGATGCTGTTGGGTCTCTGTGCTGCTCTTCTTATTGAGGCTATTTTATTACCTGAGAAGAGGAACATAATAAGCAACTTGAAATGGTAGTAAGTAGAGGCAGCGATTTAGTGGCCACTGCAGAAGACTGGGATTTGAGCAGTACTCTTCTTTTGGTTCTGCTACACTAGCATGTAGAAACCTCAGTTGAGATTGGGTTTCCATAGTGGTAGGCACACTGTATGCTCATATGAGAGAGAGTCCCTGCGCCAAGGAGTCTATAGTAAATACAAAGGTTGAGGGGGAAATGACTCGCCTGGGTTCCCATAGCAGGTCAGTGGCCGAGTGAGGAACGCATTTCTCCTGACTCTGTCCAGGCCCTACCCGTTGGTCCATGATGTCTCTGGGTTCTGTGCTTGCCTGGGAGAATTAATGTTTGTACACTGCTTTGTGGTCCTAATGCGAAAAGAGCTATACAAGGACAAAGGGTTATTCATTTGCAGACATTAAGCTGGGTTACAGTCTCACTTAAACCAATGATTGTTCTGGAACATTGTTTTGTGTGATACAAGGTGGATCTATCACAGACCTGGGCTGTGGTTAGAGTCTATTCTGTAATGTGCGTTGGCCGGCAGGCCTTTTCTCACTTTGCAGTAGGGTTGTGTATATGTGATGCTTGGTGGTGAGTGTGTTGCAGGATGAGGGCCTTGGTTTGGTTCGTTGATTTGTTTTAATGTGTCTAGACATGCATGGTTTCCGAGGAGGTGGCTTTTCACATCCTTCTGGGCTTTATTTTTTAATATTCATATTTCTAGAAATGTATTTCTCACAATTCCCAGTAATTTGAGGCTTTAGTGTCTTTTTAAATTGCTGAACTTAGTTTCTTCATTTCACACCTTTGACAGCTGTTATCCAGCTGTTAATTTGACATTACCATATGAGCCTCTGAAGTCAACCTGTGTAGAAGGGCTGCAGTCATTCATTGTCTAATCAATTCTTGGGGCTGTAGTTACCAGTCATAATAAATGGATTTTCTGTCCTTTTCCCCCCATGAGCCCAGTTAATTCTCATGGCTTTCTAAACTCAATGTATTATCCTTGCTCTGTGTTTTGAACACATGTACAGTTGGAGTAGATGCTGCTTGTTTTACAAGTGAGTATGAAAGTTCACATTTGATCAAGCGGCCTTTGCTTTCTTCCGCAATGCTTTCTGTATCCTCTCTGTATGTGCTATCCGTCTGTCTCCATTGACAGAGACTTTTCTTTTCAGACCCTGTGGTCTGAAGCAGGCACTTTTCTCTTCTGTGTAAGATATTGTAAATCAGATCCTTAATTCAAACCAAGGGACACATAGGGGAACTTCCTGCTCATCCACAAGACATTGCTGTCAGTATCTGAACATTCAGGCCCCTCTTGTCATAAATGTGCGGGTAGCTTTCATTAAGATGGCTGGTGTTTTCTCTGTCTGCATTGCCCAGGTCATATACATAGCCAAAACCATAATACATTGCAGAGAGGATAATTATTTACTGTGAGGAATGGATTCTGAACTCAGATCTGGTGATCATTAACTCCTGGGTGCTAAGAGCTGATAGATCAGCTGCAGAGTCTGTCTTATCCACATTCTTACTGCATTGTTTTAGAAGATAGAAGTTAAAAGATGTAATCTTGAGCTGAACCTGTGACGTCCTCTCTAAACTGCCACCTTGGTTTTCCTTTGCAGATCAGGTTGGACAATGGCCCAGAACAAGCTATTTAATAAGATCCTTAAAGCCCTGCAATCTGACAGATTGGCTCGCCTGGCCAATGAAGGGGTAAGATATTTCTTCGCTCATCTCCTCTCCTTTACTTCAAGCTGCAGCAGCTGCATTGCCTCCATTATGTGCTCAGCACTTTTTGGCAGCCACAGATGAAACATATGTCAGTCTGGATCTTCAGCTCTTGTAACCCCTGCCATGAGCAGGTTTATGGCTGGGTGAACATTTGGACTGTAACGTGGTCTTTAGTGGGAAGGATTGGTCCATGCTCTCAGGCCAGAGGAACAGGCTGTAGCAGCAGAGTTTACCCCTGAAGATTCAGAATGGTGTTGGCACACTCCTTATGCCATGTGGTCTGCTTCCCTTGTTTTTAGGCTTGCAACGAGCCAGTACTGAGGAGGATAGCAGTAGACAAATGTGCCCGGCGGGTCCGCCAAGCTCTGGCCAGTGTGAACTGGGACACCAAGCTGATCCAGTGGCTTCACACCACGCTGGTGGAGACTCTGAGTTTACCTATGTTGGCTGCTTACCTGGATGCTCTGCAGACACTTAAGGGAAAGGTGATACACAATGAATTCTGGGATGCACTTTGGTTTCACTTAATACCCCTTTCTTTTCAAATAGTTCATTCAGGGGTAGCTGTGGGGGATGCTGATCTCCTTTCTGGGTGTCTGGGGTGGGGAGGAGGGAAAAGTAGCTTTTTCTCACCTTTTCTCCTTCCCTTTCCCCAATGCACTAGCTTGGAGATCTAGTGTCTTGTGTGCAGGATTAGGAATCAGGACTTCTGGTTTTTATGTGGCAGCACTGCTGGTTCACTGGATGACCTTGAGCATGACATTTAATTGCTTTCTTCCTTGATCCTATCAAGGGAGTGAGGAAAGGAGAGATCACTAACTTTGGACTTGGGAGAAGCTGGGTCAGGTCTTCGCTGTGCCACAGGCTTCCTGTGTAATCCCAGGCAAATCCCTTAGCTTCTGTGTGCTTCCATTCCCATCTGTAAAATGGGGATAACAGCTCTGTCCTGCCACAAAAAGGGTTGGAATGTATAAATACATCATAGATTGTGGGGCATCCAGTTGCTATGGTGATGGGGGAACGATAAATATCTTAGACAGAGTTGTAAAAGAGGGCTAATTCTTTACAGGGAGGTTGTGAGACGTAATTGTTTGTAAAGCCCATGGAACTCCTGGGATGACAATTCTCACAGAACGAGAACGTATTTCTAAATTTTTAGTGAAGTGATTCAGAGAAATACTAATAGCTTTGGAGGCTGTGTGGCTTAGTGGATAGAGTGTTGATCTGGGACTCAGGGGACCTGGATTCTTTTCCTTGCTCTGCCACTGGTCTTCTGGATGTTCTTGGGCTAATGATGTCATGCCTCAGTTTCCCCATGGATAAAATGGGACTAATAACACTGACCTGCTTTCAAAAGTGCTTTGAGATCTATGGATTGGAAAACATTAGGTCAGAGCTAGGTGAGGATGATTGTGTTAGTAGTATTCAGTACGCTTTTTTCTGCTTTGTATGCACATATCACAGTTCAATGTTCTTGGCAGACAGAGAAGACTCTGAGGGAAAGGTGCTGCAGAAATTTTATTTATTATTAACACAAGAGTCTAGACCAGACTTTAACTGACCTTTTTCACTCAATCCAAGTAGCATTCTGTATAATTTTCTTTGGCCAAGCACTTTCAGTGAAACAGCATGATGTTCCCATCCCATGAAGCCAGGGTGAATCAGCACAGTACACCATGGCATCTGTCATGCACACTGAGTCCCGAAATGGTTCCGTACAGTGGCGGAAAAAGGAGCAGGATCGATAAAGACATTTACAGCAGAGAGATCAGCTAAGGTGGAGAGTCAGGGAGGCAGAGGGGAAATTGTCCCGCAGATGGCAGGAGGTGTAAAGGAGAGGACTTTTGTGTCAGCAGTGATGAGATGGTGTGAAAGGATTAAAGGAGAGCTAGCTGAGTGGAGGGAGTAGGGAGGACAGTGGTTGGCTCAAGGTCTCCGCAGGAGGCTAGCGAAAGGAATGCAGGGTTTTGACTACAAGGAGGTTATTTAGCTGGAGCTGCAATGAAGGAGAGCCCGTGGAGCTGGCCAGGGCGAGGGTTGCACATTGAGATGAGTGTGTAGATGTGTCAAATGCAAGTTCTCCCTCCTGGTGGGTTGAGGCTACTTGGGGCTGCTGCAGTATGTGAGTAATGAGTCTCTGCCAACAAAGGGTATTGAAATGGCTAGCTGTGCCTGTTCACTGATGTGTTATTACATGGTGCCCTGAGGAAGGAGGACTTGCTGGTTTTCCATTTCAATGCTCTAACTGAATTCCAGGGTCCCATGTCAGCAAGTTCTTTGATGTGCAAAAATGCAGATTCCGTAGTTCATCGGTCACGCTCATGAGCAAATATTCCCCAACGGGAACCTTGGCTGGGCCTGTGTCTGACAGCAGCTCCTCCTGAGGGCCAAAGCCTGTGCACTGTCAGCTGTGCTGCTTTGGATCTCCTCCTGGGATTGTACCCCATTGTGTGTGTGACAGTGCCACATGTACATGTCCCTTCAGTGGGGAGAAACTGACTAAGGCCATGTACGTGCTAGAGACTTGTCCTGCAATAAGTTGTTGCGGAACAAGCAAAGCGTTATAACTAATAATACTTTCCCCTGTCCACACAGCACTCCTTGTAATAAAAAGGAGTGTTCACACGCTCCTTTGACTTTTCCTTACAAGGAGCAGTGCCTGGTGCCAGCTTCCCGGCAACTTGAGCCCCGCTGCCACAGAGGTTCCCCACAGCTGGGGCTCTGCTGCCGCCAGGAAGCCGGCACTTCCGGTGGCTAGAGCCCTGCTGCTGCCTGTGTTTTCCACAGCTGGGGCTCCGCTGCCACGGGGGAGCCAGCAACCCAGGCGGCTCCGGAGTTTAAGCCCTGGGAACCCCAGTGGCTTGAGCTCTGCAGCCGCCCCGGTTGCCAGCTCCCTGGTGGCTTCAGCTTCACAGCCGCTGGGGTTTCTGGGTTCCCCATGGCAGCAGAGATCCTGGGAACCCTGGCGGCTGGAGCCCTGCTACCACCTCGAAGCGGGCAACCCCAGGCTACTTGAGAGCAGGGAAATTGACAAGTATGATTTCAGTTCCGGTGTCCCAGAGTGGCCTCCATCGGCACTCTGGGACATTTCTGGAGACTGTTTAACGCGCAGTGAGTGTACACACTCACTCACTTGCGCGACAGACGATCCGTGGTAAGCATCCACGCTCGTCTGGATGGTTTACCTGTTGCGTGGAAAGAGGGCTGTTGCTGCGCAACAAGTAACGTTTCAGTGTGTGTATGCTGGCAGCCAAGCTCCTTACCGTGCAGTAAGGCTGTAGTGTGTGTAAGCCTGCCTTTCCCATGCTCTGGGATAGACAGTGACATGCCAAGTGAAATCTGTTCCAAAGGAAGATGCCCTTTTGACATTAGGTGTGTAGTTCATGAGTTTCTTCTGCCACTCTCTGGCCTTTGGTTTCAGATCCCCGCCCTGATTGACAGGATGCTGCTCTCCTCCACCACGAAGACAGGAGCAGCTGGGGCGGAGGCTCTCTCTCTTCTGTTGAAGAGACCATGGGACCCAGCTGTGGGTGTCTTGTCACATAATAAACCTGTGAGTACATGCCTGGGTGTGCTGGAAGCAAAGAGTCTGAATCAATTCGTTTTCCCCTGTCCTCTTTCTCTGTGCTGCTTCTTCCATGTCTCTCTTGTCAACTCAGCATCATGTTCTCAATCATGGAATCCCTACACCCAGAAACCGCTTGTCTGCAAAGTGCCCTCCTTCTTCTCCTTCGACCCAGTCCTTTCCAGAATCCACTCCATCTGTTCTCTCTGCAGCCTTCCTTGGCTGATCTTATCATTCTGTGCCGTGTGTGTTGTGCAACTCGATGTGTAAGCAGGGGCTGTGTTTGACTCAATGGATGAGAGGTCTGCTTCACTGCGTTGGGATACAGCACCTCCCTGGTATCCCAAGAAGGCGTCTTCCAATGATACCTGCTCCCAGCTCAACGGATGAGCAAGGCAGGGCCTCTAGTTTTCCCGTCAATCTGCACCGTGGGATGTGGCTTTAACCCTTGGTGTAGGAGGCCTGGGCTGGGCTTGTCCTTCGTTGGTCATCCGTAGCTGTGTTACATTCTTTAGCAAGGGTTGCTCTGGGAGCATCGCTGGCTCTGTTATGTCCTGCTGGCCGTGTTGTGTGTCGTATTGTACGCTCCATGGCAGGGGTGTTCTCGTGAACATTGGGGCTTGGTAGCAGCCATGGTTTTAATGGCATTTAAATGATCCACAGTCTTGCACGTAGCTTTGCAGTAGCTCAGACTGTCAACTCTTCTGTGGGCCGTGTGCTGCAGCAGAGGTCTGAGTGTGGTACTCCGAGCTGCCAGGGATTGGTCAGATGTGGGTTGACTGGTACACTTTGTGGCTTCTTTTTCTTGTCCTGGGGATCATGCCAGGACCTGTCAAGGATGCTGGGAAGTGGGCAGGTCTAGGGAAAAGAAGCCGCTTGCCTTATTACTCTGTTGTGTTGAATTTTGTAGAGCAAGTTGCCTGGTTCACCTCTCATCCTGATTGCATCTTCTGGCCCCTCGAGTTCTATGTTCCCCACCTCTCGCCGGCACCGGTTCTGGCAGTCGCAGCTCTCCTGCCTGGGAAAGGTTTGTAACTTGGCCTTTTCTTTTGAAGGGGGGGTTGAGGTTCATGCTAGCAGCTCTTCAGGGGCTGTGTGAAGACTCACAGCTGTAACCCTGCAATGTTTTTGAGCTGGTCGCTTCAGCAGAAATGTCCTGTCATGGAGCAGACTCCATACCTCTGCTGCACCATGGGCTGTGGCAGGAGACCTGTTGTCCTGGCATGTGATTCTGCTTTTGCAGCTTAAAGTGGACCACGGGGACTGCCTAATTGTGTGGATTGAAGAGCATGTGGCTGGGATTCTCCAGTATAAGCAGCTCATTGGGAAGGGGTTATCAGCTGTCTGGTAGTTTGTGTCTTCGGGCTGGGTGAAGTACTGCTCAAAGCCTGCCTTATGCATTGGCTATGTCAGCACTGTAGGAGGAAAGCCAGTAGAAGGTGGGGTTGGTTGGTGAGGGACTGACAGGAAATCCTAGAGTCCTGACTGTGTATTCACCCAAGTGGGTCCATCCATATGGATGGTCATCAGGGCATATTGCTTCTGTGGAGCTATGGCGATTTATAAGGCTCTCTCTTGGTGGCTTGTGTTCCAGGTGATCCCTGTTGCTACCCACCTGCTGAATAATGGCAGTGGTGTGGGAGTGTTGCAGTGTCTTGAACACATGATTGGTGCAGTCAGAGGCAAAGTGCTGGAGGTAAGAGATTGCAGTGTATTACTTCTGTGGTGGCATTGTCTGAAATGCTTCCAGTTCCACTCGCAGGGTCAGTTAGAGAGGTAGAACTGCAGATACGTCATACATGGATAAGACAATGGCGTATGGAGGAGTGGTTTAGATTTTTTTAGGAACTGGGCAATCTTTTGGGAAAGGGGGAACCAATACAAGAAGGATGGGATTCATCTAACCAAAATGAAACCAGATTGCATGTAAAATTAGAAAGGTTGCAGAACAGTTTTTAAACTTAAGGGCTGAGAGAAAGCTGTCAGATGCTGAGGAACACATGGTTTGGACAGAGACATGTCTTTGGGAGGAGGGTCTCTATATCCTAGTAAGGAGGGGAAGATGGAAGAGGATAAAATATAGGTAAAATCTTATGAGAAACAGTCAAATGAAAAAGTCTCACTCAGTAACATCACGTTATTACATCAATACATTAATGGCAGACAGCTGAAAAGTGCTAGTTATAAATGCTAAATTCTAAGCGGAGTGAACTTGAGTGCCTTGTATTAAATGAATCACATCACAGGAACTCGTGCAATGAAGATAATCAATGGGATACAGTAATACCAGGGTACAAAATATATTGGAAGGACAGAATAGGTCATACAGATGGGGGAGTGGCATTTTATGTGAAAGGAAATAGAGTCAAATGAAGAAAAACTCTTAAATAGGCCAAACTCTACCATAGAATCTCTATGGTTAGTAATTCCATACTTAAATAATAAGAATATAGCAATAGGGATATATTACAGACCACTTAACCAGGATAGTGATAGTGACCGTGAAATGCTCAGGAAGATTAGAGAGGCTATAAAAATGAAAAACTCAGTAATAATGGGGAATTTCAACTATCCCCATATGGACTGGGAATGTATCACTTCAGGATGGGATGCAGAGATAAAGTTTTTTGACACCTTAAGTGACTGCTTCTTGGAACCCACAAAAGGAGGGGCAGTTTGAAGTGGAGCACAGATCTGGTCCAAGAAGTGAATATAACTGAACCACTTGATAATAGTGACCATAACAACAAAATGTAATATCCCTGTATGTGGGGGAAGGGGAGACATAACAAAGTTAAATACCTCAAAAGCTAAACCACCAGTGGGCCAACTAGATGATCGAGATGCTAAAGGAGCACTCAAGGGAGATAAGGCCATTGCAGAGAAACTATATGAATTCTTTGCATCAGTCTTCATCGCTGAGGTTGTGAGGGAAATCCCCAAATCTGAAGAACTGTCCCAAATCGAAGAGGCGTTAGAGGAGGTTTTGGAACAAATTGATAAATTACACAGTAATTAGTCACCAGGACCAGATGGTGTTCAAGAGTTCTGAACTTATTCAAATATGAAATTGCAGAACTACTAACTGTGGTAGGTAACTTATTTAAATCAGCTTCTTTCCAGATGACTGGAAGCTAGATAATGTGACACCAATTTATAGAAAAAGGCTCCAGAGGCAATCTCGACAGTTATAGGCAGTAAACCTAACTTCAGTACCAGGCAAATTGGTTGTAACTGTATTAAAGAACAGAATTGTCAGACACAGACATGAACATGACTCATTGGGGAAGAATCAACATGGCTTTTCTAAGGGGAAAATCATGCCTCATCAATTTACTAGAATACTCTGAGGGGATCAACAAGCCTGTGGACATGGATGATCCACTTTTTAAGAAAGCCTTTGAAAGGTCCCTCACCAAAGGCTCTTAAGCAAAGTAAACAGTCATGGGATAAGAGAGATGGTCCTGTCCTGGATCATTAACTGGTTTAAAGTTAGGGAAGGAAGGGTAGGAATAAATAGCTTTAAAAATGGAGAGAGGTAAATAGTGGTGTCCCCCGTGGGTCTGTACTGGGGCCAGTATTGTTCAGCATATTCATAAATGATCTGAAAAAAAGGCAAAACTGAGGTGGCAAAATTTGCAGATGTTACAAAACTACTCAGGTTACTTACGTCCAGAGTTGATAGTGAAGATTTACAAAGGAATGTCACAAAACTGGGTGACCAGGCAACAAAATGGCAGATGAAATTCAGTGATGATAGATGCAAGTAATGCACGTTGGAAAACATTTGATATATCTGGAATGGTATGGTCTAAATTACGTTACCCCCTAAGAAAGAGATCTTGGATTCATTGTGGATAGTTCTCTGAAAACATCTATTCAATGTCAAAAAAGCTAACAATGTTGGGAATTTTTAAGAAGGGATGGATAAGAAGATAGAAAATATCGTAGTGCTTCTTTATAAATCCATGGTGTGTTCACATCTTGAATACTGCATACAGATCTGGTCGTCCCATCTCAAAAAAGATCGGAATTGGAAAAGGTACAGAAAAGGGCAACAAAAATGAGTAGGGGAATGGAATAGCTTCCGTATGAGTCGAGATTAATAAGACTGGGACTTTTCAACTTGGAAAAGAGATAACTAAGCTGGGATATGTTAGAGGTCTATAAAATCATGACTGGTGTGGAGAAAGTATAGAAAGCAGTGTAGTTCACTCCTTCTGATAATACAAGAACTAGGGGTCACCAAATGAAATTAATAAGCAGCAGGTTTAAAAGGAACGAAAAGAAGTGTTTCTTCACACGGCACACAGTCAAACTGTGGAACTCTTTGCCAGAGGATGCTGTGATGCCCAGACTATAACAGGATTCAAAAAAGAACTGGATAAGTTCATGGAGGGTAGGTCCATCGATGGCTGTTAGCTAGGATGGATGGGGTGCAAAACCATGCCTGGAAGTGTCTCTAGGCTCTGTTTGCCAGAAGCTGGGCAGGGTATCACTTGACGATCACCTGTTCTGTTCATTTCCTCTGAAGCCACTGCCATTGACCACTGTCAGAAGACAGGACACTGGGCTGGATGGGCCATTGGTCTGACCCAGTCTGGCTGGTTTTATATCCTTATGAAGTAAGTGTGTGGGCAGCTGAGGTGAGCCTGCAATATATGTCAATAACACCTATGACCTTCTTTGTGCTAGCACGAGCTATTGTCTTTCCTCTCTCTCTCTCGTCTTTCTCCCCCAGATTCACAACCATTTCTCCCACAAGCCAATCATACTGATTGGGTGGAACACCGGAGCCTTAGTGGCCTGTCACGTAAGTATCTTCTTGTCTTGCGTCCTGTCAGAGGCCATGTTACACTGTACCTCTTGAACAAAAGTCACCTGGATTGGCTCTGATTCCCATGTGCCCTCCCAGAGCTTGGCCTCATGCTGGAGTGGGCGCAGGAGGTAACTGAACAGAGTGGCTCTGAGTTGGAGGCTGATCTTTTACCCAAATTATTTATAAGACAGTGAGGATATTCCCTTGCTCTTGTATTACGAGACAAAAGGTGCTGGTATGGCTGATCACCAGCTTCACCTCTCCATACTACTGAATGTTCAAGCGGTTAAGTGGATTAGTGGCAGCTCTGGTTGATGTGGCTGGTGGGGAGGGTTGGGTGGTGGTGGGTGGGACCTGAACAAGGCAAACCAGAGCAGTGGGCTAAGAATGGAGCTGGAGAGGCCAGCATAGAGGTTTGGTACATGGTTGTAGCTCAGAGAGTGTATGGAACTGTTGGAGTTAAAGGTTAATACTGCCTTTGAACTACTCTCTCCCAAGGACCTACTTCTCTATCTAGAACAGTGGTTTTCCAACTTTTTTTCATGGGACCCCATTGGAAAAAAAAATTATGCTCGTGACCCAACAAATACATTTTTGAGCAATGCATTCCAGTCTTTTGCGGGGGCAGTGGGGTGCTGTGACCCAGTACCTGAGGGTCTACAACCCATTACTGGGTCCCGACCTGTGGCTTGAAAACCACTGATCTAGAACATCAAGCACTCCTTGAGGCAGGTGACCTGATTCTGCCCTGTTGCATTTACCCATGGAATTCAGTTTGCGCTTACCTTGGTAAAAGTGTGCTTTGTATCTGGCTTTGTACAGAGCTCTGGCTCTGTATCCTCAGGGGAGGGTCTATATCAGGGCTCAACAAAACTGCCACTCAGGTAGGCACCTAGCTGGGGTGCCCCTGCTGCCGAAAAACTGCAAGTGGCTCACAGCCCCCTGCCCTGCCACCAAAATGCCACTGAATCCGCCGAATGCTGCTGAAGGCACCGGCGGGTTTATTTTTAGGCACCAGAGGGCATTCCCCTGCTGCATTTCTGCAGTGGAGCTAGGCACCAGGCTACAAACCCTGGGTGCCATGGCGACCTGTCATGCAGGGTTTGTCTAGCCCTGTTCTATATCCAGGTAGGGAGAAGAGGGTTCTCCCAGAGTGAAGAGTGGTGCTTTCCTTTCCTCTTGCAATCTCAGCATGAGCACTAGAATACCGAGAACGAGGTGGGATAAAGCAGTGGCTTATCTGACTTGGCTTGTGTACCCCAAGTTTCACCTCACTTAAAATATACTTGCTTCCAAAATGAGACACGAAAATAGAAGTGTCACAGCACGCTAGTACTGAAAAATTGCTTGCTTCTCATTTTTGCCATGTCGTTATTGATTGGCATATAAACATGGTGCTTACATTTCAGTGTGAGACTTGAGCCTGGTTTTCACTTGTGGGCCTTGGCATTTTCACTGGAAAGTGGTGGCTGCTGGCCGGGTCCCCAGGTCTGAAGCCAACACCTGCGCAGAAAGAATGGTATGGTATTGCCACCCTTTCTTCTGTGCCGCTGCTGCAAGTGGTCTTGCTTTCAGAACTGGGTGGCCAGAAAGCGGTGGCTGCTTGCTAGGGCGTTCGTGTTATTCACAGCACTGGAGGACCACTTTTTTAATCCTGCTCCCACCCGCTCCTGCACCGTTTGTTAAAGTTTCATCCCACTCCCGCTATTATGGCAGTGGGTATCCCTGTGAAGCTGCAGGGCTCTAGAGTCTGTTGTAAAACTAGGCAAATATCTAAGTGAGGTGATGATCCCCCTGGAAGACCTCTGCAAACTCCTCCCCCCCCCCCCCCCCCGTAGAGAACCACTGGGGTGAGGTACTGAGTTATAAAGGTGCTAGTTCAGTTAAAATCACAGCCCATGCACACATGCAAAAGGGTTGGACAAACTTCCTGGAGGGGCTATGGAGCTTCTGTGCAGTTCTTTGAGGTATAGCTTCCACATATCCGACTTCCCCCTTCTCGCCCTGAGCAGCAAACCTTGCCTAGCCTGGAAAATGTCATCAAGTAGAGAGATGGGTGGGCTCACCCATCAGGAGGAGATGGCTTGTGCAGAAATCGATCCGAAAAGAGGAAGCCATCTTTGGGAGGAGACTATTCTGGCTTCTGAACCTGGAACCTGCGGGTGTGTGACATGTGTCCCAAATTGCTAGGAGATCCAGGCTGTAGGGAGGGACAGACAGCCCAGGAACAATCTGGCAAGAGAGCAACTTGCTCTTTGGGTTATTTGCCTCATTGTCTGCATTCACAGTTGCTCATTTGTGCCAGTCACGCTGAGTACAACATGGTAGCACTTGGCTCTCTAGCTTCGTGCTGTGCTGATGCTTGGCGTCGTCTGTTCCTAGGGATATGTGTGGCTGTATGACTAAATGTCTGCCTGCTGCCAGTACGCAGTCCTGACTGTCTTTTCTCCTTCCCCTCCCATCCTGAGGCTATGTATTGCAGCCACCGTCTTTCTGAGTACAGGCAAGTGAGTAGTTTGAGAGCCTCATTGCTTTCTCTTGAATTTGCTAGATGGAGCCATAGTCCCAGTTGGCTTTGTGCAGTTGAGGAGGCAGAGGGGTGAGGGCTCTGCACCTTACAGAGAAGCTGAGCTGGATGGTTCTGAGGGGGGGCTGTGGGCACTGATGCTCTCCTGCTGGTCTCTCTAGGTCTCAGTGATGGAGTACGTCACCGCAGTTGTGTGCCTTGGGTTCCCTCTGCTCACGGTGGATGGGCCCAGAGGGGTAAGCATAAAGGGGTCAGAGCTCAGACTCCGGGGTGGCATTGGTTAGTTAACAATACCTCTCAGCCTGTTAATTTGTTTATAAGACAAGCCATAAGAGCAAGAGTCTGCAGTTTAATTCTTCACCTCCAAGTATTTTCAAGAGGGTCTGTGTGTCTCAGCCCATTTAGTGCTTGGGGTGAAAGAGAGCCATATTCCAGCAGTCTGGGGAGTGGGGCAGTCTGGTGTGGAAGGATTTCAGGGGATTGACTCTTGCACCTTTCCTGCGGGATTCTTGGTGTGACAATAGTGTTGCATGCCCATAACACACTTCAAGAGTCTCTCCTAGGCCCCACTCCAGATACAGACGTTGATCTCCCAATGTTTTACATCTAGCAACAAAGGTGCTAATTTAAGCAGACTTGCATGGTGGTCTGATGTGCTCCTTTTTTAGTTGGCCTGTCTGAGATTGGTTCAGGGGAAACTGAGACACCCTGGTGGCACTGAGTTTGCTAGCTTTGGGGTATGTGGGAGAAAAGTAGGCCCAGGCACTGTATTCCTTCCATATAGAAGGCAGAAAGTTCTATATAGGGTACAGGTCTGTACCAAAACCTTCTTCAAGACCACATTTTCCCACTTGGAAAATCTCCTTTGGAGCATGGAAAGTCATGACACTGGACGGTACTGGTCTGCAACTTATTATTGCATGTGCATTTGGGTACCTAAAGCACTGATGGGGAAAATAGCAGTGAGAGGGGCTGTCTTGCTAGTGGGTCATTCTCAGCTGGGGCAAGTCAGCACAACTACACCGATTTAGATCATGCTTAGTTTCCAGCTCAGTGCCTGCAGTATAGATGTATTAACTTGCCCCATGACCGTCCTTAGGTCACAGGTCTTCATATTCCAAGCCCAGTGGCCCTTCGATCCTTCAGTTTTAAAATGTCTCATTGTCCCATGGTCCTGCAGGATGTGGATGACCCCCTTCTGGACATGAAGACCCCAGTTCTCTTTGTGGTTGGTCAGAATTCTTTGCAGTGCAACCCAGAAGCTATGGAAGATTTTCGAGAGAAAATCCGAGCTGATAACAGCATGGTGGTGGTGGGAGGAGCTGATGACAATCTGAGGTATGGTTCCTTGAGATAGTCACAGGTTGTTGGGATGCTGTCTTCCACAAGCTGGGAGCAATGTCTGGTTGGGCCCAGGGGCCATGCAAGAGGATTTTGGGACTTCTTTGGGGACTGAGTGGCTAACAGGATAAAGAGCCTTATATTTCTGGGTAGTCAAGTTAAATCAGGGGAGAGAGAAACCACTGCCATCAAAACAGCTGTGTGCCGTGAGTTTGTAAAATGTGGCCTAGCTCCCAGTGGTCATGTATCCACTTCACAGCTGGCACAAATTGGTGATTATGTGGCACACTCAGCCCACGGCAGAGCTTGAATGGGCCAAAGGGAGTGTACTGTCCTCTCTGTGGCCACGAGTCATCCTTGTCCAGACTGAGGTGGAGGCAGACAGACAGGGTTGAGTCTGTGGGGACATCTGCTGTCCAGACTCTGTCTGTTCCCTGGGCAAATGGCAAGCTCAGTTCTCCATGGCTGACAGTCTTCTGCCTTCCACTAGCATGAGCCTTCATTACGTGGTGGGCAGGGTTGTGGGGAGTGATGAACATTTTCTACAGCGGATTTACAGCATTCCTTTCTGCTGGCAAGCTGCAAGTCCTGTGTGCAGCCAGTATCCCCATTGTACCAGGCCAGAGAGCCTGAATTCTGTAGACTTCTTTTCCCAGTTGTTCTCGACTCTGCTCCTGGAGGTTGATTTTGGCTGTTTGCAGTATCCTCACGGGGGCTCCTTCGGGAGGAGTTCAGCAAGAGAAAGGCTGTTGTGAGACTGGCAGAAATCCGAGGCCCACCTCTTCCAGTCACACTGGTTTAAATCTTGGGTAACCCCACTGAAATCGATGGAGTTATAGGTACAATGAATGTGAGAGGAGAAACTGGCCTGATGTGCCAAGTTATGCAGGGGCTGTCGTGACAGTGTAATTAAGGTTGTCACTTGTAACTAGGAGCACGTAATGGGAATAATCAGAAAACTGGGAAAGGGAGTGAAATTCAAAATCAGTGACTAGTAGCATTTAAAATGAAGCTTGAAGGGAGAAGGAACATGTAACCCTTTTGAGGAAGCTGAGCCCTTTCTCTCTCCCATTCAAACCCGTGGGCGCAACAGGCATTTGGTGTCAGAGCTGGAAGAATAATGGAGGTTTTGATTTGCTGGCAATTCCAAAAAGTAAAAAGTTTCATACCTGCCAGAACCAAAAACCAGCTTTTTCTTTTTTTGTTTGTTTGTTTGGAAAATTTAATTGAATCAAAAAGTTGAAAATTTTTTGTGGCAAAACAAATTATTTTACATAGATCCAAGACAGAAAACGTTGATTTCAGGCATTTTAATAAAAGCTGAAGAGGATTAGATTCACAAACTGGGAAGAAGAGATGATCCCTCCTGAACTTCCATCCACTGGTTATGGTCCTCCTGGGGTGAGGGAGTCCAGGTTCAAGTCCTCCTCCTGTCCCATGTGGAGAGGGGGTTTGAACTTGAGTCTCCCACATTGTAGAGGAGTGCCTTAGGCACAGGGCTATGGGCTAGATTGGCATGGGATTTGCTCAGTCTCTCTTGTTGAAGCTGTTTCAATTATTATGAATAATTAGATAGTTATCAGAGCAAGGATATGAATTTGAGTCTTGCACCTACTAGTTGTCTGCCTTTACTGCCAGACTCTGGTCATGTCCATTCCCTTTCCCCGGCCATTGTCCCCTCACTGTCATCTGAATTTAACCCAGCTATACTCAGCAGCTCTGAAAATGAGTGCATCATATTCAGCAGATGGAGCTCTTGAGTTAAGCCTGCTGTTGATTATTGGCTTTCAAGCTAAGAATGGTGTCCACGGTGGGGTGGGGTGGAAAAGGGGGCAGAAGAAAGAACATGTATTGACTCTCACTTCTCCCCCTGCTTTTTTTTTTTTTTTAAATAGGATTAGCAAAGCCAAAAAGAAGTTGGAAGGCCTGACCCAGAGCATGGTGGACAGATGCATCCAGGTAAAGAGCAGAGAGAGCTTTCTGAACAGTTTCCCCTCTGTAGTGTGACTGCCTGGTCTTCATGGACACACGCTCCAGTGCTGTTGCCTGGCTTGACAAGGCAATGTTGGGTGGGCAAGAGAAATCATTGATGTCAAGTGCCTGTGAGGTGATATCATGTCCTGACTTGTTGGTGCCACCAGGGTGATAGTTCTACATTGTTCCCTCTTGGGTCATGAGTGCAGAAAGTCACGGGTTCCAGCTTCCAGCGGCATGGCTCAGATTCCCTGGGGATGGCCACCGTCAGAGGCTGAATGGGCTCGCGCCCGCCCACTTCCTGGAACTCAGATAGTAGCTATTCCAGTCATGAGTGTCTCTGAGACACAATGGCTTGCTGGAGCATGGCCTGGCCTTATGATAGTGGGGGGAGGAAGCAGTGGAGAGGATAGAAACATCTAGGACTAGCTCACGATGCCTGCATTCATTTCACTTGTGACCCAGATGGCTTTGATGCTGCTTGAGTGTATTAACCTTGTTGTTGCTGGTACAATGCATGAATCTCCCAGCAACTTTTTTCAAGAGGCCCTGTTGGCTGGGATTGCTGTTCTAGAAACATGGGCCACAAAGGAGGTGTATTTTTCCATGCCTGGATGCAGCTGACAGGCCTGGCAAGTGTTCCTGGTTCTTTCTTGAGTGCTATGGAGAACAGCACACTCTGCTCCTGTTCCTAGAAGCCATGGAGATGATGCTTTAACACGATACACAGAAACATGAAAAATAGCTAAATTCCCCATGCCCTGAGCAGGGGACAGGTGGATTAGGACTCTCCACTTTAGGAAGGTCTGAGTTGAGCAGAACCCAGCAAGGCTCTGGCTAGCTTCTTGGTTGGTGGAATCCTAGTATTTATTTCTTTAGAAAGTTAAGCTCAATTCCCTGCACCCTAGCAGGGCAGTAACTGGAAGCAATTTCATCTAGGCAAACAGTGGAGGCTAATTGTTCAGAGATATTTGACCTACTGTATAGGATGAAATCGCTGACTTCCTGACCGGAGTCCTCACCCGCATGGATAGCCATTCGTCGGGCTCTGATCCCAGGGATCTCGATGCTGAGAAAAAGAAGAAACCACGTGACTTGACCAGGAGGGACCTATCGTTTGACTTGCCGGAAAGAACCAGTAGTCCCACCTCCCCGGCAGCCAAGGTGCCGGCCTCGCCTTCTGGCTCAGAGGTAGAGACTGGCTTTCTGGGATGTGCAGCTGGGGAAGGGCTGTCTTCGAATGACTATTCAGTGGGCTGGTTTTGCGGGGATGAACCATGCTGCGAGAGTGCAGAGATGATGTCTGTGTGGAGGGAGAAGGGTGGATGGAGGAGCATTATGACTAACCCATTGCTGCAACCTGACAGTAGGTGGCTTTCCTTCTCTTTGGACAGGACCTGTCCAGTGTCTCCAGTAGCCCCACCTCCAGTCCCAAATCAAAAATGGCTGCTGTGTCATCTGTTCAGAAGTCCAGTCAAATGGGGGCCACCCAGCTGTTGAAGAGACACGTGCAGAGAACAGATGGCATCATGACACACAAGCAGGCGCAAGGTAGTGCCCCAGCACAGCTTGCTCCATTTGATTCCTTGTCATTACTCTGGCAAAGCCCCTTGTGGGGGTCATTCTCCAGCTACACTTATGCTTTGCCCTGCAGGACCAGTCTGAGTCTCCAAGCTACCTTCAGAACGAGGCTGTCTCTCCCTAGTTCCGTCCCCATTCACTGTCACGCCGAAGTAGTGCCACATGGGAGCTGACTAGGCAGAAAATGGTGATCTCTGTGGCACAAGAGTGTGAATCACTTCTAGGCGCCAAACTAGGAAGAGTCTTTGCCTGTCCTGGTGGGCAAATCATCATGCAGTTGCAGCATGTTAGCAGAGTGGATGTAGGTACATCCTTTTGGGGACGCTTTATGTGCTGGTGTTTCATATTGGTGGTGATTTTTTAGGAAGTAAAGGTCAGTCAGGTGCGGGTAAGGCCGTTGAGCTGTGATGATGATCATGAGAAGCTATTAGAATTATTGAGAATTGCACCAGAAGTTAGGAGAGAGCCAAGCACCAAGAAGGAAAGGCTAAACTAAGCCATGGATATAGATCTGTTGGATGCTGTTAAGATCTTGGGATGCACCTTCAGTCTTGCGGGCAAAGAGATCTGAATGTCTCTGGTGTGTCTGGCGGTAGGAAGTGGTGTAGCCATGTGGGTCCAAGGATATTAGAGAGAGATGATGGGTAAGGTAATATCTTTTAGTGGACCAACTTCTGTTGATGAGAGAGAGAAGCTTTCAAGCTGCACCAAGCTCTTCTTCTATGTAAGCTTGAAAGATTGTCTCTCTCACCAACAGAAGTTGGTCCAAGAAAAGATATTACCTTGTCTGCCTTGTTCTCCGGGCAATGGGTGATATGTTTTCCTCTGGAATCCGTGGATAATACTTTGTCGCTGATGGTCCATAGAGCACCACCTGGCAAACACCATTGACTCTTGGGAAGTATTTCTCTAGTCTCCAATCTTTCTTGCTTCCTTTGCTCAGGACACTTGAACAGGCCTGCTTGTTTCCACTGGACATTGCCCGGTGCTCCTGCCAGTTCTATGAATTCTTTCTTGGATTCACAGTAGGTTGCAGACTCCCTCTTAGTAGAGCCATGGAAGGACCGTTGACATCTTCTTCGGCCTTCGTTTTAGGAGCAAGTTCTAGGTGAGCACATGGGTTACCTAGAGAGGTGGTGGAATCTCCATCCTGGGAAGTTTTTAAGCTGCGGCTTGACAAAGTCCTGGCTGGGATGATTTAGCTGAGGGTGGTCCTGCTTTAAACAGGGGGTTGGATTAGAATCCTAGATGGCTTTCTGAGTCCCTTCCAACTCTAATAGTCTAGGATTCTATATAGTCAAATTCCAAAGGGGTAGTCGTGTTAGTCTATTGTAGAAAGACAACAGAGTCCTGTGGCACTTTTAAAGACTAACAGATTTATTTATCGCAAGCTCATGCGATAAATAAATCTGTTAGTCTTTAAAAGTGCCACAGGACTCTGTTGTCTTAGGATTCTATAGTGCATGAAAGGAACTGAGCAGGCGAAGGCTCTGTGGATGGTATTGCAACAGATCTGAAGAACATTTCTGCAGGGTGAAGGCAGTCCAGAGGGGAGCGTTCATGGAAGCTTTGTGGCAATGAATGTTCGTTTGTTTTCCAGTCTTTGCCAGCATTTCAGCACAGAGCTGCCCAGTGTAACTAGCTGAAGGGTGTCTGTGTGAATAGCTCCACCACCAGACATGGGGTGGAGCTCCCGCCCATGTTCCCTGGAGTCTGTATTCAGGGAGCTGTGGGAAAGGCTTTGCATAGTTCTGTTGTATTGTCAGGTAGGGAGTGAATGACCTCTCCAGACCTATTGCCCCTTTCCCAGGCAGGTGTGGTGCATTGCAGTTTGGGGATCAATAGGCGGTGTCTCCGGAGGCCCCCGTCTGCAAACCAATTCTGTACTTCCATCTGTCAGAGTGAGTGGTGGCTGCAGAACTCCCCACCAGCCAGCTGATTCGAGGGAGTGAGTGGTGTCTCCGGACCTGCCTGTCCCCTTGGAAGCCAGCTGTGATACTGTAATTCTCTCTGATTCATTTCAGCTCAGTTTGCTGCTTTTCTGAAACAAAACATGCTGGTGAGGAAAGCTCTTCCTCCTGGCACCTCTTCATGTCTTTTTGGTGAGTATCTCCTCACTTCCTCTCTCTCTCTCTCCGCTTTCTTCCTCCTCTGGCTTTTCTCCATCACCGTCCTCTCCTTGCACTGGTTTGGGGCGTGTTCCCGTGTGCGTTCCCCCTCTCTGCTCTTTGTTTTCTTGTTGCTGTCGTGGGAGCTACCGAGTATTATCCCCTCTGGGCCCCTTCCCCTGGCTTTCCTTGTCTTTGGCAGGTAAATGTTCCCCTGAGTGACTTGCTTTGGCAGCGGTTTGCTGTGATGGACTGTGGAATCATGGGGTGTGTGGCAGCCTCTTGTTAGGTGCGTGGCCCTTCTGTGCTGGGTCCTGGCTGAGATGCAGACTCTAGCATGGGCAATTGTGCTTCTGGTTGTGAGGGAGCTTCCTTAAGGCATGGTAGGGGCAAGCATTTCAGGTGACCTGTTGTGGGTGCGGAGACGGGGCTGTTTAGTGACCAAAGAGGCCGGGTGGCCGTTCAAAGAGCTAGAGCATCTTTCCAAACCCATGGCGAGTTGGAGGAGAACCAGCAGAGGAGCGGGTAGGGCGGGCAAGGGACTCCTTGGGAAAGCAGAGAGGCATTGTTGCGTTGGACCTGTAATGGGTAGGAAGCCACTGATGATGGTGGGAGGATGGGACTGGGAGAAGAGACTCTGTCTACGTATGTCAAGGAGTCTGAGCATTGGCGGTATTGAAGGATTTCAAGCTTAGAAGGGACAAGTGATGAAGGAGGATTTTAGCAGGGCTAGGCTAGTGGGAGGAGGAAGGCTTTTCAAATGCTGTAGTACCCAGATTCATCTCTAATGCCTTGTGGTATCTAGCCATCGGTGGCAGTTTGGGTAGCCCTGGGGGTGTGAGTGTGAGAGAGGAACACCTCTCTGAAATGTGGTGCATTATGGCAAAGTGCTGGTGGCTTCTCATCTGGACAGATGAAGACCTGGATAATTAGCTGGAGACCAGTGGGACTGTGGGGTGCTGAAACTGGGTTCTCTAAGAGAACCAGAAGGGCCCCATCCCTCTCAGCCTCACACACCGTGGGTTATTGTCCAACACTCCTTTCATGGGGTCTGGCTATATCCAGAGCCAGTGAAACAAAGTCCTAAAGCAGAGCAGTACTGACAAACCGGTCCCAGCCTGGACTGGCTACTTACCAAGTTCTCCTGCCCTCTGAGAACTCTGTTCTTCTCTCTCCTGAGTTGGAGGCAATGAGATCCACCTGGTCAGGCTGCCTGCGTGACTAATCAGAATAACTCTACACTTCCCTGTAAGGTCTGAGCACCCACCAGTGGCTCCCAGGCATGAAAAGGAGTAAAGGCTTAGCTGAAGTGATTCTTGCTTCCTGGATCTGGGGATGGAAAGAGATTTTTCCCTGGGACATATGGGCAGCAGCCTCACCTTCCCCACTGCTTTTTTGGAGCACTGAATGGGCATGAGCAATAGGGTCAGCTGAGCAATGTTCCACCCTGTCAAAGGGGGCATCTCGGTCTCTGCTGTTCAGCACTTCATGTGAAAATGCCTTCATGTGGTTATGTTGAATTTGCTCATTGGCAGCTCCGACAGTAGCTAGTGTGAACCCAGGGTGGGTCATGCTGTCTTCTAGCCCTGCTGCTTCTGTGTCATTGGGGCTGAGGAGCAATTTCAGCCTCCTGGCAGAAAAGCCGTGTGTTGGGAAGTCAGCTGAAGAGGAAGTGGGAGCAGTAGATCTGTGTAACCATAGTTCAGAGTAGTTGCCCGAGGACTCAGCTCTTCCCATCCATTGTGTGGGAACAGCAGAAAACCCTTAAGATATGTTGTGTACCACAGTAACTATGCAGTGAAGATCATGGGCTTCTGCAGCCCATCCAGAATTCTTTGGGGAGCATGTAGCACCACTTCCCCCTGGCTGTGCTACTTCATGGTGCTGCTCAACCGATGGCACGCTAGGGTGGGGTTGGCTCGTATTGATGCCTCTGCTGTCTCAAGGGCTGTGCCTGCAGAACTGTGTGTGATCTCTTTGCGTGGATGAAGAGGAACTCTGGTTAGTTACGTTCACAGTTCTGGGAAAGGTATTTAAACATGGCATGAACGTGAGCAGCCAGCACGCCACCTTGTTGTCCTCCAAGCAGGACTCTGGGTGCAGGGGTTAAGATAACATCTGTTGGTGCTTGCATCGGGGGTGGGTAAAGCAATAGCAACAGTAAGTAATTGCCTAGCATTAAAGTATTTCAGGGGTGCTCTTCCTCAGCAGTAGGCCTGGGGACTTATTTCCCTACAGCTCTCCCTTGCTGAAGGGTAGTGATTTAGAAATGGAGGGCTGGAAGAGAGAGGTCAGCTAGTTCAGCCCCCAGTGCTGAGGCAGGACCAAGTAAACCTAGACCATCCGTGACAGGTGTTCATCCAACCTGTTCTTCAAAACCTCCAGTGAGGGGGCTCCCACTACCTCCCTTGGAAATCAATTCCAGACCTTAACTCCTCTTACAATTAGACAGTTCATGTCTAATACCCGTCCTAAATCTCACTTGCTGCATATTAAGCTCATCACGACTTGTCTTGCCTTCAGTGAACATGGAGAACAATAGATCAGGGTCGTCTTTATAATGGCCCTTAACATATTTGAAGACTGTTATCAGGTCCGCCCCCTCAGTCTTCCTTTTTCAAGACTAAATGTCTCTAGTTTTTTAAAACTTTTTCTCATAGGTCAGGTTTTCTATGTGTTTTATCATATCTGTTGCTCTTCTGTAAACTCTCTTCAGTTTGTCCATATCTTTCTTAAAGTGTGGTGCCCAGAACTGGACACAATACACCAGCTGAGACCTCACCAGTGCTAAGTAAAGTGGACAAGCACCTCCTATGTCTTTATATATAACACTCCTGTTAATGATAGTTGTCTCTTTCCCCACTGCATCATATTGTTGGCTCATATTCAGTTTGTGATCCACAACAGCCCCCAGATCTTTTTGAGCAGTACTATGACCTAGCCAGTTATTCCCCATTTTCTAGTTGGGTCTGATATTTCCTTCCAAATTGTAGTACTTTGCTCTTGTCTTTAGTGATTTTCATCTTGCTGATTGCAGAGCAGTTCTCCACATTGTCCAGGTTGTTTGTCTAACTCTGTCCTCTAGCGTACTTGTGAAGAGTTGGTGTCAGTACACCACTCCAACTGCCCTCTGACCTGGTACAGCGAGACCAGGTGTTGGTGGGAACTCCCTCTCTAAACACTGTTGAGTTGCAGACTTCACTTTGTCACCTCTCATGCAGAATGTGTTGGGGCTGGATAGTGTATTAAAGTTAACCAGGAAAGTGTCAACCTAGCTGGCTTCAAAACTGAGCTGGATAAATTTATGGAGGGGCTGATATGATGGAACAGCCTAATTTGACTACTAGTGATAAATGTGCTAATGTCCTATGATGGGATGTTGGATGGGAGGGGAACTGGTCTGAGTTGGTACAGAGAATTCTTTTTTGGGTGTCTGGCTGGTGGGTCTTGCCCACATGCTTAAGGATTAGCTGATGGCCATATTTGGATTAAGGAAGGGATTTCCCCCAGGACAGATTGGCAGGTGCCCTGGAGGTTTTTCGCCTTCCCCTGTAGTATGGGCATGGGTCACTTCCTGGTGGTTTCTCTGTACCTTGAGGTGTTTAAGCCATGATCTGAGGACTCAATCGTAGGTTGGGTGTCTATTGCAGGAGTTTCTGTGGCCTGCGTTGTGCTGGAGGTCAGATTAGATGATCATACTGGTCCCTTCTAACTTTAAAATCTATTAATCTAAGTTTGTTCTCCTTCCCCATGGTTCTCCAGGGAAGAGAGGGACACCGTGGGACAACCCACAAGCCCTGGGGTTCCAAACTGAGGTTATGTAATTACATACCAGCTGTGGAATATGAATGGGCAGGATGCAATATGAGAAAGGATGCCCTTGTGGTTAATTATCACGGCTATTCCCCTCATACCAAGAGGGCACAGTCATGATCAGGGCCCCATTTTGCTAGCAGGTGTGCAGACAGGCTGTGCTTAGAGAGTTTACAGACTAGGCATCAGCACAGAACAGATGTGGTGGGGCAGGTACAGTTAATCAGGAAAATGGAAGTCTCGACTTGTGTGCTGATGCCAGACAGATGGGAACATCAGACTCAGGCAGGGGATCTGGTTCTACCACAGACTCCTCGTGTGACCTTGGGCCTGTCATTTAGGCATACAGCCTCAGTCTGGATCTGGGCCTTTAGTCTCTCTGGACCTCAGTTCTTCATTTGTACCATGGGGTTCTCAGTATCGCCCTGCCTCCTACAGGTGTTGTACATGAATGCTTCAGGGGTGCAGGGGTAGTGGTGATGCGCACTAAAGAAACACTATGCATACCTGTCTCTCGTGCAGAACAATGAATGTGCAATGCTGTATTTCTGTTGGAGTCTAACAATATTCTGTGTGCAGTGGAGGGGTGGTCAGAGCAGGGCATGGAGGGCGGGGGATCCGCTGCTGAGGTCCCAGCTTTGACAAAGACTTGGGTGCATTTGGGCAGGTCACTTCACCTCTCTCTGGGCCTCAAGTTTCTTCCTTGGTAGAATGGAGATGTGTCATGAGCGGCTGGCTTTGGAAATGAAGAGCACTTATGTAAGAGTATTACTCCAGTAGTTGTTTATAGAGTGATAAGCCAGCATTGTTCTTCAGTGCAAAGACAGATTGGGTCCTTAGACTATGAAGTGCTCATTCTAAGTACTGTCCATGGCACAGCAGTTTGTGACATGCAAGGAAATCTGGTTAGGGAAGTGGGTGGTAAGAAGTAGAAAAAGGAGTCTCCAGTGGCCGGTGATGGGACACTAGCTGGGGAAGGTTCACAATTACTGCAGAGAATTCTTTCCCAGGTGTCTGGCTTTTGGGTCTTGCCCCCATGCTCAGAGTGGAACTGATCGCCACGTTGGAGGTCAGGAGGGAATATTCTCCAGGGCAGTTTGGCAGAGTTCCTGGTGGCTTTTTGCCTTCATCTGCAGCGTGGGGCACGGTTCACTTGCAGGTTTAAATAAATGTAAATGGGGGATTCTCTGTACCTTGAAGTTTTTAAACCATAATCTGAGGATTTCAGTAACTCAGCCAGGAGCGGGTGGGAGAGGTTCTGTGGCCTTCAATGAGCAGGAGGCCAGAGTAGATGATCATGATGGTCCCTTTTGACCTTGCAGAGTGAGATCTGGTGCCTGGGAAGCAGGAGAGAGCTGCATGAAGGAAGCTGTAGAGGATATGCGTGGGCATGCCTCAGTGTATATATTGCATTATTATCTGTTGTAGAGTTATGCTGTCCTTAAGGCACCAGGTGCTGTTTTCAGATATATGCTTCTGTGTCCCCTAGTTCCAGTCCCATCAGAGCAGTTGGAAGGGGCTGAGAAAGAAGACATGCGGATGCAGCTGAAG
The DNA here is from genome assembly GCA_007922175.1 of Pelusios castaneus. NCBI lineage: Eukaryota > Metazoa > Chordata > Testudines > Pelomedusidae > Pelusios > Pelusios castaneus. Next base: position 12,946,417 of record ML685810.1, read on the forward strand.
AGGCATCAAACCCCCAGCCCAACCCACTGCAGCAAATCCTCCAAGCGAGCCAAAATCAAGGTGACCATTGTCTCCCATGGGGAAGCTGCTGGCACAGGGAACGGCGCGGCCCTCGTCACACAGCCAGAAAGTGAGTCTGAGTTCCATAACTGCTCTTTAAACTATACACTCCCCCGGGTGAAATTTACCTGGAAAGCAGATACTTGGAGTGAGTATGGTGATATGCCTGGTGACAAAGATGGAACTGAAGGAATAAGGACCGTATTCTGTAAGGATATAGACATGGCAGGCAGCTGAAGTGGTTCCAGGTGCCAGCAAGTGGGGGCGGACATAGTGGGGCTCTTAGAATGAGCAGTTGAAGTCCTAGAATCTACAGTGCACAGCAGAGCCTCTGGCATGAGCCTCATTCAGATTGCAGGCATCAGGGTGAAAGCCTGGTTGAGTGGGGTGCAAAAAGGGTTTTTCTTCTCCATCCTACATCCTGCTGACTTGTGAAGGAAATGGTTTTTTCGCTTTCCTGTGACATGTCAGGCCACTTCTGGAAGCAGGGAAGATACTGGTTTGGATGGACACCAAGTCTGGTTGAGTTTTGCAAGTCCTAAGTTTGGTAGCTTGCTTAAATGTCTCATGTCCTGATGCCATGAAAGTGACTACAAAGGACTCTCAAACAGGTTGGAATATCTCTGTAAAGATCTCATCTGGGACCTGCCCCTACCATCAAAGAGGATCATGTTGGGATTTTGTGTTGGTTCCTGTTGGAAGAATCTCTGTATGTTCTTGGTATACAGTAGTTTCTGGCTCTTCTGATCCCTTTTGGCTGTTGCAACAGCCTGAAGTGTCTCAGATACACGTATTTTATGTGTATTTGCAAAGCCCAACTCATCTCCAGTCTGGGAATGGAGGTGGCGGTGGTGGGTTAAGAAAACCCGGTTGTGATGCAAATTGCAGACCAAAGAGAGCTGTAGTGCATTCAGCTCTATTTGTCTTGAACGCTGGAGAAGAGGCCAGGAATTTTGATTGCTTATTTGCAACTATTCTACATGAAGGAAACTGTCTGTCGTGGTAGGCCAGATTGATGCATAGTAGGATTTCTGCTTGGAGCGCCAAAAAATAACGTATTGATAATCGCTAGTGAGTAGTATTTGCAGTGTAGGACTGAAAGGACCAGCACCGCCATTCCAAAGACCTGGGAAATCAGAGATTGTCAAAGCTGGAAAGTAAACTGATCCATTTTGAAACATTTCTTGGTTAATTTAACAGTTGGTTTTACTGTAAAAATTAACTAATAAATACATTGCAGCTTACCCTCCAATGGCTTTGAAAGTCTCTGATTTCCTGGATTTTTTTTTTTAATTTTCAAAACTTTATTTCTTTTCACAGAAAAAAAATGAAATGCAGAAGTAAACATGAACCAAACAAGAATTCCCTCTTACCGTGCGTGAGCAGGAGGAATACACAGGACAAACGCATTTGTATCCCAAACACCGCAATAAACAAATATTGTAACTCACCGGCCTTTCTGTGTATTTTGTAAAGTGTCTCAATAGAATGCTTACAAAATCAACCACTAGAAAACCGGCATGTTCTCGATGAGCCATTGAGGCGGTAGAATTATATAGTAGTAGTAATAATGAATATGGCAAGAAGGAATTGAGGGGGTGCGAGTGAAAGAGAGGACTAGTGGAAGTGGATTAGTGGAATTCACCAGAGATGCTTGCATCCAATGTTGAAGACCTGGTATCCAGTGTTTTCAAATGCTGAAGCTGGTTCCTTAGTCCTACTGTGCATCATTGATTGTCACAATGGCAGCTTCCTGGTGTGTGTTAGTAATTCCGTTCTGTTTGGCATTTCTGGAATGACTTGCTCTCCTTTAACAGACTAGATATCTGTGACGCACTGGAGTTTTCCTTTAAAAAGTGCCTTGAGCAGCAGTTCCCCCAGCGCTGCTCTGTGTCATTGGTTCGTGCATCATAGAGGGGGCTCCCTAAAGGCTGGAATAGAGGCGAGCTTTATGTCTGTTTTTCTTTTTTTTCCACAGTTGCAGCAGGAAAGCCTCCTGCCGTGACCGTAGGCCAATCTGTGTCAGGTGTAAAGGAGCTCTCAGGGTTACTTACCACCCCCAAGTGAGTGTATCATTTTACTTTTTCATCTTTGAAAGAGCTGAACCCCTGGGTGTTTCTTGCTGATGCTGTTGCTGTCTTCTCATCTCACGGCAGCGCATGCCTGTAACCAGGGATTGGAGGCAGGATACGGCAAATAAAAACAAACTGTTTTACATTGAAAAGTCTATTCAACTCCCAAAGTGGAGCTTGTCTGTGTATAGCACCCCGTCAGAAATAAAGATACCCTGCTGTGTTTGTTTGTATGTCTTCCACCCATGATTGAGGCATGGCCATTGCTGCTATTTTGAATTCACTGTGATGAAGTTTTTGCCAAGCCCTTCCAGAAGTAGAGTGGCTCTGGGCTGGAGTTGACCCTGGGCTGCAATCTCTGTCCCCTGTAATTTGGTTGGTCACTATAATACATTTGCTGATGTCATGCTGCTTTGCTTGTTTTCCAGGCTGAATGCTGGTGCAGACACTCCCTCCCTCAGCTCTGCCCCCTCGGGCGTGCTCCCTAGCAGCACAGCTCCCAGCGCCTTCCATTCCTTGCAGAGCAGGCTGGTGGCCAGCAGTGCCCACTGCGTGCAGACCCAGCCTAGCAATGCGCTCCAAGGTATCTGCCTCTTCTTTCATGTCTGGCTTGGGAGCCTGAAAAGCAAACCTGGCCTTCAAGTCCGTTTTGGGGGATGCTTGCAGGGTTGGGTGAATTGTAGTAACTGAATAAAGGGGGGAAAAATCCAAAATGTGGTTTGTTTGTTTTTTTGGCCCATTTTGAAATGAAACGTTTCAGCCTTTTTGTTTTGAAATGCTGTGTTGTTTAATAATTTAGCTAATTCGAAAAAGTGATGAAAGACACCCCAAAGTCACCTGAAGCAAAACAGAAAACCTGAAAAAACAAATGAGCCCAGGATGAATTTTGTTTTGGCAAGAAATATCATGAAAACTCAATTTCAGCCTGAACTGAACCAAATTTTTGTTCAAGCCTCTGAAATAAAAAGTCAGTGATGCGCTCAGGTCTGATTGCACAATTTCCATTGATTTCACATGTCTGGGAGCTGCGGGTGACTCGCTATCTGGTCATCAGCCAATATGTTCTAAGACACAGCTAGCCCTGTCTACACCGGGTGCACATCCTGTTTGCAGTCATGTGAGTTGACAGGTGTTGGGTCATGTTTTAGGATGGTGTTTTGCTACTCGAGACAGCTCATAGGGAGGTCCGAGAGGCTCCCACAGGTCAAGAGACATTGTGACTCTAGGGGACAGCCTCCACCAAGGGTGAGAAACTGGCTCTTTGTGGTGTGTGATTCCCCAGTTTATTGGCTTTCAGGAGCAGCATCTGCTAGTAGCCTTCTGCAAGGACTCAGCTACAGCCTGCAGGACATCAGCACCAAGTCACCGGCCCTTCCAGCAAGTGTAGCGTCCGCAGGGCCGTCCATACAGGTAGGCATCCCTAGTGATATGGAGAGTTTCAGGAAGGCTCAAGCTCTCCTGGAGTGTGGGAAACTGGGTTGAGAGAGCTTGGGTTGAGAGAGCTTGGGAGGATGAAAAACAGCAGTGCTCAGGGTGAGGAGTTGCCTTGAAGCTCCTGCTTCTATGTTTGTCGCTTGGATCGGGAGGAGGTTACTTGAGGACCAAGGGTGTGGGATCCCTTCTCTGCAAAGATCATTGCTCTCTGCAGCCTGCCCCCCAATCTGGGTGCTGTGGCATAACATGATGCTCATGGGAGTTCTGGCACACGAAGCCTTGAAACCTGAACTCCACAAAACCCTAGAAATTGCAATGTAGGGAATGGTCCTGCATTCACCCCCAGGGCGTGAGTGAGAAGAGCCTGCTGGAACTTTTCCATGCCTGCTTCTTACAACGGATTTGCAGCCCTATCAGCTCTTTTGGGGTGGCTTGTGGAGACTAGAAGTTCCACCATGCAATAGTCCACTTCTACCTGAGCAGCTTCAGCTCAGATCCAGGGGGTTTATTGCATGCTGGGATCTGTGGTCTCCATGGGCTGTCCATTCATCTCAAATTGGGGTGTCCATGGTGAAAGGGCCAAACTTAATCCATACTTGCTGCCTACTGGAATGGGGTAGGAAGACACTGAGGGTGCAGGGAAGGACATCCTACTGCCACCTGCCCCCTCCTTCCTGGTGCTCAGCTCCTTTACCTTTCCTTTCATTGCAGACATCGGCCGCGAAGACACCAGCTCCTATCCAGAATCTGAGTGCTATAACGACAGGCACCGGGACGATTGTGCGCACTATTCCAGTTGCCACTTCCTTGTCGTCTCTTGGGGCCTCGGCGAGTGGGAAACCCACAGCTATTCACCAGTTGCTCACCAACGGCGGGCTGGCCAAGCTGGCCAGCAGCCTTCCTGGCTTGGCTCAGATCTCCAACCAAACAACAGGTAAGGGGCTAGTGCTGTTGGGGGATTGTGATATGGAGATGTGGACACCCCCTCCCAGCCAGACAATGCCATCTTTCAGACTGTACTTAGCTTTCACAAAGCTAGTTTCCACTTCAAAGGGCACTGCAAACAATAACGTAGCTGCCGGACACTGCTGCAAAGGAGGGAAATGTTGCTGTCCCCTAAGGAGACACTGAAGTGTAGAGCGATGAAAAACCCGAGTCCTGTGGCACCTTAAAGACTAATTTACTTGGGGCATAAGCTTTTGTGGGCTCCAGCCAATTCGTCAGATGCATGAAGTGGAAACTGCAGTGGAGAGGTGTCTAAACGCGTGCCAGAATGGAGGAGAAGCATTACAATGGGGAGGCCAAGTGCTAACAAAGTCAATTCAGGTAGGGTAGATGAGGCCCATTCACACCAGTTGATTAGAAGGCGAGAATGTGTGAACAGGGACAATTATTTCTTGTAATGTGTTAACCATTCCAAGTCCCTATTCAGACCCAGTCTCTGTATAAAGTTTGCAAATGAGTTCCAGCTCTGCAGTTTCATGCTGAAGTCTGCTTTCAAAGTTTTTTGTTGTTGAAGTGTGGCAACTTTCAGGTCTGCTACTGAGTGTCCAGGGAGATTGAAGTGTTCTCCTACTGGTTTGTGGATGTTACCATTTATTCTTGTGCGATTTGTGTCAATTTATTCTTTTGTGTCCATTTATTCTTTTCCTTATGCAAAAGAATACAACAGTTCCGTGGTAAGCCTTACCACCCTCGTTTGGATGGTTTACATGTTGCGCGGCAAGAGGGCTGTTGCTGCGCAACAAGAAGCATTTGTGTGTGTACGCTCTCACTGTTATCGTGCGGTAAGGAGCCTTACCGTGCGATAACTTCATAGTGTGTACAAGGCCTAATACGGCTACCCCTCTGGAAAAGAAAGAGAAAGCAATTTGCCCAAGGTGTACTGGGAGTCAGTGGTAAAGCTGGGATTGGAATTTGTGAGTCCAGTGGGAGAATTACCACCCTTGCAGAGTGAAGGATGTGACCTGCTGCTATAGCTTGTGAACATCCATCTCCTCCCTAGTACGATTCGATCTTCATCATGCACAAGCCTGAAATCCCTTTGGCATGTTCTTTAATAGCAGTCTGAATGATACTTCTGATGGTTCATGATGGCTTGCAAGCAGGAGTCCCCTAATTCACAACATTCCAGGTGCCAGAGAGCCAAGATCTAGCTATAGCTACATGCTGTGTATCCCTTAGAGCACAAGACAGACTCTGACTGGCATCTCCATCTGCTCACCCAAGCTAGTGATTGCCATTACAGCCATCAGCCCCATGCTCTGGCACTCACATTCCACTTGGATCATGCTGAGTTCCTCATGACCCAGACTTGGTCTGTTAACATGAAATGTGCTGTGGCTCTAGGCTGCGGGTCTCCAAATATCACTGTCTAGCAGTTGTGGCTAGGGAGAGAAGTTGCGCTTTCCCACAGAGATTTGCTATGCTGCACGTTGTGTTGGGCACTGTGACCCTGTTGCTCCCTACGTTCGTGTTGTCCTGTGACTCATCTCCATTTGCTGGCAGTTTGGGAGCAACTAGTTTTGTGTCTGTCTACTGTGCTTCTCTTGTAAATAGAAGACCCAAGCCAAGGGCGAAGTGTGCGCTCAGAGATCAGGCAGTATCAGTGACTTGCCTCGCTCCTATGTCTTCCAGGCTTGAAAGCCCCGACCACCATTACTGTGACCCTGCGGGGACAGCCCAGCCGTGTCACCACCCTCAGCCAAGCGGCCGTGGGGTCTATCCAGCCCCAGCTGGAGGAGCAACAGCTGCAAACTCAGACACCTCAGGTAATCCTGGGCCTCTGGTCTTAGGTGAAGAGAAGCCATCACCAGCATTTGCTGGCCCAATTGTTTTGTGGTGTTGAATGCAACACAGGAACATCTGTCCTGGCGGGAGTGTTCTGCCATATTGCCCTGGGCCAGAAATCCAATTGGGCTTTTCTCACGAGGGCTCTGATTGGTGGGTTTTGCTAATGCTGGGGTGGCCGAGTTGTTTTCTCCCTTATGACCTGTTGTGGCACTGGGCTGGGAAGTTGCAGTGCTGAGTTCCGGGTTAGAGGCTGCTGACTGTCGCACACAGATGGGACTGTGCAGTGGTTAAAGTATAATTTGACAGGCCCCGGAACCCTCCTAATCTCTGGGCCCCCTTCCTGTATTGTGCAGGCCCCAGCCCAGGTAGGCAGTTGCAACCACTTCTCAGTACTATATGCATCGGTTATCGCTCCATAAAAATATTTATAATTTTTTTGGCGTTTGTCTATAGCAATTATTGTCACAAACTAGCAAACACTGCATAACACAATAAGTATTGTGATCTTTATATTCCTGATATGCACATTTCACTTCATTAAATGCAATGCCAAACTTAGAACACAAAATTTTATGTCACTTTCACTAAATTCCGGTGACAGCTCTGTAGTGAAACAATGAATCCACAAATGATTTAAAGTGATTAACTGCACTGCAGCATTTGATAGCATCAGCCACGGCCAATTCCAACCTGTGATTAAAACAACGTCAACTTATTAAAAGTGGAAATCATGTTTTTAATTTTGTGGCAACACCAGCCTTAGTGCCTAACATGACAGAGGCTCCATTTACATCTAAACCAATACGGTTATTTTTGAGAGATTCCTCCGTGAACCCATGTGCTGTCAAACACTGCAGCAAAGCTAATACTACCCCATCAGCATCATTGCTGCCTAGTTCAACCAGATCAAGAAAAAATGTAACAGGACCAATGTTTGCATCCTTTACTCCTTAGCCATTTTCCAATAAGAGATGAGCAGCACTAAATGACTTACTTTAACCACTGCGTCAGAGATAAAGGACACCATGATTCAAAGTGACGCGTTCTAATGAAGGCAGTTGTTATATCAGGGGTGAATCTGGCCCAATATCTCCATATCACAAAACTGTCACGTGACATGACACAATTCAACACAATTACTAGTAGTATGTGTGTGGCAGTGGGGGAATCAGAGCCAATACACCTAACTGGTGCTATTAATGCTAAAGGATAATTTTTGTGACAGTTTTATATTCTTGTGGCTCTGCGTTTTGTTTACAGCAAGCAAAAACTGTTCACCTTTTTTCCCTTCTCTAAGCAACAGATACAGGTCCTGATCTTCAGTCACACTGAAGTCAAAGGATGTTTATTGGGTTCAATGAGCAAATTTTGGCTTGACAGGGCATAGAAACTGTGGTGTGGTAGGAAAGGCAGGGGTACCCTGGCAGGGGAGTGTAGCAGGAATGGGTGGCAAAGGAGGAATGGCTGGGGAGCTTGAGAGGACAGGGCAGAGGTGGGGTGGGGTGCCAGAGGGGTATGGGGAGTTCTGGCACTAGGTGGCAGGGTGCCAGGTGGCAGATCCCCCCCAACCCTCCACTGAGCCTCCCTGGTGTTGGCCCCTCTCCTCCCCCCCTCCCACCCCCAGCTGCCCTGACTCAGCCACTGAGGGCAGGACCACCCAGGTGATGCCCAGTGAGACTTTGGAGACAGACTGGCTGGGCAGCAGCTTTGGTGTGGGGGCCGTATTTGAGTTCTCAAACATGCTCCCCTATGACCACCCCCTATTTCATCTCCCTCCCTGCTAGTCTTGGGCCACGTCCACCTCCACTGCCAGCCCTAGAGCTGGAGGGATGGGGCTGCGATGTGGGGCTGGGTTCATGGGAAAAGGCCTAAAGCAGCTGTGGCTGGAGGGGGGCTGCTGCTGGTGGGGAGGGCAGGACAGGACTGTGGCACTTTTCCTCAGCCAGTGTTGCCCACGGCAGCAGGGTGTTTCAGGGTGTGCCCAGGCTGGGCCAGGACAGGAGGGCTGTCCTTGCAGAGCAGCAGGGGGTTGGGCCCAGAGTGGGAAATCAGAGTGGGAAGGGCAGGGCACTCAGGACAAGGCTGGAGTGGGGGAGGTTTCCCAGCACCCCAGGGGACTGGCCCCATGCTGGAGCAGCCTCTCCTGCATCTCCTCCCTCAGTGAGGGCTGTGGTACTGTGGGCACACCTGCTCCCACTGGGGGGTCAGCACGCAGCAACCTCTGCTTCCCCCTCACTGGTCCCCTGTCCCCAAGCCTCCCCGAGCCCCTTTCCCGCTCCTCTCGCCTCCCCCCGCGGCCCCTTTCCCGCTCCTCTTGCCCCCCCCCCCCCCCCCCGCGGCCTCTTTCCCTCTCCCTCACCTCTCGGCCCCCAGCCGCCCCTTACCTGGCCGTAGCTGTAGGTGTAGCCAGACTTGGAGCTGCCCCTTGGCCAGGCTGCTCCCGCCCTGAGCACGCTCAGGCTGGGAGATTTGAAAACTTCCCAGCCTGGCTGCAGCAGGACAGGGCAGAACAAGTGTTCCACCCGAGTCTTCAGCTTTTCTAGGCCCCGCAACGCTGGTCCGGCAAATTTGTAGGCCCTGGAACGGTGTTCCGGTGCGTTCCGCCTTACTTTAACCCCGAGACTGTGACTTCACAAGGGGACGGGAATGATGGCCTAGGAGAAATAGGCCTTGTAGGAAAGTGGTTAGAGAGAGATCCACCCTCTCCTGCTTGACAAATGCAGGGGCCTCCACACAGACGATGTATCTGAAGTTATGTCAGTGCCGCACTTGGCCAATGAAAATGCCAAGCCAAGGCACTTGCTTCAGATACAAACCCTTTGGGTTGGAGTCAATGTGGAAGCTCCTGTTTAATGCACCACTGACACTTGGGGCTTTCTGGAGAGGGTGTTTGGTGATCCTGCTCTGGTGAAGATGGCGTGATGGGGCGCTCTTCACAGTGGAGGTCTGTTTGGGCCTGCTCTTGAAGTCTGACCCAAATCTGACTAGATTCCAGCCAATCCAAACCCAGGAGGTTGTTTTCATACCTGCCCCTGACGCTTGTAGTTGGTCCCTTAGGGTTGCCAGGGTCTAGCTGCCAGCCCAGCTTCCATTTTCTTTACTGTGTTTCCATGGAGCCACCAGGTCATTACTCTCCAGAGCCTGTTTCCCATGCTGGCCCTCCAGCTGCTCCTTGCCCCATCCTGGTGCTGCACACCCAACAGGCGGTCAGCTTCCCCCAGTTCCTCGGCTGCTTCCCCTGTACCTGTCACAGCTGCCATGCCTCCTTGAGATTTGGCCTGTCTTAGGCTTCCCGTCCCCCCACACCGTGTGCCTGCAGTCCATCTCCTGCTGCCTCCTGCTGGTGGGGTGGGAGCAGCCATGGCTGCGTGCCCTGCTCCTGCTGGCCGCCGCCATTTCCCTGTGCCGTGTGCCCTGCATGGAGAGAGTACTCACTGGCACATGTCTAGTGCTGCAAGTGGTGGTGGCTGGCAGGTGGGGCAAACAGCTGCCGCCTCACCAACTCCATGGGCAGGAGGAGGCAAACAGAGATGACCCAAGCCGTGCCCAAGATCATTGGTTTTTTTCTACAAGCCAACTCTGGTGCTTATAGCCGGGCTCTGTTGGGTTCAGGTCAGGTTGCAGGACTGCACTCCGGAGGCTCTCGCTGTACCTTCTTCAGCTCATTTAATCAAAGGCTCAAACAGGCATGAGCCCCCATCCTGTGCTGGAGGTGTGGTGTCCCAAGTCTTCAAGTCCTGGCCTGAGACCAGGCACCCAGGTGGCTAATGGTTGGCAGATGTCTATGGATAACCCCACTGTCTCCATATGGTCATCTCCTCCACACTTCATTCTTCCCCACACAGGTGGCAGGACTCGCTGAAATGGGAATATTCAGAATTTATCATGTTCTCTAGAGTGGTGTGTCCCAGGGACCAGTCTGTGGGGCAGTGCCAGTTCCTGAGATGTCCCTGACACAGGATAGGAAGGCAGCAAGCCTGTCCTAGGTGTTAAACTCTGCTCTAGAGTTATGATTTTTTCCCCATGACCAGTCTCTGTGGGATTTTCACACTCACTTTGACAGGCCTGAGCCTTGCTACTGTTGAAAGAACATTGTAGACTCCTAACCTGTCAAATGCCCTCCTAGAAAAGACTTGGGTCTCCGTCCTCCCTGCCACCAACTGTGTCTTGTCATCGGGCAGCCTTGTTTAGTGCAGAAACTGTTAACGGCATTGGACGTTCCAGCGTATAAACCTCCATTCCTGGTCCCACTGGACTGTTCTGTAGAGCAGAGGCCAGGAGAAAAGACGTGATCAGAACAATAAGTGTCTGGGATTTCAGAACAGCAGTGACGAATTTCAGCCCGAGTTCGCACTCAGAAAGGAAATGATCAGTCAGAACATGTTAGCTCTCTTGAGTTGAAACAGAAGACTGTGAAATCTCCAAGGCAGACATACTCTTGGTGTGAATTTGCCGTTGTGAGACAAAGATTGTTAGAGGTCAAAACCAGAATGGACCCTTTTGAGCCAGGCCAGAGAACCTCGCCCATCGTGCATCATGAACAAGGTTTGAACCCTCATAGACTAAGGTCAGAAAGGACCATCGTGGTCATCTAGTCTGACCTCCTACACATCTCAGGCCACAGATCCTTGCCCGCCCACTCCTGCAACAGACCTCGAACCTCTGGCTGAGTCACTGAGCTGCTCAAATCGTGGTTTAAAGATCCCGAGTTATGGAGAATCCACCACTTACACTAGTTAAAACCTGAAGGTGAGCCATGCTGCATAGGAACTCAAAGCCTCCAGCCCACAGCACAAATTATTGCTGTGTGAGCTGATTCCATGATATCTATGCCTGTCCTTTAGGCACTGCTCTGTAAACTGCAGGAGTCAAGTGAGATTATGCTGTGTTCCATGGGAAACCCTCCTGGTGAGCTCCATTGCCCCTATCAGAGGCTGTATCATAGCATCCTGGTGTTCAAGGCTTGTGTCCATGCTAGAGCAACCTGGGTCTGCCTCTCTGTTTTGTCTTTTGGTTGTAGGTATCTAAGGGAAATTGCACTGTGAGAAAGTGCTGCTGCTTTGGAAAGTGACTGAGCCAGGAAGCGGTCTGCATCATGGTCCTTGTGAGATTGAAGGGCCCTGGAGAGCAGCCTGGCTGAGGGCTGGATTTTAGTCAGACCCTTAGAAACCAGGCTTTTCTGAACTCTAGCCATATGGATATGACAGTTCCAGTTCCTTGTGTGTGAGTTCGGTACTTCTAGAGAGGTCAAACAAGGAACTTTGTAAGGGCAGGAGGAGCCCTTGAGCCGGTTGGGAACCATGTCAAGAACTTGGAAAAAAGGACCGGAGGAGAAATCATGGGGGAGAGTTCAGTCCCACAGAGACGGACACAAATGAAGTTAAGTTTTTACAAGGCATCTGTGGAAGAATTGGGTTGATGAGTTAATGTTTACTGTGAGTTTAATTTTTTCCTGGTATGTTCCTGTGTCCTGAAAACTCCTGTTGGACAGAGGAACGTGCAGAAAGTTACTGCTCTAAATTACAGATTGCTGGCATGGGTTCCTGCAAAGGTCAGGGATAACTCATTGGCTTCTGATTGAATGGCTGTCAAAGAGCTGTTTGAAAGTACTGAACGTTGTTTACCTGGCCCGAGAGGGAAGCATTTAATTTGTTTCCTCTGATTTATTCTCCTCACTGTAATCCTTAAATGACAGTGGAAAGCCCTGTTGTGCAAGGTGCTGCACACACCTTGTGATGGACGCAGTATAAAATCCAGAGGTTTCAAACTCAGGCTGCTCCTGGGGGAGATTTGTGGGGAGTGCCCATCAAGACACGGGGAAACAGAAGTTGGGTACTGAGGACAGGTCTACACTACAAAGTTTGGTTGCCTTAACTAGGTCACTCAGGGCTGAAACATTTCACATCCTAGATATAATTAAGCTAACCTAAGCCCTTGTGTAGGCACCATGAGTGACTGCCACTCAGAGAGATTTACTAGTGCAATGGAAGCACCTTTTCTGTCATTCCAGTGCAGGGGTCTCCAACTCAATTCACCACGAGGGCCACGTGAGGACTAGGGTATTGGTCCGAGGGCCGCATCACTGAAACCTTTTCATACAACAGTTTTTAAAACCCTGATGAGCCATAGGCTTATTTAATTTAAATTAAATTAAAAATTGAATTCAAAGTGGTTGTAAATATAATTAATTGGGTTTAATTAATTGAATTTGAATGCATTTTTAATTGAAATTTAATTTTAGAAAAGTTTTTTAAAAAACCTTTTTTAAAAGGTTTTTAATTACAATTACATTTTTTAAAGGTTTTTTTTTAAAAAAGAAGGAAGAAAACAAGGAAGGGAGAGAGAAAGAAGGAAGAGAGAGAAGGAAGGAAGGGGAAAAAGACGGAAGAAAGAGGGAAGGAAGAGAAAGAAAGAAGGGACCAGGTAGAGCAATGGCGTCCAGTTGCGACTCCGGTGGGGCCGTCGATCTGGCACCCAGCCATCTCCGGCTGCCGATTGCCGCTCCTGCTGGAGCCGGTGATCCGGAGCTTGGGCATCCCCCCATTGGCCTGCTCTGGCCCAGTGATCCAGGCCCAGCCGACCCTGGGGGCCTGCTGCAGCTCCTGCCGAGGCTAGAAATCCGGGGCCCAGCCAGTGGCAGCGGCCTATTGTGGCCCCTGCTGGGGCCATGACTGGCGATCCGGGCCCAGCCGACCCTGGTGGCCTGCTGTGGCCCCCACCAGGGCCAAGGCCAACGATTTGGGACTGGGTGCAGCAGGAGCCTGATTTGGCCCTGGCTGGCCGCCCCGACAGCAGGATCGATCCCCTCCCTGGCAGCCGGATCGGGCCGAGGGGTGGGCTCGGGCATAGGCCCTGAACCCATTTTGGGGGCAGCAACGCCCCTGTGGCAGTTGGCTCTTTCTTGGCTGCCCAGCAGTGGCTGCCGATGCCCCAGGGGGAAGGGGGCAGGGGCGCGGCCTGGAAGGAAGCACTGCTGATGTGCTGTTATTGGCAGGATCCTGGGTGGGAGGCAGGCGGCCGCAGCCCGGCTGTTGGCTCCCAGTCGGAGGGGCCGCATCCACTCGAACCGGCCAGGGGTTTGGAACCCCTGAACTCCAGGTCTTGTCATGGGCCTCAGGAGGACGGCCCGCAGGCCGCGTGTTCGAAATCCCTACTCTAGTGAATGAGCACTACAGTAGCACAGCTGTCGCACTGCATCGAAACCTCCGTAGTATTTCTAGTCTAGACAAACCCTGAGTCGGCATGTAGAAAGCACACGTGATACTAAATAGACTAACGTTTTTGTGGAGTGCTCAGTGAAAGAGACATGTCAGAAGGGGACAAACAAAGCTGCCTAGCGCTGATGTCTTAATGATACATTTCCAAAATGCCCTTTGTTGAATTTCCACCCAGCTTCCTTCGCCACTACTTTCTGCACCCTGTTTTCAATCAGGTTACTATAGGGGAGGTGTGCCACAGCCTGCAAATGCAGGCAGGAATGAAGTTTGCAGAGGGGGCAACTTCAGCTTGTCACTCCATGGTGGGGCATGGAAACAGCGATATGTTCAGAGCACTCTGGGACCAGAAGCTGATGCCATCTGAAAGCTGGAGGATGAGGATCCCAAGGAAGAATGTTTCTCCTGACAGCAGTGGGTTCTGAGTTACTGCTGCTTTCAGTGTCACTAATGCAGGTTCCCTGCAGATGGCCCTGCATGAGGAGATGTGGGAGAGAAGACTGTGAATGGAAACTCTGAGCTGTCCAACTCTAAGCTCAGTACTATCAAAGAAGATACTGTGACCCTATGCTGCCTTCAGCTGGGAGCCCCCTGGGGGTGGGGGAGAAATTGCTTTTGCTCTGCATTGCTTCTTCATCACGGGATTTCAGAGAGAAGGGGCTTTTGAGCCACCCCAGCCCCTAGACATGGCAGTGGGTGTTGTCGCTGGATGACCATCGCTGCAAGCCTCCCTCGGGCTCAAGTTATGGAAGTGGTAGAATCATAGAATAATAGGGATGGAAGGGACCTCACGAGGTCATCTAGTCCAACCCCCTGCTAAAAAGCAGGACCTCTCCCACTAAATCACCCCAGCCAGGGTTTTGTCTAACCGAGCCTTAAAAATCTCCAAAGATGGAGATTCTACCACCTCCCTAGGTAGCTCATTCCAATGCTTCACCACCCTCCTAGTGAGGAAGTTTTTCCTAATGTCCAACCTTGACCTCCTCAGCTGTAATTTGAAACCATTGCTCCTTGTTCTGTCCTCTGTTACCATCGAGAACAGCCTAGCTCCCTCCTCTTTGGAGCACCCCTTCAAGTAGTTGAAGGTTGCTATCAAATCTCCCCTCAGTCTTCTCTTCTGTAGACTAAATAAGCCTAATTCTTTCAGTCTCTCCTCATAAGTCATGTGCCCCAGCCCCCTAATCCTTTTTGTTGCCCTCCGCTGGACTCTTTCTAATTTGTCCACATCCTTTCTGTAGTAGGGAGCCCAAAACTGGACACAGTATTCCAGATGCGGCCTGACCAGTGTTGAATAGAGGGGAATTATCACATCCCTCGATCTGCTGGCAACGCTCCTGCTGATGCAATCTAATAGGCCATTGGCCTTTTTGGCAACAAGAGCACACTGTTGGCTCATATTCATCTTCCCATCCACCATAACCCCCAGGTCCTTTTCTACAGCGCTGCTACTTAGCCGATCGGTCCCCAGCCTGTAGCAGTGCATGAGATTTTTCCGTCCTAAGTGCAGGACTTTGCACTTGGCTTTGTTGAACCTCATGAGGTTTCTTTCGGCTCCAGTGTTCCAATTTGTCCAAGTCTCCCTGGATCCTGTCCCTGCCCTCCAGAGTATCTACCATTCCCCCCAGCTTAGTGTCATCCGCGAACTTACTAAGCACACAGATGGTACATCAAGCATCTGTAAATCAAAGGCCTATTTCATGTTATGTAAGGATCTACCCTGTATTAGTTATCAGTAATTTCCACATATGGACATCACAAATGTCTTGTTTGCCTTTTATAAATGGTGGCTGTTCTCCAGTTTGTAGGGAATTGGGAGCATCTGGTTTTGTCACCCCTGCTATTCAATGTTACTACTGGTCATTTTGCTGGCATGTCATGGTCTGTAAGGGTTGCTAGCTTTTCGTACGTCCGTGTCAAGGGTGGATCTCCTGAAGGAAATACAGCGATGGGTGGTAATAGTTCCTTGTGAGACGTGTACGGTCACTGTGGAAAATCCTCTTCCAGTGCTGGAGATCAGTCTGAGCTGCATCCAGTTCTGCTGCCTTGTTGGTCAAAACCTTCTCCTGTCAGCCTGAGTCAGCCTCTGGTTTTCTAAGGCTGTTTGAAGACATGATCGGAAATGGCATGTTTTCCTTTCTACTCTTTGCTACCTGCACTGAGATGCCCTGAAGAAATGTAGCAGAATAACAACTGTATTAGGAAGTCTGAAATTTCCAGCTGTAGATTAACTCCAGGGCGATGTTACAAGTTAATGCTTGAGACTTGAGGCTCATTTCTGAGCTGTCAGTTTGACTTACATGTTGGGGGTTGTGTGGTTAGGGACATGCGTAATTGCATTGATGTCCGTTGAGAGTTCTGTTAGAAGCAAATTGTCATAAGTTGCGTATTTCAGCAACTGCTCTAATTAGATCCATTGATGTAATTGACTTATATCTGCCATTAGAATGTGTAATTGTATTTCATAGCACTTTTGCTTAGTAAGAACAACTTCATAAAAAACTAAGGGAAAATAACCACAAAAAACACAAGCTTTTTTTTCAATGCAGCTGGGCGGTCTAAGGGAGTTGAAAGTCCGTGGAGAATGGACTTTTGGCCCCTTTTGAGAAGTGCAGCCTACGATTCTAACCCTAAAGCTTTGGACAGCCTAGGGTTTCACATGGTTACTGGGGTTTGTCTAGGTCTTCATTACAACCTGTATGGAAATAAGACATAAAATTTTACCAAAGAAAGCGATTAGCTATTGGAGCAACTTACCAAGGGTCGTGTTAGATTCTCCATCACTGACCACTGCAAAATCAAGATTGGATGGTTTTCTGACAGATCTGCTGTATGAGTTACTGTGGCCGGTTCTGTGGCTTGTGCTTTACAGGGAGTCACACTAGATGATCACTTCTGGCCTTGGGTGCTATGAAACTTTGCTCTGAAAAGAGCTCTCTTGTGCCAGTCCCCCCTCTCTGGATCACAGCTGCAGCAATCTAGATGGGATGAAGGTTTTCAGGAATCAGTACTGGTTAAGTAATAGGACATGCAGTCAAAGTACTGCTGGCATCACAAGAGTTGATAGTGGAAACCAGTGCTGTTGGAAGATGGATGGGATTGTGGTTTGGTGAAATTTGCTCGTCACACTGGGTTTGTTTCAAAAGTTGTAGCGCAGTCTGAGGAGCATCAATGGATTTGAACCTCCAGAGGGGATGGGTAGCATGAGCAGCAACCGAGATTCAGTGCGAGTAAGGTAACGTGCTGCTTCTCTGCACTGCTGGGCTTTGAAGGGAAAGAGCCGGAGGAGTCCGCATGGAAAGCTCTGTGATGGTGGGGTTAAAGCTTGGGTGTCTTGAACACACAAGTACCAACAGTGATGGGACTTAGTACCAAATTATTTGAACTGTTGGCTTCCATTTTGGTTCTCCTGCTAGGTGCAGTTACAGTCTGAAAAACGGGCATTGACTCCAGGTCACAGTTGCTCAGTTTACCAGTAAAAGGAAAGTTTTTCCCTAATTGCCACAACCTTGCCTGGAGCTCAGAGTATAACCCGGTCTTTCCATGTGAGCGCTGTTAGATGTCCTTAGGGAGAGGTCTTCCACTGAATGGATTCAGCACAGACGTCAGGCAGAACATCAAGGAAACTCATCTATCTTTCACAGCCCAGCAGGGAGCTCTTCTGATGAGTGCCCCAAGTGTCTTATTAAGCCTCACAAGTCCCTAGGGACGTAGGCCAGGATTATCTGCGTTTACAGCTGGGAAACAGAGGCACAGAGTGACTCTCCCAAGATCGCCCAGAGAGTCACTGATGGAGGTGGGAATACAGCCACCCACACTGCTGAATGCAGCACTCCTCTGCTGAGCTTGCCCTCCCAAATATTGAGGGCGATGCTGTTTAAACCCCCAACATTGCTGACTTCCTTTTCTGAGGGCTTTTGCAGAGCTTGGTCTCGTTCTACAGATCCTCCTCGCATTGACAAAGAACTGGTCAGACTGAGGGAAAAGAGCCTTATGAGGAAGGTTAAAAGGCACAGAGAAGTGGATTTGAATTTCCAGCTGCTAAGAGACCCTAGAGGCAATGGAAAGTGGCCCGGCTGTTAAAAGTGCCACAGGACTCTGTTGTCTTGAGGGCTGGAGGCAGTGAGCCTCAGGCTCCTAGACCACCTTTGAGTGCTGTGAATTTTTGCTGCTCCGCCCGCCCAGCACTTCTCTTGGGTCTCACTTCCTTTAACCCTTTCAGGCTCCAGATGGTGCAGTTGGGAACTTGGCCACCCCAGCTTCCAGTGCCGCCTCTCCTGGCAAGCGGCTGTCTCAGATGGGACCCATCAAGGTGCAGGCCGGCACAGAGATGGCTCCTGCCGACCCCACATCCCACCTGACCTCTGCAGCAACGCCACCTGTAGGTGAGGCGCATGGCAGTTCTGGGGCACATGCAACAAAGCCTTGGGGTCATGGAGGAAGGGCTTCAGCCGTGCCTGCCTCGTGACTTGCAGAGTTGCTGTGGTGGTATGGCTGGGTCGCCAGGAGACCCAATGGCCTTGGTTTTTGCGAAGTCATAACCCCGCTATTAGCAGGTTTCTTTGAGTACTTGTGTGCACTTTTATTTGGTGTGAAGAGGATGGAGAGCAATGTAACTGAGACTGGGGCATGCCACTTGGAAGTCCAGAGGCCTAGATAGTTATTCTAAATTCAACTCCATGGCCTACCATTCCCAACTCCTCAGGGTCTGCTGTCTCTGACCAGCTGCTCAAAGCATGCACTTAACACTAGCTGCTGTCCCCACTATGCATCATTGCTGATTTAAAGTAGGGGAAAAGGATCCAACACGCTGTAGCTGAGTCTGTCTGTCGCACCACTTCTGGGAGAATCCAAATTCTCGTATAACTAAACCACAGTCTATGGTATCGTTAAAATGCTTTGGTGAGATAAGTTGCCTCACGGCTGTTTTGGTTCTTTCTTTCTTTCCTGTTGGTTTCATTGTGAGCGGAAAAGCCCTAGAGGCAAATGGATGATAAATGTTCTAAGGAAATGGGCAGACTGGACAAAGCCCTCCCTTCAAAACATATTGGAGCTGTGTTTAAAAGGGTGCCAGGTTTTTCAAAGAGCTGGTGTCTAAGCAAACACTGATTCCCTGCTGTGTTCTGAGGAGGCTGAACCTGGTACTCAGTGCCTGCAGGGCTAGAATCACTGCATACCTCAAATGCCAGCAGTTCCCCCACTGAAATCAACAAGGAATTGGAAAAATGCTCTTTTCTTTTTTGCTTCTGCTTTTAAATGTGCCCCTTTGCTATTAGTACTTAGGTGAGAGAGTGACCTTGGTTGTTTGCCGACGGCTTTCTTGGGTCACCAGTGGCCCTGGATGACTTTTAAGCCAGTAGCAGAGTTGTGTCTTTGTGTGCTCTTTGCTTGTTTAGCGGCTATTAGGTGCGCCAGAGAAACACATATAGCAGATATAGCCACTGCCCTTCAGAGCTTGCCATCTAAATAAACCATGGCTCAACAGGGAAATACAAGAAAAACAAAGAGTGGGGGAGGGAGAGGGAAGGACACAGGTGTGGTTTTCAACAGTGCAGTCTAGGGTTTTCCATAGAGCTCAGATCCCTTGGCTGAACTTCATTGGTACCCTGCCTCCAGTAGTGGCCCCAGACTGATGCTTCAGAGGAATGAGACCACTACTGCCATGGTGCATTCGGGGAATTGTGTGATGCTTCTGATGGCTGGGAGGGGGAAGCAGGTTGCCCCTGATTTTTGTGATGATCAGAGTTCCTGGGTGGATGTCAGGTGGTGGGGGATAGAGAGGGGCTGATGGGTTCACCTTGCCCTAGATAATCACCACTGTGGCATCTCTAGGAGCCTTTCTGCTCCCTGTCAATCTGCCCCCGCACGCTGGCATACGGCCTGGCCTGCTGCTGTAAAGGTAATGCTTTTACTTGGCCCCTTGTGAGACACACCAAGTCCTCCTTGCACGCAAGCTTGCATTTCTCTGGCTGGGAAGTGCTGATGTGACCCCTGAGGTAGGGCTGAGAAAAAATGCCCAACCTGCTGCTGGAGGTGACATCATTTGGGTGAGATGAATAGGATCTCAGCTGACCACTTAAGAACATCTGAATGGCCCTACTGGGTCGGACCAATGATCCATCTAGCCCAGTATCCTCTCTTCAAATAGTGGCCAATGCCAGATGCTTCCAAGGGAATGAACAGAACAGGTAATCAAGTGATCCATCCCTTTGGCCATTCCCAGCCTTTGGCCAAATGGCCATCCCTGCCTATCCTGACTAATAGCCATTGATGGACCTACCTCCAGGAACCGATGTTGACCGTCACAACATCCCTTGGCAAGGAGTTTCACAGGTTGACTGGGTGTTGTGCGAAAAATGCCTCCTTTTGTTCATTTTAAACCTGCTTCCTATTAAATTCATTTGGTGACCCCTATTTCTTGTGTTATGAGAAGTAGTAAATGGTACTTTCTTATTTACTTTCTTCACACCAGTCATGATTTTATAGACCTCTGTCATATTCCCCCTTTTAGTCATCTCTTTTCCAAGCTGAAAAATCCCAGTTTCATTAATCTCTCCTCATATGGAAACTGTTCCATACCCCTAATCATTTTAGTTGCCCTTTTCTGTACCTTTTCCAATTCCAATATATCTTTTTTGAAATGGGGTGACCAGATCTGCATGCAGTATTCAAGATCTGAGTGTACCATGGATTTATAAAGAGGCATTATGATATTTTCTTTCTTACTGTCTATCCTTTTTACTAATGATTCCCAACATTCTGTTAGCTGTTTTGACTGCCGCTGCACATTGCGTGAATGTTCTCAGAGAATTATACAAAATGTTCCCAAGATCCCTTAAACTTGGTAAATTCATTTTGATGTCCCTTCTCTGCCATTTTAGTTGGCTACAGTAGTCTTGTTCACTCTCTGATCTAGGCAGCTGCTGTATTACAATTGAAAGGCTGCTGCATTTGGTCCTTGCCTTCCTAGCTTTTATGCCGGCAAAACTTTTGTCACTCATGGATGTGGAAAAAAATGCCCACTGAGTGACAAGTTTTGCTGGCAAAAGAGCTTGTGTGGACAGTGCTATGTTGGCAGGATACCAAGGTCAGACATGTCGGCTGAGCAGGGATTCAAACCCTGATCTTCTGACTTGAAGTTCTCTGCCTTAGCCACAAGACTTGGTTAAGCAGCGTGGAACGTGCTTTGACATCACTGGATGAAAAATGCCGCTGCCTGCTGGGCATGCTGAAGGAGTGGGGTCTGACTCCAGCCCTGGGAGCTGTTTTCTGTGTGCAGCTCTTTTGCTGCAGTGGGATGTCAGCCCTGCCTCTTCCAAAAGTTTGCAGGACAGTGTGTCCACAGCAAGTGCATTTTCTAACACTGCATGTGAAAGGGGAGTCTGTTTTGGGCACATCCATGCTGCGGGGGCCCACGCAGAACGTGGCTTTACAAAGCCAAACACTAGAGGAGAGCAGCTGGACAGTGGGAGAGGGCGGGGCATGAAATCTGACCTTTCTGCACTGCCGCTTAGCTTGGTTTCAGTGGACGTCGCTTGCCTGGCCTAACCTCCTTTGCGTGCCCTGCTCCCTCTAGTCTGTGCAAGAGCGTCTGTCTTTCCTGCTTCCTCCAGCATTGTCTTTGCCATATGTTTGCTCTTCTGCCATTCCATTAGGGAATCCTGAGTGTGCCTCTGCTGCCTCTCGGCTCTCTCCTGGGATGTGTGGGAAGCCAGAAGAGGGGCAGCTTCCATGGCAGCTTCCTACCCCCTCAGGCCTTTGCTTCTCAAGGTGTACCCAACAGCACTTTGGCCTGAGCTGAGAGGGCTTTATTTAGAGCTGAGCTAACTCAGGATTGAAGCCTGCGAGTGAGATGAACCGACTACATGCTTATGCAATAAATGTGGCTTTGGCATAATCCCTGGGGGGAATTGCTCATCATCTTCCCAAAAGCTTATCAGAGGCAGTGGGAAGTCGGAGGTTTCCCCATCCCATGGGGGAGACGAGCAGTGATGAGCAGGATGCAGTGCAGGAGCACTGATTTAATGGCTGGAACTGAACCTGGCCCAGACCAGAGGTGCTGTGGGTTGGAAGGCTCAGGCGTGGGCGAGGGTATTTCTTCCCCCATTATTGAGGGAGACCCATCCTCCTCTTACCCAAGGGGGCTGCAGTTTGTGGATCCCTTTGGATTCTTGTCTGTTTTCAGAATCGCAGCTGGCATTGGTCTCGCACTCAGAACTTACTACTAATGCTTTGTGCCAAGTGTCCATCCCAAGGGTCGTGGGATGTCAGGGCACTTACTGTTGTGGGGATATATGCTAGCTCTGGGGATGGCCTGTGCACAGAGCATGGGTTAGAAAAGAACTTGCCCCGCCTGAGCAATTCACAGCTCACACTCTGCTTACTCCGCCCCAGCAGCTGTTGGCAGGGCCTGTAGAGGAGATGGAAAGCACAGGGGAACAATGAGCTGTCTTTGTCCCTCTGTCCCTGCAGTGACCACCACCAGCCCCATGAAAACCCTGTATGTCATGTCAGATGCCAAGCTGTCTGCGCTCACCAAATCTGTGATGGCTGAGGCTTCCTGCACCCCCCTGAAACAGGTGGGAATCCAGCCACCCTCTTCAGCGTCCTCCACCATTTCACCCACTGGTGCCGTGACCTTCACCTCTGCGACGCCAGCCAGCACCCCCAGCCCGCCTTGCAGCCTGGTGCGTTCCAAAGTGGGTCCTGTCCTGCAGAACACTTCCAAGACGGTGATCCTGACCTCCACGCTGGCAGCAAAGGGCGGTGGACCCTTGGGACACAGTGGGGAGAAGTTTGGCCTGACCAAAGGCTCCCCCACCTTCGGCCACACGCTTGGGGCAGTGGAAACCCTTGGGAAAGTGCCCTCTGTGGTGGACAATGGGAGCACCATCATCAACACCAGGGAGACTCTGACTAACAGACATTTACTGCCCCAGGGCATGCTGCCGGCTGGGGCTGGTACTGCACTGATAACACTGGGTAGCCCATCCATCATAGCAACAGCAGGGCCCACAATCAGCCAGAAGCCATAATGAACTCAGCACCGCTTTGCCATGAATTTGATTTTTGCCTTCAATATGAACTAGCGCTGTTGGCTGGGGGAGTGGAGTCCCCTCATTGCAGGCCCATACTGGGCCCAGATGGACACTTCTTTTAGTTTTGTTTTTTCCTTGCTGTTTAATAAAACTATTTCTTTTTCACTCTTGTGATCTCTTCATTGTTCTCTGCCTGTGTTGTAGCCTGAGGAGGAGGGAATTAGACTCAGCGTGGAATGGAAATCAAAATGCAGTCGTGCTTTGCTTATTTCTAACTTCTTTCATTGAAGGATTTCAGAGCTTTTGAGTAGATGCAGCTCTGTATACACAGATGTATGTCCAGCGCACCGGAGCTGGAGAACTTGGCCAAAAAGTACCTGTAGGGCTGGCACTTGGACCTCATGGCTGTAGTCCTCCCCCACCTATTTCAGGGGCGCTGCCCCAGTCCCCTTAAGTTCCTGCTCAGCACCTGTGGCTGGAGTCAGAGCTCTGTGTGGTTAGAATCATAGAAGATTAGGGTTGAAAGGGACGTCAGGAGGTCATCTAGTCCAAACCCTGCTCAAAGGGGGACCAACCACAACTAAATCATTTCTTTTGGTTATCACTTCACTTTCTCTGTCAGTTCCCTGAATTTTCCTCTTCATTTGTGTAACCTTTAGACAGTTAACACTGCCCTAGATAGTGTTAAATAAGTTCGTTAGTTGGTGTGGCCCCATCAAGGTTCAAGTTCTGCCTGTTGTGTGGGTGGAGTAGTCCCTAGCCAAGGGACAAACTAAGGAGGAGCATTCACCAAAAGAACGCAGGTGGCCAGAGACTTGTGCTTGAAGCAGCACATTTGTGAGCAGACAGTGAGGCTTGTTTCCTCACTGAGGCCTGCCTCTGATGGATGATAGGGCCTGGTGGGTGAGGGTGTTCCACAGTCCAGTGCTGGTGTCTCCCCTAAGAGATGGGGGAGTTGGTTGCTCTCCTTGCAGGCACAAAGGAAGAAGTCCTGTAAAACTAATATGTGGAGGCTCTTCTTCCAAAGAGTGCAGACCTGCACCCTATCTCTTCCAACCCGCGTCATGGAGCAGATCTGCCATCTGCTCCCAGGTACAAGGGCCCATGCTACTGACTCTGGTTTCAGACTCGGGGCATCCTTTTAGTCTGGTACTGATGACATCAATGCCAGCACTGACCGTCTCTTTGCCAGTGACAAGCCAGGTGGCAGCAGATTTATTCTGCCTATCTGTTCTGGAGAGTAAGGTGCCAAGTCCAGCAAAGAGGGCATCCAACGCTATCTTTGTGACAGACCCTGTCTTCTACTTTGACACCACCTCTGACCGTGGTACAGATGTCTTCCCCCAGCACCAGAGGTAGGTGTCACATACTGGGTACCAGCCATGGAGATTTTTCATTCTTTGTCAGTACCGATACTGCTTTTATATTAGGTTGCAGATGAGTCTAACCATCTGCTCTGCCCAATTGGTGCTGGCTTCCCTGCTGTCACCAGAAATTCGGGATTTCTTCAGATCCAGGTTGGGGTCCCTCCCAGTTTTCATCACCTCATCAGCACCAGGGTTCATTCTCGAAGCAATATAGGTACGAAGATTGGCATTCTGCATAATCAGGACAGTGGCTTGTGAGGCCTTATTTCTACCTACAGTGGGCTCCCTGGAATGATCCTCACTCCCAGAGATCTCATTCTTCCTCCCATTCCAGAGAGAGATCACCAGTTCCATTGGTGACTAAGGTTGATGACAGCTGTTGAGCCTCCTTCAGGGCCTTCAGAGTTGTTGTCTTAAGGTCACATGGTTCAGGAACAGGATCCATCCTGGTACACTTGACTGCTTTTTTGTCACATCGTGATGATTCAACAGTATCAAGTTCCTCTCCTCCCTCAGTGCCTGAGAATTTCAAACCATACCAGGACCCTTTGTGGCCCATGACTGCCTCCCGGGGCATCCAGGTGGAATTTTTACAGGCAAATATGCACAAATGCCTTGACATTCTCCAATTATCTGCTCCTGGAAGAATAGCCCTCCCTATCCATGCCGCTTTCCAGTAACCTGCAGATGTCCTCCAGAACACTCTGCCTTCGGTACAGTCCATGGTGAAGTGTTTGGATAAGTGCTATTTCATCCCTTTGCAAGGTTTTAAGGGTTTCTCTTCCACCATTCCTAATTTTCTTGTGGCTGTGGCAAATAATGGGGCTGCAGGGTAGGTTTAAACCTACTTCCAAGAAAAAGAAATCCAGGAAGATGGACTTGATGAGGAGAAAGATTTATACCATGCATATCGCAAACTGAGATATTATTTTAATTGGATGGCCAGGTCTGAGTTTGCAGAAACATTGCCTGAAAACTCCAGAAAACTTTGGAGCTTTTGTGGCTGATGATTGTTTGGTACTCAAAACTTCTCTGCCATCAGCGTTGGAGGTGGCGGATGCAGTGGCCAGAATTAGGGCCTCTGCTGTGACCACGAAGAGGGTGTCATGACGTTGCTTCTGACATGTAACAGGCTATTGAGGAGCTGCCCGTGGACGGTTGGTGCTGTTCTTGCGCAAGACCGGTGAGACCTTGCACTCCTCTTTAAGACTCGCAAGTTGTACTGCGTTCTTTAGGGATGTATGCTCTTGTGGCAGAGCATTCTGGGGCAGCAGCAGCATCACTCACAGCACTTTATTGTGCTGTTCTTCCCTGCAAGGCAGCAGGATTCCATCAGAAAGGGCCATGGACCCTGGAGGAAAAGACCTCATGGTTCTAGCTGCAGTCAGTTGCTCATGCCTCCCCTCCCCAGTTTCTACAAAGCAGCCATTTTTACTTGTGTGTCTGGGCAGTGATCCAGTCATGATTTCCGTCCTTATTTGGGGGCAGGCTGGCTCGCTTTTACAGTGTTTGGAACTTGATTGCCTTGGACTTCTAGGCCCTAAGCATTATCAGATGAGATTATGCCACCCCATTACTTTCCCGTCCTCCTCCTTACCCCTCTTCAGGGACGCTTCTCATGAGACACGGCTCCATGAACAGATTCAGTCTCTGTTAACTGTGGAGGAGGGCCCTCTAGCAACAGGGGCAGGGGTTTTATTCTTGGTACTTTTCTAGTCCCAAATCCAAGAAAGGGTGAGACCTATTCTCAGCCTCAACGAGTGTAGGGGATGAGAGGTTCCGGCTGTCACTCTAACAACTTTGAGTCCCCGTGGCTGGTTTGCTGCCCTGGACACTGAAGGATGCTTACTTTCATGTAGTGATTCTTCCCAGCCACAGGATAGTCTTCTAGCTTGTTATGGCAAAGTGGCACTATCAATACACTGCACTCCCTTTTGGGCTACCCTCTGCTTCCTGAGTCTTTACTAAATATTGACAAGTTCCAAAGGAGTAGCTGTGTTAGTCTAGGTCAGCCAAACAATCAAGGAGTCCTGTGGCACTTTTAAAGACTAACAAATTTATTTATCGCATGAGCTTTCATGGGAGAAATCCCACTTCGTCAGATGCACGTGAAGTGGGATTTTCTCCCATGAAAGCTCATGCGATAAATAAATGTTAGTCTTTAAAAGTGCCACAGGACTTGTTTGTTTGGTTTAAGAAATATATGTTTGTAATGATGGCATGCTTCAAAGAGAAGAGAATTAATAGAATTACAGGGTTAGAAGGGACCACAAGGGTCATCTAGTTTAACCTTCTGCCAAAATGCAGGATTTGTTGTGTCTAAAGCATACAAGCCAGATGGCTCTCCAGCCTCCTTTTGAAAATCTGCCATGCAGAAGCTTCCACAACCTCTGAGGCAGGTTGTTCAGTTGTCCCACAGTTCTTACAGTTAGGACATTTTTCCTGAGATTTAGTCTAAATCTGCCATGCTGTAGTTTCAACCCAGGTTTCAGCCTTTTGTCCTGCCCTCTGTGATTTAGTTGGGATTGGTGCTAGTTTGAGAAGGGAGTTGGACTAGATGACCTCCTGAAGTCCCTTCCAATCCTAATCTTCTATGATTTTATGAATAGAGAACAACTTTTCTCCATCTATTTTTCTGACAGCCTTTCAAGTATCTTGAGGACTGCTTTCATGTTCTCCTTTATCCTCCTTTTTTCCAAATTAAACATACCCATTAAACATTCCTTCTGCCTTTGCTCGTACAGTTTGTAGTTCATTCCATATCATCTCATATGTGGACGATTGGTTACTGAGAGACAGGTCCAGGGAAGAAGTCCTCTCATGTACATATCACGCTACATGTGATCAATTACCTGGCCTCTTCCTAAACGATGGGAAGTCAGTGTTGGTCCCCACTCGGATCGAATTCACTGGGGCTGTGATAAAGTCCATGAATTGAAGAGTTGCTAGCCAACCATTTTCAGACAGTTCGTCGTCTTTGTCTGGAGCAGGAGTCTTAGCATCCTAAATTTTTATCTAAAGTGGCCTCTCAGTTTCATGTGAGTTAGGTGGTGTATTTACCTGTGTCCTTTCTTAAGCCATATTCAATCCTGTGGGAGCACTGCATTCACATGTTTGATGTTAAGTAATGTCTAGCCTTTTGATTACAGGACTGTGTCTTTTTGTGCTTCCCGGCATCTCTTTCTTACGTGGCCCAATAAGGGTGCAAGCAGTACCTTCCCAGATGATCTTTGGGTGGATAACTTACTGTATAATGACAGCTCTGTGTCCCCTCACACAGTCCGAGATCAATTTTACAAGAGCACAGGCTGTGCTGATGGTGTGCAAGTGATGTTTCAATATTGGATGTTTGCAGAGTTGCCACTTGATCAGGTGTACATATATTCCTGAAGTTTTATGTCATCTTTGTGGCATCCAGAGCAGTTGCAACCTTTGGGCCTGCTATCTTTGTTTAAATAGACTCTGAGCCCTAACTTCTGCGAGTGCTGCTTGAGAGTCACCTGTGTGGAATACACAGCTGCTTCTATTTGAAGAAGACAGAAGGGTTACCTACCTGTATTGTAACTGCTATTCTTCAAGATGTGATGCAATGGTATATTCCATAGCCCACCTTCATCCCCTCTGCACTGATGTCTATGCTATTGATGTTTAGTGTAAAGGAACTGAGGTGGGGAGAGGGGAGGCGGTTGGGGTGATGCTGTCTCATATATCTGGGGAGGAGGCTATGGCCGCAAGGTGTGAACACCACCCTGACAGGTACTGCTAGGCAAAATTCTCTGGCTCTGGTACACTGGGTACACGGACATCTATGTGGAATACGTGACTGCATCATATCACGAAGAACAGCCGTTACAATTAGGTAAGTTGCTGTTTTTCCAGATGAGGTAACTGAGGCACGAGGAGTTACAGGGACACTCAGGATAGAAGCTATATTTATAACACGCACAAACATCCCTTCCTGTATTAGTTGTTTGCTGAAGTGCCTGAAGCCTTGACACTGGAGGAGTTTGAAGTGTTCCTATAAATACACTTTGTGTGGGAAAGTCCTGCTGCGTCCTGAGTGGGGGTGGGGGGATGGTGCTAATGCATACAGCTGAGATGGTGCTTATGGAATAACCATTGCATTTGCTGCCATCTCCTGAGCATTGTCTGTGTTCTTGCCATTGATAACAGCCTTTAATTGGGCATTCATTGGCCATCTCCTATTGCACTTGACCCCAGCCTTTCCTTTGGAATATGTTGTAGCTGGCTGCATTCCCAGGTAGCCAACCGCTGTCACTTTTGCAAAAGCCGGGTGAATAACAATTTTGGGAGGTTTCCTCGCTGAAGGCTCACATTGTCCTTAAGCTCCTGTGGCTGAGCAAGGGGAGTGCCTTCCCCACTGTTAAGAAGAAATGAAGAGTTTTAAAGGTAACTTAGCATCTGACTTCTCCTCTCATCCAAAGCTGATCTCTGCTGGAGGTCTTTTCCTTCCTCTATATATGTATGTGTCAATATGGCCAGCAGAAGCTGCTGCTGCAGGGGAAGTGATAGCCTCCATTTCTTGTAGTCTTCAAATCCAGACTGAACGCCTTTCTGGAAGATGCTTTAATCAAACAGTGATTGGACCCTGCAAGCGTAACTGGGTGAGTTTCTCTGCTCTGTGCTAATCAGAATATCAGACTAGCTAGTCATATGGTTCCATTTGACCGTAATACACATGAATAGGGATCACGTTGCTCTCCATGGCAGTGGGTGGCGAGGATCAACATTGCAGGCATGGATTCCACTCACGGTAAAGGGAAAGGATGTGGGAAAGAAAATACCCATCAAAATATATGTGTAAAATTGCCTTTTCCTGGATTTTAAGGCCAGAAGGGGCCAGTGGATCATTAACTCAGAGCTCCTGTTAACCCTATATAGAGCCCAGTAACTTGTTTCTTCTTTGAGTGATTGCTCGTGTTAATTCCAACTCAGGTGCGCACGCACCGTGTGCACGCTGGAAAGTTTTCCCCTAGGCCTAGACTATCCACAGGGTTGGCTGCAGCCCTCTGGGTGGCACCCCCACACCACTCTATATATAGCTCAGCTGAACTCCCCTTCCCCAGTTCCTTCTGACCACCCTGAGAGTCGCTAGAACAATTGCTTGCTCTTGCAGCTAGCCATTCCCCTTCTCATTCGTTTCAAGTACTATAGTTCATTAGTCAGTTAGAGTTGTTAGTTTTAAGAGTTCTTAATAGTTCTTAATAGATGTAGTTAAATGGAACAATAGTCAGGCTCTTGCGTAGCAGGAGCGTATCTACCGCCTTGGGCTGAAGGTCAGGGCATGCCTGGCTTCAAAGCCTGAAACTCCTGCAAGAAGTTTATAGAATCATAGAAACTGGAAGGGATCATGAGATGTCATTGAGTTCAGTCCCCTGTACTCATGGCAGGACGAAGTACCCTCTTAAACCATCTCTGACAGGTGCTTGTCTAACCTGCTCTTAAAAACCTCCAATGATGGAGATTCCACAATCTCCCTAGGCAATTTATTCCAGTGGTTAATCACCCTGACAGTTAGGAATTATTTCCTAATGTCCAGCCTAAACCTTCCTTGCCTAATTTAAGCCCATTGTTTCTTGTCCTGTCATCGGCAGTTAAGGAGAATAATTTTTCTCCCTCCTCCTTGTGACAACCTTTTAGGTACTTGAAAACTGTTATCGTGTCTCCTCTCAGTCTCCTCGACTGAACAAACCCATGTCTTTCAATCTTCCCTCATAAGTCAAGTGTTCCAGACCTTAGTCATTCGTGATGCTCTTCTCTGGACTTTCTCCAATTTGTCCACATCTTTCCTGAAATAAGGTGCCCAGAACTGGACACAATACTCCAATTGAGGCCTAATCAGTGTGGAGTGGAGCGGAAGAATTACTTCTCGTGTCTTACTTATAATACTCCTGTTAATACATCCCGGAATGGTGTTTGCTTTTTTTACAACACTGTTACCCTGTTGACTCATATTTAGTTTGTGGTTCACTATAACACTTAGATCCCTTTTCCCAGTACTCCTTCCTAGGCAGTCATTGCCCATTTTGTATATGTGCAATGGATTGTTCTTTCCTAAGTGGAATACTTTGCATTTGTCTTTATTGAATTTCATTCTGTTTACTGCAGACCATTTCACCAGTTTGTCCAAATAATTTTCAATCAATTTGATCCTATCCTCCAAAGCACTTGCAACCCCTCCCAACTTGGTATCATCTGCACACTTTATAAGTGTACACTTTATGCCATCATCTAATTCATTGATGAAAATATTGAACAGAATTAGACCCAGAACCGATCCCTGTGGTACCCCGCTCGTTATGTCCTTCCAGTACGACAGTGAACCATTGGTAACTACTCTCTGCGAGCAGTTATCCAACCAGTTTTGTAGCCATCTTATAGTAGCTCGCTCTAGATTATACTTCCCTAGTTTGTTAATGAGAAGGTGATGTGAGACCGTATCAAAAGCCGTACTAAAGTCTAGCTATACCACATCTACTGCTTCCCATTTATCCACAATGCTTCTTACCCCATCATAGAAAGCCATCAGGTTGGTTTGACATCATTTGTTCTTGACAAATCCATGCTGATTATCATTTAACACATCCTTTTCTAGAATTTTTTGCTAACTTCTGTTCTAGGAAGAAATGTGATCTTGATGTTGAGAGAAGAATCCATTGCTTTTCCTGGTAGTTCGTCTGAGTGGTTGGTTCGTCTGTCTCTTTCTTGCTTTTTCTCACTTTCTCTTTCAGATTTGAATTTGTCTGGCTGTAATTTCCAGACATTGATTCTTATCTTGCCTTTTTCTGGTAGATTAAAAAGCCATTTAATACATGATTGTCTCATGGGGAGAAAATATCAAGTCAGCTCTCAATTTTCTTTTTGATAAAGAGCTCAATTGGTTTATCTAAAGTCTCTCTCACTGAGAGACATTTTCTCCAGCAGTTATGGAGTTTTTGTGACTCTTTTCTGTACTCTCCAATTTCTCAACCTTTTAAAAGGTGGATTCCAGTGTAAAGTGGGGTGGACCAGTGTTATTCCTGTGATCTTCTAGGTGCCATCACACTTTCAGCGCAACGCTTAAATCCCTTTGTGGATCCCATGTCTCATTCCTAGCCTGTGTTGTTATGGGGAGTTCGATACGGGAGATGAACATTGAAGGTCACCAGCAATAAAACATAATTGAGGCTTCTCATAATGTTAGATGGACATTATCTGACACAAAAGGGAGTGCATCTAGTAGCAAGGAACTGTATAGTGGACCTTGTTATGACAAATAAAGATGAATTGATCATTTCACTGGAAGTTGGTGGTTGCCTAGCGACCAATGATTACAACCTGATTACATTCATTATGGGCAAACAGAAAACAGTCCCACCCAGTTACATGCTTGGTGCTTTAAAAGAGCCAGTTTCCCAAAGCGGAGGAAAATTATGAGTGAAATTGATTGGGATGATCATGTAGACTGTTTATCTCCTTTCCCAGACCATATGCTGATGCTAATTGAAGCAGTGGAGGAATTACTCCAGGGTCTGGTTCACTCATTCAGTCTGTCCATCAGATTTAGGGTGATAAACTGAGGAGGAACATAGTTCAGAATCCAGGAGCTTGAACAGCTTCTGCCAGATGCTCATAACAAACTGATCCTTGGTCAGATGTAATATTAGGTGAGAGGCCATGAAACTTGAAAACCAGTTGGACTGTTACCTCCATGGTAAGAATTTTAAGGCACAGCATGAGAAGAGAGATTTTTCACTGACAGCCAACACCACTTCGTGGCCCTGAGAATTTGAGAGGTCACCAATAAAGTCCATGAAGATGGATGACCAGGGCTGAGATAGAGTTGGCATTGGAATCAGAGCACTAAGGGGTTGGTGTTATCCAGGCAATCGGTTAGGGCAAAGTCAAGCCTAGAGGAAAAAAGGGGTGACCAGATCTGATGCTCACCGAGAGCCCTTCCAGTTCATAGATACTCCAGGTTCTTGTGGTCCTACATACATTGGCCAGGAAATGTACACCTTCCAGGTGGTGATGCCATTCCACAAAAGCAGCCTTAATGGGGCCAGGAGTTCTTTGCCACAGATTTGTTTCATGGGCAACAGTTTCCAAGAATTAAATGTTTCTTCTAGTGCCCATGCTTCTGTGATAACACTGCTTTGACAGGGACTGGTTTTGCCAGGTCTGAGTGTATCAAAATGGTCATTGATGTAAATGCCTCCTTCACTAGAGCAAATGCAGATTGGGCTCCAAATCTAAGTAAATGTGGTGGTCTTCTGGAGCAGCTGGATAACTGGGGTTACCTCTATTGAACAATCCTTGATGAAGCTTCAGTAAAAATTGGCAAACACAAGAACCACAAGACGTGGCAGACTTTCCTTGGAGCAGCCCAGACCCTAATCATGGACATTCTTCTCTGGAGGTCCACTTTTCCATCAGAGGAAATGACCTAAGCTAAGAAGTTGATGGAAGGGTAGGAGAATTCGTATTATTCTGTTTTTTCGTATAGGCTGTTCACTCAGAGGCACTCAAGAATTAGGCAGACATGTTGGCCATGAAGGGTTTGATTTTCTAAGAAGAAGAGGATGTTGTGTAGGTAGATCACCATGAACTAATCTAAATATTCCTGAAAATGTCGTTGAAAAACTGCTGGAATGTGGCCAGGGCATTGGAGAGACCAAAAGGCATAACCAAGCATTCAAATAATAGATGCAAAATGCTGTTTTCTATTTGTCACCATCTTGTATATGGACTAGCAATGCAGAGATCAAGGTTTGTAAAATACCTTGACTGAACCAATGATTTTTAACAGCTTGTTAAGAGGCAAAGTATACTTATTTTTTATGGTGATTTTGTTCATGAAAAGGCATGAGGAACCATCCTTTTGCACCAAAAAAAGAAAAAAAAAATTGGGACCCTAACAGGAGACATGGATGGATAGATGAACTTCTTCACAAGATTCTCAAGGTATTTTCATAGGGCCCTGTGTTCTGGTTCTGACAAGGAGTCAGTCTGTCCCCATGGAAATTTAGGACTGGGAGATTGATGGGGCAATCATACTGGCTGTGCAGGGATAAAATATCAGCATTCCTCTTATCAAATACATCAGCAAACTGTTGATATTTTGCAGGCATTGATGAGCCATTGGCTCCTTGAATCTTCTGGGCACAGAAAGCAGTCGGCTTCTCAGCTCTGGTTTTTGTTCCCTTGACCATGACTTGGCTAGACATGTTTGTTGGCAGTAGTTTGACTTCAGTCATCCATGAGATGGGTGGATCATACATTGAGAGCCAGGGAAGCCAAGCATGATTGGAAACTGTGGCAACTTATTTAA
Organism: Pelusios castaneus; assembly: GCA_007922175.1. Classification (NCBI taxonomy): domain Eukaryota; kingdom Metazoa; phylum Chordata; order Testudines; family Pelomedusidae; genus Pelusios; species Pelusios castaneus. The sequence continues at coordinate 12,979,723 of ML685810.1, forward strand.
ATTAAACACCAGAGTCTCTAGGTGATCTTTGATTTCAGCCTGGAGGGGCACAGTTTCATGGGCACCTGGACCAGAGGACAGTATGCTACTGTTCATTTTCCATAGAGCTGGGATGGGCTTCCTTTGAACTGGAAGTTGATTAGCTTTAGCAAATCTAGCATCCATGAAATTGCTAGAGGCACCAGAATCCACTAATACAAGCGGGGTGCAATTCACCTCAGGTGTAGTCGGGACCCAGAGATGGAGCAAGACCTGCAGGTGTAGAAGATGACAGTTCATGGATGCCAACATATGTGGACAGAAGGGAGGCCTAGCTGGAGAGCTTTACTCCAAGATTATATCCAGCTGCCAACCTTCCAACATGGTTGGATGCAATCATTCCCCTGGTCCACCAAAGATCTGGATTTAAGGGGGCAGTACAGAAAGTGGCCCTGCTCCACCCACAGTACAGGAAAATACTATTTTGCCAATGATACTCCTTCTTATCTGTGTGGCATCTTCACATCACACCAATCTGTTGGATAGCTTGAGAGGATGGCTGGAACAAAACAAAAAGAGGCTAACTTCGTTTCTTGGCATTGTAGAAAGAAATGACTAAATTTGTAGGCACCATTGGATTATATGAGTCCAAACTTGTGGGAGGTCGGACTGAGGCCAATTCATATTTTGCATTGTCTTTCAGACCCTGGTGGAAATGGTAAATCTGTGCTGCTTCGTTCTGCTCTGTATGGGGAGCAGAGGCTGAAAATGTGCAGGCCAACACAGACCAATGGACTTGCTGGAGAAACTGGGTGGCTTTTATGGTACGGGTGTGATTTTTGAATCATCAAATATTACAGAAAAGGTATGGATGAACTCATCGAATTTATTGAGAATTGAGCTGGCCAGTTCCTGGAATGAGAAGGCCCAATCCCAAGTTTTGTAACAAGCCTCACCTTGGTTGAGCATTTCAGGACACATCAGGAACAAAAGGTGGCATAGGTTAAGAACACCATAGAACTCCTGATGGTTCCTATAAAATATTTCTGACCATGGAACCTCTGGGCCTGTTCTAACGTTGCCATGGCTGGCTGTTACTGGGGTTACCATGGCTGCTTGGATCTGTGAGCAGAACAAGGCGTTCTCCATATGCATTTGGGCAACTTGACCCCCAAGGACCAAATCTGTCGTCCCATTGCGGGATATCCCAGGGGTCTTCAGCTCTGCTGCTGGTCCAGGTGCAAAAGGAGGGTATCTGCTCAAATGTCAAACTGAGAAGTGGATGATCAGACCTAATGGTTGAATCAGCAGTGGGCAAGCCTAGTGGTTGGGACTGGAACCAGGAGTAAGACCAGGAATCCGAAACCCAGAGCAGGGTTGGAAGAAGGCTGGAGCAGGTTGGGGTTGGAACAGGTCAGAACCACTCAGCAGTGGGGGTTACTTCTGGAGAGGGTATGGCATTGAACAGACTGCAGTGGCCACTCTCATTGGGATTTTGTATCTCTGGTCTTGTGGTCGTGTGGTTAGACCTACTCTGAAAAGGGTGTGGACAAATTGGAGAGGGTCCAGTGGAGGGCAATGAAAATGACTGGAGGGCTGGGGCACATGAGGAAATGCTGAGGGAGCTGGGCTTGTTTAGTCTGCAGAAGAGACGAGTGAGGAGGGATTTGATAGAGACATTCAACTCCCTGAAGTGGGGCTCCAGGAAGGATGGAACTAGGCTTTTCTAAGTGGTGGCAGATGACTGAACAAGGAGCAATGGTCTCAAGCTGTAATGGGGAAGGTCTAGGTTGAATATTAAGAAAAACGTTTTCACTAGGAGGGTGGTGAAGCACTGGAATGGGTTACCTAGGGAGGTTGTGGAATCTTCATCCTTAGAGGTTTTTAAGGCCTGGCTTAACAAATGATTTATTTGATTTTGTCCCTGCTTTGAGCAGGGAGTTAGACAGATGACCTCTTGAGAGCCCTTCCAACCCTAATCCTCTATGATTCTATGTCAGGGGAGGAGCTCATTCAGACCCTGCTTACAGCTTAAATAGCTCTTCATCCTCCCTGCCATTTACTCCCCCCCACCCAATGTACCTATAGAGAGCTATCAGATCCACTCTCAGCCTTCTTTTTGCTATACTAAACAAGCCAAGTTCTTCCAGTCTCCATCATAAGGTAAGAGATCATCCTAGGAGCTTTACTATGCCCCTGTTCCAGTCTTTCTTTTTGACTTCATGTTTCTTGACCCAAATTGTACACAGGATTCCAAATGAAGTCTTGCCAGCGCCTTATACAATGGTATTAATACTTCTCTCTCTGCTGGAAATGCCCTGCTTGATACATCCTAGAATCACATTAATTTTTTTGTACAGTTGCATCATATTGGTAACTTATAATCATCTTCTGATCGACGCATGCACTCAGGTGCCTCTCCTCCTATGTTGCTTCTCACTGATGAACACTAGCTTGTAGCAGAAATTCTTATTAGACCCTAACCTTGCACTTTACACTATTCAGTTGAATCCCATTTCTGTCTTCCCGTCTTCATCCAGCTCTTCCTGTATAATATTTCTGATCCTCCTCTGTATTGACAATATCTCCCCGTTTTGTATCATCAGCAAATTTCATTAGCATCTTCCTAACTTTCTCTGCCAAGGTCATTGACAAAAATATTGAATAAGATTGATTCCAAGACTAACATCAGAACTGCTCTGTGATTGGCTAAGGCAGGAGCAGATGCAGGCTGGACCTAGAGCTGTCTAGTGTGGAAATGGGCACCAGCTGAAGCAGGATAGGATCAGGAGCAGGAGCAGTCTGGAGTAGAGCATGAGACAATGAGAGTACCAGTCAGTAGTGATGATGAGCAGCCTAGAGAGCCTGCTGTACTCAGGGGCCCTATATCAGCTGGGCAACTCCTCATTTGTTGACTGGCTGAACCCTAGTTGAATGACATAAGGCCTGTGATGTTACTGCCTCAGATGACTGATCACACTCTGGCTCAGGGACAGGCAGGGTCAGGCTCAGATGTACTCAGGGGTGATTCATGACTTAACATTTCAGGTACCAGAGAGACAAATCAGGGTGAGATCAAATTGAGATAAAAAAGGGACCAATGGATCTGGCACTGATTGAGAACTTTTAAAGTTCACAGATATCTCCAATTTTTGTGATCCATGAAGACCTGAACCAGAAAATGCATGCCTTCCAAGTGATAACATCATTCCTCAAAAGTGGCCTTGATGGCCAGCAGTTCCTGGTCACAGACGTTGTCATTTGGTTTCACAGGTGTCAGCTTTCAGGAGTAGAATGCGCAGTGATGGAGAAAACTCAGGGATCCATGTTGCTGTGATATCACTGCCCTAATGGCATAAGTGGAGGTATCTGCTTTGACAATGAAAGGTGTCATTGGGTTCCCGTGAACTAATATATGTACTGCTATAAATGCTTCTTTTAATGGATCAAAGGCCGATTGGATTTCGTGTGTCTAAACAAAGGCAGTGTCCTTCTGGACCAGCTGCATAATTGAGGACACCACCTTCAAAAACTCCTTGATGAACAATGATAGAAGCTGGCAAACCCCTGGAAGCACTGGATGTCATGGATATTTCTCAGCACTGCCAAATCCACAACTGGGGTTACATGCTAATTCCACTGGGGGAAATGATATAACCTAAAAAGTCAATGGATGTATGGGCAAACTCACTTTTCTCAGGTTTCCCGTACAGGCCACATGCTCAAACTTGCTCAAGTACCAAGTGCACATGTTGGTCATGAAAGGCTTGCTTTTCTGAGAAGATGAAGTTGTCATTTAAGTAAATCACTCGAAACTGGTCCAAACTTTCCTTTAAGACAGGGGTGGGCAATAATTTCCACAAGTGGGGGGAGAGCTGTCTGCAGGACTGGCTGGGCATGGTGTCAGAGAACTGGTCGGGTGGGTCGGGGGGGGGGCAGCATCGGGGTGACCCCAGGGCTGGTGGAGAGCTGGCCAGGGAGGAGGTGTGGCAGAGAGTCAGCTCCAGGGAGCCAGCTGGCATGGAGGTGGAGAGCCGGCCCTGTGGAGCTGGCTGGCATGGCAGTGGAGAGCCAGCCACATGGCTGGGGGGTGCAATGGAGAAACGGTCCCAGAGCTGGCTGGTGGGGGCAGGAGAGAACCAGCTGGGAGTCATGGCGGGCTGGACAGAGCTGTCAGATGGGCTAGATCTTGCCTACCTCTGCCTTAAGATGTTGTCAAAGTGCTGGAATGTGTTGGGGTACTAGAAAGACTGAAGGGCACGACAAGATATATGAAATGGCCTTATTGGGTATGAAATGCTATCTTCCATTCATTGCCCTCTTGCATAGAGACTAGACTGTAAGCACCATGATGATCAAGCTTGGTAAATACTTTAGCAGAGCTGGCCCTCTCCAATAGTTCATTGAATACATGTAACGGTTGATGGTAATGTTGTTAAGGCTTGATAGTCACAGAGGCAAAGAGACCTTTTTTTTTTTTTTTTTTGACAGACAATCAAGACTTTAGCAGGGAATGTAGACAGATGTAGACATGCTGCACCCCCACCTACACACTTGTAATGTGATCTGTGAATCATTCATGTTCACCCTTACAATGTCACTGTATGGTCTAGGGCAAAGTATATCACGTGTTTTTAGAATGCTCATGGCATGCCCTACATTACTGTCATGGTAGCATGTTTCCTGCAACATTGTACACGTGTACAGATGTGAAGCTCTGCTTGGTCATATCCCCAAATGTATCTCACATCGTTCAAATAGAGGAAAGCAGAGTTGTGTTAACATTACCAGCAGAGAGATGCATACAGGAACAATGCAGCTTAAGCACCTTGGCTCAAGAGAGAAAGATCATGCCCATTGCCAGACACATGAAGAATCACCGGATCATGGGGGTGTGGGGGAAGGTGAAAGGGTTTGGAAAAGAAAGAGACCGACCCTGAGCTGTTTGAGGCTCTTCCCTGGTTTCCATCTTCCAAGCAACATCAAGAACTGACACCTATCCATGGGGGTGGGTGGGTGTGTGTGGGAGGAGCTGTAGATCATCACAGCTAAGCCTGTGGGTAAGTGAACATAGACTGTAACAGTGATCTCAGTTTAGAATGAGGCTTTTCCTTTTATTTGATTGTGGTTACCTTCTTGACTGATTAATCATTGATTTTATATTAGTTTTACTTATATTTACTTAAAATCTTGCTGTAGTCTGATAAAACAAACATAAGTTTAATAAAGCAAGCAGTGTTGAATCAAAGTGTGGAAGGCTTCAGTGAGAGCAAAGCTGGTGCATATCAATGTCTTTGTTAAATTGATGGACAAGTGTAAATGAGCTTGCAAGGCCCAGTGGGCGTTCAATGAACCTTGCAGGACGGTATTTCCCAGGGTTGCATCTGCGATTGGAGGTGTTTGCTAGGGGACCTTCCCATGAATGGCTAGTGTCCGCACTCTTCCACTGGTTGAGTGATCGATTACATGCAGGCAGCTGAGTGTGAGCTGATTCAGGAGGGGAGGGTTCACTCAGCAAGGCGGGGTAAGCTGGGGCACTGGGGTGGAGAATTGGGGTGGGACAGTGGCACACCAGTCTAGGCTGCAGGAGAGGCTGTTTCCTTCATTCATTTGGGGATTTGGAAGCTTCCCTTCTGTATACTGGCACCCAGGATAATATGTAAACTGTGCTGTTTCAGGTGAGTCCTCCAGGCATGATGGAGAAGACCACCAAAGCTATGGGCAGTGAAAGCCCTACCGGTGTGCCCAATCTCAACCACTGAATGGCAGGTTAAGTCATTCCTGGAGTTAACAGGGTTCTGTTGGTGCTTTGTCTCTGGGTTTTTGACCACAACATCCCGCAATGGACATCCTGAAGAACAAGCCCCCCACAAAAGGTTCAGTGGACATCAGCTGGCACAGATTCACTTGGCTCAGTCAAATACATTGTGTGCAGAGCCCAAAGCATTCTTACTATGAAAGGAAGCCTCTGAAGTGGGACTTGGGGTAGTTCCACTGGTAGAGGCAGAGGATGGAGAACAACCTATCTTATATCTTGGTAGGAAGCTTCTCCTACAGGAACAGAATGATTGTGTGATGGAAAAGGCATGGTGTGCACTTATGTGGGCGGTGGAATCATTACGATACCACTTCTTCGGGGAGTCCTTCCTCCTGATCAGGGACCACAACCTCCTTAGGTGGCTGCGGGCTGTGAAAAATAACCTCTCCAAACTCAGACACAGGGACAGCACTGAGCCCTGCAGCCATTTCTTTTGGAGTGCCCTATGGCCCTGGGACAGCACATGGAAACACTTCTGTTACCCCGGGAAGGGGTGAGTGTAGGTTCCACAGAATATGGTTTCTGTTGCACTCTTGAGGTGTCTGTGGGTGTGATGGGTTATAAGGGCACTCCCTAGCCCAGGCTCTTAGGGATTAATGCAGCTGCTCTGTAACCCACACCTATGAGACAGAGCAGGGGAGGAGGCAGCAGGGCAGTTGCGGGTGAGTTGCAGTCCTGCCCCCAGTCTGTATTTGGAGACTGTTGATTGCTATTGTCTTTGTTTTGCTGTGGCTGGTTGTGTTGACTGGGGACCTTGGGAAGAAGGGCCACAGCTGACTGAAGGCTGCCTGACTTTGCGTACATGCCTGGGAAATCAGCACCCCCATACAAGGGCACATTTCTTACCTTGGAAAAAGTGTAAGTTACCAGTTTGGGCTGGGATTTCCAATGAGCCTAAGGGAATTAGGCACTTAAATTCCATTTAAATGCACTGGGCATGTAACTCCTTTAGGCACCTTTGGAAAGCCCAGCCTCGAATCTCATAGTATGACCACACTGTGCTAGCTTGGCAGATATACCATTTTCTCCTCCTTGGTCTCAGTGACAGCATCCTCTTCTCCACGCTCATCTCCTTCCTCATTTCACACCTCAGCCAAAGACATCCGTGCCTCTCCACTTCCTCTGCTTTCCTGTTCCAAAGGGGTAGCCATGTTAGTCTATTGCAGAAAAACAGTCCTGTGTCACTTGTATTTCTTGCTGTTATGGAGACAGGTTGCATGGATGTGTCTCTGCAAAATGGAGCTGCCCTGCAATATAGCCCTTGCTCTCTGCCAAAGCTGCCTTGTCTGGAGTTGCTGTGCCCTTCCTTCTCTCCTCCTTGACACCGCCTAGGACTCAGGAACAACCTAGCACAACGGATAGTGAATGCACAAGGGGAGGTTGCAAGAAGAATGGTGTTCTAGCAGCGTGTCCACCAGAGCAGAATGTATGTTGGCTGGAGAGAGTGATCATGGACGTGTATGAGGCAGATGGACTCTTGACAGCAATGTGGCTGTGGAAGTGGGATGCTGTGGATGTGAGAGCCAATCCGTGGGTGTGTTTTTGCCTGATTGACATCACCATATCACCTGCTCCCAGGTTTATAACGTGATGGAGACAGCTGCATTCCATGCAGTTCAGGGACACTGCAGAGTTAACACCTCCCAGAGAAAAGGATCTAGTATGTATCGGGGACTCAACCCTTCTGTAGCCTTAGAAACATGGGCATAGCTCTCATTCCCCATTTGGGCAAGAGAGACCTGTTAGCATCCTAAAATCAGGATACTATGCTTGCTGTGACACTGGTTTAACAGGTGAGTGGGATGGGAAGTTTGCTTCCCAGCCAAAAAATGGAAGCTGAAAATATCTGACAATTCTGCTGTTGCTTCTCTTTGAAATGTTCTGTTGTTTGGCAGCAGGTGCACAATGTATTGTGTTTTGCCAGTTAAAAAAAGAGTTATGGGGAGAAAACTTATATGCACTGTGCATGAATAGCTTGTGTTGCAGATGCTGGGTTAACATATCACTGGTGATGGGGATTAAAAGTACAGACACAATTTCTCCTGGAGGAGAAACATAATATTGCTGGGTTTTCCTTTGTATTCTGAACAGAGCTTTGGAGATTTCTTGTGAAATGACAGTGATATGCTAGTATCAGGTGGCTGGGTTAATGTTTCTTCAAATTTTGAATGGATGGTTTTAATGAAGGGGACAGGATGTAATAATATCCCTAAATTATTATTAATAGAAAGGGGAGGGGGCATTCTTTTTCCAGTTTGGAAACATCTCTTTTGGGGCTGAAAAATGGGAAGAGTAGCCTTTCTAAAAGACGGGTACATAACAAAGAGCTGAAACTCAGCTAAGCCCGGGAAAGGGAGGTTTGGAAAAGATTTAAAGTTTATAAAGCCATCTCAGCAGTTAGCAGTGCTTGTGTGTGTCTGACTGAATTCTAGTTAGCAGAGGTGGGCTGGGTAATGCTGTGGTTCTGCATTGAATTAACTCAATCATCTGTTCTCAGCAGGCACCTAAACGAACTGCTGTGGTTTGTAATTAAAAGTGAAAGATCTAATAGTTGGTTTTTGCTGCATGAAGTGATTCAAACCTAAAATGCCTTTACACTGAGTCAAGGCAGGAAGGCCCTGTAAAAAAAATTTGCAGTCAATGGGGGACATGAGCTCTAAGTATTGTTAGTGTTTGGGGTGTCTGGTAGGACATTTGCCCAGGGAGGAAGGATTTTGGTAGAACAAAATCAAACTGTTCCAGTTTCTGCTTCTGGTCAGATTCGTCCTCCTCACAACAGGCTGGCCTGGAGTAGCATTTAACTCTTCATAAGGCTTGTTCTCACATGTGCTGGAAGAGAATACAAAAGGAAGCTATAGCAATCACTTGCTCATGGTATGCAGTGGGGTTCTTCAGAGAAACGGGGGCAGGATAGAGATGGAGTAGTTGGAGTGGCAGCCTGCTAGAATGGGGGGCGATGGGTTGTCTTGGAGTGCTGCAAGTCGAAGCAGAGGTGCATTGGCAGAATTTTATAGAGCAGAGATTTGGAATATCAGGGAACATAGCAGGAAATTGCCAGATGGGACCAGACCCCTAACAGTCCATCTAGTCTGTCTGTCTCTGGCGGTGTCCTTCAGAGGAAGGTGCACACCTCCAGCTGACATTTATGCAGTGAGTGGTGTCAAGGGAAAGTCTATACCTACATCTTGACAACTTAGTGGTACCCTGCCAGTTGTAAGCATGAGGGTTTGTGTCTCTTGTTGCTCTAACCAATGAGTGCAGCTGTCAAAGATTCGGACTTACATCTGGGTAAGTGAAAGCACAGTGCATTCTTTACTGACTCACAGCTTATTGCAGAGATGAGCCATGGGGATGCAGAAACCAAGCAGAACAGCTGCCAAGTGGTGCCAGGGCGTAGAGGGGGAGGAAATACATTGACAGTAGTAGAAACGGATGCTTGCCAGGATGAGTGCCATGCTGTGCAGGTGAGTGCCTGGATTACAAAAATGCTAAGATATTTTACATGGCCAGTCCATCCTATAGTCAGGAAGATTTTCCTCATATTCCTCCCACATTGGCCTGTCCTCTGTCCCATCCCATCACATTGGGCTTTGTAGCAGCTTCTTTGATTCTTCTCTTGCAATACTCACAGTTGGTGATGTCCTCCCTTATACTTAGTGCTTTCAGCCTTTCCTTGCGATGAGTCAGGCCTTCCAGCCCCTAACTGTTTTAATAGTTCTTCTCTGAGTCCCCTCTGCTTGTAGCCATCTGTCTGGGACTGAGCCTCCCAGTCCTACCCAACTTGGCAAGGCCAAGTCCCACCAGAGCCAGAGAGAGCAGTGGCCCCTGTCCATACCCTGCCATGTGAAGTAAGGGGCATTACCCTTGGCATTACCCCAGCAAAGGTGGAATTAGAACTCAGACCCTGGACTATGTTTACAGCTGTATCCCACAGCAAGCTGTCCTCTAGCTCACTCTCTGGTGCCCCCTACAGGCATCTCTTGGCATTACAGATGACCTATTGCAATATTGTCTTCCCATCCACCAGGAGCATATCAGGTGATTCCCCTCCCAGATATGGTGTTGCTCACCTCTCGGAACAAAATTGTGCCAGGTTATTTTCTGCCCATATTTCTAACTTTTTCAGAGCCTCCGTGTTGTTGCACTGACTCCAGTGGTGTTCACAGCTGGGTAGTGAAAACGTTAAACAACCTGAACCCAACACTACTTCCCAGGGCAACCCATTAAACACTCCCCCTATTTGATACTTCCCCACATAGCATTGCCCATCCTTTATGGTCCTCAGTAGCTTTAACCCACAGACTGTTGGACTGAAAGGCTTAAGGAAGATTTCAAGAAACATTATTAAATGCTTGACTAAAATCTAGAAAGATTTGCTTGGCTGTATTCCCATGTAGTTTTCATTTGATCAGTTTTGGAATAATCTCCTCTTTATTAGCCAGTTGCTCATCATTTGTCCTATAAGTACATCTGTGTATTTCTTCTGCTACGTATTCTTTGGCCCATTCTATTATTTTGGATTTAATTGGTATAGGCACTGCAGTAATTGCCACAATGGTTCATTTTGTTCATTTCTGATGATTGTACTATATTTTTCTCTGTCGTCCTTGGCTCTGTCGTCCTGGGCACAATTCCCCATTATTAAGGAAAATGATGTTTTAGTAGTTCAAAAAATGCATCAGCTCGCTCCCTCACTGTCCTTAAATTCCTGTTATGTTATGTTTGACTTGGAGGCAAGATATGGAATAACAGCCCAAGTCAGAGATGTGACACAAAACTTGTTTGTATCGGTATGAGAAAAGGATCCTAGCAGGGTCCTCTTTGTGCAGCCTAGGGGATAACGGAAATTCTTGCTGCTACCTGAGTCAGTCCATTTTACCCACTTAGTAAGCTTAAAAGGTATAAAAAGCTGGCTCAACCCCTTCCAAACTGGAACCTTGTTGTCGGGGCAACTGCTATGTTTGCCGCTATGAGTCATCCATCGCTCCCCGTGCTCCATGCCCACAGTCGTTTAACTGGGATTCCCGTCTGTTGAAGGGGCATAAGCATTGGTGCTTTCCTATTTCTTTGCTTTCTTGTCCGTGTTTTTCAATAAAACTGTTTTGCTTTTATCTTCTACTGTAGAAGAATGCAGCTAGGGAGCACTGATAAGGACTGTTGCTGTTTCTGTAGCCTTGAAGACTTGTCCTGTCCGGTTAGAACTAGTTGCCTGTTTCTGTGTCTGTTATTTTCTCCTTGTTTCCCCGAATAAGGAAGGATTATAGCTGTACCAATGAGGAGCTGTAGCTCTTTCCTGTCTAATGTATTCTGAGGGTCTATAAAGGATATTGCCCAATGTGACAGGGGCGGAGACAGTCTTTGCTCTCTCCCCATGAGCGTGCTCATATTCTGAATAAAGTAAAGGCTTCATGGTCACACTCAAGTTTATTGATTCGGAGTCTTTCTTTGACAGTTTTTTGGTGCTTTGACTCGGATCCAGCTCTCCTGTGCCTGCTGCTGTTGTTCATCCCCTTCGCTCCACGTTGGTGTCTGGGAAGGTGCCCTCACTTGCAGCCGTTGATCACAGACGGACAGCCTGGTGAGCAGACGGGGGGTGGGGGGGGCGGTGGACGCTGGAGAGCCTGGATGCCGGACATATTTGTCTGAGTGTAATCATCAAAGCCTCGACCGGATGCCTTGGGCTTCAGAGTAGGATGCCTCGGGCTCCTATGTAAGGTACCTATAAGATTTCTGTTTAGTCCTTGGACTCTGTGAAGGGGGGGAGGCAGTGTGAGTGACTGTAATTGTGCTGTAATTATGTAACTGCTAAATCCACTTGTAAACCCCGCCGCTAACCAAGGCTGGCCGCTGTGAGTTCTAGTCGCCCCAAGCCCACTGCGAGCCTCACGGCTGTGACCGGTAGTGTCTTGAATGCAAGGGGGACGACCAGCGTAACCGTGCCCCAGCAGGCAGTGCGAGTTGTGTGAGCCTGGGTCTGTTCATTGTTTAAAGGGGAACAAAAAAATGGAAGTGGGGAAGACGAAGGTTGCCGCTCCCACCGTGGGCACCCCAGGTTATTTTATGTTTGTTCACTATGGATCTGAAACTTGTGCCTTGTTACCTAAATGGAACCAGTATATGCAAGACAACCCACTGCTACAGTTCCCCTTAGAAGATAGTTTTGACAAGAAAAAAATTTTACACTTAAGGGGAGCTTTGAAAGCCCTAGGTTCCAAGCTGCCCCAGAAGCACTGGCAATTGTATTTTTTGTGGTTTGATGAGTCATTGAAAAGGAACAGGGAATCCCTAGTAAAAAGTTAGAAAAGAAATGTCTAAATTAAAAAATAATGTTAAAAAACTAAAGGGGGAGTTAAAAAAAAAAGCTAATGACAAGAAAATACAGGGTCAGTTAAAAAAAGCTAATGACAAAAAAATACAAAGTCTGTATCCACAGCTGCTAGTGACACAGCCAGGAAAGCAAATAAAGGAAGAGGAAGGGAAAGCTAGCCCAGACGTGCTGGATGCAGGGTGCCCTTTCCCACTTTCTCTGCCACCTCCGGTGCCTCGCCTTATTGCCTCTGCACCCCCACTCGAGCAGCAACAAAGACTAAAACCACCGAGTGATGCTGGTGCTCAATCCATGACAGAGGCTGAAGCTGTGATTCAGAAAGAGGCGGAAGCTCCAGAGCAGTCAGACCATATAGCAGGAAAAATAAGCGGTCTAATTCGCCAAAGGCACACTGAAGTGTAATGCTTAGCTGATGGGTTGTCATCTTATTACCAGCCTAAACATTCTCTTTGGGGACAAAGGCAGAAAGTTAAGCAAAAGATTATACAGGCACCTTTATGGTTGGTGCTGGAACATAATGGTATGGAGCTGGTCCATGTCCCATGGAGCCCCCACAGACCTTAAAAACCTGGTGGCTGGGTTTCCAAATATTCGAGAAGACCCTGAAAAATTGAAGAAATAGCTTCAAATCACCGTGGAATGTTATGATCCCAACCACACTAATATGAATCAACTGCTCAGGCTGATTATGCCCTCTGAGCTTCGTCAGCGGCTAGTTACCAGGGCTCAGTGGCCAGCAACTGCCCCCACAGTAGTTGCAGATATGAGAACGTGCCGGCAGACCCTAATGGATTCCATCTTGGAGATATGCCTGAAAAAAATAGATTAGGCTAAAATCAGTGTGTGTAAACAAAAGCAAGGAGAAAATCCAGCCGATTACATGGAACGCATGAAAAATACTTTCTTAAGATACTCTGGCATTCCTGATGCCAATGTGAGTGCCCCAGGGGCTGTGGCCTCTGCCTTTGTGCAAGGTCTGTTGCCTGAGGTTCAAGAACTGTTAAGTATTTGTGTGGGATGGCAAAAAAAAAGAAACAACCTGGAGAAGCTGATTGAAGTAGCCATCCACTGCCAGGAAAATTAAAAAAAAAAAAAGCTCTTGAAACTCGCCTGATGATGGCTCAACTGAAACAAGCTGAAGATGGCCCCGGATCTAAAATTTATAAAAGAGGAAGGGGCTGGAACAGAGGACCCTCGCGAGGAGGACAGCCAAATCAAGGGGTGACCAGAAATGATCTGTCATTACTGCAAGCAGCCAGGGCATTGGAAAGCACAGTGCCCCAACGGGCCTTTTAATCCTCTGAGCCCAGAACAGCAGTCGGCATGGCCCCCTCCACCAGCAGCCACTATCACCCCAACCAATCAACCGGTACCGCAGCCTGCAGCAGCTCAAGTATTCTACAATGACATTTACTGACAAAGCCCAGAGGCAACTTATGTTTCATCAGTTCCATTGCAAATCTGCCACTAGTGCCACTCTCAGGGTACAGGACTTTCTGTCACTACCAGTGCTTTTTTTCTGCCGGAACGCACCGGAACGGCGTTCCAGCACCTTTTTTTCCTTCTCCCACCCACCGGCCGCCTCGACTTCCTGGCCCAGAGCCAGGATCAGGCTCCGTTGCCGGGGTCTGCCGTTCGGTCCCCGCCGGTGCTCCCTCCCAGCTGTGCAGGCTGGGCCGGGCTGGGGAGATTTAAATCTCCCGCCCTGAGCATGCGCAGTTACAGCGTGCTCAGGGCGGGAGCGGACTGGCCGGCAGCAGCTCTGCCGGCCGTCCCTGTGGTTCCCAGCCTCCGGCCAGGTAAGGGGGCTGGAGGGAGGCCTGGAGAGGGGTGGGGGTGGGGACAAGGAGAGTGGCCGGGTTGTGGGGTGGGGGTGGGGACAAGGAGACGGGCCGGGTGGTGGGGTGGGGGTGGGGACA